>OY856412.1:1079105020-1079755298 GCA_963693085.1 Alisma plantago-aquatica | reverse complement strand
CCATCCCTACCTCAACTAAAAATTGTTTGTAGTAGTTCCTCTTAGTATTTAAAGTGTTGATGACACTTTTAACATCATCCAAACCTCATTGCAATCAACCTTACAATCACCCCTATAGCTACTGACTTCGTCTCCCACTGACAAATAACTCTGTGTTTGTAGAAAATATTAAGAATTGATTACTCGAGGAGACTACCCATGTGATATGTTGTGTGGTTTCTACATCAACTTTTCACATGCTTTCACACACAAATTCAGTTCATTTTGTTCTCATTTAGGCTCTATTCATATCATTCTAGCCATCTTTTTATTACTTTAATTATCACACGATGTGTATTGTAGATTTGCATCAAAGGAATCAAATTGGAGGGTTTTCCAACTCAATTTCATCTTATTCAGGATTTCTCCAAGCCTTGCAACATTCAGAACTTTAAAATTGCTGAAACAACAATGCACATGATGTGTCTATTTTTGTACATGACGTGTGTTTTTCTAAAAGATCTATTACTGCGATTACTGAAGAAAAGTACACGACATGTCCATAAAAGACACGATGTGTACCTGGGAGTTCAAATTTTAGTCCGACTTTACTGGAAAAATACACGACGTGCATTAAATCATACATGACATGTACTTAACACAGAAACAACTGCCTGAGACAGGACATGCCGTGTCTGGAGAAAGACACGGTGTGTTCCTGTCAGTTTTAGAAAAATTTCAAATATGATTCCTTTCATTTTAAAAGATGAAACCACTCAGAGAGTAGTTATCTTTGGTCATTATTCAAAACTCTTTTGTCCCAGAGCAAGTCTAGAGCAAGGAGGGCGATTTTTGAGGTTGAAGAGGGTGGTTTCTTGCAAAAAGAACTCCATTCTTCTTCTTTTCTTCTCCAAGCTTCTTCTCCAAGGTGCATCAGAGCTTCTTCACTCCACCAAGCTTCTTGGGAGAAAGGTTTGTCTGGTTTGGAGCAGCTGTAGAAGTGAGATTTCATCCTCAAGTCGGAATTCTACCTTTCTTTGGTTGCACCTTGGGATTACTTAGCTTTTCCTTCTCTGAATCATGTTGAATTCTGAAAATTCTGCACATTTTCTGTTGTACACTATCATGGACGAGTAGTTTCCTTTTCTTGGACATGGGAGAGTAGCTCCCATGTCATAGCATGTATGGAACATGAAAATTTTGTACTAAATGTTATGTTGCTTATTTTTCCACCTTGTGAGTACCGACTTCTTCTTTTCTGCATGTATGGCTAGCCACCTTATGTGTAAGTTTTATGCTCTTTTGCTTGATCTGAGAAGATAGGTGGGAGAGTAAGGAGGTACTCTCTTGGAAACTCCTTCTCTACCATGAGAGTGGAAATCATGGAGTTGAGGAGTAGGTTTGTGATCTAAAATGAAATTCATACATGGAAATGTTGAATTGAGTTAGGATCGTTGTACTTGCACATAGAGGTGAAGTACAACGTACAACTCTCCTTTAAAATAAGTGCTTAGTATGTTTAAATTTCATGCTTCTGTTGTATACTATGCTATGTGGATGAAATCCGAAGTTCAAGATACTTCCATATCTAAATTTAAATCTTCCTTTAGTAATCCATTACTGTTTGTTTAATTATGAAATTTTAGTCTAATCAACCAAATCACCTTTAAAATGGTCTAGATTGTTGAACCTTAGCACTGCTGTATTTAATTGATTGCTTAAGCTCCTTGTGTTTGATCTCGACTACAACTACTTCCGTATACTTGCAAAAATTAGCTAGTTGAGTAAAAGATCATTCTTATGATTGAAACTCATTAGTGTAATGAACCAACATGATAATATCAATGCAGATAAAAGAAGTGGAAGGTTAGTTGTGGAGAGTGTTTAACATTAAAACATCTCTTTGAACCTGATCCATGAGAAATCCTTTGGTTTTTATCATCTAAGATTTGTGACTTTTTCCCATAGATCAAATTTTGTAAATAATAACTAATGTTGATTTGAAGTTAATGAAAATGTTAAAAGATATATATCTCAATCAGATTGGTAACTCAAATAAGTATAAACTTGTAGCAAAATCTTAATTGAAAACCAACATGTTAGTTTTGTAACTTCTACTTCTAGGAAACTAGTGAATGAGGCTATTGAACGATAATGCTGACTATAGAAATAAATATGGAAGTGTAAGCCTCATAATTGTATCATATTGATACGTATATTTATACACACACATTAATATATACATATATATATATGTATACATATGCATGTATGTATATAATACTGCATCTAGCAGTAATTATGAATCATGTCTCCTATGTATATCAAATTCATGTTGTGAAACTAGTCGGTGATGATGTTTTTGTATTGAGATAATCTTTGCTATAATAGTGTATATACTAGGCTACTAATATCACCACATTGTATGTTTCCATACTCTAAATATGGAAATCTATATAATGGTACCAAAGACAATATATTTAGATAAGAGTTATAGAATTGAGTTCTAAGTATAACCATATTTGTGCATTTAAATTCTTCCTATAATTGTCAATTTAAAATATCCAGTCAATTAAACTTACGACCTATAGGTGAATACATGTACTAATAATAACAACTTAATAGAAATAAATATCCATAGATTTTAAATAAATCATATAATCTAAATTTATTTCATGCCTCACATAAATCTAATTTTTTAATAACAAGGAGCCCCTCCCAGGAAGGGCCACTATTGGACCCACCCTAGCAGGGTAAACCCCAAAACTAGCCGTGTACATGGAGGGCACTGTGTCACACTCAATAACTTGGAGCCTTGTTGCACTCTGAGGGTTGGCAACCAAAGTCAAACTCGGGTCCCTTTATAGGGAATTGCCAAGCCGCATCGTTGGGCTACCCCTTTCCCAGACTCACATAAATCTAAATCACTAGAAAATATATGAGGCATCTTAGAAAAGATAATTTAGATTTAGGAAGTATAATTATGGAGATATGCCTACCCTTAATGAAATGGGAGTTGAGAAATTAATCTAACTAAGAAGTTTGCTTTTATAACCATAAGTATATCTTACACATGTGGGGCATGTAAATATGTATTATATTTTCATGCATCTAATCACCTCAAAGAACTAAATGAGAACAATGGAGTAATGTTAGAATCTAAGATACAATTGTCGAAAACAATAATGAGATTCCACCTAATGATATTAATGACAAACTCCAGGAAAATAATCTGATGATGACCTATAATATTTCTCCTTGCTAGATCTTGAAGCTTTAAATCTTTTAGAACCTTGATAGTGTAAAAAGTTGGGATCCTTCTTAAAATAAAGTTACTAGATTCTAAATATAATTGTTGACTGATTTTATCCCTCTTGAATTGCATTCATAGAATCTTGTTATGTGGTGAACCCAATCTTTTATTAGCCTTATCTTCCCTCTTGAAGTTCATTACCAAATTTTTGATTATTGAATAAATTAGATTTTGAATTTGGCACTATAATTGAATATTGGCTAGAGCTACAACTCTGAGATTTGGTGGATAATATCCCCCAACCCTGCACAGTGGATAATAAACATTGAGGCCCCCCGATACTGGTTACCCCCACAAGTGGAAGTGTCATTCTCTCATATAATACATGGCACTAGAAATCTAGCCCCGATGAAGACAAAATATGAGATAGACAATACCATTGAAGAATGTAGTAAATTGGAAAAGTTCAATATCTTGATATTTGGAATTATTGATACTCTTGAGAACATCTTTTTCCATGCATATTTTTGCAAAATTCACATTTTAAATACTCTTGCAAATTCTATATTACAAACATGCATTCTTGAAGTCCCTAACTTGTTGACCTTACTCCAACAAAATAGTGCTTACATAGTTGTAAATGCATGGAATAATCTCTTGTTGTCATTTACTTAAATAGCTCAACAATAAAGTTTTACTCCAACTTTGTTGACCTAAACTTCTCTTTTGTCCCTTATGTGAATTTATTCCCTAAGGGAATTCATGGACATGTGATACACAGAATACATAGAAGAGACATGCACGAGATGTCTTGTGTAACCCAAACCCACTAATCAGGGTTTGTGCCCACCAAAGAGGGATTATATTAACCATTTACTTGTAATCGCTAACTACAAATAAACAATATTTTTTCCCTTATTTTATTAAACTAATGAAAACATCATGTCAACTTAACTTATAACATGAAATTTAATAATAAGTATCACGAGCTCACAACTAAGTTTTACTCTTACATTATAACCAACTAAAAGAAACAAGTTCAGACTTTAATATAATCAATTACAACTTATTAAAAACTTCTCTCAATACTCACTCTCACATTCCCAAGACTAGATGGAGGATAAGCGACCATCTAACTAAAGTAGCTATTCCTTTTAAGAATTCAGTTGGTCATTCCTGATGAGAATTAGTTTCTGACCCTTCCTGCCGAGATGGGCATGTACCTATGAAATTTCAATAAAGTGTGTGAACTATTGGCTTAGTGTGTGGAAAGTCATCAAGAAACTATGATAATTCAAATATTTATTAGTATTTGAGTTATAATACATAAGAACACAAGCATGATAGTTACAACTATGAACCATCCAACATGGAAGTGGTTCTGGTAGTAACTGCATCAAGTAAAAAAACTAAATTCAATCACTAATGTTTTATTTCTTTTATCATAATCTCGACCCACACAAAGTGTATCACAATATGTGGAAGTATCATAGTAAGATCTGATCTCACCATACATGAGTTATAGTATACCCATGACTCTAAGTTTGCTAAACTAGCTCCCTAATCTACAATGGGGGTTTCCATCTATGGCCTTGATAGATAAACAACTGGCCAGATTAATTGAACTTCGAGTAGACCCATGACTCTAAGTTTGCTAAACTAGCTCCCCAATCTACAATGGGGGTTTCCGCATATGGCCTTGATAGATAAACAACTGGGTAGATTAATTGAACAACTCCTCTAAACATGATACTTAGGCAAAGAGTCCAAGGTCTTGGCTTAACTACATGCAACAATAGTTCCACAAGGGATCACTCATTGAGCAATACAAAATGAATTGAACTGTACTGGTTACCACTAGAATCTCTAGTTAATGTTGGGTACCTAAATAACTTAAGGAGACCGTTCTCATCGGGTTTAGTCCCCCATACCTCCCTGGTACGCTCTAGATACCTCATCCTAGACTTTTCTATTGGTCAGCACATTTCCTCCTACACATCAATGACCTCTTTGATGGATTCTACATTATTCATGACATCTATTATCTAGTTGTTTCTTTAGTTTGACTAATAGAATTACAACAATACTATTTTTAGCTTAAATCTCTAGTTGTCACTTTTAGTATCACGTTGTTAACACTGACTCAGTGTAAAACTGACTTTTAATGTGGTCTTCTTGAACAGATAAACTGAGCATACTACTAATTTCTAAAGTCAACTATTCTTTTGACAACTATCAACTAGATCATATATTCATTGTAGGGAAATCTAGGGTTTTTTGTGCCTCTAGTTATACCAATCAGATTCAATGTGGTCTCATATCAAATTATTATAGAACTAAAAACATATAAGACACATAAAAAATATGCTTAAAAATCAATAGCTCAATTGAATTCTCATAATATGTCCCAATAGATTGAATACAATAATCACTTTGCAGAAAATACATGTTTCATTGTAACCTTTTGGATTAATTTCTAAAAAATTAAGGTTATAAGGTGATTTTCCACTCATTTTTACATGATCTAACTTATGAGTCTTGAGTTTGAGATATCTAGACTCAGATTTCAGTCTATTGAGCTTTGATTCAAGCTCCAACCTTAAGTTCTAGTTTTGAACAACTTAACCTTGGGCCAACTGACATAAATGAGTCCTACAAGTTAGATCCATGTCAAAATCATCGGTGTCTCCTATCCTTCCTGATCCTCCCCATAGTCACCCTAGGAATCGACTCGGTGATAGCCTCTCCAACTGTTTTGGGTTTTAGGAGGGTGGGGGTAGAAATATTATGCTAATGAATCTCGTTTTGTTGAATTTCATTAGTTTATAATGAGATCAAGCCATATTGTGATTGGAAGAGATGGGTAGTGACAAAAAAACCTTAAGAAGACACAACCATTAGAGGGTGAAACCTTTGATTGATGGTTTTTCACTTGATCCATCTATAGGCAGACCATCCATTATTAGTCTGTCTATCATTTTGACTAAGAGTTTGCACAACCATCATTTGTGAAATTATCAATTTATGCAACTATCAATTGATGCTATCAATAGGAAATCCATCGATTGATGACTACTATCCAAACCATTGGTTGATGGCTCCCAACAAAACCATCATTTAATGCTTGTTAACAAAACATCCAATTGGCTACTGGTCACAAAATCATCGGTAGTCAACATTCTTGCAAAACCATTGGTAGGCCTCTTCTTGACTAAGCCATTGGCAGGATACCAGTGAAAAAACCTTCAATTTGGGAGTATTTAAAACCATTGGTTTGCACAAACAGAAGATCCATCGAATGAACATTCAATTGTCAACCAATGGTATTTCTATGTGAGAACTAAAAGTATCATAACTGTCATTTTAACTATGATTTGGTTCATTATTTTTCCATTGGATTCATAACTAAATTTCCTAAAATTATAGAGACAAAGCTTGATAGCAATTCACATGATAATTTTCTTATAATTAGTTTCTTTATATATACTTAAAGATTCATATAAAATCATATGCAAGTTATCTCAGAGATCAACTTAGATTCAAGCTTTAAGAGATGGATCCTCTTATGATATTAGTTATCAAGAAAAAAGTCTAAACTAAAATAAAGCATAAATTTTGACTAGTAACTCATACAAGATTTTATCAAGAGTGTTTTTAACTCCATGCTTATTTGTAGTCCTCTTAATACCATTGAATTAGGATACATGATGTAATAATATTCCCTCTAATATTTTTTTTCTTCTCAAAATTCCTAGAAGAAAAAAATGATTCTTGTTACATATATTTAACTCTAACTCCCATGTGGCTTCATATTCACCATGGCTCCTCTAAAGGACTTTTACTAAGGGTATTTCTCTCTTTTTAAGCTTTAGAATCCTATGATTCAAAATCTATATAGGTCCTTCTACATAGGAGACAGATTCTCTTTGATGTGATAACTCTAGATCTATGATCTTCTTTGTAATTGGATAACACTTCTTCAATATGGATACATGAAACATATAATGTAAAGTTTCTAGCTCAGGGGGCAATTCAAGTTTCTATGTTGTTGGTCCAATTCTTAGAATGATTGGATAGGGACCCATGTATCTAGGAGTTAGTTTGCCCCATTTTCCAAATATCAATACACCTCTTCATGGTGACACTTTCAAGTATACTTCATCCCCAACCCAAAACTGAAGTGGTCTAGGCCTGTTCTCCACACATCTTTTTTTGTCTATCTTGTGCAACTTTCATATATTGTTTGATCACATATATCTTTTCAGTTGTTTCTTCCACCAACTATGGACTTAAAATTTACCTCTCACCAACTTCATACCAAGAGATTGGAGATCTACACTTTCTCCCAGATAGAACTTCATAAGGGGACATACCTAAACTAGAATGATAATTGTTGTTATAGGCAAACTCCATGAGACTAAGAAGATTATCCCAACTACCACTAAACTATAAAATATATGCTCTCAGCATGTCCTCTTGGGTTTGAATTGAGTGTTCTGACTGTTCATCTGGCAAAGGGTGAAATGATGTGCTAAATTTTAAACCTGTTCCGAAGGCACAATATAGGTAATTCCAGAATCTAGATATGAGCTTGGGATCTCTGTCAGATATAATAGAGACTATTACTCCATGCAATGTGAGTATCTCATCTATATAAGACTTTGTTAACTTGGGATGAGCTAACATGGGTGCATCCAAAGTTAATTCAACAAGTAGAAAATAGGAAGACTTAGTTTCACAATCACCCCATAGAGTCAAAATATGTGGTGTTCTAGGTAACCCTAACAAAAAGTCCACAATAACATGTTCCCACTTACAAAAAGGAATAGGGAGTGCTTGAAGGGTAATTTATGGCTTTTATTTCATCCTTGACTTAAAGGCACACATCACCTTTGGCTACATACACAACTATATCTCTCTTCATGCCTAACCACCAATATAGTTCCTTGAGGTTGTTGTACATTTTGGAACTAACTGGATACACTACATACATATAAGAATGATATTCCTCAAGAATCTATTTCTTTAACTTAATGTCATCTAGCACACACAATCTGTTCTATTGGTACACCACCCCATCATCTCAATATCTAAACTTTGTCCCCTTACCTTCTGTAGCATCATGCATGATTTGCTTCAATTTACAATGACTCTGTTAAAGGTCTTTGATTCTCTCATAAAATGTATGTCTCATATGTGCAATCAATCCACTTTGTTCTGACACACTCAAATCTAAATAAATCTCTCTCATTTTTAATAATAAGTGTCTTTTTATGAATGTCATAAAAACAATTCTATATATGATGTAGACTTCCCACTCGTAGCATGTGCTACATCATTAGGCTTCCTAGCGTGTTAATCAATGGTAACATCACAATCCTTTATAATATCTAACCATATGCATTCTCTTAGATTAAGATCCTTTTGTGTGAAAATGTACTTTAATCTCTTATGATCAGTAAAGACCTAACGTGACTCACCATAGAGATAATGAAACCATGTACTACTGCTTCTAGTTGAAGATCACATGTTGGATAATTCTGTTCATTCTTCTTGAGATGTTGAGAAGCATAGACCACTATCTTTTCTTCTTGCATAAGAAAGCATACTAAATCTCTCATGGATGCATCACTGGACACCACATAACCCTTGTCTTCTTTAGGTAAGATCAATACCAGTGTTGTGGTTAACTTTTCTATAATGTTTGAAAGATTTTCTCACATGTTTCAAACCAAACAAAAGACACATATTTCCTTCTTAAACATGCAAGAGATATAAATAAAATACTAAAAGTCCTTATAATCTTCTACAATATCCACTGAATTATGTAATACTTTTGATCTCAGTAGCAGTTGTGAGTTGCTCCCATTGAAGAACATATTCCAACTTCTTCGGGTCTACACAAAATCCTACTGATATGACATGTCCAAGAAAGAAGAATTTTGACAACCACAACTCACATTTTAGTCCAGATGATATGACCACAAACTCATAATGTTCATATCTTATTCTAAAGGCTGATTTAGGACTTCAAGTGGTGAACCTGACCTGATATCTATCTTTAAAAAATTGTCACTTTACGTAACTAATAAAAAAGATCTTCAATCCTAGGCAAATGATATTTGGTCTTGATGGTCATCTTATTTGATTACATGTAGTCCATGCACAACCACATAGTTCCATCCAACTTTTACACAAAAGGAACTGGAGCATCTTAAGGTGATGTACTGGGCTAAATGGAAACCTTATCTAGTAACTCATGTAATTAGGTTTTAAATTCCTTTAACCCTACAAGTGCCATTCTATAGGATGTAGTGCCATTGGCTGACTACCAAGTTGAATTTTTATCTCAAAGTCAACATCTCTCTCATGTGTTAAACCTGTTAACTCATCAGGAAAATATCTAGGAACTCACACACAATGAGAACACCCTCTATATTAATTATTCTTTTCTCTAACTTTGCATCTATGAAAAGTGCTAAAGGGTCCTCACTATGGGGAGTGTGACTAGAGAGGGGATCCCATCCTAATTAAAATTTGAGGGATAAAAAATATGTTGGAATAATATTTTTTCATTTCTCAAACAATGATATACAAGACCAAAGTATAGTAGTAGAATAATATTTCAGGTATATATTCAATTTTACAAGATTACATTATATTCTCCCACTTGGGGTTTACATGAAAGTATCAACTTTAAGATCTAAATAGAGGGATATGTAAACATCTTAAATTTATCTTCCAAGATTAAAATCCTTAATCTAGGTCCACGTCTGCATGTCATTTCCTCCATATCCTTCACCTAGGGGTTATAAGCCAACCCCACAAGAAAAGACAAAATATAAGTTGTTGACATAAAATCCGGTATGTGCATATTAATAGGGGATTGAACAATATTAGGAAAATGGGCTCCAAATATAACAAGGATTCCCATCTAAAAATAAAAGTATCATCCAAGTGGATATAAAAAAGAATATAATTTCAATAAGATGACAAACAATAGTAAGATATTTATTTCCTTCAAACAATGTTATAATAATACTATAACAATTCATAGTAGTGCATATAAACAACATAGCCTAATGTTATTTCAAGCATGGTTGAGATGCAATAGTATCTCAGCCAAAAATTGGGTGGAAAAAGTGCACCCAGAGAGGAATAAGCATATATATTATATATATATATATATATATATATATATATATATATATATATATATATATATATATATATATATATATATATATATATGGTTAATCTTTAATACCCATGCTGGTAGCTACCTGCTCTAGAAATAGTTACTTTTTCTAGAGTTTTTTACTGTACACATGTGCAGGGTTACATTACCTTCCAAATAGTTACATTACATACATAATCGTTACATTTGTAATGGATACAAAGCTACATATTTGCTCCATAATTTTTACTACTATGTCTGTCCAATTTTACCTTTTTAGTTAAATAGTTACTTTTTTTAATAGCATAGTTACATTTTTGTCCACATAGTTACTTTTTTGACCAAATAGTTACTTTTTGGGCTCTACGGTAGCAAAACCTTAGTTACCTGTGCAGGCAACGAATGCGCCCCTATATATGTGTATATATATGTATGTATGTATATATATATATAAATAATATATATATATATATATATATATATATATATATATATATATATATATATATATATATATAGTACCTGAATTATTCATGAATGGTTGACCAAACATTTACCCAATCTTTACCGTTTTCTATCCGAATTTCCCGAATGGTTGATCGAACTTTTCAGTCAATTTCTCAAAATAGGATTTCCACATGTAAAAAATGATCAAGATATGCATCAGAGTACAAGAATAATATCCATGAAGTTGAGTAGATCACAAGAACCACTCATGAATCAAATTCTTAAAAGAGATAGAAACAATGTAAGGTATACGTATCAAAAGACCAAAAGGGGGAAATATAGGTGACTGCTCAGTATGAGTAATAGGGATGCAACATACCTTGGACAGAGTCTACATATGCCCAAGGTCAAAACACTCCATCTTAGTCTACAAGCAACTTATTAAAGACATATATGAAATTATGGTTAGGTTTACACTAATTGTGTAAATTCTAAAAATTACATTTATATTATTATTGAATTAGGTTATCAAAATCACACTATCTAGTAGATTTTAGCTTTGTGAGTTTGTATCATATTTCACTTTGTTTTTTGACTTAAAAATTCTTAGTTATGAATTTTATAAATTCTAACCAATTAGGAAAAATAATTTAAATCACATTTTTATAATATTAGAAATAGTTGATGAAAACTATACTATTAGATAGAGAATAAAACATTGATTCCAAAACATATATTTTTTAAAATTTATGACTTACAAATTATTCATGTGAATTATCCAAGATATTTCCTTTTACTCATTTATTTTAAAAAAGTCATATTTCCAGTGACAAATATACCCTCACACACGATAAATGACCCTATAGAATGACAAGGTTGTAATGGTATTAGCTAGAGAACAAAGACACACGATCAAATAAAATGAGAAGGGAGAAAAGATATGAAACCCCATGACAACATGACACAAATCAAATGAAACCAAGGGTAAACACAATAAAATACCATGTGGTCATATTCTTGTCTCTCTCTCCTCCTTGCTGATGAAACATCACAGCTCATCTCATAGGTTCGAGGGCAAAAAAATAAAATGTCATCCTTAAATGTCATAATGTGCTGGAGAGACCATCAACGGATTTGCAAAGACCACAAAAGGTGTTGGGCGAACAATAGCCCAAGCTCCACCTTCCACCATGACCGACAAGGTAGAAAGAGCAAAAAACCAACAAGCAGAGGAAGTGTGAAATGTAGAGAGGCGCATGTGAACTTGGAGGCTTGAAAATTCATGGCAATGCCAAACATGGAAAGACCAAGTTATTTAGGGTCAGGGTGTGAGGAAACTGGACTAGTGGTAGACCTACAAGGATGAATGCCAAGAGAGGGAAAAGGAGGATCTTGCATTTGGGTAGATTCATTGATGCTAGTAACATTGTAAGTGTTTGTTTGTTGATGCCAAAACTTCATCGAAGCTTGATGGAACCATCTCAGTACTCTAGTAGTCAGCCCAGGATCAACAGGCTACGGACGGGGTCCTGGTAGTCCACATTAAGGGTGAAAGAAGGTCAAGGTACAAATATTGATGTCCATGGTAAGTGAATATTGGGAAAAGATTGAGGAGACTTAGGCAAAGATAAAGGGTTTTCTATACACATATAATGACCTTGGGTGATGAGGAGGAAAGGAAGAGAAGAATAGGGGAGGAACAAAGTAGGAAAGCGGTTGGGTATCATATGGGGGTTTCCTTAATTAGAGGCAGTATGGGTGAAAATTTGGATCAATCAATTCTGAAAAATACCACAAATCCCAGGGAGGAAGAATAGCAAGAAACCATTAATTGAGGGTAGAAGAAACTCAAAGAGAAGACCGAGAAAAGTATAGACACAATAAGGGAAAGAAAGCAAAGGTTGAAGAAAGTAAACCACCATACAATGAAATCTAACAATCCAAAAAGAATATGAGATCTGATATACAAGGAAAACATGTGAGAAAATCAAACTTAGGAAATGGAATTCATTTAATCAAATATGATTGATATTTATGCATTTTTAACCCCCTTTTCCTCCCTAATTTAGTTTAGGCATCTCAAAGGACCCAATCCTAATGAAAATTGGCACCTAGGACAATTATGGCATGAAGAAGCCGACTTTGGTACCAATTTTCTCTTTTGGAATTGTTTACTATTTTATTTGATAGTTTGGACCTTAAGTTATATTATCTATCCTAAATAAAATTCATATAGATAAGATTGTTCAAATAATTCATTTAATGTGAAAATTCACACATATACTAATTTTGGTATGTAAAATATGATTTTAGGATTTGTTTCTGCTTTTGAAGCCATTCAATATTTCATTTAATATTTTTGGGACTTATATCATATTTTGTCTTCTGAATGAAATTAGGATAGTTGTTATCGTCCAAATAATGTGAAACTTGGCACCTAAGCTAACTGGGACCCAAGGAACACAATTTTCACATTAGATTTAGGTTTTGGGATTTTCTTTTAGGATTTATATTATAATTAGAGTTTTCGTCTCAACACCATTAAATTATTATAACATTACACAACTACCATCATTAGTTATTATTTAAAGTCCCATTATCTTCAAATAGTTACCAAAAGGGTTTCCTTATATTATTATGAATGACTTTCAATATTTTTCTTATTTATCATATTAAGTCCATTAATTCATTATTTATTTGGATAATGGTATATTAATCATATATATGGACATGTAGAAACCAATTATCATTCTAATTTGAGTAGTAAGCATATGGTATTTATCGTTATGCATATTTGGGCATTATGTTCACATTAGTTAGCAAAGGGGACATATGTGACATTTTTAATGAATTTACTTACCTGTTAGCACATAATTAAGTTATTATGTTAATATGAAATGTGATGTTGATTATAAAACCTATTGCCACAAAATATGTCATATTTGTTTTCAAGCCTAAATATATATTGGTTTAGTATTGAGTTATTCATGCTATCTGTGTTAACTCTGTACAATAACTCCATCCTTGTTTGGTCAAATATAAAAAAACCAAGCCTACCAAACTCTTATCCATCAGACTGGGGTTTCTAGAGTCAATATGCTAGGTTTCAATATGTTACAATCACAACCTTTTCTCATCAACTTATAAGCAACAACAACTGATACTATGCACATGGATAATACTTTCCTATCTTCAGAGAAGACAAAAGAAAAGACACCTTGTTGAAGGATAGCCTCTTTCTTCCAACAATCTAATTGGACATGGTATGTTTCAAGGAAATCTATATCCAAAATTATTTTATAAGAATTAATGTGTATGGGTATGAGGTTAACCACTATGGTACACCCACTAAAACTCAAAAGAAAACTAGGACATACTTCTATCAAAACTATGGTTCACCTAGTGGTACTCTTAATAAATGACTAGGAGGTTAGTGACATTAGATTCAACCAAGCAAAGATAAAGTTATACTTTAATGTATATAGTTAATACATGTAACATGGTTAACCCAATGGTAACTCTAATATATATGCGAGCTTGAAAATATATACAATACATTTAATTACATCATATAACATGATATAAGTCACATATGTTTCCTTTGATAACCAATATTACATAATGGCTAAAATATGCTTAATAAGAGTCTCAATGTGCGTAACACATGAATATGAATAACAATGTGAGTTTCTAATCACATAAATATGAATTATGTTCCATTATAAATAAATATTGAATTAGTTGACTTGATAAATTAAAAGTAAAATATGGAATTTCTTGCATAATAATATAAGATAACTCTTTTGGCAACAATATGAAGATAATAACATTTAATTTAATGAATCTTGATAATAATGATGGTAATTGTCTTAGAATTTATAAAAATAAATTGCAAGTCCCAAATATAATGGTAAAATCATATTCCTTGGGTCCCAATTAGCTTAGGTGCCAAGTTTTAGATTATTTGAACAAATCCTAGATGCCTTAATTTTATTTTTTGGTAACCCAAGAGACTCGTAAGGCTTGCACCAAGCCCAACCTGGGGAGCTCAACCCCATCCCATAAGGAGCGTAGCCCATTAAGTCGCACAGAGGCCGGATGCACTACGAGAGAAACAATTACGAACAACAACACCAGGGAGATTCGAACCTGACACCCTTCATGAGGGGCCCCGTGATGTGACCACATGAGCTACTGCTCGCCGACTATGCCTTAATTTTATAAAGGAAGGAAAATGTAAGTAAAACTCCATCATATTAAATTATATATTAAATGAATTCAAAAGTGGAAACAATTCTCAAAATAGTATTCTATATACCAACAGTAGTCTGTGTGTGAATTCTGATATCATCATCATCAACAACTAAGCCTCAATCCCAACTATGTTGGGGTCGGCTACATGGATCCTTCTTTTCCATTCAGCTCTATCATGGGTCATATTCTGGTTGAGATGCAGAGATTCAAAATCTCTCTTTATAAGCTCTTCCCATGTTAATTTAGGCCTTCCTCTTCTTCTATTAATTGTGCTTGCCTCAATAGTATTGCTTCATATAGGCACATTAGTTAGTCTGTGTTGCACATGTCCATACCATCTAAGTCGGCCTCACGCGACTTGTCCCCAAGGTCGCCACCCCCACTTTATTCCTGATATAGTCATTTCTCAAGCGATCTTTTCTTGTTATCCCACACATCCATCTCAACATATGCATTTTAGCCACATTCATCTTATTGAGTCCTTATTTCTTTACCGCCCAACATTCACTCCCATAGAGCATGGTTGGCCGTATAGTAATTTTATAAAACTTGCTTTTAAGTCTGAGAGGGATCTTCCGATCACATAATACTCCAGTTGCACTACTCCATTTCAACCATCCTACAGTGATCCTATGAAAAATGTCATTTTGGACATCACCATCTATTTGAATGATAGAGCCCAAGTGACAAAATTTATCACATTTTGGTAAATATACTCCGTCCAACTTGGCTCCACCATTCACACTGTGATATTGTCTGAAATTGCAATGCATATACTCAATTTTGATCCTACTAATTATCAATCCATTTGATTCCAGTGCCTTTCTCCAAAGTTCAACTTTATCATTCAAACCATCTTTAGTTTCATCAATCAATAAAATATCATCAACAAATAATATACACCAAGGAACATCATCCTGAACATTCTTTGTCAACTCATCCATAACAAGAACGAATAGATATGGACTGAGTGTGGATCCTTGGTGTACCCCAACTGTGTTGGGAAATGTTGGTGTCTCACCTCCAGGAGTCTTCACACTTGTAGTAGAGCTATCATACATGTCTTTAATCAAGTCAATGTATTGGATTGGCACATCCTTTTTTTCTCAAAACCATCTACAACACTTCTCTGGGTATTCGATTATAAGCCTTTTCCAAATTGATAAAAACCATGTGAAGAGAGAATATGAATTAGGATAAAAAATATAAAATAAAATAGAGAACCACTCCAAAAATGCAAACTAATTACAAAAATGGATTCTACACATCTTAATTAACCTAGGTGACAAATGTGGCTTTGTTTAGGACTTACTTGGACCCTCAAAATTGAATTAGGAAGAAAGATATAAATATTTAAATTAAATACATTTAATATTGCTTCTTTATTAAAGTTTATATTTCCATTTAGTCACACACGCTTCTTTTTAATTTCCAATTGACTTACCCAATCTGATGTTGGAGATATTATCGCCAAGTGTTTTGTTTGGCCAAGCTTATCTGACAATCTCTCCCTCTTCATTCCTCACCCATTTTTCTCTCCGATGAATCCATGGTACATGAGTTTCCTTCTAAATCCTCTCTTGATCTATGATTCTTCCCCTTTCCTGGTTTCAGCCGTAATAGATCTATTACTTTCCTCTAATCAATTTGACCCTGGGTTTCTAGGGCTCCCGTCACTAGTACATATATCACCTTTAGCGTCAGTTAAATATGACCTTAGAAGTCAGTTCCCAAGTGACACCCAAGTGGGTGACACTAAATGTAGGTGCCTTAAGTGTCAGTTTCACAATCGACGCCATAAAGCCATCCCTAATTGCAAACCCAAAAATGGCTCTAGCAGGGGGACAATACCCATCGGTTAAAATCCATAACCAACACCAGGTTAGACCATATGTGTCTGTTAGCAACAAAAATCTGACACTGGTAATGGATAAAGACGTCAGTTAATTATTTTTCATCGACGAGTTAAGTTTTTTTTGTCAGTTTCTAGTGTTAACCAACGTCTATATTTGGATTTTTTTATCAGCTTACAGGTCTACTGTCCGGCTGGTCAGCAGGATGTAGAACCTACAATTCAGTTCTGAACTGCAAGTTTACAACATCTATTGATTTAAGCTAATAACATGCCACAAACCTACAAAATTAACAAGGATGGACAACATTTTAATATATGGAATGATTCAAACACATGTATAAGCACATTTCATTATTATGATTTCATCACACACATGTAGAAACCTTTAGTTTTCATTCCTCCATTTCATATTCACACACATGTATCAACATGTAGTTCCATTCATTTCATCTCTTTTCATATTCACACATATGTAGCAACCTGTAGTTCCATTCATTTCATCTCTTTTCACATTCAGACACGTACATGTAGAATTAAACATTCATGTATTCATCTTCAGATAAGACAATTCTAAAAAAATCATTCAGACATGTACATATAAGTGTGTCTTTTCAAGTTTAACATGTCATCAAATATAGAAATAATTAAGACAATAAAGTTTAGAAATATCATTCTTTATCATTGTCATCATTACCATCAATATTCCATTGATAATAAAAAGTTCTCACTCTTGTAAGGCTTTTGCCCATTGTTCTCTTACATCATTTAATTCTTCCATCATATAGGGAGTATGTACATCTAATAACTTTTCACCAATAGTGAAGTCACTGGTTTTAAACACCTACAAAGAGAATGACGTATATATACAATTAATAATATATAATAAGATTGATATATTTCATATTATCTAGTGAGACTATATATAATACTTGTTGTATGGTATCGATTTCCATTGCATCATATTTGATAATTAGGTCCGTATATCGCATCATGTAGTATGTACATGCCCAACCATTGTCTTGTGTAGCACACAGTAAATTGAAACATACAAAATGTTAACAAATACAAATAACCATAGTTCACATAAATAATATATATATTAGAGTCAGGAAATTCTTTCACATTCTCCCAAAGTAATGGTTTCTTTGTCTTGGCCATCTTTCCTCCAGCATTTTTGAATAATTTTAAAGCCCTACATGTTAATGTAACACATGAAATTACATTATTAAATAATAATATAACAACAAATATTAACAGATATAAAAAATATGAAAGATTTCTCACGTGAATAATGATCTTTTCATTATGTGTCCATATAATGAGTCTAATTCCTTCCCTGAAGGATCTAGATAACAAACAGTCCACGTCTTGGGGACGATAACCAATAACTCCCAATGCTTACCACTAGGGGTAAGAAAGTTAAAAATTAATAACTCAAAATCCACAATAAAAATGTAATTTTATTAAGTCCAAATTATAAATAAAGTAAATTAACTTACTCAACATTGAATGGAGCTATTATCGCCGTCTTTGTTTTTACCAAAATATTTAAAAGAAGTAGAGCAGTATGAGGTAACTGATGAAGGGTCTTTATCTAGAAGACTGATCAAAGATGGAACTAGAAATCCCACATGGGAAAATGAAAAATCTTTACAGACTGTGTGTAAGTGGCTACAAAATATGTATTATGTATACATTAATATATAAGAAACCAGATCACCGTATATAGAATAAGGTATATGGATATATAAACAAGATCTCACCATATCTATAGCTCTATCATAGATATATTCAGCCAATCATAACGAAACAACTCCAAAATATCTTGTATAAATATTTGGTTATTGTATGATTCTCCTGCAGCATCCACCGGAATAGAAACATTTATAGGAGAATTTGGGTCATGTTCGCCTATCCATAGTGCCATACCCTTACAATTAGGACCTAACAAATCATATAGGTCCCTTGGAAGCCAACTAGGTACTTCAGGAAGAGGTGGAGGTGGACGCAAAGCTGTAGCAGGTTTCTCCTTTTTGACCTATGTATATAATTTCAGATCAATTGACTAGCTCGTATATACACGCTAACAAATTAATGTAATATAAATTTACCATACAATATCAGTATAGACGACATCTGCTTCGAGCCACAATATCACTCCGCCTTCTACTTCACCAATCGTTTCAGAATCTGGGTGGGCATATGGTAATGGATGATGCCTCCACAGGTGGAGTACAAGTCTTGGGTCCACACGAACCACACCAACTAAAACTGGAGTGCCATGAAACATGCCCCCTGGAAGAGATGGGTAAGCCTCGACCTTTGCAATGATAAATTCTTTACTTTTTATACGGCATGGCTTCAACCCCTACAAATTTATGTAAAATATGCTATATACATATATACATAAATATATCATCTTGAAAAGACTAGCTACTATTTTATAAAAATACTTACAGTGGGCATGCTAGGTGGTGGGTCTAAAGGATTACTCCCAACCACCTCTACAGTAGGAGAAGAGCGGCACACCACATGTACTGTCTGAGTGGCAGTCTGAGATGCCTGCCACTTGCTCATTGCTTCATCAAGTCTCTTATTAAGTGCTTCCTCAACTCTCCTATCAATTACCTCATCTACCTATACATGGATAAAAGAAACTCTAGCTTTTGATGATTGAATTCCCTTTTACAATAACATTTAAAAAAAAGAATAGGTTACCTCAGCTTTTGAAAATCCCACTTTTGGGACATGTTTGCGCTGTGATGGCCCAAAGAACACTTTTATTCCCACACTAGTGCCTGCACCCCTAACACATATGGGATTCTCTGGGTTACCAAGAGAAACTGCCAATTCATCCCTTGTTCCCTCAGGTATGAACTTGCCTTGCTTACTCTACTCGTGAAGCTCTCGCTAATCTCTAATAGAAATTGGTAAGTAAACATAATAATCAATATTGATTGCTCTGAGAGTTGAATTTTACCATTTTTGCAGCCGCTTCAGCAGTTGCGGGTTTGGTTATATCTCCTTTCTTGTTTTGCCTCCCAGCTATCCACACAGCATGGCAAGGCAGAGGTACAGGAGTAGAAGTAGAGGACTCCCCAGTCTCCTGAGTAGAAGCAGACTCAGCAGAAGCAACCTGTAGTCTTTGACAAACTCCTGCATAGCCTTTTGGACCCATCGTGTGGTCATGCACATTCAGTGCACGCCTTGCTCTTTGAGCATATTTGATAGACTTGTTAGTAAGCACATTGATTTGGTTAGTAACACTAAAGGTCAATCTTGTATAGGTGAATACATAAGAATGTACATTAATTAAATTGGGAGTGGCACTTAATACCTTGAATTCATTAGTTTTTCTTTTGGCAACAAACTCCTCCCAGTCATTGGGGTCCATGTAGTTCCATTACTCAGTGGCTAACTTCTTCCTCTTCTCAACATCTCATATGTAATCTCAGGTGAGATTTGTCCTATAGTTCCTTAGGACCCTCCCATAACGCTGCTTAACATATTTATGATGCGGGCTTTTATCCAGTTCAAATATACTCTGCAAAATAGAATTGCTTTTAACTAGTATCCTAAAAATTAGTAATATGCAAAATTGAATTGCAAATAATAGTAACTCACGCATAGTTCCTTCCATACTAAGTATTTCTTCCCCGTAGGCACTTTACGCCAAGACTCTACATTAGGACTACAATGGCTATGAGTAAGAACCCCAAGATATGAAATAAACGAGTTGCGGTTCACTCAAACTGGATTTCCTGCATGATCAAAATCCACAACCAGTTTGGGTCCATTGGCCCTTTTTTATAGTAACTTGTTCATCATAGTGATGCCCCTCACTTTTTCAATTTTTTTTGCTGCTCATCAAGTGCCCCAAGTTCTTCAGCGGGTACATCATCAACCTAAAATTTGACAAAAAAACACACTTACATGATATAACTATAAATGGACATATAGATAGAAATATATGATATATTTTAAAAACTTACATTGGCAGGCACCACATTCATATCCTCACCCTCACAATATTCATCATCATGGTCATCATACTCATGCTTAGCCATATGAAAGTGTCATTAAAAAATCAAACATTTAACATTTAACATAACTAGAAGATAATAAAACATTGTAAAGTTCACATTCAGAAAAATAAAACATATAAAAAAAATAAAAACATGCCTCTAATACTGTGATCTTTTATCAATTAACATTCCTTCGGTGTGATCTCCGTGCACATACAAGTCATCATTAGATTCAATATTTGGTGTTGGCAACCCAACTGAGAATGGACTGGAGTCATCATACTTATCATAATACTCTTCTTCAACTATATGATCTTCAATGAACTATCTTTTACCATGAAGAATAACTGACCATTTATCATTTGTAGGATCATCGATATAAAATACTTGTTTCGCCTATGATGCCAATATGAATGGTTCACCCTTCTCGCCAATCTTTTCAAAGTTCACTAATGTGAAACCCAATTCATCCACTATAACTCCTTTGGTGTTATCAACCCAATTACATTTAAAGAGTGGAATTATGAAATATACGTAGTCAAACTGCCATATGTCTTCAATGACACCATAATATGACATTTTAGCTTCACGTGGACTCTTATCCTTTGCACTTGCAAAAAACAATGAAGATGCTTGAAGGATGACACCACTATTTTGGACGACGCTCTTATCATATTGACGCTTTGTGTAATATGAGAACCCATTTATGTCAAACCCTTCATAAGACATAACATTCAATTTTAGTTTAAAGGTGAGGCATTTAATAGTTTCAACAAGATTATTTGGTATTTGAGATAGTTGATGTAAGACTTTATCTTCAAATCACTTAATAAATGTCTTGTTATGCTCTCTAGAAAGCCACATTGAATTGGCTCGAGGATATTATTTATTGATGAAATTGGTATGTTCCTCGATATAAACACTCACTTTATCGAAGTTGTGTAAAATATATAAATGACCTCGTTCCAACTACTCACGGCTGATTATTTCATCTGTGATCCCAAAATTGCTTTGCCAGAATACTCCTCAATATTCTTGTCATTAATAGGAGCATCATTACCACTCAGAAAGTCATTGCAAAAATCCATAACCTCTCTTGCCACATAACCCTCAATAATACTCCCTTCAGGTCGATAACGGTTTCGAACATCACTTTTAAAAATACTCATGTATCATTCAAAGAGATACATCCAATGCAAGAAAACTGGTCCCAACATTTACACTTTCCTAGTCAAGTGGACAACAAGATGTACCATGATATCAAAGAATGAAGGAGGAAAATACATCTCAAGCCGACATAGAGTAACAACCACTTCTCTTTGCAATTTATCGAGAGTATTAGGGTCAATAACTTTGCTGCACAAACTGTTGAAAAAGAAACAAAGTCTGGTGATTGCAAACCTTACATGCTTCGACAATATAGATCGAATTGTCACAAGAAATATTTGTTGCATTAGAATGGGATAATCATGAGATTTAAGACCTATCAACTTTAGATCTTTCATTGATACCAATCTACGGATGTTAGATGAGTAACCTTGTGACACCTTAACATTTACCAAGAAATCGCAAAAAGCTTTATTCTCCTTTCTTGACAACGTGTAACAAGCAGGAGGTAAGTATGTTCTCTGATCGCTACTAACTACTTCTGTTAATTTTGTCCTTATTCCCATTTCATGTAGGTCCATTCTGAATTTTATCCCATCTTTAGTCTTACCTAGTATTCAACAGAGTACCAATGACACTATCACAGACATTTTTCTCAACGTGCATGACATCGATACAATGCATGAATTCCAAAGAACTCCAATAAGGAAGATACCAAAATATTGACTTCTTCTTGAATAAAGATTTGTCACTTAGTGTGGCCATGGTACATTGTCATCTCTTACCAAATTCCTTAATAAAGTCTTTCTCTTTCATAAGCAACCTCCCCTGGTATATGTTTAGGTGCACTCTGTTCCTCATTCTGTCCATTGAACGCTTTGCGCAACCTACGGTACGGATGGAATTTTGGAAGAAACCAATGATGACCAAGATATAGAGTCTTGCTGCCATGTTTTAGTCATATTGAATCAGTGTTATCTTCACATATAAGACACACTTTAGATCCTTCGACACTATATCCAGACAAATTCCCATATGCTGGAAAGTCATTAACAGTGCAAAACAACATAGCATACAAAGGAAATGTCTCTCTTCATGAAGCATCATAGGTCATCACACCTTCACCCCAGAGTTTCTTTAAGTCATCAATTAGAGGTTCAAGATAAATGTTGATATAATTTCCAGGTTTTTTAGGGCCCGATATCAACAACGACAATATAACGTACTTATTTTTCATACACAACCAGGGAGGATGATTGTATATAATAAGCATAACTGGTCAAGTGCTATGTTGGCTGCTCAATGTCCCGTATGAATTCATCCCATATGGATAAAGCCCAAGTCTTAGATTCCTGACTTCTTCACCAAATTTAGGGTACAATAAATCAATCTTCTTCCACTGTGGGGAATCAGACAGATGTCATTAGATCCCATCATTATTTTTCTTAACATTTACATGCCACCTCAAATTCTTCACATCTATCAGATTGGCAAACAAGCGTTGAAACCGTGATATTATAGGTAGATACCACATCACCTTGGCAGGAGAACTGGTTTTGGACTCTCCCAAAGTCATCATTTTAAACCTTGACGCCCACATTTTGGACAATCTTTCAAATCCACATAGTCCTTTTGAAATAATACACAATCATTCAGGCATGTGTGTATCTTCTTGGCCTCTATTCCCATTGGGCACAACAATTTCTTTAACTGGTATGTTGAGATTGGCAGCTCATTTCCTTCAGGAAGAATTTCTTTCAACAAAGACAACAATGAAGTGAAGCTTTTTTCACTCCATCTTTGTTAGCTTTCAGCTTATACAATCTCAACACAGCGCTAAGCTTCATAAACTTAGTACAACTTGTGTATAACGGTATCTCAACATCATGCACAATGTTTCTAAACATGGGAGGTGGATCAGTGTGCTCTACCCCACAACTATCCAACATCACATTAACGATGTCTACTGGAACTGGTTTGTTCATATCTATGTCATCGTAGGCAATTTCTTCTTCTACACAAGCACTGCTATCGACATCCACTGATTCCAGGTTTGAAATATCTCCATGCCAGTGCCATTCTATATAGCCTTATACAATCCTGTTGCACATGACATGACTTTTGATTTCGTCACCAGTGCTGACTTTCAAGTTGTTACCACATTGCCTACATGGATAGTAGAACCTATCTCCAGGTTGTTTCCTATGTTCCTCGGCAAATCTAATAAACTGATCAAGACCAGAAATAAACTTTGGGGTGCAACAATTTAGAATGGACATCCATGATCTATCCATTCTATGATCAAAGAGAAAACAAGTATATATTAGGGTTGACGGTGTTATATATGATAAATGTGTACCACCTATCCCATTCTTAATCACCTAATCTCACTAGTAAGTGTATAATGTGTATTCAATTTTTAAGAAATTTTGGCAACATTTCCCCACAGTTCTCCAAGTACACCGATGTACATGGACAAATGCCCACTGATATATGTACTTAGAGAACAAACGGGGAAGTGCTGACGAAACATCATGAAAACCGAATACACATTATACACTTACATCCTAAGTGAGATTAAGTGTTCAAGAATAGTCCCAAACTGGGGACTATCTAAAATTTACTCCTAATGAGTAAATCTCGGACGAGTTTCTAGGCCAACAAAATACATGTATATATGTTATCATTCATATACCTACAATCATAGTATCATCGTTCATATCCTAGGTTTTGTGTAACATCATTTAATTCAATTCATTATTCCATTTGGATAGGTTTATTCATTCATCATTAACCCAAATCAATCATAATCAACTACACAATTTTGAAGGACAATTATATATTGAAATAGGTTAAATCAATCACTAACAAGAGAGAGAGAAAGCAATAAAAATTTATTAAATTCATTCATTCATCATTAACCCCAGTTATATAATCATTATTAATCAACTACACAGTTTTGGAGAACAAATTATATATTGAACGAAGTTCATTCATTCCTCGTTTAACCCTTATTAATCAATATTAATCAACTTTAATTAATCAATAATAATCTTACAGAAAACTCACCGCACTGGTGGAGCAGGATGTGGTGGCGGCGGCCAGAGGTGGTCGCAACTGTGGCTATGGAGGTGGTCGTAGCTATGGCTGGAGGTGGAGGCAGAGATGATTGAAGCTGCGGTGAAGCAGGTGGCGAGCGGTGGCAGGATGGCAGGTTGTGGTTGTGGTCGTTGGTAGAGATGACTTAGCAAACGAGCAGTGGCGGCAGTGACGAATGAACTGGAGCCACTACGGCGGTGACTAAACTGGAGTGGTGGAGGCGAGCTCCTTAACAGTGGTGGCGGCAAGCTCCTCTCTACAGCAGCAACGAGAGAATCACGAGACCTAGCTTGAGCGGCAACAGAGAGAATCGAGAATGAAACATAGAAGGTGAAGATACTGGCTCATGCTGGTACTATTCAGTTAATTATCGGCGTCAGTTGTTGCTTAAAACTGATGCTTAATATCATCTACAAACACCGGGATGGGGAAAAATTTTTTGCGAGGACAACGTGTGAACAAACATCCTCGTTGGTTCCCATGCAACACCCGACACAAAATACAACATGAAATTTTGCCTCGCGAGGGGTATTTGGGCGTCCATTATGTTCTAAATAACCAACGTCATAAGGGGGGAGCAAAATTTTGCGGGGCTTGGCGTGGAACATGAGTCGTCGGTGTTTACACAACCGACGTCGAATCGAACATTTTGGAGGCAAAATTTTTTCCCTGGAAAATTATATTTTGTGGGTGATTTTGGATGTTGGTTCTTGTTTCTACCAGCCAACATTAAAGAAAAAGTGATACTCGTGTCTTTTATTAAGCGGAAAGCCTCCAGACATAGGTGTCGGTGTTTGATTTATAACTGATGCCAACAAATATGACGTTATATGTCATTTCTGTACTAGGGCGTGCACTATAACTATATATTGAGCCCCATCTCTCCCCATAACCCTATTTCTTGATCCTTGGAAAACTTCTAATCACCTTGCACCTTCCGACCAATACTTCTTCCCAGATTCATCTTTGCACATCCATAGGTATAACCAAACTGCCATGAGTCCCTCTATTATCCTATGGTGGTGTTTCCAAGGTTCACCTTCCCCCTTGTGTTGTCGAAAGCTCGAGGAACTAGAACACACCAGTAGCATCCTCTAGAGCTTCAATTTGTTTCCCCAACTCGCCCAAAAACTTCAAGTCTTGTTAATGTCAAACAAGTTTTAGTACTAGCTTTTCCCCTTTCTAAGTTGTGTTTGGGGCCCTATTTCAATTATCTGATTTTGACCTTGTGTCTCACCCGATTCCCCTTTGATTTTGTTCTCCTATAGTTTATGTTAATCTTATGGGGGTTGATTTTTTCTTGGTCATGGTTTCTTCTTGTCTCCAGCTAGCTCCACTATCATGGTTTGACAAAAAGTTTCTATGTCTAGTTGGTCTTTGAAATGTCGTGAGTATGGTCTTGTTAGCTTCAGGTTGGCCTTACGAGACTACTTCTATTGTTCCTAGACAGCAAGGATAAGTAGTGTGTGAGATGACATCTCAGTATCATCTCTGGTGAATTGATGTTTCCACTAAGAATGAAAGGAGGAATCCCTATCTTAGTTTTCCTTTTGTACCCTCTTTTCGTCTTTGGCTTTGTTTTTTTAACTGAGGGAAAATTCATCTTTTGCACTCTGTTAGATTTGCTGAGCTGTGCGCCTGGTTGTTGTGGGCCTGGGTCAATTGGTATTAGCTAATAGGGCCATGTGAGATGGGTTTGTTGAATGGATAAATGATTAATATGTGGCTTTAAGGGTTTCTTTAATTGGTCCATTTTTTCTTAAATTCATAAGAAATTATTTACATCTCTAAAAAATAAAAATTATTTGGGAAATGTCATGTTTTCCTCTATCTAATGGTATGACTTTCATAGCCAAATCCCAATCCAATTAATATACAATTTTTAATGGATTTGTCTAATTGGTTAGATTTTATAAAATACATATCTAATAATTTGTAACTTAGAAAAATAAACTAAAATACATTAAGTAATAAAAAATATAATCTACACAATGGTATGATTTTAATAACCTAATCCATTAGTAATAAAATGGCCTTTTTAGGGTTTTTATAATTAATGTAAACCTAGCCCTAGTTCTACATATATATTTAATAGGTACCTTGAAGAACTAGTCTTGAACCTAGGACAGAACTTGGACTTATGTCGACTTAGCATGAGGTATGTTGAATTCACTATTATTGGTATTGAGAAATCGCCAATATTTACCCCCTCTATTGTTCCTTTGCGATACAATACCGTATACACTGTTCTCTCTCTCCTCGGAGAGGTTTTCTCATGCTAGTTTGATGATATGAATTTTTTGTTGGATATTGTTATCGAATATAAATTATACTTTGCTTCATGATGAAATACTAATTGTGAAATTTGAACCAAGTTGTTCTTTATTGTGAGATGGAACCCTAAATTTGGGGACATTTGTGGTGGATGTTTCACATTATCCGTTTATATGATGGCAATCTCATTAATTCTATTTATATGACTATATTTCACTTGCCCCTACATTCTACATGCTTTGTGATTTAGTAGCCCTAGGGATGTATATATGAATTGGTTTTATCAGGTTATGAGCCCCTTATTTTTGGGATGGAGGTTATGTGCCCCATACTCAGGTTTGGTTACCATTTTATATATTTTGGAGTTTGGTTATGTGACTTACTCTATCAAGTTTTAAGGTTATGAGCATTAGCCATCATTTTTATTTATATTTCACTAGTGCTATGATTATCTCACAGGCATGCATGTTGATTATTGTTGTGATGGGTTTTGTGCCTTACATTCTTTATATGTGCTTTTGTGGCACCTCTTATGTTTTATTAATTAAAAGTGTAATTCTTGATTAATATCTTATTGCAATCCATATTTTATTTTGATATCCACTTGGATGTACTTCTCTCTTCAAATGGAAGCCTTGATATATTTGACGACCCTTTTCCTAATGTTGCTCACTACTTGATTAGCATGCACATACTATCATTTAGGCTGACAACTTCCATTTTGTCTTCTCTTCTGGGGCATGCTTTCAACCCCTAGGTGAATGACATGGAGGACATGACATGCATACATGGACCTGGCTTAAGGAATTGATGCTTGGGAGATAGACTTGAGATAGTTTGGATTTCCCTCTACTGAGATCATGGTATTGTTGCTTTCATGTAAACCCAAAGTGGGAAACATTACATAACCTTGATAAATTGAATATAGTCATGAAATACTATTCCTCTACTACACTTTGGTCTTTTGCATACTAGTATTTGAGAAATGAAAAATTTACACCTATTCCAGCATGCTTGTAGTGTGTTTGGATTAGATGAAATTTTTGCTCAAATTTTAGTGAGGATTGGATCCCCTCTTGGGTTCCACTCTTTATAAGATGGTATTAGTGCCATCGTAGTTGGAATCTGACTATTTCAATCTTGTCTTTCTAATTAGAACAATTGCCTTACATAGTCACCCTTTAAGTGAGATGTTTACCCTAAAACTTACCTAAGATGTTTAAGAGGCGATGAATTAACAATATAGAATCATATGATGCACACATAAGAATTTTGATGAGTAAACCCTAGTGTGAGGGGACCCTTAATATTATATGTAGGTTTGTTTGTAAGTTATGAGTTTTGACCTTGGGATGGAGATGGGTGTGAGGATGGGAAAGTAGTAGGATACTAAGATGTTACTATGTAATACTTTGTGACTCATCTCTCACAAATTATTTTAGATCCACCTTTTATTTTATGTCGAATAGATTTCATCGTCAAAATTATTTTCCATTATATTATTATATGTACAAAAGAAAATTTTATGGATTTATTAATGTTTTCTCAAACTGAGTCACAACGAAGAGAAATATTAAGTTTGATATCGAAACCCTAAATTTAGTTGGAATGAAAATCATAAACCCTAGTTTTGAGTGGAAGCGATGACTAGGATACTATGGTTTAAGCTAAAGGTTTAGCTGACTTACCCCTATTTGATTTCTCATGTGAACCTTAGGGTTGTTAGGTTAGAAACACAAGGACCAAAAATTCTACCCTAGGTGTATATGTCATGTTAGTTGGATGCATGAACCACATTAAAAATATTTTCACGATTAAAAGATGTATGTGTAAACCTAATATCTTTAAGAATAAATTAGTTTGGCATATTAGGTTAAACCTTTTAAGGGTGAGGGAAGATCGTTGGTAGTATAAGGATGGTAGGATTTTGGAGACAAAATCTTCTTTAAGGGGTGGAGTGTTGTAATGTACTAAACCCTAGAATCTTATCCTAATCCATGGCTAGGAAGTTAGTAATCTTGTTTCTTTAGATTTGATCAAACAAGGATAAAGTTATACTTTAATGTATTAATTAATGCATGTAACATGGTTAACCCAATGGTAACTCAATATATATAAGCTTGAAAATAGATACAATACATTTAATGACATCATATAACATGATATAAGTCACATATGTTTCCATGATAACCAATATTCACACAATGGATAAAATATGTTTAATAAGAGGCACAATGTGTGTAACACATGAATAGGAATAACATTATGAGTTTCGATGTCCATAGATACGAATTATGTACCATATCCAAATAAATATTGAAATAATAGACTTAATAGATTAAATGTGTAAAATACGGAAGTGCATAACAATATAAGAGAACTCTTTTGACAACAATGTGATGATAATAACATTTAATTTAGTGGATGTTGATTATAATGATAAAAAATCCTAATTGTTTTCGAACTCATAAAAAATGTCAAGTCCAAAATATAATGCTAAAATTGCGTTCCTTGGGTCCCAATTAGCTTGGGTCCAAGGTTTCACATTATTTGAACAATCCTAGATGCCTTAATTTTATTAAGGAAGGAAAATGTAAGTTAAACTCTAACATATTAAATGACATTGAATTGGAAACAAATCCCAAAATCATATTCTACATATGAAAATTAATCTATGCATGAATTCTCATGGTAATTGAAAAATCCTAACTATCCTAGTCCTACTTAGGAGAGAGCATATGAATCAAGATTAAAAATATAAAATAAAATAGTAAACCACTTAAAAAGTGCAAACTAATGTTGAAAACGTATTACACACATTTTAATTAACCTAGGTGTGAAATATGGCTTTATATAGGACTTGTTTGGACCCTCAAATTGAACTAGGAAGAAAAATATAAATCATTTAAAAAAATACATTTATAATTTGCAACTTTCTTAAACTTTCAGATTTCCATAAATGTTACACGCGGTTCATTTTTATTTCCACTTGACTTCCCCAATCAGACGTTGGAGATTTTATCACCTACTAGTTTGTTTGCATAGGCTTATCTAACAACCTCTCCCTCTTCCTTCCTCATCCATTTTTCTCTTCGATGAAGTCACAATACACTAGTTTCCTTCTAAATCCTCTCTTTCTCTCCGATATTTCCCCTTTCTTGGTTTCAATCATAATAGATTCCTGACTTTCCTCTGATCAGTTTGACCTTGAGTTTCTAGGGTTCCAGTGCACTATATTTATATATTGAACCCCATATCTCCCCATACCCCTATTTTCTTGCTCCTTGGAAAACTTCTGATCACCTTGCTCCTTCTGACCTATACTTTTCCTTCCCAAATTCATATTTGCACATCCACGGGTGCAACCCAATTGCCAAGAGTCCCTCTATTACCATGTGGTGGGATTTCCGAGGTCCACCTTCCCCCTTGTGTTGCCGGAGGCTCAAGGCACTAAGAAACACCACAGTGGCTGCCTCTAGAGCTTCAATTCATTTCCCCAACTCAACCAAAAACTCTAGGGCCTATTAATGTCAACCTAGATTTAGGTACTAGTTTTTCCCCTTTTGGGTTGTGTTTGGGGCCCTATTTTGATTCTCTAATTTTGACCCTGTGTTTTTCCCAATTTCCCTTTGATTTTTTTCATCTATAGTTGGCATTCATCTCATGAGGTTTGATTTTTTCTTGATCATGGTTTCTTCTTGTCTTTAGCAAGCTTCACCATTGTGGTTTGGCAGAAAGGTTTTGTGGCTTGGCTGCCGCAAGTCTGGTCTTGTTAGCTTTAGGATGACCTTGGGAGTCTACTTCTATTATTCCTTGACAATGAGGATGGATAGTGTGTGAGATGACATCTCAATATCATCTCTAGTGAACTGTTGTTTCCACTGAGAACAAGGGGGGGATTCGTCTCTTAGTTTTTCTTCTCTTCCCTACTTTCATCTTTGGCTCTTTTTTTTAAATAGGAAAAATTTGTCTTTTTGCACTCTGTTAGATTCACTGAGTTGTGTGCCTGGTTTCCGTGGGAATGCACTAGTTGGCCTTAGCTGATAGGGCCATGTCAGACGGGTTTATTCAATGGATAAATGATTAATACATGGCTTTAAGGGTTTTTTTGATTGGCCTGTTTTCTAAAATTCATAATCAATTATTTACATATAAGAAAAATCAAATAAAATATGTTTTGGAAAAGCCATGTTTTTTTCTATCTAATAGTATGAATTTCGTTTCCACATACCAATCTAATTAATATATGATTTTTAATGGATTTATGTAATTGGTTAGATTTTCTAAAATTCATATCTAATAATCTATAAGTCAGAAAAATAAACTAAGATATGTTATGTAATAAAAAAATTAAAAACCTACATGATAGTATGGTTTTGATAACCTAATTCATTAATAACAGAATGCCTTTTTAGGATTTATATAATTAATGTCAACTTAACCCTAGTTCTACATATATGTTTAATAGGTACTTTGAAGACCTAGGCTTGAACCTAGGATAGTACCTGGACTCATGTAGACTTGGCATGATATATTTTGCATTTGTTATTATTGATATTGTGCAAGTCCCAATATTTACTCCCTCTCTTAGTCCTTCAGGACACAATACCCTATACAATATTATCTCTCTCCTCTGAGGGGTTGACTCATGCTAGATATGAATTTTTTTTTGATATTTTTATTTACTATAAATTATAGTTTTCTTCATGATGAAATCCTAATTGTGAAATTTGAACCAAGTTATTCTTTATTGTGAGTTGGAACCCTAAATTTAGGAACATTTGTGGGGGATTTTTCATATTATCCATTTATGTGATGGAAATCTCATTAATTCTATTTATATGTCTAAACTTTCACTTACCTCTACATTTTGCATGCTTTTTTATTTAGTAGACCTAGGGATGTATAAGTGCATTGGTTTGATGGGGTTATGTGCCCCTTATTTTTTATATGGAGGTTATATGCCCCATACCATGGGTTATGTGCCCATGTTATTTTGGCTGGAAGTTATGTGCCCCATACACACGTTTTTTTCCCACTTTGTATATTGGGAAGTTTGATCATGTTCCTTACTCTATCAAGTTTTAAGGTTATGAGTCTTACCCAAAATTATTATTTATATTTCACTAGTGCTATTCTTATCTCACATGCATGCAAGTTGATTATTATTGTGATGGATTTTGTGCCCTAAATTCTTTATATGTGCTTTTTTTGGCTCATGTTATGCTTTCTTGATGGAAAGTGTAATTCTTGATTATCATCTTATTGTAATTCATATTTTCTCTTGATATCCACTTGGATAGTACTTTTCTCTTATATGGGAAGCCTTGATATATTTGACGTCCATTTTCCTAATGTTGTTCAATACCCGATTAATATGCACATACTGGATTTTATGCTAACAACTTCCATTTTATCTTCTCTTATGGGGTATTCTTCCAACCCCTAGGTGAAGGACATGGAGGACATGACATGCATACATGGACCTAGATTAAGGAACTGATGCTTGGGAGATAGACTTGAGAGAGTTTGGATATCCCTCTAATAAGACCCTGATGTTGTTGCTTTCATGTAAACTCAAAGTGGGAGAATATTATGTAACCTTGATAAATTTAATGTAGTCATGAAATACTATTTTGATACTATACTTTGGTCTTTTGCATACCACTATTTGGGAAATGAAAAATTTACACCAATTCCAGCATGCTCATAGTGTGTTTGGATTAGATGGAGATATTCCTTAAATTTTAGTGAGGATTGGATCCCCTCTCGGGTCCCACTCTTTACAGTGTCCCACTGGGATCTATCAAGACTATAACTAAAATTCTATTAAAGAGAAGCATCTCATTTGTTACAATTATAGGAGAGACTATTCCTAGTTCAATCATAGAGAGGGAAATCATGTATCTCTCCTTCTACCATGGTGTCCTTGTTGTCCATTGTTGTTACTAGGAAATCCTTCTCTAGAGCATGAACCAACTGAAGAACTTCCTCCTCTAGCTAGAGCCTGGTTCTACTGAATTTAAAATTATGATTGCAAATTTTTTTCTGTTGTAATATGAAGCTTAGGAAAATCTCTCTTAAAATGTCTCTTTTGTCCATAGTGATGACATCCTTGAAAACTAGTTCCCCAACATTGACCTGAGTGTGTCCTACCACAAATGTCACACATAGTCATATCGTGTCTATGTGGACATGTCATTGATGTTGTTGGCCCTGAGGGCCTTGATAAATGTGCTCACCTAGGAGGCATTGTCCATCTGCTAGGGCTAGATCTTCCTCTACTATGAGAAGATACGACATCACTTGAACCATATCCTTGCCTTCCAAACAACTAAGACCTCATCCTAATTTGGAAAAGAATCCACCCCCTCCTTTGTATCCACCACTACTCTATCCTCCTCTACTGAAATATGTTGATCTTTTTACCATCAAAATATTTATCAACATTGACTCTTTTATACATCTTGTTGCCTCTGCAAATTTTCTAAAATTTTCTCCATCCCTTGGGCCAAATACTAATATATTGTGTCTAATTTCTGGCCTTAGACCCGATATTTCTCATATTATCCGATACTAGATGATGAAAAAAGTTAACCAATCTCATATGGTATGCCTCATACACACCAAATGTCATGATGTCCTATCTAATCCTCTTCAGATGTCAGATTTTATCACTTAGAAAGGTAGAAGGAAACTACTTCAAGTGTTCAAAATACACAAAATCCTTCCATGTCATCATTGTATTTCTTCTACTCCAAGCCACCCCAATTCAACATGTCCTTTAAGTAGATAGATAGCATGATTAATCTTCTTGCCCTCTATTAACTCCATTAAGTGGAATACCTTTTTCAACAATCAAAGCCACACGTCTGGCACAACAAGATCTTTTGTCCCTAAAAACTCAGACCCACTAAGCTTCTTTACCAGATCATAGGATCTCATTTGATCCGTCTTGGAAGATGAATACATCATGTCCATATTATATTTCTCATTTCATCCAAAAAGGTATGATATATCTTAGTTGCCCCATCTCTATGTTCTCCACCGTGGGCTATCACTTGAGGATCAAGGCCATCATGGCTCTCAGCTCGCTCCTTATCATGACCACATCATCTTTCTTCCATCTGCATATCAATAATAGAAACATATATGTTATAAAGTTACAATTCAAAGAGGAACATGTCCTATTTGTATTAGTCTTGTACCACCTTTGTTCCAAACCTAGGCTCAGATACCAAGCCGTATGGCACAATTAAAACCCATGAACCATTTGTGCCCACCAAAGAGGGGTCGAACTAACCATTCACTTTTAATCACTAACTAAATTAACCTTAAATTTTCTTTCCTTATTTTAATAAAATTAATGAAATGTCATGTTAACTTTACTGATAACATCTAGTTTTGGCATAAGTATCATGATTTGACAATTGAATTATACTCTTACATCATAATCAACTAAAAGAAACGAGTTCTGACTTTAATATACATCAATTACAACTTATTATAAAACTGCTGTAAATCCTCACTCTCACATTCGCAAGATTTGAGAAAGGATATGAGACCATGTATATATTCCTCTAAAGACCTCAGCTGGTCACTCATGATGGAAATGAGCTTTTGAATCCTCTTGTTCAGATGGGCCTGGTCCTAAAAGATGTTTCAATAGAGTGTGTGAGCTACTAGCTTAGTGTGTGGAATGTCATCAAAAAACTATGATAACTTAAATATGTATCAATATATGAATTATAACACAAGAACACAAGCATGATAGTCAATAATGTAAACCATCCAACATGGTAGTGGTTCTGATTGTAACTACATTAAGTAAATAAACTACATCCAATCACTAATCTTTTATTGAGCCCTGGACCCACATAAAGTGTACCACAACATGTGGAAGTATCACAACAAGCTACAATCTCATGCAAGACTTAGAGAAGACACGAGACTCCAACTATGTTGAACTAGCTCCCCAGTCTAAATGGGGCTCGCCACATGTGGCCTCAATAGATAAACACCTAGAGAGATAATCTGGGCTCCTCCTCTAAACATGGGTACTTATATAGAGAGTCAAAGCATTTGGTTTAACTACCTACAACAGTGGTTCCACAAGGGCTAACTCACTGAGCAATATCTGAACTAATTGAACTGTACTGGGTACCATCGAAGTCTCCGATCAGTGTTGGATACCTCACTAACTTAAGGAGGTCATCCTAATTGGACTTGGTCCCTTATACCTCTTTGGTATGCTCTGTCTACCTCATTTTGGACTTTACCAGTCACTAAGTATGTTTCCTCCTTCATGATACACACCTTTGTGATGGATTCTATGGTGTTTAGGGCATCTATGTCTAGTTGTTTATTTAGTTTCACTAATAGAATTATAACAATATTGTTCTTAGATTAACTTTGTACTTGAAGATTCTAATATCACTCTATAAACACTGACTTAATGTAAAACTGACATTAAGAATGTAATCTTCTTAAAAAAATAAAATGAGCATACTAATAATTTCTCAAATAATTAGTTCTTTTGACACAGAAGTACTTAACTGGAATCAGCCATTGACGAGATCATAGATTTATAATATGATCAAATATTGTATAAATTAGGGAAAACCTGGTGTTTTTTGGTACCTTTAGTTCTACCAACCATGGTCTCATATCAGATTATTCTATAACTAAAAACATCTATACACATTACATATATGCTAAAAATCAATAGCTCAATTGAAATATGTTAATATGGCCCAATAGATTGTCTACTTATCATTGTGTAAAAAGTACATGTTTCCTTATAACTTTGGGGCTTAATTCCTATAAAATCAAGGTTAAAAGGTGATTTTCCACTCACTTGTACTCGATCTAGCTTAGATATCAAGTTTGAGCTAGATAGACTCAGATTCCAGTATACTGGGTTTGGATTTGAGCTCCAGATAGTAAGATCCAATTATGTACATCTTAACGTTGGGTCAATAGACCTAAACAAAACCTTTAATCTAGATCTATAGTGACATCGTTGGCTATCCTTCCTAATCCTCCCCATCACCACCCTAGGAATTGCCTCTGCAATCACCTCTCCAACGATTTAGGATTTTTGAAGGGTGGGAGGTATAAATACAAAGGTAAAGAATCTAATTTCATCAGATGTCATAACTTATATAAAGAGATCAAGCCATCTTAATGATTGATAGAGCTGGATGTTGACACCGAGAAACCATCAAAAAATGTAATAATCGGTAGGTGAACCTTGTATTGATGGTCTGTAACGTGAGCCATCAACCGAATGACCATCTGTTGTTAATCCTTCCATTTTCATGACCAAATGTATGCACAACCATCATTTGTGAAAATGCCAGTTTGTGCAACCATCAGTTGATTCTATTAGTAGGTAACCCATCAATTGTCAAGTGCTAGGAAATTTTTTGAATGGGGACTCCCAACAAAAACATCGTATAGTGCTGGTTAACAAAACCTTCAGTTGGCAACCGACTACAAAATTGTCAGTAGGAAACTTCCTAGTGGAACCATCGGTAGGTGACTTCCCCGATGAACTTTTTGTTCACAGCTGGTGGAAAAATAGTTGGTTTGAGAGTATGTGAAACCATTAGTTAACCAAGGGAAGGACCATTAGAAGGATCTTTAGTTGTCAAATGATGGTATTTTTATGCGAAAACTAAAAGTACCATATCTCTCTCATTTAGCTTTGATTTGATTCATTCTTTTTGCATGGATTCATAATTGAATGTTCTACAATTCTACAACAAAATTTTGATAACATGTCCCAAGAAAATTTTCTTCTAATTACTTTCTTTATATTTCCTCAAACTTCCTCTAAATTCATATATGAGATATCTCATAATCAACTACTATTCAAGATTTAACATATAAGATATTAATTTTCAAGAAATAATTCTAAGCTAAAATAAAACATAAATTTCAACCAGTAACTAATACCAAGCATTATTAAGGCTATATTTAACACCAGATTTATCTTTAATCATTTCATTACCATGACAACAAGATATTAGTTCTAACATGTCTTTTGTGGATTGAAGAGTAGATATCATTTATGTTTGTAGTATGTAGTGTATATTTATAGGCATAATGTAAAACATTTTCTATATATTCTAAACTAAATCTTGTGAAAATTTAGTAAATATTCAATCTTTACATCCTTAGTGTCACTTAGACGGTGTATGGTTTAAATACACAAACTTGCAAAAGACATTTTTTGGAAGTATTGTTGAATACAACTGAGAAGGAGTTGCCTCATTAGTAATTGTAGCCTTAACCATATTTTTCAGTCTTCGGAGAAGATCAATGGACTTCCTGATCCTTTCTATGCTAACTACATGATATGAATCCGTTGATGCCTCTAAACTCTTTGAGCTGAATATGAAAGGTGGGTTGACAACATGGTCTAACAAAAGAAGCTCGATGAAGAGGATTTTGGGTAATCCAGGCACATGTCTAGTTAACTCATCTTGACTAGATGAATAGTTATCATGATTGAATGTTGATTGAACTTTCACCAACTTCTCTTCCAAACTATCCTTCTTGCTTCTTTAATCATAGGCTATCTTGAATGAGCTTTGAGAACATTATCAAGGGTGCTTGGTGTTGTGAGGTAAAGGGGAACTCCCTATTTATGGTGGTTGAGAAGCTCAAGTAGACCAAGGTGTCTCTATGCAGGTGGTCCAAGAAGTTAGTGGCTCTTCCTAATCTAATCCACTCTACACATCAGGATTTTGAGAAGGTTGTTATGGATCTGAGATCTACCCCGACACCCCCTCTCTTGTTAAGGTAGAAGAGGAAGCTAAGAATCATATCTTGTAGCTTCAGAAGGTCAAGGCACTCACCTTCTGGCAACACACATAATCAAGTGGATAATGGATGGTGATCATAAATCCAAGGTATGCCACACCACCATCATTAGGACTAATATGTCAGACCATATTCACAATATGTTGCCATTTATGGGGAGTTCATAGATGAGTAGGAAAAAATATATAAGGAAACAATCTTATACTTCTTGGATGCTCTACAACTAGGATCAAGGTACATCTAACCTATTCTATCTCCATAGAGAAGGGCTACAATAGATATGAATTAAAATCTTACCAAGAAAGAAATGAATAAGAAAATTAATTAGTATACTATTTCAGTTGGGTCTTCTAAGGCTCGATCCTATATAGTTTTGATAGTAAGTTCTTTTATTCATGTTGGATGATCATTGGAGGTAATGTTTGTCATTTTGTGTATTGGTTTCTTATAGATGGAAGGATGGTCCAACAAGTAAATCATGCTTTCATTAACTGATCCCAAAGAAGAACCTTGATACATTAGCTGTAGACTATCACCCAATTGTATTTTGCTTTATGATTTATAATGTTGTGGCCAAGCTATAAGGTAGCATGCAAAAGCCAATCAACCTTTATGAAGATACAATCCATTTTTATAGTTATCTTATAGTGGACGAGTTCATCTTGGATTTTTCTCCAGATTGTGAAGATACACCCAAAGTCAAAAACAACTTGTCTTGGTTCAACTCCTTGGACTATCTTGAGCATACAAAAGTGATAGCAAGTCATGTGCTTTTTTCTCCAGATTGTGTGAACCCAACAGAGGAAGGCTCACAGAGACCTTGGGAATTTGGAAAGGGTACTTGTCCTACAAGGTACCTTGATTCAATTCTCACATATGGAAATGGTAAAAGATCTAACATGTTGGAATGCATGGACAACATTAGAGATTGGAGCGTATTTGCATCTTCATGCCAAGAATGGAGATCCTTATTAGATCAGTTCTTATCAGCAAAATTCTTTTCTAGTGTATACTAGCTAAAGTTCTAACCTTTGTGATGGGGAAGTTAAAATCTACTATGGAAGGGTTCTTGTGGGTGGAGGGGCGCCTAGTTTCCTAAACCAAAGTGGTCTAACCTTTCCACAGTGGTGGGTTGGGTCATAAAGACTTGGTGGAGATTACTATGAGTGACACATCCAAAATGAACGAGCTTCTTCTTACAAATTCATATTTCTCTTAGGTGGAGTGGATGAAGATGCGTTATGGCCAACAACTATAGGAGGAGTACTTACTGATGAAAGACATATTGAGAGATGGAGGACTATGGTGTCACCATGGTCTACAATGAAGGATGATTACACACTACTGGTGGGTGTTGATATAGGGGTCCCCTGATCCATGTGATAGGAATCATAAACTTCCACATGTCCTCTGGGACCCCCATATTTGGGACAAATTGTAGACCCAAAAGTTGAGCTTCTGTGTGTATAGGGTGATCCTTGGAAGGCTTTCCATGAATGATAGGTTGTCTAAATGAGATCTCAATCTAAATCCCATTTGTGTATTGCGTAAGAAAGAGGAAGAAACTGATAGTAATCACTTTTCTTAGTGTTAGGTTTTGATATATATGGGGACAAAGGATTCCCTAAAATGTGGATTGTGAGGTTTGCTTCCCCATTTCCTTCTTGTGGTACTACATTGGGTCTTTGAAAAATCTTGATGTAAGTCCAATATGAGAATATTTGGGGGTAATTTTCTTACTACCACCATCTTCCATATTCAGGGTGAAAGGAACAATAGGATGCATGGGAAAGGGGAGTGTGACCCCCTAAACCTTCAAGAAATTGTTGTAAATAGGCATACATGGGTCCACAAAGCTAAGTCTAAAGGATTAGGTGGTGATGAACCAAGAGTCATTGGGTGTGGGGGTATGGACTAGACCTAGTTGTATAATATACGTGATTGTGGTTGTTTCCCCTATAATTTTATGGCATGGTAATATTTTACCTTATCCAAAAAAAATCTAGAACGTATTGATGATACTCAAAATCTTTATCAAGCCTAGTGTCAAGAATTCTTTTTAATCATTTGAGTTATAGGGACTTTCCAACTTCTATTTAAACTAGAGGTTAAATTTAAGAGGGCATGTATCATGACCACCCTCACTAGAAATTATATATCAGATAGAATAATAATATCATTCCAAGGATGAAAATGTCTATCAAATATCCATTATTCTTGTTATCTATACAATATTAGAACTACATCCTGGTTAATACAAGATAAATCATAGAATCTTGGTATGGACATATAAGTCTTTATCTAAAGTAGGTAAGCTTATCTTCACAACTAAAATTATCATAACTCACATCCTATTATTCAAGTTGCGTCCTTTTCTTAAAGATAATCAAATTTGGAACTGATACATACAAAGTGGAGTTCTTTGGGGAGAGACAACCATCAAGTGACGCATCCTGTTTAGTGTCACCAATGGAAAAGGGTAAGCACATTTACCCTTTATCCATACCATGTAGTTTAAGTGTAAGGAAAAAGAATTTCTTTACCATTTACCCAATTACCCTCCACCCTCTAAGCCACTACCTTAGTCGGTAAGGGTTAGGGTAAACTATTATCTATACACTCTAACTCGCTACTTGCCAATATTTATGTATAATGTACTATATATACAATATTTGTGTGTTCTAGAGTCCATAGATTATTCAATATTACAAGTGAATATTTGATAAATAAATGATGTTGTTCTATACTTATTTTGGGGTTGATATGGTCATGTATATAATAATATTTCGTGGTGTAAGACACACACGAATGAAACAAAAAAAATATATAGTTTATGCACCATTATAGATTCTTTCCGAGGTGTTTACTACTACTTTTAGAACTAATTTGATCATGTACGCAAAAAAAATTTGAGTTTCAAGACAAAAATGTATAAATAATTACATGTTGTCTTTTATGTACCATTTGGTACATATTAGTAGTAGTGTTATGTACTTCAGTTGTACTAAATTTGTTGCATATACAACAAAACTTTAGTGGGCATAAGATATGCATATATCTATACATTTAATTTTTGTGGTGTATGGATCATTTAATTATATTTTAGTATGATTTTTGATTTGTTTTGGTGCCGATTTACTTGACCAAACAACACCTGAGTACTACTATTTCTGTAGGCATACCACTGCCTTCATGATATATTACGAGTACAACAAAATCCATAGTGTGTAATAAAGTAAAAAATTAAGTAGAATCATCTTGGATGGGTAATAATCATTCTAAAGAACCACGATATTTTGATTAATTGTATACGTATTCAATAAGATATTATTAATAATATTAACACAAATATTTGATGAATATATGAATTCTTTGTTTCACACTCATCCTCTATATTTACCCAGCGGTTAAGAGGGTGAAGGTAAGGGAAGAGTATGGAAATTATCCATGGGGTGATGAATCATCCATACCAATACTTGCCACACTTACAACATGTTTGGTGTGTGGTGAATGGAAGGACGAAAAAGAAGGAAATATGATTGGGGTTGTTTGGTTGGACAAAAGGATAGGAAAGGATAAGATGGAGGGGAACAATGTGGAAACAACTATGTGTATTTTCAGCCAAGTGGCTCCCGTTCTCTCCTCACCGAATCAGAGTGGACTATATTTTAAAAAGATAGAAGAGAATTTAAATAAAAACTAAAATAAAATAAAAAGAAACTAATATTTTTTTCTGCACAAAGAAACTTTTTTTTGAGTTCATGCACAAAGAAACTTAATTCTATAGAATTAGTTAGAAAATTTTAAAAAATGATATTGTTATGTAAAATATTAAAAATTGATAATTGGAGTAGTAAATTGTGATGGCAAGTACTTAAATACATGGATGAAACTTTTTACAAATAATTTTTTTTGAAGAGGACTCGTTCTATAATCACAATGAATATATAAGAAAAGAATTGTAGACCACTTTCATATTACCAGACAATTTTTTGTATATACATCATTGTTATTGTTTTCTTTCCCTTTCCATTCCAATCAAACATACTCCCATAGGTGTCCTCTCTCCTCCCCTCCCTTCTCTTTTCCCTTCCTTTTCCCTCCCTTCCCCTCCTCATCATTCACTACGTAGCAAACATAAGGTTAGTGGGGAAGGATAAGAATAAGTCCCTATCCTCCACATACTCCAAATAACAGTGCTAATGTCGCATGTTTGAAAAAAAAAATACATAACATAACTTTGTCCAAGATGGGACACCCAGTGGTAAGTGGTAAGATCCTTTGTTTGTTATCAAAAGATTTTAGATTCAAATCACAGCGTATGAATAGAATCGCTAGTTGTTTTGAAAGAAAAAAAGATTTTCACTAATTTTTTTACAACCACTTCTAATTGTTCGTGTCAGGTGAAGTTCTTGCATCTTGAACTGTTAGAGCATTAGAATATTTAGCGGGTGGTGTTGTATTTCTATTCAGTCAATGATGTTAATTAATAAAAATGATATTCCCCTATAACTAGAAATTAATTGTATACACTATCAATAATTTTTGTTTCATTTTGTATGTTGTTTATCATTATATTAATGTGATATGAAAGATTATAAAATAATGTCATAAATTACTTGTTTCGTCGCTTGTAATATTTTTCTAAAGGCTTCTATGTATTCAGTGTTTAGCGTTTACTTCTCATTTCGTATGCACATCATGATATTTTTAATCTTTTAATCGTGCCGGTGCTTGAAATTCTTTTTAAGTGAATTACAAAAGAATTACCGGTATGATCTTTTTTTATATGATGCCCCGGCTATCCGGAACAGTTTTTTATGAGCAAAAACATAAACAGAATTTGTTTTCGTAGAAGGCAAATGAATTTGCAAATACTTTGACAAAGATAATCCACTTGCTCATTTATATAATTCACACTTTGAGTTTTAAAATCCATAAGGACACCAATCCTGATGACACTACAATGCACCACATGTGATCCATTTCTCCATTTTTTTGAGAATCTTGCAGCCCCAACCCACCGGCCCCGGACAAATGTCCTTTGCCTTCTTTTTCCTCATCGCTTTTGTGGCATCTACAGATGCAGCAGCCACGGCAGTCGCACCGGCAGGCGTCGAGGCCAAAGCCTCCCTGAGCCTTCGGTTCTCTGTTTTGACCTGTCTTAACTCGGCAGTCAGCCGTCTTGCCAACTCGGATTTCTCCAGCTGCCTCCTATGGGACTCGCGATTGCTCTCTTTCAGCTTGACGATACGCCTAGCCAATTCATCCACCTTCCACTGCATTCGTCCGACTTCAGCAGCAACTTCTTGGTTTTTCTCTGCTGCGGCTTTTGCTGCAGATGCCAGCCGCTCGTTCTGTCGTTCCATCAGCACCCTTTCCTCCTCCATCACCTCGATGAGGCTGGCTTGGAGCTCCGACTTCCTGGCGGACTCTGATCTGCGGAAGCCCTGGTTTAACAGCTCGTCCCGCAGGGCGTCTGCTGAGGCGGCGTGGCTTGCTTGCCGGGGCTGCTGCTGCTGTAGGTCTTCGATGTCCTTTCCGGAAGAAGAGGACTCAGAATGCCGTCTGAAACTGTGGGACGTGGATGCCGCAGATGCCCTTGGTGGCGACATGGAGAAGGTGGCGGAGCAGAAGGTCCTTGCCGGGTCATTGCTGGTGTCAGAGAAGACCTGCATGGAATCCACTGACTTGTTCGACCTGCGGTTGTGGCTTCTGCCGCACGGGGTGACGGAGGATGCATCGTCGTCCCTGTTGTTTTTGTTGGGTGCCTTAAGGAGCGCCTGAGTATAGCGATCGACGAGGGAGATGTATTGTGCATACAGGTCCTCGACCAGTGAGATGAGTTGGGGGCGCATGTGGTAGTAGTCCTCCGCCCGGACGGCGAAAGTGCTGTTCCCATCGGTATTGGCGGACAGAACGGCTTGGAGCCGCTGCTCCAGTTCGGTGACAGACGCTTGGAGCCAGGACGGCCTTGTCGCCCTCTGCGCCTCAGATTGCTGCCAAACCATCGCCGTTTGTGGAAGTGTATACGTAGCGGCAATAAGATCAGTGTATTAAACTACAATCGTCTCTTCTTTGTGACAGTCTGTAACCAGACCGGAGCCATTGTATTATATATATAGGACCGTGCTGGCAATCGTCCCTTGTTTCCGCTACTCCCATTTAACGAGCGAAAGGAGCGTTTAGAGATAGTCAAGAGTATTACCAAAATTGAGTGAAAAAAAAATGAGTGTAACGAGCGTTTCTTTCTTCCCATTTAACTCGCCAGGTATATGTTAATGTCGTCTCTCTCTCAGTTCAATAGAAGAAATACTGGTCAAGAAGGACGAGCGTTTGTAGTTCAAAACGTCCTCAACAATATGCCAGCTATGATCCGCCACAAAGTGCCAATTTGTCGCAGCATCTGTAGAGGACTTTTGAATCTGAATGAAAATTTACGCAATACAATTTAATTTACAGCATTTTTTTAAATAAACGTCTTCACAGAAGCCCGAGCTATAAATTGAACTGCCAATCATTTTTGTGTGGCAAACCCCAATGGTCTAAATTTAAGTTATTTATGCAGTCTTTGGCAACGCGATTGGTGAGCCAACGCTCTGGTGCGGTGAGATGGTTCACCGTAAGATTTTTGTCCGGTGAGAAAAAGCTACCGTACGCTACTCAACAATAAAAACAATACAAATTCAAAGTGATAAGTGATCTTGCGTTTGATAACAGCGGTTACAACTCTTTTCATATGACAAAATCTCATAAAATATAAAAACTAGGATCTTCAAGTGCACCCCAACAAGTAGGGATGAGCATTCGATTAATTCAGTCGGCTATGATTAATTTGATTTGATTTGGTTAATTTGTGTTGTGAGATTTTAACCATTAATCTAACCATATTGGTGTCGGTTAATTCAACTATGGTTAATCAGTTAACGCTTTATTCGTTCGGTTAATTTATTAACCAAATAACACTCTTGTAATAGTAGTATATGAAAATACTCATAAAAGTTTGAACAATTCTTATACTATAGCACTAATTCATATAGATTTAGAAGTGTAAATTTTATGAAAATATGATAAGTATGAAATGTAGAAGTTTTTTCAAATACATGTATACAATATGTAGGTATATATGTGTAGACTATCTTTTTTATTTATTTTATTTTTACTATTCAGTTAATTCGGTTAACCAAATAGCAAACAACGTTAACCGTCAAAATTAACCGCTCAACCAATTAACCAAAATAAATTAATCATTCAATTTTGACCAGTTGGTTAATCGGTTATTAATCGTATTCTGCTCGCCCCTACCAACAAAAAAGTACATCTAGAATATACTAAAATGTGATCTATAATTAGTAACTGAAAATTTACACATGCTGATTTTCAAAATTAAATTATATTATGGTTGGTAAGTTCGTACCCCTAAGAAAACATTAAAACCATTCTAGTTGTGATATATACTTGGTAACTGAAATTGTACACGACCTTGTTGACCTATGTATACTTGGTAAATTCGAAATAATGGCCAACATATTGTAAAAGGATGACGGCTCCATTTGGTATACATATATGTATAGACATTTTTATAATTATATAGAAAATGATAAATGAGAGGTAACATTTTTTTAATAATTATCCTTCAGAGTAATTTTCATGTATTTTATAAAATGTCTTCGTTAAAATGTCAGCAATAAGTAGGACAGAAAATGAATACAACCAATTAATGATATACATAGTATGGATCAATTCCATAATTGACATGTCAATTACAAAAGGTGTCATCTCAAAAATATGGCGAACAGATTGAATTGGTAGTCCTTATTGAAAATGGTCAATGATCAGCTTGTCATTATTATCAATTAGCATGAATGGCACAGTCATTTACCACTAAACTTGACCGATGACTGATATCTTTTCCCTATTTTCTTCGGTAAACCGTTAACCAAACTATCAGACTTGACAGTTGACACAAATAAATAATAATGAATTAATTTGTTGCAGGTTTAATGTAAGCATTTGATCCTCAAATCAGATAGATTGATTTTGAGCCCCGAAAACGCCTCATCCAAACCTTTTAACATCCATTCACACATTCTATGTTTGGTTTAAGGGAAAGGATTATGATGAGATACAACATCGAACAGAACGGATGTACATGGGAATAGGATTTTAGTTTTCCATCCTATGTTTGGATGCACATTGGAAAAGATTCCTATCCTTACCTTCACTGTTGCTTCACCACTTGCTATTGACACTCTTTCTGCTACCTGGTATGCTTTTCCACCATGGATTGCTTTTGTAAGCAAATCATGAAGAAAAATCCAGCTTTATATATGGTGCAATTAAATCTGAACGTGAGCAACGACAAAGCATTTGACAACGTAAAAGTACAATGCTTACGCCCAATTTGCCCAATTTGTTGCGTACAAGCCGTCTATCATTGTTTAATACTCTATAACCTTAAAACTGATGAGTTTTCCTAACGAAAAATTATTCTACAAATTTTGATTTCAGATCATGCGTAGCTTTGCGAAGAGCCGTAGTGCAGAAACTTTCTCTAGACCGAATCTGTGTCATTTGCGGATGCAGCAACGTACAGTGATCAATGACACTGCTCCGATTGATTTAGCCTGAACTCCGCCTGGAGTTAACCAAGAGAGCGGCTTCATGCAAAATGGACGGAGCCGCAAAGCAAGTCCGCCATGGCAGGAAAGACTGGAGGAAGCTTAGGATGGTGAAGATAAACAGAGAAGCGTCAAGGTTGACCCGGCCCTTGCACCGGAGGTCAGCCACCGCTGACAAGGAGGGGATGGGTTGAGCCAAGGCAGCCTCAGTGAAGTTAGGGAGAGAAGCTTAGCTGCCGTAGCAAGCGGATAACGGAAGCTAGGGTCAGTCATCGGGACGGGAGTGCCTTTGGATTTGGAGGTTGTATACCACACAAGTACTTCGGGTGCAGAACTTTGAATCCCAGTCTAGCTCCTTACCATTAGTACTATCATTTTTCTATTTTTGTGCAAACAAAAGTAGGATTGGAAATATTCGAGGGTTTTAAGTCCTTTGCTACTCAAAATCCTACCAATTAAACATGCATATTAAGCGTGACCACATAAGCTTTGAGAAGAAGAGAGATGGACTACCTCTCCTGTTTGTTAGGCGTTTCAATACATGCAATAACAATATAGTTCTCACTTCAATGTAATATTTTCTCTCATTGATTAATTGATCATTCAAATAGAGTACTGTTGGATTGATTTACCAAATGTCAATTAATTATCTTTATGTAAATCATAGTGTTTTTATACTAGCTCGGTATACCATAGTCATCTTTATATAGATTAATGTAAACCCACAAGATCTTAGGTGGCAACACCACTCTTAAGCATAGAGCGAGATTTCTTTAAGCATCTCTCAACACAAAATGTTTAGTTCCAAGATCCAACACTATATAGATATAATATATCGTTGACAAAAGAACTGAATGATTTTTCTTAATACATAACGTCATTTTTCTTAAAGATGATACAATGTCACTATTTGTCAAAGTTGTGGTACCTGAATGGTTAAGCAATGGATCTGTAAGAGTGGGGTATCTAAGTCAAAACATAATGGGGACCGGGTGACTAAATTATCACTATTTATAGGAGATGTGTTTGTGTGCAAGACCCAGATGTATTGCCTATCTTGGGGCAAATGCATCCCTATTTGGATCAGATTGCTTCCGGAACCCGAGATGTATTCACCTTTATGGGGCCAAAGAAGCCCTAGTGGGATGCATTGGCTCCATATTGAGGCCACATCTTAGTCATTGTCACAACAATTATTTTACCAGTTGTTACAACAGCTAAAAAATACCTTCACATAGGGGAAATATATCTCCAACGAGGACACATTACTTTATACAAATAGATTATTAACCTCCATCTTCTCAGAATTTGCTTCTAAAATTATTATGTTCTCATTATCGTGCTTTACATGCACCTCAAAAGCTGAGCTCAACTAGGTAGAGTAAAATTCTGGCTCACTAGAATATATACATACTAATAGAAAGCAAACACAATTGAACATTGCATCGATCATGCTAGACATAGTTTTTATATAGCCATAAATATATCATCAATGCCAAAATAAGAATTTGAAATCTAAACAACTATTGTTTTGTATTCAGAAAGCATCAATTTATCACTTTTCCACATAAGGAGCTTTACAAGAGGATCCCAAAATACTATAAACATTTTAAAATATATTATTTACTTGGTAATTGAAATAGTATACGATATATTATTTTCTAAAAATAAATAAAATATTATAAATTTGGTAAATAATAAAGGATGCCAAAATACCATAATGTATCTCGACCAATTGTTAACTCTTTTTATTTAAATAACTATAACAAAATAGAAGGCAAACAAATTATACCGTCAGTCCTTTTTGGATAACAAAATCAATCCTTAAATATATTATATCCATTGACTTGAGAGAATGATTGAGTTATGAGCATTACATTATTGTCAGTTGTCATTACCAACACAAACATCTACTAATAATGAAACAAGGAATGAACATTGAGATGATGAGAGATATATTTTTATTTTTCCTCTAAAATGGTGATCATAAGAAGAAACCATTACCAGTCAATTATGATGAGAAAGTATATAAAGACAGTATAATTACCAAGATCAATGAATCATTTATTCCAAACAATTATACTTCATACAAAAAATGTTGGTAAAATTGAATATTACATATTTATCAAAATTATGGGTTCCCTAAACCACAAAGGTTAGTTTTGAGCCTCTAATATCATGCTTTAGAAATTTTTCAATCTCCGTCTAGAAATTCTTAATGTCATCACATAAACGTTGTGAAAAAGATGAGGTTGACTCTCCTTATCGTTAGATGTATTAATACATAAAAAATTATATAGTTCACACAAAATTACTTTTAAGGTGAGATTTTCCTTTATGACATCATTGATTAGTTAATTATTGGGTAAACTACAACGCCGTAAAACTGAATTATAATATGTCAATTAGTTGATCTTTTTGTAAGTTATCAAATTTTTTACTTGTTTAGTATCCCAATGTTATCTCTACATAGATATAATCTAAATCTAGGTAATCTTAAGTTCTCTACCAATACAAATATAGAGAAATCTGTTTAAATGCAACATGCAACATTCTTAGAAGATGCATCATACACTAGTATATATGTACTACTAATTGAAATTAATTTACTAAATGCATTGATTTTTCCAGAAAGGGTGAATGCATGAGTAATGAGCATGACATTGTTATCAATAGCAATCACTAGAAAAATCATGCATCACTAAACAAAGACTGGATGTCCATTGACTAATGTCCTTTTTGCTTTTTTTCCCTCCACAAAACAATAACGCATCAATTATGTCAAATAGAAGTAAAACAAAGGCACCAAAATTGCCAAGATTAGTGAATCATCCATTCCAAACCATTAATATTGACATAAAAATATTAATAGAACTGAAATTTTCACATTTAACAAAAGATAGGATGATCAAACCACAAAGGTTATTTTTCCCTCTAATAACATGCTACCAAATTCATTAATCTCCATCCAAACATTCTTAATGTCATTGCAGAAGTTTGGGAAGAAGATCAGAGGGATCTTCCCCTTGTTAGAAGTTTTAACAAACATAGATAATATAGCATGGAAAAAACTATTTATGATGAGATCTTCTCTCGTGACATCATCGATCAATCAATTGTTGATTCACTATATATAAATTAGTTGATCTTTCTTTACATCATCATGTTTCTTACTAGTTCAATATCACATTTTTATTCTTATATGGATATAATGTAAAGCAAACCTACCAATACAAAAATTACAATTACATGTTTAATGGTTGACATATTGTAATATATTTAGAATATTTAAAGTAAATTGCAGCTAATAAATGCATTGTCATGCGAGATAAGATGACTTAATGAGTTTTGAGCATGACAACATTATCATTTGCTATCACTACCACAAACTTTTCCCACAAAGAAAAAGCCAGATGACGGTTGAATGGTATCTTTTTATATTTTCCCAAAAAATTGTGATCATAAGAAGAACTATGATCGTCAATTATGACAAAATGAAGTAGAATAAAGACACAAAACTATCTGTTACAACCCCAAATTTTGGGTTCCTTTGGTGAGAAATGTAATTTCTCATATTAAAGATATTTGGACAAATAATGATATAATTTGTTGTGAATAAATGGATTTCGTTAAAATAGCCTTGTTGTTTGATTTGTGGGTTTTATGGGCTTTTGGGCCCAATAACAAGGAAATTCAATTAATTAATGAATAATTGAGTTGTTGAGAAAAGAGAGATGAGGTGGAAACCTCTAGAAGGCAAAGGAATGAAATCCAGGAATGAATTTCGTGCTTCTTGGGTTCCTTGGGTTCCAAGGAGTCCAAAGTTGCATAAAGAGAGCAATAAGAAAAGAAAAGATTAATTAAGTGTTTCTTTATTAAGAAAGAAATTGGAAAAATGGTAAAGTGTGGAAAATAAGTAGAAAGGTGTGTAATTGGGTAATCCTTAGAGAAATTTCATATCCCAAGAATTCCTAATGATAAAAGGAATACTAATGAGGAAAATAAAAGATAAATAAAAAGAAATCCTCAAAAAGAAACATTTTAATAAGAAATACACATGATAATGAAGAATAATGCATTTAGATGCATCTAGAAGGATAATAGGTATCCTTAAAAAGTAATTTTGAAATAATAGAGTACCTTGGGATCCAAGGAGTCCCAATGAAGAAAGAGGAAAGAGATAATGCCAACATTTCAAAATAAAAGGATAAGGTGATACTTGTGAATTTGATAAAAAGAAAGTATTTTCCTATTAAATGAAAATAGATTTTCATGCCATTAGAATAAAGGGCAAGTTTTAAGAGAATGAAAGAAGTAATTTTCGAAATTCTAATATTTAAAGAAAAAGGAATATCTAAGAGATGATGAAGAGAGAGAAGGTTGCTTTTATAATAGGAAAATGAGTTTCCATGTTGGAATATGACTTGGTTGCTTCATAGGCAAGCCGTATGGGGTGGGGATACCCTCCCCTATAAGAGGGTAGAGCCCAGGGTCGGGTTCCAGAGAGATCCCACGTCTCCCACTTTCTTCCTCATCTTCTTCATGCTTCCCTACGTTCAAAACCCTAGAAGAGAGGAACAACTGACCATGGGGCAGCAAGGAGTCCAGGCAGGGGTTTCGATGGTGGTTGGGGATGCCGAGAAGTCAGAACAAGGTCCAGCTAGCATCACCGTGACCTACACGATGCGCCATGGCTGCGATACGGCTACACTTGCAGCTGCAAGTTGCAGGTGTTCCCCGACCAACCCAGCCGTTCCGACCAAGTGTTGGGGGTGCCCCAGGTGCGCCAGATGGTGGCGGAGACAGAGAAGCAGTTTCCAGCGCATGTAGGGTTCGGATCTGGGAGGGAGAGACGTGTCGAGGGCCATCCTTGGCGGCTGCTGTTACTGATCCAAGGTTGAAGACAACCTAGCGACCAGTGGACAAATATACCCCTCCGGGGTATGAAGCGCTGGCTGGATAAGTGAAGGGCAGAAGCAACTTTTAATTATGTTTCCAAAGAAAGCAAGTCGCGCCCACATTGCATGGGTTGGTGACGTGGTGATCTGCTACTGGTCCAAAAAGGTAAATCTTTGCTAATTTCATAGCTAATGATCCGAAGCTCGGATGGATACGTGTAAAATATGAAAATTGATCAGGAGAATGCGTAGAATGCAATAAAAATATAATTGGAGCCTGGTTATGTTTGCAATTCGAAAAATAATAGCAGTTATTAACTTTAGTGTAATGATGATTAACGAAACCCTACTTTGGTATGATTAATGTGATTTATAGGGTTTAATTGATGATTAAAGTTGATATTATCCTGTTAATGATAAAAAGGAACATTAGGAAGAAAAATGATGAAGTTTGCATATAATTAGTTAATTTGGAGTTTCATATGCATGAATATACTTTAATGGGCCTTGAAACCCTAATTGTTGATTAATTCGACTATTAATGGATTTAATTGATTAATTTCATGATTAAAGTAGGAATATGTTATTTCGAGCATTAAAGTTCCTAATTTGTGGATAAATAACCTTAATATAGAAATTAGGGTTTTCTCATGAATAAAAGATGGAATTAATGGCAAATCAAGTTCTTATGTGTTTTGGATCATAATGGACTATGAATTGATGATAAATGCGTATAATGACCTTGAAATAACTTAAAAGGATAAAGAAGGTAGTTTTGGTATCAAAGAGAAATATTCGACTTTAATTGGGCTTATGATGTTGAAATTAGGGTTTATGAACTAATAGAGCATTTAAAATGATAAAAGCGTTATGGAGGAAAAAACCCTAATAAAACCTTAATGTTGTCTAGAAAGCCTAAGGTGGAATCCAAGTCTAGCTTTAGAATGTTCTGGATAAACTATAACACTTGGATCGCATGCATTAATTTCAGGATATTGTTTATTGCTTGTTGATTTATTCTTTATCCTTATTGCTTGGACAATCAAGTTGCTCTGGATCAGGTATGTGGTTAATTATGAATAACCGCCCTAGTTTCCCGAGGATTTTCCGGATGATTAATCGCATTGAATGCAAATTATCTGTTTGGATGTTCATACTTGCAAATCATAAAGTCACTATGATTATCACATCAAAAATAGAAGTATGTATTCTCGAACCTACATGCCACCCTGATGGATGATGCCAAAGGTCAGGCCCAGATGGGTAGACCAATGGACACCTTGAGTGGTGACCCCAGGCACCAAGAAGGTGGCCTATGATATTGCATGACTAGTGGTCACCATGAGTGGTGACCCCCAGGCACCAAGCTTGGGAATGAGAAGGTGGCCATAAGTCATTGGCAAAGGGCACCCTAAGGTGGATATGCCAGGGTTAGGGTAAAAGCGGTGGAGAATGTTATATTGAAAAGTGTAAATTGGCTTGTTAATTAATTTGATTGTGATTATTAAATTGTTAGCCATATTTGCAAGATTTTGGTTGTTCCCATATACCAATATATTTCGATATACTGACCGATGTTTTGTTTGTCGGCCTTTTAGGAACAACAATTGAAAGAACCAACAGTAAAGTGACTCATTGTGAAAATAAAACATAAAGTGCAAGGAGGATTAGTTAGAGTGGTTTCAAGCTTGGATAGATTAATTCCCAAGGTTTTCAAAGGTAAGTAAAGTTTTAATTTTATACCAAATTTTAGTTAGTTAGTAGAATTTCATAATTGTTATTGATTATTTGTCGAACCTTTGATCCTGTTAATGGGATAACGACACCGACCTTTCGGTCTCCCTTAATTGGGGGTTACCGGGAGGTGGGGTCGTTACACTATCAATATCAGTGAATCATCCATTCCAAATAATTAGACCTGGCATGAGAAATAATAACAAAATTATATTTTCATATTTTACAAAAGTATGGGATTCTCAAATCACAAAGGTGAATTTTGGGCTTATAATAACAACTATCTATGTTTTTTGATCTCCATACGAACATTCTTAGTGTCATTGCATAAAATTTAGAGAAGAAAAAAAGTTAGACTCTCATTCTTATGAGGCGTGTTCATGCTTACAAAATAATATAATGTGTACTAAAAAATAATGTGAGACCTTCCCTTATGACATCATTGATTAATCAATTATTTAATCAACTACAATATTGCAAGGATGATTTACCATATTATTATACATTAGTTGATTTGTTCATAAAATATCATAATTTTACTACTTTTGTATCCTACTATTATGTTTAAAAAGATACATTCTAAAACCACATAACTTAGGTGTTCCTAATAGTACAAAACATATACATATATTCATATAAGGATATTTGTAATCCATTATAGAAATGGATCAATAGATTTTTGATCTTGAATAAAACTCCCAAATTACATGCTATCTACAATAGCTTGTGCATTTTATTATGTTGATCATACACAAAGTATATGCCTATCATTTCAAGTGGAAACATGTATGAAGCAAGACTGCTATATCGTATAGAGAAACTCGACATGAGCCTGTCGGGAAATTGGGGCTACAAATAAGGCAGTAGAAATAAAAATCTAATGCTCAATTCCTGAGCCAACATATTGCGTCAACAACAATGTATCTAGGAAAGAGGGTAGAAAGAGATATACCTGGTCTTGGAGCAAGTCCAATGACAATTCTTGTTGTAGTATGCTTCTTTCTCAAGTTCCACCTAGATGACTGTCGGCGGCGACCTCCTGGTGATCACCATAGATGACGGTTGATGAAGTTTGTAACATCCCAGGATTTGAGGCTTCAGATAACATGATCTTAAAAGGAATGATTGGACTACCCATATCACCAAGGTGCACCTCCTTTTTCGGGATCCCATCACTAAAGAACTCCATAGTTAAGCGTGCTTAGCTTGGAGTAGTACTAGGATGGGTGACCAGTCGGGAAGTTGACCCCAACTTGCGCGTGAGTGAGGAAAAAATGTGCAGTTAAGGCTAGTGGTGGTCTGTGGGGCCAGTTGTCATTCCTGAAACTCTACTTGAGACATGGGCAGTGGGCCCAGTCGTTACAATTGGTATCAGAGCATAGGTTCCTCACTTAATGTTTAATAATTATTAAATTTTACAAATTTTGTAGAACCCAAGGGAGTTATTAGAGGATTATCCAAAAGACGGAGGTGTCTAGAAAAGGATCACGACTGGGGGCTGGCAATATTTTCCTCCACACCGCTAGTCAGAATACGAGGACTCCCGGATCTGTGTGACTGCCTGGCCAAAGTCTTAGGGTATGAATCGAAATAAGATACCTTTAGGACTTTCTCATCTCATTCATCCCTTCTCATCACAAATTCTATTAAGGACCTTAAGGATTAGGGTTTTCTCTCTTCTCCTCCCCCTCTTGAGGTATGGGAAAGGTTAATAAGGTCTAAGGAATCCTCCATCAAATTAAAGGAAAACATGTAAATAAGATGTCATAGATATAAGCTTAATAGATTAAGCGTAAACTAAAGAATAGATACATGCTTAGGTCGTATGACATAAGTTGTCATTGCCCTCAGGAGAGACCTGAGGCCAGACCTTCTTGTCAGGAGGATAAGTAGAGAAAGTGAGTTTTGGAGGTAGAGATCTCCATTAAAGTAGAGACCTAGCACATCCTTTAAGGATGATGTTAACCCTAACCCTAAGTGGAGGTTAGAGAGAGAGAGAGAGATGACATGGTTGACGTAGCCACCCTTGCGCTGGTATTCCGTGATTGGGAGCTGGGTTCCATGAGTCATTGTGGGTCTGCACTGAAATGGGGAAGAGATTATGAGGCCTTATAGTTGAGCCTTGATGAGGACGTCAAGAGTCTAAGTGGGGGAGATTGTAACATCCCAGGATTTGAGGCTTCAGATAACATGATCTTAAAAGGAATGATTGGACTACCCATATCACCAAGGTGCACCTCCTTTTTCGGGAGCTCATCACTAAAGAACTCCATAGTTAAGTGTGCTTAGCTTGGAGTAGTACTAGGATGGGTGACCAGTCGGGAAGTTGACCCCAACTTGCACGTGAGTGAGGAAAAAATGTGCAGTTAAGGCTAGTGGTGGTCTGTGGGGCCAGTTGTCATTCCTGAAACTCTACTTGAGACATGGGCAGTGGGCCCGGTCGTTACAATTGGTATCAGAGCATAGGTTCCTAACTTAATATTTAATAATTATTAAATTTTACAAATTTTGTAGAACCCAAGGGAGTTATTAGAGGATTATCCAAAAGACAGAGGTGTTTAGAAAAGGATCACGACCGGGGGCTGGCAATATTTTCCTCCACACCGCTAGTCAGAATACGAGGACTCCCGGATCTGTGTGACTTCCTGGCCAAAGTCTTAGGGTATGAATCGAAATAAGATACCTTTAGGACTTTCTCATCTCATTCATCCCTTCTCATCACAAATTCTATTAAGGACCTTAAGGATTAGGGTTTTCTCTCTTCTCCTCCCCCTCTTGAGGTATGGGAAAGGTTAATAAGGTCTAAGGAATCCTCCATCAAATTAAAGGAAAGCATGTAAATAAGATGTCATGGATATAAGCTTAATAGATTAAGCGTAAACTAAAGAATAGATACATGCTTAGGTCGTATGACATAAGTTGTCATTGCCCTCAGGAGAGACCTGAGGCCAAACCTTCTTGTCAGGAGGATAAGTAGAGAAAGTGAGTTTTGGAGGTAGAGATCTCCATTAAAGTAGAGACCTAGCACATCCTTTAAGGATGATGCTAACCCTAACCCTAAGTGGAGGTTAGAGAGAGAGATGACATGGTTGACGTAGCCACCCTTGCACTGGTATTCTGTGATTGGGAGATGGGTTCCATGAGTCATTGTGGGTCTGCACTGAAATGGGGAAGAGATTATGAGGCCTTATAGTTGAGCCTTGATGAGGACGTCAAGAGTCTAAGTGGGGGAGATTGTAACATCCCAGGATTTGAGGCTTCAGATAACATGATCTTAAAAGGAATGATTGGACTACCCATATCACCAAGGTGCACCTCCTTTTTCGGGAGCCCATCACTAAAGAACTCCATAGTTAAGCATGCTTAGCTTGGAGTAGTACTAGGATGGGTGACCAGTCAGAAAGTTGACCCCAGCTTGCGCGTGAGTGAGGAAAAATGCGCAGTTAAGGCTAGTGGTGGTCTGTGGGGCCAGTTGTCATTCCTGAAACTCTACTTGAGACCTGGGCAGTGGGCCCGGTCGTTACAAATGCGTATAATGATCTTGTCATGGATTAAAAGGATAAAATAGCAACTTTAATGAAAAAGAAGCTTAATTGGTGATTAATGTGTCTGTAATATGAAAATAGGGTTATATGTTGTTAAGATAACCTTAATGTTGAAGAATAGACGAGATAATTAGGGTTTGTGATCAATTGCGTTAAATTAGGATTTGAAATAGTAAAAGGTGAAAAGAAACCCTAACTATAATGGAAACCCTAAAAGTGGACTAGAAACCCTAGGAAGCGAGCTAGATTTGATAGATCTTAATGACATGAATAATAAAAGGAAATTGTATAATTATTTCAGGATCTTATTGAATGCTTGCTTGCCTATTGGTTGATTGGATTATTTCTGCCTTACATCAACTTGACAGGTATGTGGTTACGCCTATGAATATCTCGAATTAGTTTCTCGAGGATTTTTGAGGTTTTATAGATGACTTGAATTAAACGTTTGGTTCCATTTAATTCATGCAAATTATAATTTGAATATGACTATCACATAAGAGATGTGCCTACTAGCTCAGATCCTAGTCCCCTCTGTAGCTTTATAGATTGACCTAGTAAATGGCTACCAATGGGGTAGGTCCATCTAGTCATCATGAGTCAGGGATTGGGATACCCTTGGGTAGGACCATGCGACTCCATAACCCTAGGAATTGGCTACCTGTGTGGTAGGGCCATGGGGGTAAGGATCTACCATATGAGAGAGGTAGAATCCATGTCCACTACAGGGACGGTACAGAGATAGGGGATAGGCAAGGATTGAGTAGTATTGCTTAAAACATAATCTTGGATGTTAAATGATATTCAGTTGATTACATTGTTAACATAGTTGCACAATTATTGTTTCCCCCACATACCAGCTTCTTGCTGACCGACGTTTTGTTTGTCGGCGTTTTAGGTACAAATGAAAAGAACAAACAGTAAAGTGGCATATGTGGAACTAAATGAGAAATAACGTACACAGGAGGATTAGTTAGATTAGTATCTTCATGGATAGAAGTTTAGAAATCCTAGCTTTTAAAAGGTAAGAAAAGTTTTAATTTTCTACCAGATTTTAGTTTAGTTTGTAGAATTTCATAATTATTATTAATTATTTGTCGAACCTTTGATCCGGGTTATTAGATAACGACTCTGATCTCTTGGTCTCCCTTAAGTGGGGGTTACCGGGTGACAGATCATTACAAAGTCCTTCTTAGCGGGTGGAAAAGGCCTCCTTGCCTCTATGTAGTCCACACAGATCATCTGGAACTCCATGTTGTGCTACCAGAGCCAATAGGAAGGCATTGTCCCTTCAAACATCAACCTGCTAGGGTTGATTCACTCTCCTGTATTGTCTCTTTCTTATTGTCCCTCCCTTTCATAGGTAGGACCTGCTTTGACTCTCTTATTACCACAACTAGAGAGGACAACAATTGTTAGAGATTATTTTTGTTGTTGTTACTGAAAGCCTAGATTGCCCCCCTTTATATAGGATGGCCAGGCTCAGGATCTCCAGTTCATTTGGGAGTCGAAGAGACAAAATTTCATGAATATTATAGAAGCTATGAATGATGAACTAGTTGATTCACTGTTGAAGTAGTTGGTTCACATGTGAAATGATCAGTTCAACTCTAGAACGAGTCGCTTCACTATGCTTCCTATTCACAAATAGATTAGCTTTCAATGCAACGATTAATGCATAACATGATGTCAACATCAATTCTTGATCCAATCATATTGACCATTGAACCAGTCAGTTCACTATATGAACTGGTCATTTCAGACCATGAACCAGTCGGTTCACTAAGTGAACCAGTTGGTTGATGTTCTGGTTCAGGCATTGTTCAACCAATGTTGTTTCTGATTAACCTAACACTTTGAATTGATTGGTTCAACACTTAAACTAGTTGGTTCACAGTCCAGCCAATCAATTTTCTATCATAGTTGTTTAAATTGAATACCTAAACACTTTAGTAATTAAATTAAACATCATTCCAGAATAAATTCCTATTCCAGGTGCATCCTATGTGTGTGACCCTATAGGTCCCAAGTTACATTGGAAGTGAATGTCCATAACCAATTTATGACATCACAAGTAATGAGTGGTATCTAGCAACACTTCATTGCTACCCAAGTAATTGTAAAGTTGGAGAATAACTTCAACCTACTATCAGTGATTTGTGTTACAGTGATCACATAGTTCCTTTGCTTCTAACATCCAGATTGAACTCGTGACATGGAAACGTCATGTTCCTTGAACTAGAGTAGACCATCTAAGATGCATGTGAGCTCAAATATCACATATTGAGTCACACAAGTATGGCCATGCATTTATCAATCTCGCTTACCAAGTGGTCAAGATATAAATCTCCTATAGGAGGGACAAATCCCATCTACATCACTCACACTCAATCCCCATGTGTCATACTGCGCACGGGCACCACCTTTACGGAAACCCTTATTCAAGGTCACATTGGATGATGTAAAAATACATAGGTGACATGTGATGAGTGTAGCGACTTTAGTCTAAGAACCACAATCACCCCTATCACTATGAGAGTTGATCTTGACTACCATTACATGGTATCCATGTATCACTCTCAAGGTGGGTATGTCCGATACATTGTTGTTTAACATGTACTTATGTATTTGATGTGATATCACATATCATGACTAATGATACTCTATAATCAGTCAAGACACACTCTAGTTTGCTTCCTCAATAATATCCTATTAGGGGCATAATAAGAATGCATGTACTCTTATCATACATATGTTCTCACTGTTCAAGTCTCAACCTGAAGATATATGTCATCAAGTAACATCATTCTTAGGACATCTATTATGTTTGTATCATCATCTCATGATTGAGACACATATAATAGAGGGAATCACATCTACAATTATCAAATCAAGTAGATGATGCCCCATTACAATCATCACATGATTGGCTCTATGGGCATACATGTCAACAAACTCCCACTTGTACTTAGAGCCAAGCATTTATGATTCATATTCTAAGTGATTTTAACATGTCCATCATGTTTCTTCCACACTGGTGCTTTTATAGTGGGTTAGCAATGCTTGCTTCAAGTCGGTATTTTGCAAGCTTTCACATCTCGTTGTTGTACAATATGTCATATGAGATGGAAGTTTCATAGTATGCTATTTGGAATTCCTTGCCTATCCAATAGCTCCATTTTTGTTATAGTGTCTCCACCATGTCATCAATGGTTGACACCTCCCATAAGTTCTTCCATATGAACTTGTACATCCATACAATATCCTCTATAATTCCCAGAATAGCAAGGTACTTGACTTCTATTTGCAGACCAATTATCTATTGATCAGAACTCTTCCAACTTATATTTCTATTTTAAAGTTAAACACAAATTTAGACAACGATCTATTTTTTCATTTTGTAAGATGTTATCGATGTACCCCTTTACACCCTACTCTTCCTTATTTCCATAATCAAGGAACCAATCCTATAAGTGATTTTTAAGTACTTAAAGATGTTCTTTATGGTATTCTATTGACTCTCATTGGGATCTAACTTATATCCACTCGTCATGTCCAATACATACAAGATAACTATATGAGAACATAATATTGCAAAAGCAATTGGCATCTTACTCACATTTTCTTGTTCTTCACAAGAACTAGGATACTATGCTCTAGAGAGACTAATTTCACAAATTTTCTCTCATGGAGTCTTGTATGTTGAATCCTTTTAGCATCTTACCAATGTATGTGCTCTCACTTAGGTCAAGAAAATTTATAGATCTATCTCCATAGATCTTAATTCTTATCATATAGGATGCTTCACCTGCATCCTTCATAGAGAAGGTGCTTCCTTGTCAGGTTTCAACATTTATAGGATAAGGACATTATTTCCCATCATTATGTGAAATATAAGTATACTCCCATTCAACTTTTGTAATCACATATTTTATCTTCATTTTTACTAAAGTCACTCTCTTTGACTTTCTTGTCAAATAGAAGATTCTGACTCTGAGATGCTTCAATCCATAGATTGACCTTTGTAGCTTACATAATTAATTTGCATAGACTATGTCATGTATGCATCCTCTCATTATTCATGTCAAGGAATGTGGTCTTAACATACATTTCCCAAATCTCGTAGTCATACTAAGCTGTAATGGCAAGCATGATCTTGATGGATTTAACCATGAAAACTAAATAAAAGATTTACTCATGTTCAACATCTTGAACTTGTTTGAAACATTTTCAATCAATGTTCTTATGGGTTTGTACACTACCATCCATGTCAGTCTCTTCTCAGAGACCCAATTGCACCTTATGAGTTTTACCCCTTTAGGTGGATCTACCAAGGTCATACCTTGTTGGTGTGCATGGACTCCATCTTGGATCTCATGTCCTCAAATCATTTCTCAAATTTTGGTCCATCAATAGCTTCTAGGTAGGTTATTGTCTCATCATCTATGACCAACTCACCATGTTTCTGAGTTATAAAATACCATAATCTTCAATGTTAAGGCGTGTTCTACTAGATCTATGAGGCTTGATGTTACATTAAGAACTTGAGATTCCACAAAAATTTGTGATTCTCTTTGTTCCTATTATACCTCTTTAGATTCAATGTTTTCATGTCAATATCAAACTTTTTGAGTTCTACTTATCTCCCACTGATTCCTTTGGAAATAATCTCCCTTTTACAAATTCAGTCATCCTAGCTACAAACAATTTTGTTGTTGGTTGGGATATAAAAGTAGTATTTAACAAAATAACATTTATGTGATTTGTGGATAAATATTTTCAAGAAACTATTTTCTTATACAATATTACATTCCTAATACTTATAAAATACATATCGGAACACTTCCCATGACATATCACACATTGTGTCTTGTGAACCATTTTAGACAGTACGTTATTTGAGTGTAAAGCATGTTCCCAAAAGCAAATGGAAGATTAGCTACATTTATTGATGATTCACACCATGACTAATAGGGTGTGAAACCTTCTTTCTGATACACTATCATGATATACTATCATTGCATTTCATATGGAGTTCATTGTGATACATTTTCATGATCTTCCAGAAGGTACTCAAACTCTTGGTTAAATTATTTTCCATATCAATAATATGGAAGTTGTTTAATATTTAGACCAAGTTGGTTATATACTCCACTCATAATATTCTTGAACACTTCAAGAGATTCATACTTGCATTTCAATTAATACAAACTACCATATATACTGAGAGCATCAACAAATATAATGAGGTCTATTAACCACCTTTAGCAATTATTATATAAGGTCTATATACATCAGTATGTATGATCCCTAATAGAATACTCTCTCTCTCTTGTTACATCGAGTGAAAGGTGCTTTTGTCATATTTCCCAATAAATTAAACTTGCATTTATCTAGATAACCATCACTATGGATTCTAGAAATGTATTTCTCATTGATGAGCTTTAAATGACAATGTTATATGTATTCATTGTTTGAGTCATCGAGTCATTCAGTATATATAATTATCTCTAGAACTATCAAATATAAACTATGAGACATTAGGGCCATTTCCATAAAAGATCTTATTTTTAAAAATAAAACATCAAATATATATATTCATAATATTCTTGTCCATACAAGATACATGATGTTTTTCATTGATGATAGGTACATAATAGTAATTCACTAATTTTATTACATGCCCTCTAGGCTTAGATGAATGACATGCAGTAACTCTTGCTCTGCATAATTCCAGCTTACTTCTTCTCAGGTCCTGAAGTGGATATCTCTATCTCCTCCTTCTTCCTCATTCCTCCAGCTACATAGGACAATTCATCTTCCAATGTCCAAATTGGTGACAGTGGTAACAATTTCCTCCTTTGCTCACCCCTCACTTTGCTTTGAGTGTAGAAGACTTGGATTTTCATCTAGCTTTAGAACTCTTCTTAGCTTTGAATTTGTCCTTGAACTTCCCTTTGCCTCTATTGATATCATCATAGACTTGGGCTTGTCTTTCTTCATCTGCACTTCAGTTGTTCTCAACATGCAAAGTAATTCTAACAACGACTTGTCAAAATCATTCATGTTGTAGTTCATGGCAAACTATTTGTATGAATATGTAAGTGACTGTAGAATCACATATGTGGACAAATATTGACCCAAGGGAAATCCTAGTCTAGAAAGTTTCTCCACATACCCAATGAACTTAAGCACATGGCAACCTACAAGATCTCCTTCTACCATGTTGCACTTGAATAGTTCCTTTGAGACATCATATCTCTCTTATCTTGCCTGATCTTGGTACATGTTCTTAAGATATGTTACCATCTTAATAACATACATGTTCTCATGCTATCTCTACAACTCATAGTTCATTGAGCACAACATCAAGCACTTGGAATCCACAACATCTTCAGAGTGCTTTTTGTAAGTATCCCTGTCAGCCTTAGGCGTAGTGGGAGGAGGTTCATCTAGCTCTGGTACCTCCAGGACATAGAGCTTGCACTCTTGAGTGAGAATGGTTCTCAACATCCTGAACCAGACGTGGAAGTTATTTCCATTCAATTTTCCCTTCTCAAGGGCAGATTGCAAAAAAAACATATTTGTGTTTCCCATTAGATTCTACAAAAGAAAATTTGTAATTTATCAAGATACTTTTGATTTGATTTGATAAGTATGACAATATTAATAAGGATTCTAATTAGTTATCACTCCCACTATTTTGTTTAAATTGATAAGCTTCACTTATCAATCTAGAAGATTGCAGCCTACAACCTTCCAGTGCACCAAGACCCAAAACAATTGAATTATTACCCAGACAATGCCACCATCCATAATCAATCATTAAGGTAGGCAACTTTTGTCAATTAAAGCTCATGCAATTCTTAGATAGATGGTATGTGCAACTCTTTGCCATAGTCATATGCATGCTTCTAGGCACTTAATCTCATCAAGTCACCTAGTTAACTCTGACCCACAATCCAACACGATAGTAATGCACCATCCTTTGCCGACCCACATAACTACCATCACACTTCTACAAGATGGACAATGCACCATGCTTGACGTGCCTATGCTTAGTCAATCAAGTTTATCATGTATGTTTCTTATGGAAAGAATCTAAGACTTAATATTTTATTGAGGAATTTTATATTTATATAAATATGTATACATATCCAATCAACACATATTTATAATGGCTACCATATATATCTTATAACCATAAATGAAAAACATGCAATAATAAAACACAAGTGATGGTTATGATTATATTATTGTAATGACTTAGAGCCACAAGAAATTACTACCACCTATGGTCCACATCATATGTAGCAACGTATAAGGGATGAAGATCTATGCCAGAACTAGTCTGGTCGATCGATTCAACTCTTGAACCGATTGGTTGGCCTCCTAGTTGGTCGGTTGGTCTCTCAGATCGATCAACTGGCCTCTAGTTCTAGGGATGTGTGGACTAGTTGCCCAATCGATTGGGCAACTAGTTGATCAGTTCATCCTCTTATCGTATGGCCTCCTCGATCTTCCATTTGATCGATTTATCTTCTGAAACAGTCAGTCCATCTGGAGTAGAACGTCTTATTCACCACAATAGAAAATAAAAACTATCCTAATCATATTAAACATATTACATTGTAATAAGGAAACCTCGAGTTACATTTCAGGGGAGATTAGGAAGGAAAGAATTAGTTATTTTACATTTGGAAAGGAGAGAGGCTCGATATGCAAATTGAGATATATTATTAGGAATATAACCATCCAACAAAGAACAAAGATCAAGGGGTTTACTAGACATAACCATGTTTTACATACACCATCAAAATGATTTTGGAGAGACGTGTATTGATTGTATATATGTATCATATCATAAATATGTTTATATTTGTGGGGTCGTATGAGGTATTTAACCAGATATGCACATTAATCATTTTAATAGTCACAACGTATGTAATAAAATAAATCCAACCACACCAATTTAAATTTAAGAACACCATAAATTTATGTGGCTCTGATACCATTATTGAGAAATTGTGGCAATAGATATGACAGTGAAAACAAAAACTTACTGGCTGATTCCCGAACCAGCAGATCGCAATGACAACAATGTATCTAGGAAAGTGAGTAGCAAGAGATATACCTGGTCCTGGATCCAGTCCAGCGACAACTCTTGCTGCAACATCTACACCTGGATGACTATCAATGATGGCCTCCTAGTCGATCACCATGGACGATGGAGTTTTCCCTTTGAACGTCAACTTGCTAGGGTTGATTCACTTTCCCATGTTGTCTCTCCCTTTTTGTCCCTCCCTTTTATGAGTAGAACTTGATCGGGCTCTTTGATTATCAAAATAAGAGAGGACAATAATTATCAAAGCTTATTTTTTTGTTACTAAAAGCTTAGACTTTCCCCCTTTATGTAGGATGGCAGGGTCAGAGTTTCTAGTTCATTTAGGAGTGAAACATACGTAATTTCATGAATTTTTTGGAAGATACGAACAATGAACCAGTCAGTTCACTATTGAACATGTCAGTTCTCATGTGAAATGATCGGTTCAACACTTGAACTGGTCGGTTAACCATGTTTCCTATTTGCAAACAAATTATCTTTCAATGTGACAATCAATGTACAACATAACATCAACATCAATCCTTGATCTAATTGTATTGATCATTGAACTGAGTGGTTTACTATATGAATTAGTTGTTTCAAACCATGAACTGATCAGTTCATTAAGTGAAGTAGTCGGTTCATGCCCTGGTTCAGGCATTGTTTAGCCAATGTTGGTTCAACACTTGAACCAGTCGGTTCACAGTCTAGTTAGTCAATTTTCAACTAGTGTTGTTTAAATTGAACACCTAAACACTTTAGTAATCAAATTAAACATCATTCATGAATAAACTCCTATTCCAGGTGCATCCTATGCATGTAACCATATAGGTCCCAGGTTATGTTGGCAGTAAATGTCCATAACCAATTTATAACATCACAAGCAATGAGAAGTATCTAGCAACACAACATTGCTACCCCATTAATTGGGAAGTTGGAGAAAAAATTCAACCAACAATGTGTGATCAGTGTTACCGTGATTGTATAGTTACTTTGTCTCTAACATCCGATTTGAACTCGAGGCATGGAAACATCATCCTCTTAATGTTCAATCCATGTTCCTTGAACTAGAGTAGACTATTTGAGATGTATGTGAGCTCACGTACCACATATTGAGTCACATGAGTATGGCCAGACATTTCTCAGTCTTGTTTATCAAGTGACCGAGATATCATTCTCATGTTGGAGGGACAAATCTCATTTAGATCACTCACACTCAATCTCCATGTGTCATAATGCACCCGAGCACCACCTTTATGGCAACCCTTATTCAAGGTCACATTGGAGAATGTCAAAATACATCGAATGACATGCGATGAGTGTAGTGACTTTAGGTCTAAGAACCATAATCACCACTATCACTATGAGATCTGATTCTGATTACCATTCCATGGTATCCATGTATCATTCTCAAGGTGGGTCTATCTGATACACTGATGTTTAATATGTACCTATGTGTTTCACTTGATATCACATATCATGACTAATGAGACTCTATCATCAATCAACACACACTCTAGTCTTATCTATTATTGTTGTCTATTTTGCTTCCATAGTAATATCTAACTAGGGACATAACAAGAATACATGTACTCTTATCATACATATGATCTCATTGTTTGGGTCCTAAACCTGAAGACATATGTCGTCGATTAACATCATTCTTTAGACATCTACTATGTTTGTTTCATCATCTCATGATTGAGACAAATATAATAGATGGAATTACCTTTACAATTATCAAATCAAGTATATGATGCTCTATTACAATCAACATATGATTGTCTCTATGGGTATACATACCAACAAAGCCATGAGCGAGTAAGCTAGGAGCATGTGATAACTCATTTATCATTCCTTATTCCCTACGGTCATGCAATATAGTCACCGATAAGAGAGAAAAAAGACAAAAAATCCTCTTTCCTCGATAAGTAGTATACATAAGGTTTCACTTTCTTATTTAAAACCAAAAACACATATTTACCAGTCTGTATCTTCGATTTAATAACCATCCCAACATCAAGGTATAATTACCTCAATACACATGTTCTTACATTTGGAAAAACATATCCATTTACTCTCAAATTTCTAGCGTCATAACCAAAATCTCTATAAACAATACACAACATTTATCTTTCTAGTTTGAGCTCTAATATGATTCATATAGTCTCATTAGAAATTAATTTTGATAATCCACAGTTTTCAAACATTACTATCACTAAAGCTTTGTGTCTACTTTAGAGTAGATGAACAACTCTCTCAAAGATCCTAAATACACCTCATCCATGCCATATAATCAATTATGTATATCTAATCAACTCCTTCCCCTAAAGTGATTCCAAATAATCTAACTTAGGGGGGATAAATTTACTTTGGCTAAAGCCTACAAATATCTATCATGTAAAGCTTCATAGTACACCCTTTACCAATAGCATTTAGCACATGAACCTCAAACCTAATTCTACATTACTTATATCACCTATATGTGCTAATAAATATGTGATGGTCCCAAAAAAGTTTAAAAAGAACATACATTGACCTTTTCCATACATGCCTTCCTAGAACAATATAGAAAACATTAAGCATACATTATTTTCTTATGAGTTCTTATCATATATATTGTATGAGTTTAACATTAGTGTAGACTCCATTGGTCAAAATAATTCTTGCATCGATATCCTTTTCCCCCTCCTCAAGTCAAATGCTCATAACAAAATGATTATGAGCCTAAGCAATTGACGACTCTATCTTGAATGAAGTGAACACATTTTTTTAAAAAAGTTACACCATACCTAAAGATGATAATTATTTTAGCATTGAAGAAAAATCTCATAAAGTAATAATCCAAGCGCTCACATGTGAAATAAAAAGAAAAGTTGTGAAAATAATAAGGATCAAATTTTCCACCTAGTTTTATATGAAAACAAGGAAAATCATGAATTAGCATCTTCATAAGCAAAAAATTAAACAAATATAGAAAAATGACTCCACCAGAGGATGGATAAAGAACTAAAATGTGTCCTAAAAAATTAGATCTAGAAGCCCTATTACACTGGGGAAGGCACATTGCTCAAAAATGATATTTCTTTTCATATTCTCGAGTTCGTAAAAATTGGGAATTTAGATTTTGCTAATGAAAATAGAGAGAAATATAAATATCCATTATTTGGATTTTTAAATATTCAAGGAATAGAGATGATCATTCCTTTTCCATCATTACCCTTAAAGTTTCTAGGCTTTTTAAACTAAGATGCCAAGCATATCAAGATCTTCCATGATGAAAAATAACTCACAAGAAAGAGATACATGTGTGAGTGAATCAAGAAAGAGATGTATAGAGTAATTAGATTACATGGTAGTTGATCTAGATATGCAATGACAATTTTATATAAATTAGATAAACAAAACAATTTCTTATTTAATTGATCATGATAGTTTTTTTCAATAAGAAGTTGAAAAGTTTAGGGAAACAATTAGAATACTCCCAGATGTATGAGAAGTTATAGAAAGAAATTCATAAGATAAATAGTTGAAGCAATTAGTTCTAATAGTAGTAGATAATTGTAACGTCCCAAGATTTGAGGCCTTAGATAGAATAATCTTAAAAGGAATGATTGGACTACCCATATCACCAAGGTGAACCTCCTTTTCTGGGATCCCATCACTAAAGAACTCTATAGTTAACCATGCTCAGCTTGGCGTAATACTAGGATGGGTGATCAGTTGGGAAGTTGACCGCGGGTTACGTGTGAGTGAGGAAAAAGTGTGCACTTAAGGCTAGTAGTAGTTTTTAGGGCCAGTCGTCATTCCTAAAACTCTAATAGATCCAAGGAAGTGAGCTCATACATTACAAATGGTATGTGAGCCAATTTCCCTCCAGTACGTGGGCCCACATGGGCATGTGGCATGCCAGTCTTGAGTTGTGCAGTCCAGGCAAGTCAGAAAGGGATATTCACAGAGACGAGATGGAGCCACCCTTGCACTGGTAGTCGTGGATGGGAGCTGGGTGTCCATAAGCCATTCCGGGTCTTCACTGAAATGGAGAAGAGATCATGAGGCTGTATAGTTGAGCCATGATGAGGATGTCAAGAGTCTAAGTGGGGGAGATTGTAACATCCCAGAATTTGAGGCCTCGGATAGAATGATCTAAAAGGGGATGATTGGACTACCCATATCACCAAGGTGCGCCTCCTTTTTCAGGATCCCATCACTAAAGAACTTCATAGTTAAGCATGCTCGACTTGGAGTAGTATTAGGATGGGTGACCAATTAGGAAGTTGACCATGGATGACATATAAAAATGATAGATAAAGCAAGTAGCCTTATCACCTCCTTACCTTCTCAATAAGATTCCAACATAGGGGGATAGTCAATTGTGCTAAAAGAAAGATCTTCTAGTCACTTAGGAAACTAAAAATATAAAGAGAAGAAAAAATAGTTTGCCCTATGGCTGAGGAGAATTGGTAGATGCTAAAATGGATGGTGGATAAGGGGTTAATTTATAGTCTAGAATTAGGGTTTGGATACCACAATTTTAGAGAAAAAAACTTGGTCGATTTCTTTATTGTGTGGGGCTAGTAACTGGTGGAACATTGGATTTCACCACATGGAACCCATTCAGAACGTAAGATTCTATTAGGTGTCCTAGTAGGAAAAAGATATTTTTGCATTTGAGTTTCTACATTTTTAAAGGTTATGAAGATGTTATAGATAAAATTGTTTGGATCACAAGATTGATCATATGTTAAATAAAACTTTAAAACAAAACAACGAGAGATAATAGATAAAACTTGGGGGCCAAGTCTTCCTTCTCTATCAAAGATGTGAAATTTTCATTAAGATAATGGCAACTAAATATCCTATGGGATTTAAAATAGAAATTTTATTCAAGATAATCCACTTGAGCAATATACTAAAAAGGGACTGCAAAAAGCTCAAATAAAGGGAAAATTACACTTAAGTTCAAAGAAATATACTTTTCAGACACAAACCCTCAAATTGTAGCAAATGGGAGGAATGAGTGGATTAAGTAGACTGACAAATATGGTTAGGTGCAGAATAAATGGGTTGTAATTGATCAGTTTCTAGAGAGAATATATGCCGTCAACATTGAATGAATTACCAAAATTGGGTTTTCAACTATTTTTCCTTCTCAATGCACTTTGACATTTGACTAAGAACTATGGGCTTGAGTAAAGTCTGACCCCCATTTTTGTCATGAAGGGACAAAAATTTTGGACTCATCAAGGGAAATTTATTGAATCATGAGTATGTAATCATGAAATATCATTGAAGTCCTTAGTTTTGTAAATGTAATCATCTCCCTCTAAAATCCAATAATTTTACATTTGAGTGAGTTAGTTCAACTGCAAGACTTGGTAGGTAGACCAAATTAGGGATAGAGTCATAATCCTAAACTATTAAATATGGAGATTTTTATGTTCAAGATAGGGCTTCTAGCTTCACAGTAGTAACCTAACGACGTAGATCCTCATGGGAAGAGGCCATGATAGGCAGATCACCAATCACTGACAATGAGAAGAACCAGCAGGTACATGCAGAAAATGACCGCCTAGTTCCTCACCTAGGTGGCAGCAAGCACAGTGGAAAGACTGGATGAACTAGTTACATACGGGCTACACCGAGGTGCAGTAGAAAACCCGATGGCTCAAGGCCTACATGGGCAGGCAAGAAGCAGATCCGAAGATGGTCCTTCAGAAGGAGATCATGCCACCGAAGCAAGCGGCGATGAGCACTGCGGACAGGGCCTGGCCCGACGGCCGGCGGCCCCTGGCACCCACGCTGCTGCTGGCTGCCTGACGGCCTGGCGCAGTGGCGACTACAGTCGGCAACGGTGTCTGGCACTGTTGTGGGTACCACTTGGGCCAGATGGCGGTGGGGCGGAGCGGGGTGGGGGTGGCGGGTGAGAGAGAGATAGATAAGGGAGGGAGGGGAAGAAGGAGAGGCAGCTCCCGAATCTAGATCTACTCTGATACCATGAGATAAAGCAAATTGAGGAAGCGTTGGGTTACACAATGAGTGTACCCTCATATATATATTAGTGGAACAATTACATATAAGTCCAAATAGAAAAGTAAAATAACAGGACAGTAGATAAAGACATATTAAAACATTCATTCACACACATATGCACACATACACACATTATTCACATATACACCAACAATTCACTTGCATCAAAAGTCATAAAAATCATTACCATCACATATATATATGTAAATCATGACATCAAAGTCTAAAAAATATAAACATCAATCCCATTCAAATAAAAATTTGACTAAGAACTGTGGGCTTGAGTAAAGTCTGACCCCCATTTTTTTCATGAAGGGACAAAAATTTTGGACTCATCAAGGGAAAATTTATTGAATCACGAGTATGTAATCGTGAAACATCATTGAAGTCCTTAGTTTTGTAAATGTAATCATCTCTCTCTAAAATCCAATAATTTTACGTTTGAGTGGTTAGTTCAACTGCAAGACTTGGTAGGTAGACCAAATTAGGGATAGAGTCATAATCCTAAACTAGTAAATATGGAGATTTTTATGTTCAAGATAGGGCTTCCAGCTTCATAGTAGTAACCTGACGATGTAGATCCTCATGGGAAGAGGCCATGATAGGCAGATCACCAATCACTGACAATGAGAAGAACCAGCAGATATAGGTAGAAAATGACCGCCTAGTTCCTCACCTAGGTGGCAGCAGGCACAGTGGAAAGACTGGATGAACCAATTACATACGGGCTACACCGAGGTGCAGTAGAAAACCCGATGGCTCAAGGCCTACATGGGCAGGAAAGAAGAAGATCCGAAGATGGTCCTTCAGAAGGAGATCATGCCACTAAAGCAAGTGGCAATGAGCACTGCGGGACAGGGCCTGGCCCGACGGCCGGCGGCGGCGCCTGGCACCCACACTGTTGTTGGCTGCCCGACGTCCTGGTGCGGCAGCGACTACAGCCGGCAATGGTGCCTGGCACTGCTGTGGCTATCGCTTGGGCTGGACGACGGTGGGTCAGGGCGGTGTGGGAGGTGGCGGGTGAGAGAGAGATAGATAAGGGAGGGAGGGAAAGAAGGAGAGGCAACTCCTGGATCTAGATCTGCTCTGATACCATGAGACAAAGCAAATTGAGGAAGTGTTGGGTTACACAATGAGTGTACCCTCATATATATATTAGTGGAACAATTACATATAAGTCCAAATAGAAAAGTAAAATAACATGATAGTAAATAAAGACATATATTAACACATTCATTCACACACATTTGCACACATACACACATTATTCACATATACACCAACAATTCACTTGCATCAAATTTAAAGTCATAAAAATCATTACCATCACATATATATATGTAAATCATGACATCAAAGTCTAAAAAATATAAACATCAATCCCATTCAAATAAAAATTTGACTTCCTTAATGAAGAACTCCACCCAATCTTCTATCATCTCATCCAGCTAAGGCTTTGTTGTGTCAAACACCTACAAAGAGAATAACATCATTTAAATTTAATTTGACCTTTTAATATTATCAAATAAGACTATTTACTTATGATTCAAGACTATATATATTATCTTTTATGTATAATTGATGTCTTATGATGCATATATGACAACCACATCCATATATCAAATTATGTAGTATCTGCATGCCCACTTATTATATTTTATAGGGCACTATAAATTTACAGTTATCTGAAACTTCACTAAATAAAATAAGCATAGTTGGCATATATATATCCATTGGAGTAAAGAAAACTACATTAACGTTCTTCCAAGATATTGATTTCTTTTTTTCATATATGTTTCATATGGCCTATTGGAATGTGTTTATACCCCTATAAGTTAAAGTAATACATGTAACCACATTAGTAAATAGTCATGTTATGATGTAGACATTATAAATATATTTATGGATAGAAAAATTTACCTATGCCTACAATTGAGACTTTCAATGTATGTTTGTAACATCTGGTCCCACTGCCCAAGGATCTAACAGAGTTTCAGGAATGAGTATTGGCCCCACAGAGCACCACTAGCCTTAACTGCATGCTTTGTCCTCACTCACATGCAATCCATGTTAAAATTCTTGATCGGTCACCCATCCTAGTACTACTCTAGGCTGACATTGCTTAACCACAGAGTTTAGTGATAGGCTCCCTGTAAAAGAGGTGCACCTTGGTGATATGGCTAGCCCAATCATTCCTTTCAAGATCATTTTATCTGAGACATTAAATCTTAGGATGTTACAATATCCCCCACTTAGACTCTTGATGTCCTCGTCAGGACTCAATTATATGGCCTCATAATATTTTCCCCATTTTGGTGCAGACCTAGAATGGCCCATGGACACCCAGCTTGCGATCACGGAATACCAACACATTGGTGGCTACATCACCATGGATAGCCCTTTCCAACATGCCTGGATCACACGGCTCAAGACTGGCCTACCACATTCCCATGTGCGCCCCACCTACCAGAAGGTTATGGCTCTGGTACCATTTGTAACACTCAGTCCCACTATCCAAAGCTCTAGTAGAGTTTCACAAATGACAATTGGCTCCACAGAATACCACTATCATTAACTACATGCTTTGTCCTTACTCACGCACAAGTCGGGATAGACTTCCCAACTAGTCACCCATCCTAATACTATTCTGGGTGGAGCACGCTTAACCACAAAGTTCTTTAGTGATAGACTCCCTGAAAAGGCGATGCACCTTGGTGATATGGGTAGCCCAATCATTTCATTTAAGATTATTTTATCTAGGACTTCAAATCATGGAATGTTATAGTGTACCAAATCCCACACTAGATATTATGCATAGGTTCAAATTATAGGCAAGGAGCCTCAAACTTACACAACATGTAAATGATCTATAATGACATCCTTTTAGCAGTACTAAATACTTAAATGTGGTTGAGAAGTAATCAACTAAAAAACTTTGGTCTTTTTATACACCGATGATCAATGATGGAACTAGAAATGCCACATTGATTATTGCAAACTATGCACTCATCTCATATAAGTATTTGTAAAACATATGTAATGGATTGATATATAGAAAACAATTTAACATATATTTTCACATAGAATGAGGTATGTATCTATAAGATCTCACTATGTCTAACACTCTATCATGGTTGTATTCAGCCACTCATAACAAAATCACTCCAAAATATCTAACAAGAATACATTAGTATCATGATTTTTCCCTATAGCGCCCTCTGGAATATGGGCCAAGATATTCAAATATTTTTCTACATTGTCTAACCATAGTGTCAACCCCTAGCACTTAGGACCTAGTGAGTTGAATAGGTCCTAGGAATGCAAAATGGTGTTGGAGGCTTTAAAGGAGGAATTGTAGGTGGCTTCTCTAGGCATGGTCTGCATGCATTCTCATATCAGTTGACAATTATATACACAAATAGAAAAGAACCACAAATACAAGCTCAAAGTAAATTTATTATGCATTCTCATAGATAACTCCGGATTTGTCCATACAACCTTATCACCTTCTCATCTTCAACCGATTAATGCTCAGGGTGGCATATTAGTAGCGGTTTGTTTTTCCATGTTGGATAGATAATTGTGATAGGCACACAGACCACATTATTATCCATGGGATAACAATGAATGATATCACCAAGGCATAACAAAACCTCACCCAATGCCACAATATCGCAGGTAGTGTCATCAACAGTAAGATGGCATTGTCTCACCACCTACAATTTCATGTAGTGTTATATATACCACAACATTTTCAAACCGAACACATAAATTGACTTGGAAGACTATTATATCATAAAGAAACTTATATCGGGTGTGCCTGGAAGTCCCATGGAAGTACTCTTAATCACCTCTTCATAAGAGTGACGCATCATATGTTATTTCTAAGGAGGATGAGACTGAAAAACCTAAAAGCAACTCATTGATTCTTTTATTCTCTTTATTATCATGTCCTCTACCTCATCATGTGACCTTTGCCTCTCTTCATGATTTGTACTTTTGCTCTAATGCATTTCTCATGGAGCTCCCACTAATCAACATTAATAGTAATTGGTCAGTAAAATATAAAAGTCAAGGTTAAAAATGAACATGCATTGTGAGAGTTGAATTTGACCATATTTCCGACCACCTCAACAGTTGTGGGGTTCGTTATTTCTCCATAGTGGTTTGTCCTTACACCTATTTACTCCTCATGGAGAGGTAGAGGTCTGAGAGTTGTAGAAGACTCTGCAAGACCTAGGAGTAGGCTGCTTAGAAGAAGACACTTGCTCTCTATGTTGGCGGTGCCAAGTGTAATCACCTAGACCAAACTTGTGATCACTCACATTCTTTGCACACCTATATTTTTAGCATCATGAATATCCTAGTTAATGCAAAATATATGTTAATTACATAATACATTGAAATCATCTAGTTAATCATAAGAATGTTTTTAAAGAAGGATTAATACCTCGAACTCATCAGTTTGCTTCAAAGAGACAAACTTCTACCTCACATCATCATCAACATAGGTACATTGCTCAGTGGCAGCCTTCTTCCTCTTGTTAGTAATTATATAGTATCTTTTCAAATTTGTCCAAAATTCCTCAATGTCATCCCATAATATTGCAACATGTTTTTACAATATTATCTTTCATCAAGGTCAAATTTTCCCTATAAAAGTACATATACTACTTTTTGAAATATGAAAGAAAAGAATATGAATGAATTTAAAAGTATAGCATAAATACATATATCTTACAGCTATGTCCTTTCAGATGGGGTCTTTCAGGGCATTATCAATTTTATGCCAAGATTCTATATATATTAACACTTTGTTAGAAATAGTAATCACTAAATAATCCTAAAAGTATTGTGATTTTGTGCAATAGGATTTCCTATTGTATTGAAGCCAATGGCCAACTTTGGACCCTTGTCCCTTTGTGTTATTAACTTGTTCATCAATGTGATGCCTCTTTTACATGCACTAGAAGAACCCTCACGGTGCTCATCAACCAACCTAGAAAGATCTCACAATGTCATCCTATTGTGCTCCCCATCAGACACCATCTAAAAAATGTCATATTTAAAAATAAGTCAGGAAACATACATAAGTGATGGAGAATGTAAAGTGCAGATCTAGCATATGAAACATATATAGCTGTGATACATTATATAAATTGCACATCTAGCATATTAAACATCTATAAATGTGATAGAGAATGTAAAATGCACATCTAGCATATGATATATATATATATATATATATATATATATATATATGTGTGTGTGTGTGTGTGTGTGTGTGTGTGTGTGTGTGTGTGATAGTGAAAGTAAAATGCACATCTAGCATACAAAATAGTTAAGTGATATAGAATTTGAAATGTATGCCTCTAGTATTGGTTGGATCATTCATCAATCAATATTCCTTCTATGTGATGTAGATGTGTATAGCATTCACCAGTGTTAGCTTCAACATTTACATTTGGCAAACCAACTAAGAATGGACTAGAGTCATCATACTTGTCATAGTACTCTTCTTCATCTATAGGTTCTACAATGAACTATCTATTCCCATGAAGAACGATATACCACTTTTCTTTTATAGGATCATCGATATAGAATACTTGCTTTTCCTATGATTCCATGATGAATAGTTCATCCTTTTTGCCAATCTTTTCAAGATTTACTAATGTGAAACCCAACTCATGCACTACCACTCCTTTGTTGTTATCGACTCAATTACACCTAAAGAAGGGAAGTCTAAAATATTTGTAGTGATCATATTTCCATATGACTTCAATGACACCGTAATAAGACACCTTATCTTCATGCAAACTCTTATCCTTCACACCAAAACATACAATAAAGACGCTTGAAATGTGAACCCACTATTTTGAAAGACACTCTTATCATCTTGAGGTTTTGTGTAGTATAAAACTCCATTTATGTAAAACCCTTCATAATATATAACATTCATATTTTATTTAAAGGCGATCCATTTGATATTTTTAGTAACATTATTTGGTGTTTGAGATAGTTAATAGAAGACTTTATCTTCAACCCACCTAATAAATGTCTGACTATGCTCTCTATAAAGTCACACTAAAAGCTTGAGGATATTTTGTCTTGATAAAATTGGTGTGTTTGGTGATATAAATACTCACTTTGTCGGTGTTGTGTAAAACATACAAGTGTGATTGTCCTTACAACTCATGAGTAATTACTCTCACTCATGATCCTAAAGTCTATTCATCAGAATAAACATCACTATTTTTTGTATTGCTAGGAGTTACATTGCAACTTAGAAAATTGCTGCAAAATTACACAACCTCTAGAGCCACATAACCCTCAATAATATTCCCTTCAGGCCAATACAATTTCAAACATCACCTTTAAAATAGTCATGTACCATTTAAAAGGATACATCCAAATCAAGAAAATCAAACCCAACATTTTTGCTTCCATAATCAAATGAACAACAAGATGTAACATGATATCAAATAATGAATGAGCAAAATACATCTCAAGATGGCACAGGGTAACGACCACTTCTATTTGCAACTTATCGAGATTCCCAGGATTAATAAATTTTCAGCAAAGTGTTAAAGAAGAAACAAAGCCTAGTGATTGCAAATCTTACATGCTTCGGTGGTATGGATCAAATAGGCACAGGAAAAAAATTTTATTAGAGTATGACAATCATGATATATAAGACCTCTCAGCTTCAAATCCTTCATTGGGACCAATCCATAGATAATGGAAGAGTATCCCTGGTGTACCTTAACATTAAACAAACACTCACAAAAAGATCTCTTCTCCTATCTAGATAAGGTGTAACAAGTAGGTGTTAAATATGTGTGGATATCATTCCTAACTTTTGATGTTAATTCTTTCTTTATGCCCATTTCACGTAGTCCATTCTATAATAGATGCCATCTCCAGTCTTGCATGGTATATTCAACAAAGCACCAATGACACTATTACAAACATTTTTCTCAACATGCATAACATTGATACAATGCCTAAATGTCAAAGAACTCCAATAAGGAAGTTCTCAAAATAGTGGCCTCTTATTAAAAAAAAGATTTGTCACATCTAGAAATAGTATATTGTGATCTCTTACCAAATACATTGACAACGCCTTTTACTCTTTCATAAACATCCTCTCTTAATATAGGTTTAGGGTCACTCTGTTAATCAGTTGAGATATTGAATTCCTTGTGCAACCTTCTGTAAGGATGTAGTTTTGGAACAAACCTTTTTTGAACAAGAAATATAGTCTTTCTGTCATGTTTTAGTTGTATTTAACCAGTGTTTCCCTCACATATGAGACATGTTTTAGATCCTTTTATGTTATATCTAAACAAATTTTCTTATGTTAGAAAGTCATTAATAGTACAAAATAACATATCCACACAAAGCATCATAAGTCATTAAGACTTCTTTCCAAAATTTCTATAAGTCATCAATTAGAGGTTCACACAAAACACAAATATCATTGCCAAGTTTTTTGGGGCCGTATATCAAAAAGGCTAGCATGCCTTTTTTTTCATACAAAACTAAGGAGGAAGATTGCATATAACAAATGCCAAGTGTTATGTTGCCTACTTAATGTTTCGTATGGATTCATCTCGTTGGTACAAAGTTCAAGTCTTAAATTCATGACTTCTCTACCAAACTCAGGATATAATAAATCAATTTTCTTCCAATATGGGGAATCTAATGCATGTTGTAGGATCCCATCCTTGTTTTTCTTTAATTTTGCATGCCAAGACAAATTTTGCATCTATATTATTAGAAAACAAGTGTTGAAATTGTATATTATAGGTAGATACTATTGGGTTTTAGAGGAGGCAGAGATGGCAGCGGAAACAAAAATTTTCTCCTCAAATCCAATATAAAGGAATCGCGTCAACGTCTATATAGTAGGAAGGATGGTTTGTAGAGACATACCTTGTCCCGAGGCTTGCTCAGCGACGTTATCTCATGGCTTGCATGGTCTTCACCTCCGGTCTTGGACGGTGTCTGTGCTGCTCCTAGTGAACATGACTATTAGGATTGACAGCTATCCTCCGAGCGGCAGAAGTCTCCCGCCTCTGTAGTCGTCCACACAGACTGCCTGGAACTCCGATCGCCTTGTCCTACAAGGCACTAGAAGGATTCATACCCTCTTGTCAGTGTACTAGTCCCCAACACACTCTCCTACCACCAGTCACTTTTCTGCAGTTGTCTTTCCCTTACTGTGCCTCCCTTGTCGGGTAGCACTTGCTCAGGTTCTCCTGGTTACCACAACCAAAGAGAATGACAACTTTGCAGAGCAACTGGTGTTCTAAGTTGTACTGTCTGAGAAGCCCCCAATACCCCTATATATAGGAGGGTCATGGGACAAGGTTCTCTACCCCGGGCAATGCGGGATTAAAGTAGGAGTAGAAGGATTCGATATTTTCCACAAAATCTGACAAACTGCGCCAGTTGAACCAATTGGTTCAGCCCTGAACCGATCGTCTGGGACCTTGAGCCGATCGGTTCAAGCATGAGTTGATCGGTTCGTGGTCCTGGTCCAACTCAAATTAACTTTCCATGTTTGTTTCCAACTAATCAACTATTAGTCCTTGTCCAAATCAAATTTGAACAAGTGAAACAAACTCAGTTGGTCACCTGACCAATTCAACAATGTGAAACGATCAGTTCATTGACCTGAGCCGGTCGGCTCACCAGCCTGAGCCGATCGATTCATCTCTATGAGTCAATCGGTTGGGGAAGCAGATCAGTCAATTGCATTTTCAATCAATCTGATTCTATAATCATCTAATCCAACACCTTGAACACTATGATTTTGAGCTATCAATCAATTGGGTGTTTAATTGAACTACTAAACTCCTTTAGTAATCAATCCAAACAAGATTTATGGAGAAACTCCTCTTCCAGGAACATGTCCTAGTGTGTGTGACCCTACAGGTCCATTTCACATTGGCAATGAAAGTCCATAACACTTATGACTTCACAAGCAAAGAGCGGTGTCTAGTCACACATCAGTGCTACCCAAGTGAAATAGAAAGTTGGAGAACAAATTTCAATCCTACAATCCATGAATGGTGTTATAGTGAATGTATAATTCCTTTGTCACTAATGTCCTGAATGAACTCAAGGCATGGTACAGTCATCCTTTCAACGTTCATCCATTTCCTTAATCTCAGAGCAGACTGGGTGAGATGTGTGTGACATCAATATCACATATTGATTCACACATGCATGTGCATGCCTTTCTCAATCCTACTCATCAAGTGGCCATGGACATCAAACTCCCTTAGGAGGGAAAAATCTCATATCTATCACTCACCCCTCAAAAGCCCCATGTGTCAAAGTCACCCAATCATCACCTTTATAACAACCCATGTTTCATGACTGCGTTTGATGATGTCAAAGTGTACCCAACGACATGTGTTGAGTGTAGTGATTTCAGGTCGAAGAATCACACTCACCACCATCACTGTGAGAGCTGACTGTGACTACCTAATCATGGTTCCATGTGTCACTCTCACGGTGGGTCTGTCTGGTATACTTGTTCTCCAACAAGAACCTATGTGCTTGGTTTGATATCATTATATCATGACTAATGAGATTTTGTCATCAACCAATACACAATCCAGTCTTTAGTATTATTGATGTCTATGGTTATTTCCGCAATAACAACTGACTAGGGACAAAACAAGAATGTATACTCTTAACATCTAGTGGCAGCCTTCTTCCTCTTGTTAGTAATTATATAGTATCTTATCAAATTTTTCCAAAATTCCTCAATGTCATCCCATAATATTGCAACATGTTTTTACAATATTATCTTTCATCAAGGTCAAATTTTCCCTACAAAAGTACATATACTACTTTTTGAAATATGAAAGAAAAGAATATGAATGAATTTAAAAGTATAGCATAAATACATATATCTTACAGCTATGTCCTTCTAGATGGGGTCTTTCAGGGCATTATCAATTTTATGCCAAGATTCTATATATATTAACACTTTGTTAGAAATAGTAATCACTAAATAATCCTAAAAGTATTGTGATTTTGTGCAATAGGATTTCCTATTGTATCAAAGCCAATGGCCAACTTTGGACCCTTGTCCCTTTGTGTTATTAACTTGTTCATCAATGTGATGCCTCTTTTACATGCACTAGAAGAACCCTCACGGTGCTCATCAACCAACCTAGCAAGATCTCACAATGTCATCCTCATTGTGCTCCCCATCAGACAACGTCTAAAAAATGTCATATTTAAAAATAAGTCAGGAAACATACATAAGTGATGGAGAATGTAAAGTGCAGATCTAGCATATGAAACATATATAGCTGTGATAGATTATATAAATTGCACATCTAGCATATTAAACATCTATAAATGTGATAGAGAATGTAAAATGCACATCTAGCATATGAAATATATATATATATATATATATATATATATATATATATATATATATATATATATATATATATATATATATATATATATATATATATCTGTGTGTGTGTGTGATAGTGAAAGTAAAATGCACATCTAGCATACAATATAGTTAAGTGATATAAAATTTGAAATGTATGCCTCTAGTATTGGTTGGATCATTCATCGATCAATATTCCTTCTATGTGATGTAGATGTGTATAGCATTCACCAGTGTTAGCTTCAACATTTACATTTGGCAAACCAACTAAGAATGGACTAGAGTCATCATACTTGTCATAGTACTCTTCTTCATCTATAGGTTCTACAATGAACTATCTATTCCCATGAAGAACGATATACCACTTTTCTTTTGTAGGATCATCAATATAGAATACTTGCTTTTCCTATGATTCCATGATGAATAGTTCATCCTTCTTGCCAATCTTTTCAAGATATACTAATGTGAAACCCAACTCATGCACTACCACTCCTTTGTTGTTATCGACTCAATTACACCTAAAGAAGGGAAGTCTAAAATCTTTGTAGTGATCAGATTTCCATATGACTTCAATGACACCATAATAAGACATCTTATCTTCATGCAGACTCTTATCCTTCACGCCAAAACATACAATAAAGACGCTTGAAATGTGAACCCATTATTTTGAAAGACACTCTTATCATCTTGAGGTTTTGTGTAGTATAAAACTCCATTTATGTAAAACCCTTCATAATTTATAACATTCATTTTTTATTTAAAGGAGATCCATTTGATATTTTTAGTAACATTATTTGGTGTTTGAGATAGTTAATAGAAGACTTTATCTTCAACCCACCTAATAAATTTCTGACTATGCTCTCTATAAAGTCACATTAAAAGCTTGAGGATATTTTGTCTTGATAAAATTGGTGTGTTTGGTGATATAAATACTCACTTTGTCGGTGTTGTGTAAAACATACAAGTGTGATTGTCCTTACAACTCATGAGTAATTACTCTCACTCATGCTCCTAAAGCCTATTCATCAGAATAAACATCACTATTTTTTGCATTGCTAGGAGCTACATTGCAACTTAGAAAATTGCTGCAAAATTCCACAACCTCTGGAGCCACATAACCCTCAATAATATTCCCTTCATGCCAATACAGTTTCAAACATCACCTTTAAAATAGTCATGTACCATTTAAAAGGATACATCCAAAGCAAGAAAATCAAACCCAACATTTTTGCTTCCATAATCAAATGAACAACAAGATGTAACATGATATCAAATAATGAATGAGCAAAATACATCTCAAGCTGGAACAGGGTAACGACCACTTCTATTTGCAACTTATCGAGATTCCTAGGATTAATAAATTTGCAACAAAGTGTTAAAGAAGAAACAAAGCCTAGTGATTGCAAATATTACATGCTTCGGTGGTATGGATCAAATAGGCACAGGAAAAAAAATTGTATTAGAGTATGACAATCATGATATATAAGACCTCTCAGATTCAAATCCTTCATTGGGACCAATCCACAAATAATGGAAGAGTATCCCTGGTGTACCTTAACATTAAAAAAACACTCACAAAAAGATATCTTCTCCTATCTAGATAAGGTGTAACAAGTAGGTGTTAAATATGTGTGGAGATCATTTCTAACTTTTGATGTTAATTGTTTCTTTATGCCCATTTCACGTAGTCCATTCTATATTAGATGCCATCTCCAGTCTTGCATGGAATATTCAACAAAGCACCAATGACACTATTACAAACATTTTTCTCAACATGCATAACTAAGATACAATGCCTAAATGTCAAAGAACTCCAATAAGGAAGTTCTCAAAATAGTGGTCTTTTATTAAAAAAAGATTTGTCACATATGGAAATAGTATATTGTGATCTCTTACCAAATACATTGACAATGCCTTTTACTCTTTCATAAACATCCTCTCTTAATATAGGTTTAGGGTCATTCTGTTGCTCAGTTGAGATATTGAATTCCTTGTGCAAACTTCTGTAAGGATGTAGTTTTGGAACAAACCTTTTTTGAACAAGAAATATAGTTTTTCTGTCATGTTTTAGTTGTATTTAACCAGTGTTTCCCTCACATATGAGACATGTTTTAGATCCTTTTATGTTATATCTAAACAAATTTTCTTATGTTAAAAAGTCATTAATAGTACAAAATAACATATCCACACAAAGCATCATAAGTCATTAAGACTTCTTTCCAAAATTTCTTTAATTTTGCATGCCAAGACAAATTTGCATCTATATTATTAGAAAACAAGTGTTGAAATTGTATATTATAGGTAGATACTATTGGGTTTTAGAGGAGGCAGAGATGGAAGTGGAAACAAAAATTTTCTCCCCAAATCCAGTATAAAGGAATCGCGTCAACGTCTATACAGTAGGAAGGATGATTTGTAGAAACATATCTTGTCCCGAGGCTTTCTCAGCGATGTTATCTCATCGCTTGCGTGGTCTTCACCTCCGGTCTTGGATGGTGTCTGTGTAGCTCCTGGTCACCAGGACTATCGAGATGGACAACTATCCTCCGAATGGCAGAGGGCTCCCGCCTCTGCAGTCATCCACACGGACTGCCTGGAAGTCCGATCGCCTTGTCCCACAAGGCACTAGAAGGAGTGGTACCCTCCTTTCGGTGTACTAGTCCCTGACACACTCTCTTGCCACCAGTCACTTTTTTGCAGTTGTCTTTCCCTTACTGTGCCTCCCTTGTCGGGTAGCACTTGCTTAGGTTCTCCTGGTTACCACAACCAGAGAGAACGACAACTTTATAGAGCAACTGGTGTTCTGAGATGTACTGTTTGAGAAGCCCCCAATACCCCTATATATAGGAGGGTCATGGGAAAGGGTTCTCTACCTCGGGTAATGCGGGATTAAAGTAGGAGTAGAAGGATTCGATATTTTCCACAAAATCTGACAAACTGCACCAGTTGAACCAATCAGTTCAGCCCTGAACTAATCGTCTGGGCCCTTGAGCCGATCGATTCAAGCATGAGATGATCGGTTCGTGGTCCTGGTTAAACTCAAATTGACTTTCCATGTTTGTTTCCAACTAACCAACTATTAGTCCTTGTCCAAATCAAATTTGAACAAGTGAAACAAACTCAGTTGGTCACCCGACCAGTTCAACAATGTGAAACAATTAGTTCATTGACCTGAGTCGGTCGGCTCACCATCTTGAGCCGATCGATTCATCTCTATGAGTCAATCGGTTGGGGAAGCAGATCAGTCAATTGCCGTTTCAATCAATCTGATACTCTAATCATCTGATCCAACACCTTGAACACTATGATTTTGAGTTATCAATCGATTGGGTGTTTAATTGAACTACTAAACTCCTTTAGTAATCAATCCAAACAAGATTTATGGAGAAACCCCTCTTCCAGGAACATGTCCTAGTGTGTGTGACCCTACAAGTCCATTTCACATTGGCAGTGAAAGTCCATAACACTTATGACTTCACAAGAAAAGAGCAGTGTCTAGTCACACATCAGTGCTACCCAAGTGAAATAGAAAGTTGGAGAACAACTTTCAATCCTACAATCCGTGAATGGTGTTATAGTGAATGTATAATTCCTTTGTCACTAATGTCCTGAATGAACTCAAGGCATGGTAGAATCATCCTTTCAACGTTCATCCATTTCCTTGATCTCAGAGCAGACTGGGTGAGATGTGTGTGACATCAATATCACATATTGATTCACACATGCATGTGCATGCCTTTCTCAATCCTACTCATCAAGTGGCCATGGACATCAAACTCCCTTAAGAGGGACAAATCTCATATCTATCATTCACCCCTCAAAATCCCCATGTGTCAAAGTCACCCAATCATCACCTTTATAACAACCCATGTTTCATGACTGCGTTTGATGATGTCAAAGTGTACCCAATGACATGTGTTGAGTGTAGTGATTTCAGGTCGAAGAATCACACTCACCACCATCACTGTGAGAGCTGACTGTGACTACCTAATCATGGTTCCATGTGTCACTCTCACGGTGGGTCTCTCCAGTATACTTGTTCTCCAACAAGTACCTATGTACTTGGTTTGATATCATTATATCATGACTAATGAGATTTTTTCATCAACCAATACACAATCCAGTCTTTAGTGTTATTGATGTCTATGGTTATTTCCACAATAACAACTGACTAGGGACAAAACAAGAATGTATACTCTTAACATATGTATGATCTCATCGTTTAGGTCATGAACCTAAAAGCATACGTCATCAAGTAAAACAATTCTTTAGACATCTATCATGTTACACTATCATCTCAAAAACAGTTAAAACATATAGATCGTAAATTGCCTTTATTATTATTCAAATCATTTACAAAGTATCCCATTACAATCATCACATGACTTGCTCTATGGGCATTCATACCAATAGACTCCCACTTGCACTTAGAGCCAGTCACCTAGGAACCTCAGTCCTTGTGACCTAGCATGACCATCATTCTTTATCTGAGAAAGGGCCTTAGTCAGTGGATCAGCTATGTTGTCTTCAGTTGGTACTTTGCAAATCTTCACACCTCCTCACTGTACGATCTCTCATATGAGATGGAAGCGCCGGAGTATGTGCTTGGACTGTTGATGTGATTTGGGCTCCTTAGCTTGAGCAATAGCTCTATTGTTGTCACAATAAAGCTCAATTGCATCACAGCTACTGGGAACTACACCAAGTTCAGTGATGAACTTCCTAATCCACACAACCTCCTTTGATGCATGTGAAGCAGCGATATATTCGACCCCTGTAGTAGAATCGGCAACTGTTTCTTGCTTGGAACTCTTCTAGCTCATAGCTCCATTGTTTAGGCAAAATACAAATCCTGATTGTGATATGTAATCATCTTTATTGGTTTGGAAGCTTGCATCGGTGTAACCCCTTACTACCAGTTCTTCTTCACCGCCGTACACAAGGAACTTATCCTTAGTCCTTCGCAAGTACTTGAGGATGTTATTTACGGTTGTCCATTGAGCATCCGCGGGATCTGACTAGTACATGCTCGTCATGCTGAGAGCATACAAGACAACTAGGTGTGTGCACAACATAGTGTACATGATGGATCTGATGGCTGATGCATATGGGATCCCATTCATACGCTCCCTCTCTTCACAAGATTGGGGACATTGAGCTCTAGAGATGGTGACTCCATGTAGCATGCGTATGTTGCCTCTCTTTGAGTTCTCCATGCTGAACCGCTTCAGCACTTTGTCAATGTACGTGCTTTGACTTAGTCTGAGAAGCCTTTTAGATCTATCTCTATATATCTTAATACCTAGAATGTAGGATGCTTCTCCTAAGTCCTTCATTGAGAAAGTATTCCCAAGCAAAGTCTTTACCTTCTCTAAGGCCGTGACATCATTCCCCATCAATAGTATGTCATCCACATACAATATGAGGAATGTGGTCGTGCTCCCACTAACCTTCTTGTACACACAAGGTCCATCTTCATTTTGAATAAAGCCAAACACTTTGACTTCATCATCAAATCGAAGATTCCAACTCCGAGACGCTTGCTTCAATCCATAGATTGACCTTTGTAGCTTACAGACTTTATTGGCATTCCTTGGATCTACAAAACCTGCAGGTTGTGTCATGTACACATCCTCATTTATATTCCCATTAAGGAATGTGGTTTTAACATCCATTTGCAAAATCTCATAGTCATAGTAAGACGCAATAGCAAGCATGATCCTGATGGACTTAATCATGGAAACTGGAGAAAAAGTTTCATCATATTCAACACCTTGAACTTGTCGGAAACCCTTCGCAACCAATCTACATTTATAAGTTTGCACATTGCCATCGATGTCGGTCTTCTTCTTGAAGACCCACTTGCACCCAATGGGTTTTACCCCTTCGGGTGGTTCCACCAAAGTCCATACTTTGTTGGAGTACATGGATTCCATCTCAGATCTCATGGCTTCAAGCCATTTCTTAGAATCGGGTCCCTCCATAGCCTCTAGATAGGTAGTTGGATCATCATCTATGATCAATTCACTGCCTTCTTGAGTCACAAGGTATCCAAATCTCTCAGGTTCAAGGTGTGTCCTACTAGATCTACGAGGTCCTTGTATTACTTGAGGAGACTGAGATTCTACAACACCTTGTAAATCTCTATGTTCCTCTTGTACATCTACTGGTTCAATGTTTTCTTGTTGGGCTTGAACCTCTTCAAGCTCTATTTTCCTCCCATTGTTTCCTCTAGAAATAAATTCCTTTTCTAGGAACACAGTTGTCCTAGCAACAAACACTTTGTTGTCAGTAGGGTGGTATAAATAATATCCCCTCGTTTCCTTGGGGTATCCAACAAAATAACATTTATCGAACTTGGCTCCAAGATTATTAGGAAACATTTTCCTGACGTAAGCCTCACAAACCCAAATCTTAAGAAAAGACAAATTGGGAAACTTCTCATGCCATATCTCATATGGTGTCTTTTGAACCGATTTAGATGGTATTCGGTTAAGTGTAAACACGGTAGTTTCAAGAGCATGACCCCAGAAGGAAATTGGAAGATTAGCAAAACTCATCATTGATCACACCATGTCTAGTAACGTGTGATTCCTTCTTTCAGACACACCATTATGCTATGGTGTTCCAGGCGGATTCCATTGTGATATGATACCATGGGCTTGCAGAAGGTCCTCAAACTCTTAGCTTAAGTATTCTCCACCTCAATCGGATCGAAGTGCTTTAATACTTTTACCAAGTTTGTTCTGTACTTCATTCATGAAATCCTTGAACCTTTCAAGGGTTTCTGACTTATGTTTCATCAGGTATACATAGCCATACCTATTGAAGTCATCAGTGAAGGTAATGAAGTACTGACACCCATTTCTGGCATTAGTTCTAAAAGGCCCACATACATCAGTATGTATGAGTCCTAATAGATCACTAGCTCTCTCACCTTTACCTAAAAAGGGAGTCTTGGTCATCTTGCCCAAAAAAAAAGATTCACATGTCTCTATTGATTCATAATCAAAAGAGTCTAGATAACCATCTTTATGGAGTCTAGAAATGCGCTTCTCATTTATGAGCCCTAGACGACAATGGCAAAGATTTGTTTTGTTTGAGTTGTTGAGTTTTTTCCTTTTGGTGTTTACATTGTATACACTTGTCTCTAGATCTATCAAGTATAGACCATAAGATATTGGGGCACTGCCATAAAGGATCCCATCTTTTGAAATGGAACATTTTCCATTCTTAATAAGAAATTCAAAATCGTACTTGTCTAAACAAGAAATGGAAATGATATTCCTATTTATGGAAGGTACATAATAGCAGTTCTTTGACTCTATTATTAACCCACTAGGTAGAGTTAGGTCATAGGTTCCTATGACACTGGTGGAAACCCTTGCCCCATTGGCAACACGTAGTTCAACCTCGCCTTTCCCCAAAGGCCTACTTCTCTTAAGATCCTTCACATTTGAACAAATGTGAGATCCACATTTGGTATCAAGTACCCATGATAAAAAAGTAGTAAAGTTAATCTCTATCACATATACACCAGAAGTAGAGATCTCTATCTCTCACTTATGCTTCCATCGTTCCTTCCATCTTATCAATGTTTTGAGTGCAGAAGACTCTGACATTGGTTTGGCGAGAGAACCCTTCTCTCCCTCACCCTTGTCCTTGGACTTTGTTCCATTGATCTTCATCAATGAATTATCCTTCTTCTTATTTGTCTCAAACAATGCATTAAGCGTACATAGAATGGACTCAAAGGCCACCGGTATATTTGGATTGTGCTAAACATTTCTCATCATCCCCAACCAGTTATGGAATTTATTCTCAATTAATTTTCCCATTTTAAAAGATGATTCTTTTGCCATTCTACAAGAGAAAATTGCATTTGTCAAAACTCCTTTTGATTTGATTTGAATAATATTTGATGATAGTTAAATAGGCCTTTAATTAATTATCGGTCCCACTATTTTGATTCAAATTGACAGCCTTCACTATCAATTTGGAAGATTACAACGTACAATCTTCTAGTGGGTCAAAGATCCATATTTCATCCAATCATGAGTCAGCTTTGGTTGATCGCCCATAATATAGATTATTTAGGTAGGCAACACTTGCCAATTGCATCCTATGCAACTCTTGGATGGATGAAATGTGCAACTCCTTGCCATTCATCATGTGCCTCTAGGCTTAGACGCTCTAAGAATCACCAGTTAAGTCTAACCCAAAAGCTGACACGGTAAACATGCATCCTTCTTTGGCAGATCCTACATGTCTACCCTTCACACTTCTACAAGATGGACGGCGCACCACGCTTTGACGTAACCTATGCTTGGTCGATCAAGTTTTTCATGTGTGTCGCTAATGGAAGGCATATAAGACTTAATATTTAATGAGGGATTTGATTTTTACAAGTACATATACATATTCAATCACCACAATATATAGTATGTATCATATACATGCAATATCCCATAGAAAACATGTGAAATGACAAAAATGATGATTATGGCCATCCTAATGTGATTCCTCGAGCCAAGAGGAATCACAGTCATCTAGGTCCACATCACATGCAACATGTACAAGATGAACTTTGTGCTTCACCATTTTGGGTTTGATCAACTCATCTCCATGATTGATCGACTCGCCATCAGGCCGGTCGGTTGGGTGCCACCAGTCGATCGACTGGCACCTCCAGCTGATCGGTTCACTAGTCATCATGCATCTCCTCAGGTCGCCACCTTCTCGTGTCTCTCCTTGAACCGATCTTCTAGAATGCCAACTGATCGGTTTATTCCTTTAACCGATCGTCTCAGTTGTCGCCAGGTTGTCCACCGTTCTTTGACATAGCATGAAATAAAATTTCTATCCTATTTACATTTAAATTGAGAAACCCCGAGTTACATTTGGCGGGAGCAAATGTAGGAAAGAAATCTCGAGCCATCTCGAGTTACATCAAGAAAAGGAGGTAGGGAATCAGTGCACAGATTGAGATGCAAGCAACCGCATTCAACCAAGCACACATACATAGGGTTTATTGGCCATAACCATACTATACATCCACCACAAAACTCATTTAAGGGTGACGTGTATCGAGTGCATTCATATTACATATCATATATGTATTTTGGGATTTGTGGATTTAGGATTGGACATGCATAAAACCAATTTTATTCGCATTGTATGCAATAAATAAAGGCGACAAACTAAAATTGATCACATCGATAATCATAAAGTATAGAGCAGTTGATGTGGCTCTGATACCACTATTGGGTTTTAGAGGAGGAAGAAATGGCAGTGGAAACAAAAAATTTCTCCCCAAACCCAGTATAAAGGAATTGCGTCAACATCTATACATTAGGAAGGATGGTTTGTAGAGACATACCTTGTCCCGAGGCTTTCTCGGTGATGTTACCTCGTGGCTTGTGCGGTCTTCACCTCTTGTCTTGGATGGTGTATGTGCAGCTCCTGGTCACCGGGACTGTTAGGATTGACAGATGTCCTCCGAGCGGCAGAAGTCTCCCGCCTCTGCAGTCGTCCACACAGACTGCCTATAACTCTGATCGCCTTGTCCCACAAGGCACCAGAAGGAGCCATACCCTCCTGTCGATGTACTAGTCACCGACACACTCTCCTGCCACCAATTGCTTTTCTGTAGTTGTCTTTCCCTTGTTGTGCCTCCCTTGTCGAGTAACACTTGCTCGGGCTCTCCTGGTTACCACAACCAGAGAGAACGACAACTTTGCAGAGCAACTGGTGTTCTGAGTTGTACTATCAGAGAAGCCCCCAATACCCCTATATATAGGAGGGTCATGGGATAGGGTTCTCTACCCCGGGCAATGTGGGATTAAAGCAGGAGTAGAAGGATTCGATATTTTCAACAAAATCTAACAAACTGCACCATTTGAACCGATCGGTTCAGCCCTGAACCAATCGTATGGGCCCTTGAGTCGATCGGTTCGTGGTCCTAGTCCAACTCAAATTGACTTTCCATGTTTGTTTCCAACTAATCAACTATTAGTCCTTATCCAAATCAAATTTGAATAAGTGAAACAAACTCGGTTGGCCACCCGACCAGTTCAACAATGTGAACCGATCGGTTCATTGACCTGATCTGGTCAGCTCACCAGCCTGAGCCGATCGGTTCATCTCTATGAGCTGATTGGTTGGGGTAGAAGATCAGTCAATTGCAGTTTCAATCAATCTGATACTCTAATCATCTGATCCAACACCTTGAACACTATGATTTTGAGCTATCAATCGATTGGGTGTTTAATTGAACTACTAAACTCCTTTAGTAATCAATCCAAACAAGATTTATGGAGAAACTCATCTTCCGGGAACATGTCCTAGTGTGTGTGACCCTGTAGGTCCATTTCACATTGGCAGTGAAAGTCCATAACACTTATGAATTCACAAGCAAAGAGCGGTGCCTAGTCACACATCAATGCTACCCAAGTGAAATAGAAATTTGGAGAACAACTTTCAATCCTACAATCTGTGAATGGTGTTACAGTGAATGTATAATTCCTTTTTCACTAATGTCCTGAATGAACTCAAGGCATGGTACAGTCATCCTTTCAATGTTCATCCATTTCCTTGATCTCAGAGCAGACCGGGTGATATGTGTGTGACATCAATATCACATATTGATTCACACATGCATGTGCATGCCTTTCTCAATCCTACTCATCAAGTGGCCATGGACATCAAACTCCCTTAGGAGGGACAAATCTCATATCTATCACTCACCCCTCAAAATCCCCATGTGTCAAAGTCACCCAATCATCACCTTTATAACAATCCATGTTTCAGGATTGTGTTTGATGATGTCAAAGTGTACCCAACGACATGTGTTGAGTGTAGTGATTTCAGGTCGAAGAATCACACTCACCACCATCACTGCGAGAGATGACTGTGACTACCTAATCATGGTTCCATGTGTCACTCTCACGGTGGATCTGTTTGGTATACTTGTTCTCCAACAAGTACATATGTTCTTGGTTTGACATCATTATATCATGACTAATGAGATTCTGTCATCAACCAATACACAATCCAGTCTTTAGTGTTATTGATGTCTATGTTTATTTCCACAATAACAACCGAATAGGGAAAAAACAAGAATGTATACTCTTAACATATGTATGATCTCATTGTTTAGGACCTGAACCTAAAAGCATATGTCATCGAGTAAAACAATTCTTTAGACATCTATCATGTTACACTATCATCTCAGAAATAGTTAAAACATATAGATCAGAAATTGCCTTTATTATTATTCAAATCATTTACAAAGTATCCCGTTACAATCATCACATGACTTTCTCTATGGTAATTCATACCAATAGATACCACATTACCTTGGTAGGAGATCTAGTTTTGACCTTACCCAAAGTCATTATTTTGTACCTAGACGCCCCATATGTTGGTAATTTAAAATATATGTAGTCCTTTTATAACATATTACACTCATTTGGGCATGCATGTATCTTGTTAGCCTCAATTCACAATGGGCACAATATTTTTTTTGTTTCATATGTTGGTATTGGATGGTTGTTGCCTTCAGGAGTAGTTTCTTTTAAACAATATAATAGAGACATGAAGCTTTTGTAACTCCACCTATTGTTAGACTTTAAAGTATACAATCTCAACACATTAATCATATTATTAAACTTATTACATCCTAAGTATATTGATTTCTCAACATCATGCATAATGTTTATAAATAAGGAAGTGGATCAGTAAGATTTACCCTACAAATATCTAGCATCATATCAACCATGTTTATTGGAATTAGTTCTTTCATGTCAACAACATGTGCAATTTATCCTTCCATGCAAGTACCACTATTAAATGTGTGTATCTCATAGTAGGAATATCTAAGGATAATATCATTCGGTATAGCCATCTACAATCTCATTGGACATGATGGGACTTTGGATTTCGTAAACAATGTTGACTTTCAAGTTGTTACTGCAATTCCTACATGGGCAATAGATTCCAAGTAATTTCCTATGTTCCTCTATAAATCTTATAAATAGATAAAGATCAATAATAAACTTCAGATTGAATCATTTTAGAATGGACATCCATGATCTATCCCATGGTCACAGGAAAAATGAGTATAGTATTAGGTGCTAGCTATGTCAATTTTAGAATAAAATGTGTTTGAATTTAATCAGGTGTTAGCTAACATTTGATGAATGTCTACCACCTATCCCATTCTTAAACACTTGATCTTACTAGTTAATGTATGATGTGTATTTGATTTTTAATAGTATTTTGATAACATTTCGCCACAATTCTCTAAGTACCCCAATGTAGATGATAAAATATCAACTTACATATGTATTTAGAGAAACATATAGAGAAGTGTTGAAAAACATCTTGAAAATTGAATATACATTATAGACTTACATCCTAAATGAGATTAAGTATTCAAGAACAACCACAAACCATGGAATATCTAAGATTTAACTAAATGAGAAAATCTTATATGGGTTTCTAGGCCAATAGACTATAAGGATTAGGGTTTAGATATTAGGATTTATAGTTTGGGGTTTAGGGTTTAATGATGAATGTGTACCACCTATCCCATTCTTGATCACTTAAACTCACTAGTAATTGTATAATTTGTATTTAGTTTTCTAGAATATTTTGATAGTACTTCCTCGTAGTTATTCAAGTACATCGATTTCGATTAGCAAATAACCACTTGCATATGTACTCAGAGAAAAAATAGGAAGTGTTGGCAAAACATCTTGAAATTGAATACACATCATAAACTTATATACTAAGTGAGATTAAGTGTTTAAGAACAAAACCAAATCGGGCACTATCCAAAATTTAATCCTAATGAAAAAATGTGAATGTGTTTCTAGGACAACAGACTATATGGATTCGGGTTTATAGATTAGAGTTTATCATTTGGGGTTTAGGACTTAGTGATGAATGTCTACCACCTATCCCATTCTTGAACACTTAATCTCACTAGTAAGTGTATAATGGGTATTTGGTTTTCAAAAATATTTTTGCAATATTTTCTCTGTAGTTCTTCAAATACACTAATGTGGATGGGCAAATACCCACTCACAAATGTAGTAAAAGAACAAACATGGAAGTTATGGTGAAACATCATAAAAATTGAATATGTATTATATACTTACATTCCAAGTGAGATTAAGTGTTCAGGTACAGTCCTAAACTAGGGGCAATCCAAGATACTCTGTATAAATAAATCTTGGATGGGTTTCTAGGCCAATAAACTGTAGAGATTAGGATTTAGTTATTAGGGTTTCTCATTTAGGTTTTAGGTAAATTTATATTAATTTCAATCTTAATCAAGTTAATTTGGATAGATTCATATCAATTTTAGTGTACTAATTTATATGTGTGACTTATTTAACCATACAACATTCAAATTGATACCAATAAATAATGCAATAGAATAAATATTAAAGGATCACCCATCACAATTTTCATACCAAATATGCATCATTATAATCTCTTGGACCTCAACATTCATCAAAGAATATATTGTACATTCATCACATTCATCACAAGACACTTAGCATATAGATAACAATTGAACATTCATCACAAGACATGCATTTAGCTTATAAAAAATGATGGACCTCAATGTTAGTGTTGGAGAGGAGGAGGAGGAACAACAACAACAAAGACCGGTGGCTCCAAGATCCAAGAAGAAGTGACAGTGCTTCTATACTAACTAAAGTTACAATACATTTTGGGCAAACATTATTCTCATGGGGTGCATCGTGGGAAACCCATATCATTGGTTTTACAAGATAATTGATAGCACAGTTGATGAAACTCCAGACATATGTTGTTAGTTTTTCTTTGAAAAACTGATGCTACAATTTTTTTAAGGCATCATATATTTCTTGGGTGGAAAAGAGGGAAGGATTGTGTTGTTAATTTCTTTCAAACTAACTTTGTACTTGCTTTTCTAAAATTTGGCGGGAACTTAAATTTTGTGGGTTATTTGTGGGTTTCCTTCCTTGAAACCAACATTGTCAATAAAGTGGTACTCGTGTATATTCCTAAATAGCAAAAGTTGACCAGTTGTGATGTTTGTGTTTTAGTAATTGACATTATATATATGTGGTGTCGATTTTGAATGTAAATAAATAAATTTTATGCCATAGGTCAAAGACGTACTAGTGTGAGAAAATATCTTCTCATCAGAAGAACAATTCATTTGGTGTTGAAGAGAGGGTTTGTAGTCAATGTGTTGGTCATCGATGGTCCACTACTTTAGTTGGTTTAGATATGAGTAAAGATCATATATCTTTAGGGTATTCTCCTTATGGTCATTGACCTTTGACAAAGTTTTTGATATTGTCGCTGAAGAAGAAACCAAAGAAGTAGTCATGTTGGCATTTCATGCTCATGTATTTTTATTTTTTAGCATGTTTAACTTTTTTTATTTTCCTATAAGAAAACCATGTATTAGTATAATTTTTAGCAAGACTTTGTAGTAAATAATTTTTTCTTATAATTTTTTCAAGAGTTTGAGTTTGAGTATCAAATCCTATTTCTGCATATCGAAATCTACATTTGTAGTTTGAATTTTGATTATGTCTTCATTGGGGAATTCAACTATGGAGCCCACATTAGCATTGGTGGTATGTTGTATTTTTATGAAGGAGAAATGTTCAATTATGTAATAGGAGTAGAAATCCTATTTGTTTATGGAAGCATGTCAATCTAGATCCAGTTGTCTCATCATGATTAATATGATATGATTGCCTTGTTATATTGCGTCCTTTGGCTTTTTGATAATATGAATTAATAAAGTAATTGATGATCAATGATGTTACTCTTATAAGAAGACCTCTGATGAACTTATAAACACAAACATGCCACTGATAGAGGAGGTGGATCTGGTTAGTTTCAACTTAATTCAGCACCTTTGCCATCTGATGTATGCTCCCATTGTAAGGGATCTTATGTCAGTTGATGTATGTTTCTAGAATACCCCTAGTCATACATTTCTCTTTGAGGATGTTATGTTGACTCCTAATTTGGAGGGTATATCCAAGATTACTCGTCTACCCCTTCATTATAATTGCTAGATCATCCAAAAGCAGTCAAAATGGACTGTTAAGCAAGATGATCTATTTGGCATGAAGAAACCCAAATATGCTCAATAGCTAACTACATACGGTCACTTCATCAACTTATCTCCTCTTTGGTAATCATTCAAGATTAATGCACTTAAGGATGTGCGGTCTTCATATATGCCTCATCTATATGCTTATATATTGACCATTCTTATTGAGTTGTTCTTTGAAGAGGCAGTTGGTCTGCTATCTGTGTCAATAGTGGGCATTGTAGCAACAATCTGACATAGTGAGACCATCATGCCATTTATCTTGCTTGAGTTGTGTCAATTCATGGATGAAGACAACCTAAGTGGGAGAATGAAATGACCTTATAAAGTGTTTTATATTTATTTGGGTTACACATTGGTCCTCATGAGTTCAAGGGTAATCACTCCACATCATATCCTTACAAATGACTATTTATTGGAGCAAATTGAGATCCTCATCCCTCATAAATGATTTGGTGAATTGGCTCGATGTCTATCTCATTTGAAACATGAATATATCATATGGGGTTGGATGAGATTCTATATTGATGCTTTGGGTTGTGGGATAGAGATATTTGGCTTTTGATGGTTAATCATTCTTTTGGAATGGGAGCGGTGTGTAGCTTTTACCCAATGTGTATACTTAGACAAGTCGTCCATTGCTAGTGCATATATGATATTGGGGATATTATGGCCTTATACTAGAGGCTACATGGCGAATTTCAAAATGTGGCTTGACTGCTAGAAGTTGAATAAAGAAGCATATCTTGATGTCAAGGATATATTTTTAGAGTACATGGAATGGATAGTTTTGTCCTCTTTAACAGTCTTAACTTGCAATCTTGAGGGAGGGATTAGTGTTCTTGTGTGATGTTTCTCACTTCCTATGATATTTAGACTTTCTAACCTTTTGTTTTTTAGCGCAAAGTGTCATTTTAGTTTTTATGCTTTGTGAAAGATCATTTGAAATTAGTAAAAAGTGAATTTCGAAATAATGCTTTTAATCATGGTATGTTGGATCAACTTTGGATACTCCCTCCATGATGTTTAGCATGTGTATGACTTAGGATGGTATGCTCAAATTCCAGTCAGTTTTGAGATCTTTGCCACTAAAAGTTCCCTTTGGTGAGTCAGGTGACCCATGTTGGTCATTATTTCTTGTCTTGTACATTTGGAGTACTAGGGATGGTTCTACAAGTTAAGTATTTAAAGATACTGAGAATGACATATGTCAAGGTCACCCCATATGTCCCTCATTGGTATTGTATTTAGAGGGTGGAGTCCCATAACATATTTAAGTTTTTCCCATGTTTTCCCTTCTAGTCATAGGCATTTCATCCCTTCTGTATGTTTGTAGCATGTTCTGCCATAAGAGGATCCGGTTTCTAGGTGAGAAAATTGACACAGGGTTCCATTGTCCTTGGATGTCATGCTTGGGTAAAACATTCATGAAATATAATGGATGTGTAAGTGGCACTCCTTACCCAGTTAGGTTAAGAAGCCATGTCACAGAGACACCAAGGGGGTCTATGTTGACATGTATTAGTATAGCTATTAGAAGGTATATTAGCCTATTTAGTTAATAAGTTAATTTTTTAATGGGCTTTAGTGTCTCAGCTCATCTAGTTTACTTATGTGCCAAGTATTTAGGGTTTCCCCCTTTCTCCTATATATAGGATAGGGGTGTACAGTCTTTTAGATCAATTACATATACAATAGTATTGTTTTTTGCATGGAATTAAAGTAGGAGAGAGAGTTAGAGAACACTAGATGCCACCCTACTTCCCTCTCCATGCAAGTAGAAACCATATCTACCACCTTATATCTCTCCTAGAGAGAAATTGATAGGGAGTGTCTCTTCTTATGGGTGAACGCCATCATCTCCATGGTTTAGGTTGGTCTCCTGCCAGGCACATTCTGGCCTCCATGGCCTCTCTTTCTCTTTCTTAAAAGACCTAATCTTCTTTCCGTATGTCGGCACCATCCTTCCAGAATATCTCCAATCTTTGTTTGTATTCATCCACCTATGTTACCTGTATCCCATGTTGATCAGCAACAATAGTCGATGATGTTGGTTCCCAATAGAAACAACCATAGTCACAGAAGACTACCACCAATCACCATCCAACAACAACATTGTCACCTCTAGCCATAACAATCAACGCCATCATCGCCAGCATTAGCAAAACCCATTGCCGCCTACAAGAGCATAAATTGTTGCCACCATTGGTTCAATTTGTCGTTATCCAATCCATCATGATTGGTTTCCGCTCCTTATCCACATAGCTGACTCTATCTCCGCTATGTTGTTATTGCATCTATGTTGTTGTCTCCCTTGGTTGTCATCCTTACTACTATGCCCATCAACCACACTCATTGCAATGCCCTAACGTGCCCTGTTTTAGCCTTCATTGACGCTTATGGAGAAGGCTTCACACTTGGCTTCACCTGCAGCCTCATGGCATACAAAATCTCCAAAGTTGTACAAGAGTTGAGCAACATAATCCAGCCATCTAATGCTCTTCATTCCTCCAATGCAGCCATGGTTGGGCCTCGCCATCGTTGTCGTCCATTATCTCTGCTCATTGAGCATGATGTTCACATACCATCATTAGTAGCAAAAGTCAAACTCCACTATCACCCCAAGTGTTTTGTCTTCTCCTAGTTAATCACAGTTAATGACATCCTCCAAAAATTCATCTCCAAATACTTTTTTACAAGGGATCCACCCATGCACCCCTTTCGAGTCATAATTAGATCCATTAAGTTTTTCTACTCAAATCTTACATTGACCCATTTACCGATTTTCATTCTCCACATACTACACATCTCAATTTCACAAATCCCTCTCTTGTTCACAATTTCTTTCCCACCCTCCCACCATATATGTGTATATCCCCTATCAACGTGTGAGGGGTCATGTGTCCCATTCTCCACACCATATACTCACTCTCATCGTGTTTGGTGTGCGGGGGGATAAAGAGGAGGGGAAGAGTATGAGAAGAGAGAGAGCATGAGAGAGAGTATTAGGAGAGATTAAGAGATGATATACATATTCTAGGTTATCTTCATGTATCTTCATTCTTCTGTACATCTGCTCTCCCTTCCAGGCAGTCTTAAAGGATCTTCATTGCAACATTGACACCGATCTTCTCACATTCGTACCGGATTATGTACATCAGGACAAGAGTTTGCTATAGAAATTTTGGCCCTCTTGTTTCCTCTTCCTCTAGTGTTGATGGTGGTTTAGAAGATCAGTGATTCAATCCTACCAAGTCTACATCTACAAGGTTGATAATTCATCCTATTTTATCTTCATCAAGCTGCTTTCATCACGTCTTCTCAAAGATGAACTGGTGTTTTGCCACCACCTTTTGTTGATCTATTTGAAACTTTCCTTTATGGATGATCTCCATTCCCATAAAGCCCCCAAGGTTCATGCACCAGAGTTATGGTACTAGCATCATATCATCAACACATAGTTCATTCGTGTTTGTGCCAAGTTATGCACATTTGTCAGACAATTTGAAGATTCCACTACTTCTACATCGATATTGTGTATCTACATTCATTTCATGTTGAGTACATCAGATGTGTTGATCGTGCCCCTGATTCCACTCACACATTCCTCTCTAGTGAAGATGGCGTAGTCATGGTTTTCATGATTGTCTTCTCCAAGGTGGTGAGTTTTTGTTGTGGGTTCAGGTTCCATTCATTAGATTTTCTTCATTCCAGGTGTACTTCAAAGACCTTCTCCAAAGCTCAAAGATTTCCAGCCCATAGAATACAACTCAAAAGAAAATAGGCGTCGTCATCATATATTATAATTGGGGAGTGTTGTTTAAGGGGGAGTAACAAATTTTGTATGGGGAGTGACAGTTCTATCTTTCATTTATCATTTATATCTTTTATCATTTTAGCAAGTCATGTAACTCCAAGCTTGGACATGTGTTGCACCCATGCTCCAGTTTGAGGGGAGTGTTAGAGGGTATATTAGTCTATTTAGTTAATATGTTGATTATTTAATGGGCTTCAGTGTCTCAGCTCATCTAGTTTACTTGTATCCCAAGTCTTTAGGGTTTCCCCCTTTCTCCTATATATAGTATATGGGTGTACAGGACTTTAGATCATTTCAATATACATTAATATTATTTTCCAAAATAGAGATTGCACACAAGAATGTATTAAATTTTTGGAGTGGCATTTTGGATGTTAAGGTAAATTTGTGGTGTTTTCACGAGAGGTAGTTATATTGAATTTCTTTTATTTTTAAGAACTTGACAGGACATTGATGTTCAAGGTCTTAGTATGGGATCTCATTTTCTATTGGGATAGAATGAATGGGGTTTTCCTAGTGAAGGGTTTCCCAACTTGTGATTTTCTGGTTGGTGCATCAGAAGTTTGGTTCCACTTCCTTTCTAAGGAAGAGGTGTGGACCCCACAAGAGATCTTAAAATCTACTCCAGTCCACTATACTTTCTTGTGTCCTGTTGGCCTAGACAGATATTCATATCAACATAAAGATCGGGTTTGTTCCCACCATGTATGGATGTTAGGATAGATTAACCTTGTAGATCAGGTCTAACTTGCCTCTCAAGACTCATTGATTTAGTAGACCTTTTTTCTTTGGAACCGTATAATGACCATATATGGGTGTTCTCATCATTGTCTTATCTTTGGGGTAGTCATGACTATAGATGTGTGGGTTTTCTTTGCCTATGCCATAACCATTTTTAGTCAAGGTTGGTAACTTTTAAGGGTGAATTTAAGTTGGTGAACTATTAAGGTCTCAGAATAACAAGTGTGATCCTTCCTTCATTGACCCTATAGTTTTGATATTGACCCCACTACTTCAGGTGTACATGGTATACATGGTGGGGTATTTAAGCAATTCAATGTATTTATGTGTGGGAAACTTTTCTCGTGCAATGCTCCTTACCAATAGATTGATGTTGGTGAAGTTCTTTATTCAGATTCATGAGGTTGGCATTCGTGTGGTTAAGATGAACATCTCCATTAATGTCTTTTAAACATAGACCAAGCTAGTTCTAGAGGTTGTGTACAATGTAAGGTTCCTCCCATTCAAAATTGATTTTGCTCCATGTATTAACATTCTGAATGACACTGAATAGTAGATTGCACTTTTGTAAATTGCAAGGATAGAAACTCTCATTCAATACTCAAGTTTCTCTGACTTGATAACATCGTCTGTGATTTAGAGGTCTCCATCATTGTTCTTCTAGTGTGTTGATGTAGTAAATGTGGTCTTTGTGTAGGTAGTATGTCCTGAGAGCCATTCATATGATGATTATAGTGACGTACTTTGTAATTGATTTGACTATTAATAAAGGAATTCCAAATTATTATGTATGTTTCAGTATGAGATAATGAATAAATATAATAATGACCTATGAATGTTTTGACTTGACGACATATGGTTTGGGTTGAGGACTTGAACATGGGATCCATATGTACACTTTAGAGTATTCATTCTTTTTACATCCCTATTCAGTTATGATTATGGATATTATCATATATTATTATGGATATAATGAGACAATGATAACACATAAGAGTAGTGTGTATGGTAAGGGATGATTATGTCTCTGTATTCATGACATTAGATATAAAATTAGATACATTAGTACTTGTTAGAGAACAAGTTCATGGGTACTTGTTAGAGAACAAGTTGTAATGGACACCCAACTTGAGCATTATACATTAAAGCCATGTTTGCTTGGTTGGTTGTGGTTGTTTGCATCTCAGTCTGCGTACTGAGTCCTTTCTTCTATTCCGTATGTAACTCGAGATAACTTGAGCATTCTCTTCTACCTTTTCTCCCCCCGAATGTAACTTGGGGTTCCACAAAGATATATGTAAAAGTAGGATAGTTTTATTTCTTGTTATGTCGAAGAACGGTGGGTGCCCAGATGAGCGGTTAAAGGACTAAAATGACCAGCTGATGGTGCGAGACGAGCAGCCGCAGTTAAGATCATTACTCTATGTGGCATACCTGATTGTGTTCCTTAGACATGAAGTCACTCTGATGATCACATGTTGTTCAGTGTTCTTTAACACTACTAAACATGACCTTCAATGAGGGTTTCCATGCTTTAGTGTTTTGCAACACATGTGAATTATTGTGAGTGATGTAGATGGAATTTTTCTCTCATGTTGGGTTGATATCTTAACCACTTGATGGGTGAGATTATGATATGTATAGATATTCTCATGTGAGTTAACATGTGATGTTTTTCTCATATGTATCTCAAATAGTATACTCTAGATGAAGGAACAAAGATTTAACATTAAGAGGATGACGTTTCCATGCCACAAATTCAATCTAGATATTAGAGACAAATGGATTAGATGGTCACTATGATAATGGTCACAATACTAGGTCAAAATTGTTCTCCAACTTATCCAGTTACATGGGATACAATGAAGTCCTGGTAGATACCAATTTTTGTCTATGAAATGATAATATGATTATAGATATCACACCATTTGGAGCATGTAGGGTCACACAGTTAGGATGCACAAGGAAAAGGAGTATAATAATGGATAAATGATTAATTTGTTACTAAAAGGTTTAGGAAATCAATTGAATCATTAATGGCTTGATTATAATCCCAATTGATTGACTTGAAAGTACATTTACCTAATTGGACAGACATGTCGATTGACTCAATGATCTAGTTGATTGACTAGGTTGAGATCCATCCAATCAGTCGATTGGTTATCAAAGTTGTCTGACTAGATGTGACGACCCCAATTTCCATGTACGTTCCTTAGTGACATGCACATATATGCGTGCACTCATATCTATGAATGTCAAAAGGGAAAATATAGGAAATCAAGATAGTCAACTAAAATCAGAGATAAGCCAAGATTTTTTTTGTCCACATCATCAATAATAGCCACACAACAATTCATTCATTGAGAAAGATAAATTCATACATGTTAATACTTGAGAAAGGAGAAGAATGAGTCTATGAAAAATGAAATGCGATTATTACATAGGATCTATAGTATCCTATTACATCATCTAGAAGAATAAAGACTATCTAACTGAAATGACTATGATGAGAAGTGGAAATCTATCTCATATCCTCCATGATCATTATTTAGTGGCTTCAGGTACTTTAGAGTGCTTCATCCATTATCAATTGTTCCTTGTACCTAGAAAATACGAGAAACAAAAACATCAACAAAGTTGGTGCGTGGAATTAAAAGCTATACTATGCTGATATATATACAATTCAAAATTTGAGAAAGAGAAGAAAACATTATTTAAAGGTGGAAAATCATGTAATCCCAAGTTATTAGCCTCATTAAGAATGAACTGCATTACTATGGTGGACTTATCCCATAATCACATAAATAGTGGGCCCTTCCCCGTGTACCTTGTACTCTAGGGATCTCCCCATATACCATGTACTCTAGGGAGGTGCTAGTCAACATTAAAGCTTTCCCTCTCTAATAGGGAGTTTAATGAGCACCACTAGTAACTAAATTTCACTTGTATTTAATTATGTTCTTTTATGTTCAAGGCGGTAAATCATCAATTATTTATAACTATACACATCCATCAATGTATGTCAATTTCATGCAAACAATTACATATATTTAGCATCCAGCAAAATCTAATCATATAATTATATCCACGTACCTTTAATTCTCAGATCTGAATTTCACAAGTCCTAGGTTATGAGAAAGATAGTAGATCACCCTGAAATATAGTAAAACCCTAAAGTCACCATGGTTTCTCATCAAACAACATTAATTATTATTATAGTTAGGGTTTAGGTCATTTGGGATGTCACTTTAGGATACATAGGTTTCAGAGTTGGGGTCTGAGATCAGGGTCGTCCAGGTTATTCAAGGACATTTTAGTTATTAGGGTTTTTCATAAATTGTACATAGTATTCATGATGAGGTGAGAAAAACTAGAATTTAGGGTTCTTCTCAATTGTTGAATCAACTATCCTTCTTAGTTAGGTTTTTGAGTAACATGATGATCAGAATCCTAATTAGGGTTTACTATGTTCCCAAGGCAGGATTAAAATCAGTTATAACCATTATTACACAAAAATAATGTATTAAAAGGTCATTAGTGAGTGTAGGCCATATTTTTCAACAAGCACTCTGATCTAGGTCATGGTTATATTCTATTTAGATAGCTTGGATTCTTCTGATGAAAAAGGTATATTTATTCGATAGTTTTTGATAATCCTACCATTTTCTAGGGTTTTCACAAGTTCTGACCAATCAGGAAATTTTCAAGAATTAAACAAAAATAAAAAAAGGATTTGCGAGCTCTGGCTCGCGGATCATGCGAGGGATCCGACCAACTGGACCCTCTCACTGACCCGCGAGCAAGCGCTCGTCCACAAGGGGGGCCAGGCTCACTGTGAATGTCAGGAATGCCCCTGACTCTTTCCTGTTGAGCTCGTGTCTGGGTGAGGGTGAGAAAGTGATATCACTCATCCGAATGTCCCTGCTCGCGCCATGGCTACAGCGAGGGGTCGGGGGAGAGCTGGATCGATCGGAGGTGATTCCTAGGATGAGTTGGGCTACGTTGACCATTAGGTTGAGTTCGCAGACTCACGACGGTTGTGGGGAGGTCGAGCTCATCAGAAAAGATGGTATGGGCATCGTATTCTGTTCAAAACAAGCTAACACAGGGTCGAAGAGTGAAGTCGAGTTTTACCTGCCCTCGAGTTGGATTGAGGGAGTCTAAAGCTTCGCGGAGGTCTACCGAAGCTGTTGCGATCTTCCCGCGGCTCTGAGATGGCTCCAACCTCACCGGCGGTGGAGATTTTGGAGCTCAGCTGCGGTGGCTAGTCGACCCAGGCTTCTGGACCTTCGCGGCTCCAACTGGAGGTGTCGGTCGTCTCACCGAGATCCCTAGATGGTGCGGTTGCGTTCGATTGAGCAGAGAGAACCACTGGAGGAAGGGAGAAGTCGAAGTCAGGCTAGCTGTGTGGTGCTTGAGGTCGGGGAGTAAGGGGCGATCTCAGTTGCGATTGAGAGGTTTATGTGACTAAAAGGGAGGTGGCGGAGCTACTGGGATCCTTAAATAGGTGTGGGGGGTTCTAGAAAGGGGAGCCCTAAATTTGGCTGATGCCGCCACTGAGAGGTGTGGAATTGCGGGGGATCGTTCTCCCTAATCTGAGGGAGTTAGGTGATGTGTTCACCGCCGTTGGGCTCGCCGGAGTGAGAGGGAGTCGTCCTCCAATTATTTTGCGAGGAGGAGGTGGGGTTCAGGCGCGAGGGCCGTTGGAGGAGTCGCATGTTCAGCTACCAGTGGGGACCGAGTCTTTCGGAGGTAGAAGACGAAGTCTTCACCCTTGGATCCAGAGTGGATCAACACGCATCTAATCGGGTTGCTGGGATTAAATCCCAGTGAGTGGACCGCACCCAAAGCAGCCCAAATGACCGCGTGACAAAATAAAAGGCTAATTAAATTGCAAACCTAGGTCCTAGACTAGATTAGGTGACATAATACACAAAATTTCAAATGTGAATAACTCTAAATTGGTAATTCCGATTGTAATGTGATTTTAGGCATAGTTTTATAATGCTATGATGTAGCTATGGTGCAATATTGGATTCAAAATTTGATTATTGACTATGTCAATTGACTAAATGTCATAACACTTGTATTATTGACTTTATGTACCATTATGGATGGTCTTATGTGAAATTGATAATCCATTTAATCAAATTAGTGAGAGAGATGATTGAGGGCATAATTGGAACAATTAAAATTGTAAGAGAGAGGAACTAAATAATATATATGTAAAAACTCACTTTGTCACATTCTCCCCTCCTTTTCAAGAATTTTGTCCCCAAAATTCAAGCAGCCTGAAAATGATGTGGATACTTCTTCTCGACCTTGGTCTTTAGCTCCCAGTTGGCATCCGTTTCATCATGGTGGCTCTAGAGAACCTTCACCATTTCAATATGACGATTACTGCGAAGCTCCTTTAACTTGAAATCGAGAATTCTGACTGGGGACTCAGCATATGACAAATCATCCTTCAATTCGAGATGCTCATGATTCAAGATATGACTGGAATCCTTGACATAGGGCTTCAGATTAGATACATGAAACACATTATGCATGGCACTATACTGAGGAGGCAAATCAAGGCGATAGGCACATTCACCAACCCTTTCTAGAATCTCGAAGGGTCCAACATAACGAGGACTGAGCTTTCCTTTATTCTTGGCCAACTCTGACGACCCCAATTTCCATATACGTTCCTTAGTGACATGCACAAATATGCGTGCACTCATATCTATGAATGTCAAAAGGGAAAATATAGGAAATCAAGATAGTCAACTAAAATCAGAGATAAGCCAAGATTTGTTTTGTCCACATCATCAATAATAGCCACACAACAATTCATTCATTGATAAAGATAAAGTCATACATATTAATACTTGAGAAAGGAGAATAATAAGTCTATGAAAAAGGAAATGCGATTATTACATAGGATCTATAGTATCCTATTACATCATCTAGAAGAATAAAGACTATCTAACTGAAATGACTATGATGAGAAGTGGAAATCTATCTCATATCCTTCATGATCATTATTTAGTGGCTTCAGGTACTTTAGAGTGCTTCATCCATTATCAATTGTTCTTTGTACCTAGAAAATACGAGAAACAAAAACATCAACAAAGTTGGTGCGCGGAATTAAAAGCTATACTATGCTGATATATATACTATTCAAAATTTGAGAAAGAGAAGAAAACATTATTTAAAGGTGGAAAATCATGTAATCCCAAGTTATTAGCCTCATTTAGAATGAAAATGCATTACTATGGTGGACTTAGCACATAATCACATAAATAGTGGGCCCTTCCCCGTGTACCTTGTACTCTAGGGATCTCCCTGTATACCATGTACTCTAGGGAGGTGCTAGTCAACATTAAAGCTTTCCCTCTCTAATAGGGAGTTTAATGAGCACCACTAGTAACTACATTTCACTTGTATTCAATTATGTTCTTTTATGTTCAAGGCGGTAAATCATCAATTATTTATAACTATACACATCCATCAATGTATGTCAATTTCATGCAAACAATTACATATGTTTAGCATCCAGCAAAATCTAATCATATAATTATATCCACGTACCTTTAATTCTCAGATCTTGATTTCCACAAGTCCTAGGTTATGAGAAAGATAGTAGATCACCCTGAAATATAGTAAAACCCTAAAGTCACCATGGTTTCTCATCAAACAACATTAATTATTATTATAGTTAGGGTTTAGGTCATTTGGGATGTCACTTTAGGATGCATAGGTTTCAGAGTTGGGGTCTGAGATCAGGGTCGTCCAGGTTATTCAAGGACATTTTAGTTATTAGGGTTTTTCATAAATTGTACATAGTATTCATGATGAGGTGAGAAAAACTAGAATTTAGGGTTCTTCTCAATTGTTGAATCAACTTTCCTTCCTATATAGGTTTTCGAGTAACATGATGATCAGAATCCTAATTATGGTTTACTATGTTCCCAAGGCAGGATTAAAATCAATTATAACCATTATTACACAAAAACAATGTATTAAAAGGTCATTAGTGAGTGTAGGCCATATTTTTCAAAAAGCGCTCAGATCCAGGTCATGGTTATATTTTATTTATATAGCTTGGATTCTTCTGATGAAAAAGGTATATTTATTCGATAGTTTCTGATAATCCTACCATTTTCTAGGGTTTTCACAAGTTCTGACCAATCAGGAAATTTTAAAGAATTAAACAAAAATAAAAAAAGGATTTGCGAGCTCTGGCTCACGGATCATGCGAGGGATCCGACCAACCAGACCCTTTCACTGACCCGCGATCAAGCGCTCATCCACAAGGGGGGTCAGGCTCACTGCGAATGTCAGGAATGCCCCTGACGCTTTCCTGTTGAGCTCGTGTCTGGGTGAGGGTGAGAAAGGGATATCACTCATCCGAATGTCCCTGCTCGCGCCATGGCTGCAGTGAGGGTCGGGGGAGAGCTGGATCGATCGGAGGTGATTCCTAGGATGAGTTGGGCTACGCTGACCATTAGGTTGAGTTCGCAGACTCACGACGTTTTTGGGGAGGTCGAGCTCATCGGAAAAGATGGTCTGGGCATCGTATTCCGTTCAAAACAGGCTAACACAGGGTCGAAGAGTGAAGTTGAATTTTACCTGCCCTCGGGTTGGATTGAGGGAGTCTAAAGCTTTGTGGAGGTCTACCGAAGCTGTTGAGATCTTCCTGCGGCTCTGAGATGGCTCCAACCTCACCGACGGTGGAGCTTTTGGAGCTCAGCTGCGGTGGCTAGTCGACCCAGGCTTCTTGACCTTCGCGGCTCCAACCGGAGGTGTCGGTCGTCTCACCGAGATCCCTAGATGGTGCGGTTGCGTTCGATTGAGCAGAGAGAACCACTGGAGGAAGGGAGAAGTCGAAGTCAGGCTAGATGTGTGGTGCTTGAGGTCAGGGAGTAAGGGGCGATCTCAGTTGCAATTGAGAGGTTTCTGTGACTAAAAGGGAGGTGGCGGAGCTACTGGGCTCCTTAAATAGGTGTGGGGGGTGCTAGAAAGGGGAGCCCTAAATTTGGCTGATGTTGCCACTGAGAGGTGCGGAATTGCGGGGGATCGTTCTCCCTAATCCGAGGGAGTTAGGTGACATGGTCACCGCCGTTGGGCTCGCCCGAGTGAGAGGGAGTCGTCCTCCAATTATCTCGCGAGGAGAAGGTGGGGTTCAGGCGCGAGGGCCGTTGGAGGAGTCGCAGGTTCAGCTACCAGCAGGGACCGAGTCTTTCGGAGGTAGAAGACGAAGTCTTCACCCTTGGATCCAGAGTGGATCAGTGCGCATCTAATCGGGTGGCTGGGATTAAATCCCAATGAGTGGACCGCGCCCAAAGCAGCCCAAATGACCGTGTGACAAAATAAAAGGCTAATTAAATCGCAAACCTAGGTCCTAGACTAGATTAGGTGACATAATACACAAAATTTCAAATGTGAATAACTCTAAATTGGTAATTATGATTGTAATGAGATTTTAGGCATAGTTTTATAATGCTATGATGTAGCTATGGTGCAATATTGGAGTCAAAATTCGATTATTGACTATGTCAATTGACTAAATGTCATAACACTTGTATTATTGACTTTATGTACCATTATGGATGGTCTTATGTGAAATTGATAATCCATTTAATCAAATTAGTGAGAGAGATGATTGAGGGCATAATTGGAACAATTAAAATTGTATGAGAGAGGAACTAAATAATATATATGTAAAAACTCACTCTGTCACACTAGATCAGATCAGTCAACTAGTTGACCAGACGGTCTAATCGATCGATTAGACTAGATTTGCAGATCGATCACTTGGATCTAATTAGTATTGTACATTAGTCCAAACCTATATTGAGTCAATTTGGATCAGATCTGAATGAAACCCGATTAATAGAAATTTATGGACCGAGGATGGGACCAATATGGACTGGAAAAATCAAGGATCGGACCGGGACTAGATCGATACTGAACCGAATAACCTATATTCATACACTCTTAATTATAAAATATATGAAAACTATGTTACAAAAAATATAAAAGAGTTCTTAAGTCTTTTGAATTTGGTAATGCAAACCAAGTTACACAACTAAAATTTTACAACTCAAGAGAGTAAATTATTATGCGACTACTGGAAACATTACTAATACAGTACTTAGACGTAATAATACGTTCAAGACTAATTATCATAAATTTGTAGCACAAAAAACTTGGCACTTAGAATTATTATAAAATTGAATGATATGATAGTTAATACATAATACATTAATATATTAACAATTCAATTCAATGTGTAGTGTCTTTTTACCTTTTTTTCAGTATAATGCAATATTCACTACCTGATGCTTGTATAAGTGAAATGGCTAATGATTATTGATATAATGACATCAATATTTAGACCAAAATACTATAATACCTATTGGAAAATTCTAGAGTCATCAATAATGTTTTGTACAACCCCATGATCCTTCATAAATATTAGATTTAAATAATATATAAGAAGTTTTTGTATAATCTAGTTCAACCAGTCCAAACCCATTTTTACTGGTATTGGAGTAGACCGGATCAAGGACTAAATTTAGGATTAATAGAAGACTGAGGGTCGGACCAAAAATCAAGTCGGTTCAAGACCATACCTAACCAAATAATTGGTCCATTTGGTCCACCAATCTAGACTGATATATGTACAACCCTAGATCTAGTATTTCCTGGCCCAACCCAATCGCTCGACTAGATTGGCCATTTGATTGAATCAAAATTTTGGACATAACGCTGTTAAGCAGCTCACCCAAAAAGTAGATCAAACTCGCTAAGCTAGTCAATTGATTGGCTATCTATGAGCAACACACTAAAAAGTAGATGTTGCATTTTCATTTCCTAGGGTTTATTATAAACCTTACTTCCATGAATTTTCTATAAATAAGGGCATGATGTCCAGGGTTTATGGATAGACATTTTGTAACACCTTTGAACAATGAGTGAGAGAGTAGAGATTGTACAATGTTAGCATGTTGCCAATAGAAAGGCTTCCCCTTATACACTGGCTCTTGGAGCACATTTTCAAGTTCATGTCATCCACGTGGACTGCATTGAAACATAGGTTTATTAAAACTTCATTTAGATAATGTTGTCAAAACCTTATTCTGCCTTTATTATTTATAGCATTGTCACCATATATACTCCATGACAATGGTATAACCTCACATCCCCATCTTCCTAGTACATCACTATTGATGAGATTTTTTGAAGGTTACATGGGTTATTAAAAAAATTGCTAGCTCTACACATGTCACATCCATAGAACTCTACACTTTAATCAATTCCACTTCATCAAAAACTACTTCTTATAGTATGTGGATGGATGGGATCTTGACCACCAGTGGTAGGACTGCCTATGTACCATATACATGTGAGTACGACATAGCCCATGTTGACGTTTAGTACATGTTTGATACACCCATAGAGACATTATAAGATGTTCATTCTAGATGGCATGTAAGTTCCTCATCTTTTTTATGATGTTTTCAAAGCCTCTATAGCTCCATTCATTTGGGGATAATATGGCAATGTTTGTATTGCTTCATTCCCAATGTGCTCACTCCTTGACTGATTTGTCAAAGAAGTTTATACCATTTTTAGAGAACATACTAACTTATAATGTGTTCCTAAGGAGCTTTTTGCTTTTTGAGATGAAGCATAGGTGATGGACCCATTTGGTAAAGTAGTAAATTGCAACTAAAACGAAATGGTTTTTAATTGATGCTTTAGGATGTATATTTCTGGTCATGTCCATTCCCCAACTAGAGAAAGGCGAAGGTTTGGTCATGTTTTATAGTTGGTTAGCTAGTTCATGAATATAATCACCATGAAATTGAGAGACTCAAAATTTACATATATATTGGAAACAATGCATCTCAATGGTCTTACACTAGTATTCCCAAAGTTATATCTTACATGCATGACCTCAATCATGTGTGTACCACATGATCTTCCATGGGCCTCCTTAGTGAGTGTTTTGGCCTTTATCTTTTTGACGCATATGAGGAGGGTTTCATTATATGACATGTGATGCATTTGTCCCACTCCTAAGATGTATTTCGTTGCTTGTCATATAAGTGATAGTTGTCTCTCCTGGAGATATTTTAGGGGTAATCTGGTTATCAAGACATGCTTTCATGTCATGGAACCATGCCTTTTCTTGGTTATGACTTCATCTTCAATGATCATGCAATAGGCCGACTAAGATATTGCTAAAACTTCAAAATGAGAAACTTTGATCACCTTGGATTCTAATCCATGAAGCAAGTGTGTCTATTGACCAAATCATTATGCTCTACTTCATGAAGTTGAAGGAATTTGTTTGAAATTTGTGGCAAGCAAGCACAAATAATCTTGATAGGGGATCATATTTTGATTACAAGTCCTCTAGATACTTTTTACTTGAGATATCATGAGGAGAGAATCACCATAGACTTGATGATTACATGCCCCTTATTGCATGACAATTCAGAGTCCCATGATGCACACTTTGTATTCATTCACATTATTGGTGTCACTAAACTCGAGTTGTCTTGCCATGAGAAATTGTTCTCCATGTGGATCTTGAAGGCCCACTCCTATTGTAATCCATTTATGGTCCATAGCCCCATCAAAGAAGATAATACACAAGTCCATATAAGAGGGTTAATTATGTTTGATGAGATTATCATTCTGATATCTTCATCAAGAAATATGTACTCATGGGTTTCTTCTTCGAGAGGTGTGAACCAACCATATGACATGATAATTATTTTTCCTTGTTGTCCTTTATGGGTAGAGAAGTGAAATTGAATTTAGACAATACCTCTTGCCATTTTGTGCATTGTATGGTGAGGGCGGGTTATTCATGCAAGTAGGATAGATGGTTGTCTTTGTATCACTTGAAGAGAGTACATCATCATATAGTGACAAAGTTTCCTTTATACACCAAATCTAGGTAATACTTTTCAGTCATTGTGTATTGGGCCTCAGTGTCATTGGGAATATTTGATAGATAGTAGATGGCATGTTCACCATCAATCATTGACTGGATGAAGAACCCTCCCATCAATGTTTCACAAACTTATAGTTGAAGGGTAAGCGGGTATCTGGGTACCATGGGCTTCCTAACTTGTAGCCTAGAAAGGTAGTCCTTGAGATTTTTGAATTGCCTCTTCACATTGTTTATTCCATCCAAAGTCTTTCGTAGCTTGAAAATGAGCTCATAGATGGGTGTCAACTTGGCAATGAAGTTGTTGATATATTTGATATGTTCCATTCAAGATTCATATCTTTATCTTTGTCTTTGGTGAAGGAATTTTTCCTGTGGCTTTGACTTTTTTGGGGTCAACTTTGATCCCTAATTCACTGATGATGTACCCAAGGAGGTTACTAGAGTATCCCCAAAGGAACATTTTTTGGATTGAGACATAGAGAATATATACACAGTCATTGAAATATCTTATCTAGGTTATTTATGTGGTTTTTTGGATTCTTTAATTTGGCTATCATGTGAATTTGTGTCTTAGGGTTGGATATGTGATTAACTAGTCTTTGTCTCATAATTAATGTGAAACAAATGATACTCCTTTACCATTTATTCTAGGATGGGTATATCTTCAAACTTTACATCTTCATCATTGTATTTGTGTGCTAGTTCTGAGAAATCATCATCAAAGTCATGTCTGGAAAGATCATCTTTAATTGGAAAGATCATCTTTGATTCTTTTTCTTTGTTTTATTCATTTGTATTTTTTTTGGTGGAATGTGAGAGCATGGTGGAGCATGCCCTAATAACCACTATTAAGTATCCATAATGTCATAGTTTCTTCCTTCCAATGAAATTTCCTTTGGGAGTGGAGGTGGCTTTGTCCTCAGGATGGTGAGATTTTCTATTTGCCAATTTTATAATTTATATGTGTTTCATACGGGGCATATGAGTCATTATGAGTCTTCATTGATTTCTACTTCAAATATGGTGTCAGTTCCCCATCCCTAAAAGTTTCATAGGCATCATTATATGTGTCATACTATACTCCACAATCTTATTCCATGTCCACTTTTCTCATGTTCTACAGTCAGATAGACATGGTGAGTCGGGAATGGAATTGGTGTTGTTAAGTTGGTCAGATCAAAAAATATCCCCATATCATTGGGCATTGGATCAAAGAGTTTGTCCATTTGGTCATTTTTGATTCCATCATCTAGATCATCATGAGGAACTCTTCCTTCATGCTCCATTCATCTGAGTATAAAGCATAGTAGTATGACTACATGGGTGAGTGTAGATTTGATAGAATCTTTGTATGAAGGGATATTAAGGTCTTGGGAGTGTTGTTTGTCTGGGAAGTCCATACACCACTTGGAACTTTAGTGATTATATTGATTTCCCCTTTATGCGATATAATACCAAGATTGTCTTCCTGGTCTTTGTCATCAATCATCAACAACCTGAATAAGGTAAGGTATTGTCATAGGTGAGATAGCTCTAAAAGTGTCCTCTATTGTGGTTACAATGTAGGGAAAGTAGGGATGGGGATCCTTGAACTCGAGACCTAGTTCTAATACATGATCCAACCATCTTCGGCAAATCATATTGTTCAAGCTTACATACTCACATTTTGGGAAGGTGGTAAGTAGTGGAGATAGCTTCAATTTATCAAATCATCTGGGGTGTGCCACAGCAATGCCAGTTTTAAATCTAGTTTCCATTTTGTGAAGTAGGAGTGACAGTAAGATGGAATTTGAACTTAAGGCTCATCTTCTTTTAAAGTTGAGGATCTATATTATCTTTATACACCCCTATTTTATGGATCTGGGGCTTTAGTTTGGGTGAATGTTCATTTCTTGTATAACTATGAGAGAATTGTTTTGACCTAATAAGGTAGATGACGTGATCCACATCTTTTTGGTGGTACATAACTAATAGTGGAAATGTAGAGCATGTAAAATATGATCTAGAGGTTCATCTTCTTATACACATGCTATGGTGCTACTCGAATACTCTACAATGATTATGACAATGGCATGCCCCAATCAGTATTTGAGTTGTTGATGTAGTAATGATGAGTCAACCTTGTTCTAATGGATCCATTGTATGCCTAGGAGAAGGTTTAGAGATGGACTCATCCCCATGACTACAAATTCTTTTGATAATGTTTGTGGTCCAAATTGAAGATTGAGTATGACTTCGCCTAAGGCATGTTTTAATGTATCATTGAAGTTTATTTCTAGATTTTTAGTTGTAAGTCAGGTGGGTCTCTCCCTGGATTGGTGATCGCCTTATGGGGTTCAAGGCATTTTCCATTGTGATACAATATTAAAGGATCATGATACATATTTATATTGTGATGATAATAAGTTTCCTATTTTGGTTTCCCCCTTCAGGTGTTTCTTCTTTAAAAGTAGATTTCAAGTAGGGAGTTGTGATGAGTCTGATGGTGGAAGCTTCAAGAGCCTCTAGTAAACCTCTTTTGTAAGATAGGCTCTTTTTAGGGTCTTCGTCACATCTTATCATTGTGTTGTGGAGCTTCACACAATGTCTTCTAGTAAAATTTCTCATTCAGACTCATTTCAAAATTTAATGACCTCTCCTCCTTCCAAGACTGGTTTCTTCACATAGCTCCAGGATGTGAGGTGCCTACTTTTTTTATTGTTGGAATGAGGATTCTACTAGTTGTTTCTTCTATTTTTTCTGGTGGAACATATTTAGGAACCTATTCATAGACAGTAATCTTCACTTTCCCTTTATCTAAGGATGGATGATCCTCCATCTATGTGTCTTGGAACACAAGTTGAATTGGAAAATAGACGCAAAACCATGTCTGCACCTTTTCTTTGAGCTTGTATTGTCATTAACAGTGTAGATATTTTGGACTTAGCCTATCATGGTATGAGAAATGGTGTTAGAATGATCATTGTTGATGCTTTTGGAATCCAAACTAGTCAAACATTATCTCTTAGGTGTGGCCCTAGTATGATGAACCGTCTTTGTATGCCTCCAAGGATCATGTTCTTCTTTTCTTTGACAGTGACAATGATGTTGGTATGTTGAGACCATTTATCAAGACTCTTCTTCAAAGGATGGATTGAGCCTACAATGAGATTGTGAGAACTAGTGTCAATGATCAAACCCTAAACGCTCATTGCTATGAAACCCCAAAACTAAACCCATCTTAAAACTACAAACTTATCAAAGATTGAAATGAATATTTTGAGTAAAATCATTTGCATAAAGATTCAATTACTAATGGTCATCACAAAACATCACATGTTGTCATATAAAAGCATGATATTTATCATTTAAAACATCTCAATAATAGAAAAGATAGCAAGACAAATTGAAACTTATTTATTAACTAAAACAAATAGGTTTACAAGACAATCCATATCTATAAATACACAATTGTAAGGAAAGAAACCATTCATATCCAAGATAAACTACCCACTCATCACTCATGAAAGTGAGAGTACAGGGACAGTATAGAGTCATCGATGTTATATATTGTTACATCTTGATCACCATACCCTTTCCATTATGCTAGCATATCTAAAACCATTGTGGAAGAACCACGTGAGACACTAAAAGAGTCCCAAAGAGAATATTACTCCAACCAATATATAAACATGCACAGATAGCTATTAAGATGGACTATAGATAATAAATAGAAATTTATTATTCATGTCCATTTCTAATTATTCTTTTCACTCCATAACTAAGATTAAGTCATATTTATTATAAGATTATGACATATTTCATATGACAACCCAGTCTTTTTATAGTATAGTCATGTTGAATGCAATTAAGATAAAATTACTTACAGTTCTTTAGATGGTCCCTGTAGTTATAGAAAATTCAGTAAAGCATAAAAAAGCTTGTAGATAATAAGATCACACTAGTAACATATAATGTTATTCTCCAATAAAATCCTAAGAAGATATACTACATTGATGAGTTAGATGTTTTATTAAGTGATGGGTAGTTCAAGGTGTACCACTCAAACTACTATCTAACCACTATGAAGTCACAATCATCCTTGTATAAGATCTCTAGATTTGTAGACTCTTAATGATCTCTTACCCTTTGTTATTACAAGTAACAAACTATAGTGGTATGACATGTCAACTGTTAGTAGGGGCACAACAGCTATAAAACTTGGTCCATCTTTGGTATATAGGTCACAACACTTAAAAAACTAGTGTATACAACCTCAAAATCTGAGTTACGTATGCAGTCATTGTCAATCACATATAAACTAGGATACAACTATAGTTTTTCTCAAATACCTTGAAATCGGGATGACAGAGAAAACCCTCCAGTACCTGCATATACACAACATGATATGACTTTGAGATCCTTCTCACAATATTAGATTGCTACAAGGAAACTCATTTCACTTTCCAATAAGTTCTGACACTGAGATATGTTTAAGGTCGTAGACACTATATGATTAGTGTTACACTTGGTTAACTAAACCAATTACTCATTTCTTGATTTCATCAAACAAGTTAAAATAAGGCATAGAGATATCACTATAGAAATTAATTATATCTAACAACTTTATTAGATATAAAACTTATGAACATATTCCAAACTGCAAAAAACATGATTTATATTCCATCCTCGGCCAAAACAAGGCCCCAATTCACAAATTATAGGGCACGACAAGGCCCAAAGTTATTAAGACCAAAATAGTAATAATTCCTTGTAGTAATCTCACATGCACATGGAATTTCTCACATACATTCAAAATATAGTAACCACACAATATCAAAAAATTTAGGTCAAAAGTCCAAGGGGTGCAAAAGTTATGATCAAGTTGACATTATAGTACAAGTAGGTCAAAACTAAGCAAGATGATCCATCTTGACATATGAACTCTACCTCAAACTACATTCCACAAGCATGACTATTAGGGAAAACTAGTAAAGTGCTACAAGATTAATTATCACTATTAAGGTCATCACATTGTATTTTGAGAACATTAATTTCAAAGGTATGCAAACCAAATTGCATATCTCATCTAGGGCCTACTCAATTATTATAGACTATATCTCATCTTCACAAGGGAAAGTGTATCAATACACATTACCTCATAAAACTTCATAATAAGTACATGATAATATTTTCCATTATCTTCTAATTCATTTATATCTAATAATGGATTAAACTCTAGCAATCTGACCATGCCATCATCGCAATGATGGTACCCATTTCATTGCCTTCAAGGTAAAAGTCTCAAGGCATCAAGTCTACCTCTATTTCCAAATCCAAAATGCACTAGATAATGCAACATTTTATTTCAAACCTATTTTGTTTTTTTTTATTATAAGAAGATTACAGAAGAAAAGCATAGCTATTAATCTTATAAGGTGAGATATTCCATTAGGTGGCATCTTTTACCTAAGGTTGTCCTCAATTACATAAAGTTTGTGTTTGATTAATAAACCCATAAAACTTCATGTTTCTTATATATTCGTGATCCATAATGATGATGTAAGTAATCTACTTCCACATTTATTTATAACTTACAATATGTAGGGAAATATTGCAATTGAGATGGTAGTGGAAACAAACAAATATATTACCATGTCCCCATAACGAGAGGATCGCATCAAAAACTATGATGTGGAAAGGAGGGTGCAAGACATATACATCGCTCTAGAGAAAACCTAGCAACAATCCTTACAGCATTGTGCTTCTTTCTCAAGCAACACAAGAATGGTCTTCGAGGTGGCCTCTTGGTGTGGTACCATAGCTAGTGGTTTATGACATTCTCCTAGTGTGATGGTTACGGCCTCCACATCTCTACATAGTCTACACGGGCCACTGATAACTCCACATTGTTCTTCAAGAACCGACGGGGAGGAGTTATCCCTTTGTTTTATCAATGTGTTAGTCCCGACTTTTCTCCCATTTAGCTATATCTCCCTTTTACAGGTAAGATTCCTCTGGCTCTCACGTTACCACAATATTTAGAAGAGGAGTCTCTAGTTGTAAGAGCCTTAGCCACCCCCTTTTATATAGGAATGGAGGGGCTAGAGTTTCCACAAACCTGGGGATAGAAGGAGATGGATTTCATGAATTTTCAATTATTATGAACCACCAGTCAGTTCGTTGGACTCCCATTCAGTCAAATTGTATGTTAGTAGGTTGACTGGACACTCTAGTTGGTCGATTGGTTATTTTACTATTCGCAAAAGTAATGGATTTCAATGTGATGATTAATGCATGTCATGATGTCAGCATCAATCCTTGATCTAGTCTTACTGACCATCCAGTCGATTGACTAGACTTTCTAGATGGTTGAATGGGCACTCCATTCAATTGACTCACATTCCCAGTCGATCGACTAGACACCCCAGTCATCCAACTATCATTCAGTGTTGTTTAAGTTGATTATCCAAACACTTTAGTAACCAAGTTAAACCTTATCCATAAATAAACTCCTATTCCAGTTGCATCCTATATGTGTGACCCTATAGGTCCCAAAGTATGTTGGCAGTGGATGTCTATAACTAGATTATGACATCAAAAGCAATGAGAGGTATATAGCAACACATCATTACTACCAAAGTAATTGCAAAGTTGTAGAACAACTTCAACCTACATTTATGATCCATGTTACCATGATTGTGTAGTTCATTTGTTGCTGATATCTAGATTGAATGTGAGGCATGGAATCGTCATCCTCTTAATACTCAGTCCATGTTTCTTGAACCATAGTAGACTATTGAGATAAACGTGAGCTCAATGCCACATATTTAAACACACGAGCATGTCCATGCATTTCTCAGTCTCGCTTATCAAATGGTTGGGATATCATCTCTGGTAGGAGGGACATAACCCATGTACATCACTCGCAGTCAATCCCCATGTGCCACAATGTATCTGATCACCACCTTTATGCCAAACCTTATTCAAGGTCACGTTGGATGGTGTCAAAGTTCATAGAACAACATGTGATGAGTGTAGGGACTTTAGTTTTAAGAATCACAAGCACCAGTATCACTTTAAGAGTTGATTTTGACTATCATTCAATGGGTCCACATATCACTCTCAAGGTGGGTCTATCTGGTACTTTATTCTCTTACAACTATCTATATATTTGACTTGATATCATATACCATTACTAATGAGACTCTCTCATCAGTCAACACACATTCAAGTCTTATGTATTACTATTGTCTAATTTGCTTCCATAGTAATATCCAACTAGGGACATAACAAGAATGCATACACTCTTATCACACATATGATCTCATTGTCTAGGTCCTAAACCTAAAGACAAATGTCATTGATTAACATAATTATTTAGACATTTGTTACATTATATCATTATCTAATAACTAAAAAAATAGAATAGACGAAATTGCCTTTATTATTATCAAATCAATTACACCATGCCACATTACAATTATCATGTGATTGTTTATTTGGGCCTACATATTAAAAGCTCCCACTTGCACTTAAAGTCAATCACCTATGAATCTTATCCCAAGTGAACTAACATGACCATCATGCTTCTTCTCCGAAAGTGCTTTTGTCAGTGGGTCAGCAATTTTGCTTTCAGTCGGCACTCTACAAATCTTTACATATCCTTGTTGTGTGATCTCTTGTATGAGATGGAAGTTCCAAAGTATATTCTAGGAATGTTGATACAATATAGGTTCCCTAGCTTGTGCAATACCTCCATTGTTGTCATAGTACAACTATATTGCATTGCAAATGCTTAGAACCACTCTGAGTTCACTAATGAACTTCTTGATCCAAACAGCTTCCTTTTCTGCACTTGAGGCGGCAATGTACTCAGCTTCCATTAAGGAATCATCAACTATTTATTTCTTGGAACTTTTCCAACTCACATGTTTGTTGTTAAGACAAAACACAAATCTAGATTGCAAGCGATAATCATTTTTGTCAGTTTGGAAGCTTGCATCAGTGTAACCATTTACACCCAAATCTTCCTCACTGCCATAAACAAGGAAGTGATCCTTAGTTCTTCTCAATTGCTTAAGGATGTTCTATATGAAAATACAGTGATGTTCACCGGGATTCGACCGATTTCTTCTTGTCATGTTCAAGGAAAATGATACATTGGGATGAATGCATAACATTGCATAGATGATAGATCTAATTGCGGATGCATATGGCATCTTACTCATGTGTTCCCATTCTTCATAAGAACATGGACATTGGGATTTAGAGAGGCTAATTCTATGGGACATGGTGAAATTCTCTATCTATGAGTCATGCATGATGAACCTCTTCAACACTCTATCAATGTATGTACTTTGTCTTAGGCCAAGAAGCCTTCTAGATCTATCTTTATAGATCTTGATTGTGAAGATATTGGATGCTTTGCCTAAATCCTTCATAGAGAACGTACTTATCATTTGATTCTTTACCATTTCTAGGGTAGGGATTTCATTTCCCATCAATATTATGTCATCTACATACCATATGAGAAATACAACTATTCTCCCACTAACCTTCTTGTATACACAAGGTTCATCTTCATTTTGAATAAAGCCAAACTCTTTAACTGCCTCGTCAATTTGAAGATTCCATCTTCAAGATGCTTGCTTCAATCGATACATTGACCTATGCAGCTTACAGACTTTATTTCCATCATTTGTATTACACATCCTCAAGAAGATTTTGTTGGGAAATAGGGCACATATATAGGCAGCGGAAACAAAAATTATTTCCATATTCCATAAACCAGCAGATCGCGTCAATAACTATATCATGTAAAGGATGGTTTCGAGGATATACCTGATGCAGGAGCAAGTCCAGCGACATACTCCTCATCATTGTTGATGTGCAAATGTTGCCTAGTTGCTCTTGCACGGTGTCTGTGTAGCTCTTGGTCTTCACCATGGACAGTAAACTGGAAGAACATCTACAACAGCTCCTACACTCTTACAACAGACTATCACACTGACGATGTCCTCCTAGCAATGGGCAAAGGCCACCTCGCATCCATGGAAGTCCATGGTGACCACCAGGAACTCCATGTTGTGCTACCAAAGCCAATGAGAAGGAGTTGTCCCCTTCTGTCAGCATACTAGTCGCCGACATGCACTCCAACAATTTATCCTCAGTTGTTCTTTCCTTTGCTATCCCTCCCTTTAACGGGTATCACTTGCTCGGGCTCTCTATTGGTTACCGCAACTAAGGACAACAATTGTTGCTCAGGCTCTCTATTGGTAACCAAAACTAGGGACAACAATTGTTAGAGCAACTAATTCTCAATTGTGTGTCTTGGGAAGCACCCAGTACCCCTCTATTTATAATAGAGGCCAAGGTCAGGGTTCCCGATCGGTGTGGGAGTAGAAGGGTCTAGAATCATGAATGTTCTAGAACCTATGAACTACGAGACGGTCATTTTACATAGAAAAATGGTCATCTCACATAGAGAAATGGTCCTCTCATGTGTGAGATGATCGCCTCTCTTAGCAAGAAGGTCGTTTCGTGCAGTTTCCTATTCTACATCAGATTGACAATTCGAATCCAATTAAAACAAAACATGACGTCAGCACCAATCCTTGATGCAATCGAATTTCCCCACAAATCGAGTGTCTTGCTCATGTCATCCAGTCGTCTTGCAACCACGAATAGGTCATCTCACTCACACAAGCCGGTCATCTCACAACCATGAACCGGCCATCTCACTCAAGCAAGACGGTTGTCTCACAACCATCATGTGAGATGGTCGTCTCATGCCCCAGTTCTGGCAGAACTCAGCCAATTCAGTTTCTAATCAACCTGACACTCCAAACAGTTAGTCCAACACTTGAACTTGATGATACCGAGTCCAATTAGTTGATCTATTATTTAATGGAATACCTAAACACCTTTAGCATTCAATCTATACATCATTCATGAATTTAGTCCTTTAATCCAAGTGTATCTTATATGTGTGACCTTATAGGTCTAGAATTACATTGGCAATGAATGTTCATAACAAATTATGACATCACAAGAAAAGAGTGGTGCTTATTCACACATCATTGCTACCCACGTAATTTGGAAAATTGGACAACAAATTCAACCTACAAAGCATGATTAGTGTTACAATGATCGTATAATTCATTTGTCTCTAATATCAGAATTGAACTTGAGGCATGGAACGGTCATCCTCTCAATGTTCAATCCATGTTCCTTGAACTAGAGAAGACAGACTATCTGAGATGCATATAAGTTCACATATCACATATTGAACCACATCAATATGACTGTACATTTCACAGTCTTTCTTATTAAGAGGCCTTGGATATCAAACTCTCGTAGGAGGGACAAATCCCATCTACATCACTCAAACTCAAATCCCCATGTGTCAAAGCTACCCATTCATCACCAAAGGCAACTCGTATTTCAATATTGTGTTTGAAGATGTCAAAGTATACCCAACGACATATGATGAGTGTAGTGATTTCAGGTCTAAGAACCACAATCACCACTATCACTATGAGAGATTATTATGACTACCATTCCATGGTCTTCATATATCACTCTCATGGTGGGTTTGTCTGATACACTATTCTCTAAAATGTACCTATGTGAGTGACTTGATATCATATATCACGTCTAATGAGACTCTGTCATCAGTCAACACACACTCTAGTCTTATGTATTACTTTTGTTTCTTTTTTCTTCCACAATAATATCTGACTAGGGATATAACAAGAATATACGTACTCTTAGCATTTGTATGATCTCATTCTTTAAGTCGCTTACTTGAAGACATACGTCATCGAGTAACATGATTCTTTAGACATCTACTTATGTCTATGTCAACATCTCATGACTGAGACAAACATAATATATGGAATTACCTTTATTATTATCAAATCAGGAGTCTAATGCCACACTCCAATCATCATATGGTTGTCTCTTTGGGCATACATACCAACATATTTTGTTAAATAAAATGGTTTTAACATACATTTGTCAAATCTCATAGTCATAATAAGTTGCAATGCCAAGCATGATATCGATGATTTAACCATGACAACTGGTGAAAAGGTTTTGTCATAATTAACACCTTGAACTTGTCTAAAACACTTTGCAACCAATCTTCCCTTATAGGTTTGTACATTACCCTCCGTGTCTATCTTCTTCTTGAAGGCCCACTTGCACCCTATGGGTTTTATTCCTTCAGGTGGATCCACCAAGTTCCATACCTTATTGGTATAAATGGAGTCCATCTCAGATCTCATGGCCTCAAGCTCATAATATAGTCCCTCAATAGATTCTAGGTAGGTTGTTGGCTCGTCATCTATCACCAACTCACTGCCTTCTTGAGTCACAACATAACCAAATCTTTCAGGCTCAAGGTGTGTCCTACTAGATCCATGAGGTTCTTGTGTTACATGAGGAACTTGAGATAGCACAACATTTTGTGAGTCTCTTTGTTCCTTCTGTACCTCTATAGGTTCAATGTTTTCTTGTTAGTCTTGAACCTCTTTTTATTCTACTTTCCTCCCACTGATTCTTTTGGAAATAAATTCATTTTCAAGGAATACAACAGTCCTGGTAACAAACACTTTGTTGTCAAATGGAGTGTAAAAGTAGTATCCCATAGTTTCTTTAGGATATCCCACAAAATAACACTTAACTGCTTTGGTTCCAAGATTTTTAGGAAACATTTTTCTCACATAAGCTTCACATTCCTAAATCTTCATAAATGACACATCAGACACTTCCCATATTATATATCATATTGTGCCTTTTGAATTGATTTAGATGGTACATGTCTTAGTGCAAACATTGTGGCTTGTAGAGCATTTCCCCATAAAGAAGTCAGAAGATCAGAAAAACTCATCAATGCACACACCATATCTAGCAATGTGTGATTCCTTCTTTCTAATACACTAGTATGATTTAGTGTTCCAAATGGAGTCCATTGTGATACAATACCACAGTCTTACAGAAGGTCCTCAAACTCTTGGTTTAATTTTCTCCACCTCAATAAAAATGAATTAATTCAATCCTTTTACCAAGTTGGTTATGTACTTCACTCATGAAATTCTTGAACTTTTCAAGGTTTTATGACTTATGTTTCATCAAGTACGCATAGTCGTACCTAATAAAGTCATTAGTAAACGTAATGAAGTATCGATAACCACCTCTAGAATTAGTTCTAAAAGGGCCACATACATCAGTATGTATGAGTCCTAATGATCAATTGATCTCTCATTGTTACCAATGAAAGGAGCTTTTGTCATCTTGTCCAACAAACAAGATTCACATGTCTCTATTGAGTTGAAATTTAAAGTGTCCATATAGCCATCTTTATGGAGTATGGAAATGTGTTTCTCACTTATGTGCCCTAGATGACAATGCCAATGGTATGCTTGGTTTGAGTTATCGAGTTTTAGCCTTTTGGTATTTATGTTATACACACTCATCTCTAGATCTAACAAGTATAGACCATAGGACATAGGGATACTGCCATAAAAATCTCATCTTTACTAATAGAATATCGACCATTCTTAATAAGAAATTTGAATATATTCTTTTCCAAATAAGATATAGATATGATGTTCCTATTAATGGTAGGTATATAATACCAGTTCTCTAATTATATTACAATCACACTTGGCAGAGACAACTCATAGGTTCCAACTGTACTGGCAGTAACTCTTGCTTCATTAGCAACACACAGTTCAACCTCACCTTTGTTAAAGGTCTACTTCTTTTCAGATCCTTCACATTTGAGCAAATGTGAGATCCACATATGATGTCCAGTACCCAAGATGAATAAGAAGTGAAGTTAATCTCAATTATATATGTACCTAAAGTAGAGATCTAAATAGAAAGATTCCTTTTGCACTTTCCCTTATCCTTATCTTGAGTGGAGAAGATTTGGACTTTAGCTTAACCTCAAAACATTTCTTGGCCTTGCCTTTGCCCTTGGACTCCCCTTTGTTGATCACCATCATGGGTTTTTCCTTCTTCACTCTACTTTTTCATTCATTAACATGCCAATCAATTGAGACAACGGATTGGCTAAGTATAGCACTCGATAAAGTGGCTATTTGATTCTAGAAACAATTGTAGAATCATATCCATGGCCAACTTTTGTCCTAAACAGAATACCAGTCTCTTTGGATGTTCCACATGCCCAATCACATTGAACATATGGGGTTCTACTAGATCTCCCTCTGTTAGTTTGCACTCAAACATCACTTTGGATACATTATACCTTTCTTTCTTTACATGATTCTTAAGATGTGTTACCATCTCGAGAATGTACATGTTTTCATGTTGTTTATGCGTCTCATAGTTCATACATCTCATCATAAGGTCTTTGATGTTTGTGGCATCATTGGCGGGTTTCATGTAAGCATCCATTCAGCCTTAGGCACATTTGGACCGGGTTCCTCTGGAACTGGTGTTTCAAGGACATAGACCTTGTGCTCATTAGTGAGAACGTTTCTCAAAGTTCAGAACCAGTCACAAAATTTGGTCCCATTTAGTTCATTCTTCTCAAGTACCATTCACATTGAGAGTTTGTTTTTCATTTATTTCTATAAAATAAAATTTTGCATTTTCTCAAAACACTTATGGTTTGATTTGATAATATTGATGATATTATTTAGACCTTTAATTGATTATCACTCCCACTATTTTGTTCAGATTGATAGCCCTCACTATCATTTTGGAATATTGTAGTGAACAAACTTCTAGTGAGCTAAGATCCAAAGTAATTAAGTTATCACCCAGTCAACTCTAGTCTCACAACTAATTATTAAGGTAGGAAACATTTGCCAATAGCATCTCATGCAATTCTTGGATACATGGTATGCACAACTCCTTGACATAGTCCATATGCATGCTTCTAGACACTTAATCTTGCTAAGATCACCTAGTTAAGCCTGACCCAAAATCCAACATGATAGAATATGCACCTACGGAGGCAGACCCACATATCTACCATAACACTTCTACGAGATAGATGGCACACCATGATAGGGCGTGCCCACACTTAGTCAATCAATATTTTCATGTGTGTCTCTTATGAAAAACATCTTAGAATTAAATTTATTTAGGGATTTTATATATAAACATATATACATATCCAATCACCACATACTTATAATATGTATCATATACATGTTATATCCACAAACAAAAACATGCAACCACAAACATATGAGTGATAGTTTGGCCACAGTAATGCAGTTCTTTAGAGCCACAAACAATTTTCATCCACCTTAGGTCAAACATCACATGTTATAACCTATAAAAGAAAAAGTGGTGTGTCAAAAACAAGTTGGTCGATCAATTGCACTCTTCTAGTCGATCAAATCATCTGCATGTCGATCAATTGTTCTTTTTCAGTCAGTTGATTGGCTCCTGGAACAAGCAACATCTTGGACTTCTCCAGATGGTTGATTCGGCCTCTGATAGATCGATTGGCTCCTCCAGTCTATTGCCTCTTCGATCCTTTGGTCGATCGACTCGACTTCCCAGTTGGTCATCTTGCTTGGTGCAAAATGTCTCCTCTTTCATCGAAACAAAAATTAAAGATAATCCTATATATTTATTACATTGTCAAAGGTTAAACCTCGTATTACATTTGAGGGTAGTATAAGGAGGAAAACATGAACCTACATATGAATAAATAGAAAGAGGATCGATATAAAAACTAAATTTAAAAGATAGGAATTAAACCATTCAACCAATCACACACATTCAAGGGGTATTTGCCATAACCACGCATACATCCAACATCAAAACGATTTTCGGGCAACACATATAGATTGGATATATATCATATCACATATATAGTATATATAGGACATTCCCTAGCATATGTGGTATTTAACTTGAATGTGCACATTAACCATTTTAAATATTTGCACTGCATGCAATAAAATAAATGATAAAAACAAAAATTGATCATATTAATTAGATCTTAAAACATGGTAAATTGATGTGGCTCTGATACCACTATAGGAAAATATGAGGACAGATATGGAATAAGAAATACAAATTTTCTTATTATATTCCCCATAATCAATGGACCAGGTTCTATGAAGTGGGAATGAAGGTGCAAGGCATATACCTGGTCCTAGAGAAAGTCCAACGACAATCCTTGCAGCGTTTTACTTCTTTCTCAAGCAGCACACAAACGGTCACCGGGGTGGCCTCCTGGTGTAGCACCATAGATGGTAGTTGACAATGCTCCTAGTGTTACGGTGATGGCCTCCACGCCTCTACTTAGTCCATGTGGACCATTGGGAAATCCACGTCATTCTTCTAGAACTGACAAAGGAATTGTCCCTTCGTGTTGCCAATGTGCTAGCATCGACTGTTCTCCCCTTTGGCTATCTATCCCTTTTACAGGTAAGATGCCTCAGGATCTCAGGTTACCACAATGTTGAGATGAAGAAATACTAGTTGTGAGAGCCTTGGACACCCCCCTTTATATAGGAGTGAATGGTCTAGGGTTTCCACAAAGCTGGGGATAAGAGGAGTGGATGTCATGAATTGTCAGTTGTTGTGAACCACCATTCTATCGAATAGACTTCCATTTGGTCGACTGGTGTGTTTGGTGGTTGATTTGACACTCTAGTCGGTACATTGGCTAGTTTCTATTTGCAAAAGTAATGCTTTATATGTGACATTTAACGCATGTCATGATGTCAGCATCAACCCTTGATTCAGTCTTACTGACCATCTAGCCAGTCAATTGGACACTCTAGTCAATTGACTTGCATTCCCAAACAGTCCACTGGACACTCCAATTTGCCAATTGTCATCCAATGTTGTCTAAGTTCATTACCCAAACACTTTAGCAAGAAAGTTAAACCTTATCCATGAGTAAAATCTTATTCCAGGTGCATCCTATGTGTGTGACCCTATAGGTCCCAAATTACATTGACAGTGAATGTCCATAACTAGATTATGAAATCACAAGCAATGAGCAATATCTAGAAACACATTGTTGCTACCCAAGTAGTTGGAAAGTTAGAGAACAACTTCAACCTACATTTGTGATTAGTGTTATCATGATCGTATAGTTCCTTTGTCATTGATATCCAAATTGCATGTGAGTAATGGAATCATCATCCTCTTAATACTCAATCTATGTTTCTTAAACCAGAGTAGACTGTTGAGATAGTTGTGATCTCAATATCACATATTTACTCACATGAGCATGGTCGTGTGTGTCTCAGTCTTTCTTATCAACTAGCTAAGATATCATCTCCAATAGGAGGACAAATCCCATCTACATCACTCATAGTCAATCCCCATGTGTCACAATGTACCTGAGCGCCACCTCTACAGAGACCTTTATTCAAGGTCACATTAGATGTTGTCAAAATTCATCGAACAACATGTGATGAGTGTAGTGACTTCAGTTTTAAGAACCACAATCACCACTATCACTTTGAGGTTTTATTTTGACTACCATTCAATGGTTCCATGTATCACTCTTAAGGTGGGTCTGTCTAGTACACTGTTCTCTAACAAGTACCTATGTGTTTGACTTGATATCATATATCATAACTAATGATACTTTGTCATCATTCAACACACATTCTAGTCCTATGTAAAATTATCGTCTATTTTTCTTTCATAGTAATATCCAACTAGGGACATAACAAGAATGCATGTACTCTTATCACACATATGATCTCATTGTCTAGGTCCTAAAACTAAAGACATATGTCATTGAGTAACATCATTCTTTAGACATCTATTATGTTATATCATTATCTCATAATTGAACAAAACAGAATAGAGGGAATTGCCTTTGTTATTATCAAATCAATTACATTATGCCACAGTGCAATCATCATATGACTGGCTCTCTAGGCATACATACTAATAGAATAAGCATAGAAACATTTGGAAGATAAAAAGTATCCCAAGAATATATATCCAAGTATCCATTAGGATAAAAAATATCATGATAAGGTTCAAATAAACATTTAGGCTGTAGAGAAATGATATGACAAGAAAAGTACTCTTATGTGTGGGTTTTTCTTATAGATAGAAGGAAAGTCCCCCCTTTCCTATAAATATGATAAGGGGTAAGCTTCATACTCAACACAATCCCTAATGGGCCAATATACAATTGGGTCCATATAGAGACAAAAAAAGTAACTAAATAGACTCTTAGATATTGCCCCTCAAGTTGGAGCTTGGGAGAATCCCAATTATCTTGCAAGCATACAGAAAAATAACAAAAGATAAAAAACGGCCCATACAAGAATGTTTCTCACCCTCAGGGTTACAATAGATCACTCAAACACTCAAATGCTCCTCCTCTAGAATATAATATAGAAGTAGGTACACATGCAGGTAGTAGGTAGGAGCTTCTTGATCAGTATGAAATGGCATTTGGAGTAGAAGTAAACAATAATGGGGTTGAATAATGGTCTTCATCTTGGTTGTTTCATCATGAAGTAGACTAGAGAGTGTTGGAATACATGTAGTAGTAGTCATCATGCATATAAAGCATGGACAAGAAAAGAGTCAACATGCTCAAGGCATAGACAAGCTAGAGAGTGCTGGCACACAGTAGCAGAAAGTAGACGACGTAGCCAGATAGAAGACTAGTGCACAAAGTAGAAAACAGATAAAGGACTCCAAGATGAATGACACTAGAAAAAAAAACATGAAACTTCATTATATTATTGTAAGTCGTTGACATAAAAATATTTGTCAGCTTCTCTCTTTGTAATGTTTCCATTAGTAATTGAATTCATCATCCAGAGAGAGTTGGGTCATAGTAGTAGAAGTGGTTGATGTGAGCATGACACTAACAAAGAGTCAACATGCAAACAGAGTGTGGACAGTAGATAGTGAAAAACCTCAACGCAGTAAGTAAAATGTGCTAATCATAGCATAAATAGGAAGAATGACATCGTCGGATAGAAAATCAGTCAACAACTAGCACAAGTGATGTATAACTTTATAGTAGAAGTCAAGATAGATAATGAAATGAGACTAAAAAACTCTCCATAAGATAGGAAGATAAATAATTGCACCAGAAGGATCCACATAGCAGCAAAAGCAACATCATATAGTAGCAACAAGAGTATCATGAAGATTTATAGAGCAGCATAACTAAATTTCTCTTCTTCTCTCATCCATCTCATTCTTCCCTTTACTCATCATCCTATATTCTCCCTATAAGGAGTGGGAATCGAGTGGGGATCCACTCCTCACTCATTTGAGCAATAAACCCATATATCTCAAACACACTAACAAGTATGTTGGAATATGTGTATTTTTTTCTCAAATGACTGAATACAATACTAAAGTATGGAATATGAAATAAATGTAATGACTATATTTAATTTTACAAGTTTGCATAATAATCTTCAACTTGGTATTTACATGCAAGTAAAAACCATCAACATCTAGGTAGAGGGAGGTCCAAACTATCTCAAGTCTATCTTCCAAGGGTCAGCTCCTCTAAGCACGGTCCAAGTCTGCATGCCAAGTCCTCAATGTTTTTAACCTAGGGGTTGGAAACATAACCCCCAAGAGAAGATAAATTGTAAGTCGTCGGCATAAAAATGTCAATATGAGCATATAAATAGGGATTGATAAATGTTATGGAAAAGGGACAACAATTAAACTTTATCAAGGCTTCCCAAACCAAGAGGGAAAAATAGAATCCAAGTGGATATCAAAGAGAACATTTGAACAAGATAACAACAAAAGAATTTCTTTCCTTAATTAATGTCACAACAAAATATCACAATCATATATAATGCATTTAAATAAATTTAGACTAAAGTTATTTCAAGTAGGGCTCGGACACCAAGGATCTTAGACAAAAAGTGGGTGGAAAAGTGCACCATGTGCAGAATAAGAGTGTCCTATATATATCGAGTGGAAAATCACACTCATGGAGGGAAAAGTGTGATGTATGTGTGGTTGTACTCATGTTTAGATAATATATATAAAATCAATCTAATCCATGCACAAATGTAGAGGCAAAAAGTAAGTTTAGTAAATATCAAATAAAAAATGAGAACATCCAACAATTATCATGTGGGGTCAGAGGATCCATAAACATATATATAATCATTTCCACAGTAGTACATCATAAGACAAAAAAATTCCACCACATGGGAGTTAGAATATTGTCATGAAATAAGATAAGAAAGGTACTACTTTCGAGTCCAACATGAAATATAAACAATTTGAGAATACTAGGGATTCAAGCTCATATGACTAGACTTAAAGAGGTCATCAAAACATGAAAGAGAATCTCATAACAAAGGGGTCTTTCCAATAAGAACAATTCAAGAAATGCTTCCATCAAGAAGATTAGGCTTTTCAAGTTCCAAATACACAAAGAGAGATAAACATAGGTTAATTTCTCAATATGGATAATAGAATGCAACATACTTCATATCAAGTTTACATATGTCCAAAGTAAATCGTAGGTCCAAGACATCTCCTCAAAACACCTATTAAGGTCTATATAAATTAGGGTTAACTTCACATTAATTACATAAACACTAAAAGTCACATTTTTATTGTTAATGAATTAAATAATCAAAACTACACTATAAAATGGATTTTCTTTTCATGAATTCAGAGCATGTTTTATTTTATTTTCCTGACTTATAGATTATTAGTTATGAGTTTTCAAAAAACTAACCAATTAGTTAAATCCATAAAAATCATACATTTATTAAATTGGAATTAGGTGATGAAACTGGTAGCATAGGATGGAAATAAACTACTTCTTTTATAACATACTATGCATTTTATAGTTCCTGACAAATCAAATAATTTGAGTAAGCCACGTGTGTAGCATTATCCATTTTTTATAAATTCAGCTGAGATGTCCCTATCATGGTTAGCCATGTGGTTTGGGCCTACAGAAAACATAGGCGTATAGATCAATACAATAAAAAAACAAAACAAGAAGAAAAAAGTCCATTTTACTCATCGTAGTGTGAAAAAGTCATAAAATAAAAATTGGGGTGATCTCATCAATTGACCAAGTCAATTGATAAGAATAACAACGTTAACTTCATTGAGTAGTAGAGCTTGAGAAGCTCAAATTCATGATTCAAATCCACACAACACTAAAAAATGACACCAAAGGAGATGCTCGTCAACTTTTACATCTTCTTCTGATCTGAGAGATCCCTTATCTTGGGTCCTGAGGTGGATGGAGAATCCAACAATCCTTCCCACCAAGGTAGTAGTAGGAACGGAAGCACCAAGCTTGAAAACAGGGCGCCAATCTCTAGCTCCAGAGTTCCTTACCCCTAGGGACAACCTCCACCATCTCTATCGGATCCTCTAGCTCCAGAGTTCCTTACCCCTAGGGACAACCTCCACCATCTCTACCGGATCCTCATGACCCCAAACATCCCCATCATAGGGTCTCAAGAGGCTACACACCCCTAAAGTACTGCCTCTTGAAAATCAAGAAGGGAAAAGGTAAAACATCAAATCAAGAAAATACACCCACAAGCCCTAAACTAGGGTATTAAACACATGTGGTTGAAGAAGTCAAGCACAACCAAACTATAACCCAGGAAAGATGGGTAGTAGAGTTCTCCCACCACGGTGCTCCTGAAGTCGCTAGAAAATCGAGTTCTGGGGAGAAACTAGTAAACAATGGGCATATGTGGTACAAGGTGGAGACAAGTTGGATAGGAACAAGGATAGTGTATATGAAAGGAACTGGGACAAGGTGATCTCATGTGCTTACTTCCAAACAATTGGTCCAAGGTTGAAGATGACCCTAGCTCAAACAAAGCACCCTCTTTTTTAGGAAAATGGACGTTGACATGGGAGTTCTAAGACTAGTCAGAGGAGTAGGGATGGATATGAATTTATAGAAAGATTGGAAAAGGGTGGTTCCACAGTCAATCTAGCAATGACAAAGAAAAAAATAGAGGAGAGGGGGCAAGGTGGGTTAGGGTTATATGGACCATGAACGATGATGAACCAGGCATCAAGACTCTTGAAATCACACTGTGATTTTATTGTGACAAAACACAAAAAGAGAGAACGACCAGAGAGAGAAATCATCGGGGAAACATCCAACACTATAGGACACATTCTCTTCTTCGGACCAAGTAGAAGCTAAGAGAGTGGTCCTGCGATAAAAATTTGATGGTCTAGAACAAATCTGAGTTTTACTAAATCAAAAGAAATCACCATGACAGTGAGGAAATTGCCAACTATACTAAAACCAAAAAATCAATTAAATGATTATAATATTAAGTATTTTCAAGCTTGTATTTATTTCCTATTTTAGTTTACAAGTCTAGGATTATTCAATTACAATTTTTGATATGTAGAAACCAAATTTACTATTTGTTTCAACCTTTGGGTTCATTAAGTATATTATTTAATATTTTTTAGTTTATCTTATATTTTCTTTTCTTAATGAAATTAAGGCATATAGGATTATTTATTTAATGTGAAACTTGACTCATAAGTCAATTAATACATGAGGATTTGAGTATTACTTTATTTTCTTATATTGAGACATTTTATTTGGCAATTTATAGATTGGGGTTACAAGGTATTCTTTACCTTTTTTTACCACAAAGATATTTATGGATAATAACTTGACATTAGATTCTATTTAGGATAATCTTCTCATAGATTTCTTTCTTAACTCTTATGCAATATATTAATTATTAATCATGTTTTCTTATAAATATAATTTAGAGATACTATATTTACATTAAAATAAAACTTACTCTACATTGTTCCATGCATTCCCTTTTTATGCCCATTAGAATGTTTCCCCATTATGATTATGGATTTCTCTCATTCATTTGAATTAATTTCAAACACTTTCTTATTATTCCTATTTAAGTTCAAAGTGTATAACTTGTACCATGTTTTGAGATTTAAGCCTACAAGCATCACATCTTAGATATTAGGGCTTCTAGAATCAAGTTGTTAGGTTTTGGTATGTTACACTCCCCCTCACACCAACTACAAAGAGTCAAGAGAGTGGTTGGGATGGAGAGTCAAAAATAATAGTAGAGGTAATGTTTATGTAGGCAGATATGTGGAGGAGGTAACTGACAATTTGAGTCAATGTGCAACATGTCCCCATTATATAGTTTTGGATAGAAATATGTGGATATTTTAACAATCCAAAAAGGTGATTTTTTTGGAATAGGTCATAAAATAATAGGATCCGATTAACATCAAGCATGAAACATCAAGAAAAGGTGATGATCACAGTGATGATCACAAATAAATTGCAAAGTGCCTCATTTGTAAATTTGAAAATGATAAACTATCATTTGAGAATATTAGCATGTGATTGTGTAGTAATCCAAGATGGAAAATTGAATCATTGACTGGAATCTGGTGTGCAGTAGACTCTAAATAATTCTTTGGTTTTGATTTCCTTTCAAGTGCACTAAGGGACTAATCAGTCAGGCAATATCAACGCATGTTGTTTGGTCACCATCAAAGTAGGCATGCAATAAAGGTGAGAAAATAACTATTCATGCAATGTTTTTTCCCTTGGTGTCATTCCTATAGACAATGACCCAATCAACACCTATGAATGTTTCTTTAAGAGCACAATGGTGGTTCCCTTGCCGCTCTAGAGAGCATCTTGTCTAGAATATTAAACCTTCCAAGACCCCATTAGAGGTGTGGAGAATGACCTTAAGGTGTACTTGACAATGATGTAAACTCCCATGCTTCCATGATGTGTTGTAGATCTGACGAAACCAATCCAGGCCAAGATCGAGGGGATGTTGTCTAGTTATGACACCCCTAATCTCATTGGCATTGAAATCAACCATGAGAACATAGAATTAGATGGAGTGGGAGATTAGGGGTAAAAAAAATTGGTTTGTGGCTATCAGGATCATGGAAACATGGTAATTTGGTAGGGTGTGGTTGGTGATGTGGATAAATAGGACTTCAAGTGGGTAGATCTGGGCATGTGCAGATGCAAAAGTAGTAGGTAGATCATGGTTGGTGATGATCGGGAAAGATGAGAATCGATAGATAAAAAGATTGGATGTTTATAGAAGAGCAATAGATAAGATAACCATATAGGTTGGCATGATGTATGATGAGCAGTCAAGCCAAAAGAATCGGTGGTCACCCACATGCAGAGATGCTCTCCTTTGCTCCCTAGGTTAGGATTGATACTCTAATAGCACGTGGAAAAATGATATGATGGGGAAAGTCCCCTTATGTGTAGGATTTTCTTATAGATAGAAGGATAGTCCCCCTTTTCTACAAAAAGGATAAGGGGCAAGCATACAGACTCAAGACAAGCCCTAATGGGGCAATACACAATTGGGCCCATATAACAAAGAGGTTGAACAACTTAACTAAATAGACTCTCTAACATAGGCCATATTAGTGTCAAGTTCATAAAGTAAATTTGCATTAATTTTCAAGGATTTAACCATGTATAAGGTATGTTACAGTGATGGTTATTTATAGAAAATTATAGGATTGGAAGAAGGTTCATAACATTTCCAAAGTACCCATTTATTGTACAAAATTCCATATTCAGCCATAAAGAGGCTCAATAATTATTAAGGCGTTATTTTTACCACCAAAACTATAATTGAATTTATATTATAGTTCCACCATACAAAATTTTATGATAAAACTCCAAAGTATAAGCAAGTTATAGCTAAAATAAGGTTAAGTACATACATGTCATTCGAAAGTGTAGATGAGCTACTTCTAGGTATGTGATTTATGTTCAATATATTTCTAGCAGCACGGAAGTTGTAGAAACATGTTATATACCCTATAGATGATCATTCTTGTATAAATAAAGATCACACCATATTTTATCCATCATTATGGTATCCTAAAAGTCATAAATGAGTCATTTTTAGGGCAAAATCACATATATTTCGGATTTTCAACCTTGAGGCTGCAATAAGACACCTTATTAACATTATGAAACAACACTAAAACCCACAAGGAAGCAATAAATAACTGTAGCATCCCATAAGAACTCAAACAGTCTACAATAATGACACATTTAAGCATATAGAGAAAGACCTAGATATGTAAGGTGGGATTTCAGAATTTCTCTATTATATATATTGTGAATGCATGATTAAATCAAGGAAAGAGTAAGCAACCCACATGTAAAACGTGTGTGAAGGATCCTCCTATTCCAGACCACGTGGATCAGCCTTCAAACATCACCATCAACCTCCCAAATCTCCATCTAGACTCCATCTAGCTAGATCTAGTCTCACCTAGGTCAAAGATAGAGAAAGGTAGGAGTTTTATCTCTAGAAAGATAAAACTAGAATGGGTAACCATGGATCTTGGCCAAGATGAATAACAAGCAAAGACCAAAAAGAAAAAGAGAGAGTAAATAGATTATCTTATTTGTTTAAGTCTAGAAACAAAGCTACCAAGTTTTGGGATGTCATATGAAAGCTTGGTTTTTAACATGCATAGTCATGCATAGACATACAAGTACATACAAGCTTATTTCTTAATATAATGTGCTTCAATGGAAGATGAACTCAAGATACACTCTAGAAACCACTAACTTAATACCACAGCTCATGAACAACCCTTCAAAGGCTCGAAAGAAGCTCCTTTATGCAAGATCTTGGGCAAAACTTTGGCTTAAGAGGAGAAATGAGGGTGCTTTAGTTGTTTTGAACAAGAAAATCCATGAAAATCCATGAAGATCATCATAAGGAAGAAGAAGATATGAAATAAGGTAGATAAGATAGATCAGAAAGGATAGCTTACATGAATGGTAGTGAAAGCAAATTTGCAAGGTCAAAGATCCATTAAGGAAGTTGCATCTCCAACATGCACAAACATGTAAGCACAAATCCTCGGCCATAGAGGTGCATGGAGCTCCTACATTTTTTAGGCTATCCCTTGGTTGTAAAATTCAAGAGGGGTTCTAGGGGGTTGGGTAGATATAAATTAAAAGTTTAGAATCCTAAAACAGGCCATAACATAAGTGAGCTATCTAGACCCAAGGCAAGGAGGATAAACATGAACTTACTCAACTAGTCACAAAAGCATTCACATTCGTCAAATATAGCACAATACTAAAGACAAACATGGACTTAGTTAATATATACACAAATTATAATTTAGTCCTTAATGTTGTGAAAGTTTGTATTAGTCCACACATGTACATGAAATTATAAGATCATGGCAAATGTTCTCCAATCGAAGTTGGATTAGCTTCATCTCTTAAACAATTGATTTTGGTACTCAAGTATGAGTATGAGCTAAAACAAATTATTTGATATATTTCACAAAGTTCTTAATTGGGTTCTCATACTATATTGAGTTTACAATTAAGTCCACAACTTGCAAGGAAACTTGGAACAAGAAAAACAATATAAAATTTTGAACTGAAGTGAGGACTTATATTGTTCACTTGCTATTAGAACCTAATAAAAATTGTAATTATTATATTAAAGAAATATTATAAAGGAATTAAGTTTAAATGGTTTCATGGTTGCACAATGATAAACCCCTCAAGAGGATTTCATCCCCAAAATCCCAAAGTTAGGGCAAAGAACAACAACAAGAAGAATGTAACCCTATCGTAAAAGTGGTTGGGCATGAATTGTGTTACCTCATAATCACTAGTGCTTATTCATCATTAAGTTTTTTCTAGATTCTCATGTAGATCATTTATAACCAACTTCAAGGTCCATTTTCTTATGCATTATTTCTTGTTTTACTGAGGATCCTTGACATGTGCTTAAGAATTAGTGATATGATCATAAACTATTCTTGCTTCTTAATCATCGTTATGTTCTGATCCCTATCATCATATTTCCATTTACCCATTATGGGTGAATTTATCATATTTTACATTCATTCTCATCTAAGTACTCTCCTTATAATATATGCATTAGTAAGATTTATTATATTAACAAAACTAGTTAATGTGTTCCTACAAATCATCCAATCAATTGATACTTCTATGTATAGGTCCATCCTCTTCATACTTGGTAACAGCCCTTGGCTTATTATAACTTCACATCCAACTCAACATCACATGGGTACATTCCACATTTCCTCAATTATCCTCTTGATTAGCACCATCATGGCCTTATTTTATAGATAAAACACATTTTTGACAAACAACTCTACTACTAAAACATTTTATGGTTACATTTCTTGTATAAATCATATAAAGGGATTGGGTCGAGATCATAGAAATTCATCAGGTGATCGGTTATTCTTATTTCTTTATGGTATCATTATATCTCTTCATGATTGTTATAATATAATTTTTTAGTTTCTTGATTTATGTCATTCATTTTCAATTTGTATTTATTATCATGATACATCCTTGATATGAGTATGACACTCTATAAGCTTGGGGTTATGTCTTTCTATTTCTTTAAATTTATTTCTATTCTTTATGATTAGTCACATTATTTTCATATACAAGAGATAATTTCCTAAGAACATCCCTAATATCCTCATCCTATCATGATTATTCACTTTAAATCCTCACAACATACACTAGATGGTCTAAGATTACCATAGGTTCCACTCTTCTCATCTATTACCCTACATATTTTTCATCTCAAATTATACTCATCAATTGAATGCCCTAATATTTGTATGGATTTTTTTACATATGAAATCCTTCTTATAATATATATTCTCTAGAATTTTCTCATATAGATCAATGTGTTCTATACACTACTTCAGGATTTTTTTTACTACTTCACATAGTTTAAGTTTCATATATGAAGTTATTTTTCTTCACCTCATCATTATTTGGGATCTCAATTTCAAACACTATATTTCTATCCATGCAAGGTGTCCTTTCTAGTTCTAGAAACTCCTTTTATATTATTCGTATGAAAATTAAACTTCATTGTGTCATATCTTTTCCTTTAATTGTCAAATTTTAAGGTTCGATGCTTTAAAACATGCTTTTATCTTTCTAAGTGATTATAGTATATTTTATAATTGGTTTAACTAATTTTATATATTGTTTTTGTTAAAATTTCCGAATTTAATCAGGGTTCCACATTTCTCATCCTCTTTTAGGCGATCCCTACTATTATAGAGAATTCATAAAGCATAAAAAAACTCATAGATAATAAGAACACACAAGTAACATCCAATGTGGCTTGCCGATAAAATTCTAAGTAGATGTCTACATGCCTGAATTACATGTTTCATTAAGTCCTGGGTAGTTTGAGATGTATCACTAAAAATATTAGTTGTCCACTATGAAGTTACGATCATACTGATATAAGATCTCAAGATTACCAGACTCCTAAAGATCTCTTCCCTCTATCAGTAAGAGTGACAAATTGTAGTGGCACAATGGATCAACTACTAGTAAGGGCACAATGGCCACCCCACTAAAAACTAGGTATGTTCTATGTACACAGGCCATTATACCAAAAACCAGGGTATACAACCCTCAAATCTTAGTTACGGCTGCAACCTCTCTTGATTACATATAAATCAAGACACAACTGCAGAAGTTCTCAAATATTTTGAAGTCGAGATAACAAAGAAAACCCTTCTTGCACTCACATATCCTCAATAGTATACTACTCTTAGATCCTTCTCCAATATCACATTTCTATAATGAAACTTGTTTCACTATCCAACAACATCTGAGACTAAGATAGCTCTATGGTCGCATGACACTACATGATCAGGGTTACACTTGATTAATTAAGTTAATTACTCATTTATCAACTGCATCAAACAAGTTACAAAGAAGGTTTATAGATATAATTGTAAAAATATGTAAGTCTAACAATTCCATTAGATATAAAACGTATTCATGTATTTCAAATTACACAAAACATGATTTATATCCCATCCTTGGCCATAACACGACCCCTATTCACAAATTATAGGGCACAACAATGCCCAAAATACCATTAAGACCAAAACAGTAATAATTCATCATATTAATATCATATCCACATGGAATTTTGCACATATATCTAGAGATAGTAACCACACAATATCCAAAAATTTAGTTAAAAAATCCAAACGGTGTAGAAGTTATTGACCGGCCTAAATCGTGTGTCCTATTATTGGAGGCGGATTTGAGGTAGTCGAGCTTTTACATTTATAACCCGAAACCTTCTAGGCCCCCACAACTTTGTTTACGGGGTCGAAGTAGATAGACGGGGTCGAACACAGGGACAAGGGTGGTAGTGTTGAGAACGCTGAATCGACACACTACACTCCGGCTAGGATAAGAGATGATAAAATTCCCAAAAGGGAACAGCAGAACAAGATCGATAAAACAAGAGAAAACCCTATCTCCAACTGGAGTTACAAGGAAAACTTAGATTTTTTAAGCATTTAGCAGTTTTTAGGAATTTTCATGCAACAGAAACAGAGAGATAATACTAAAGATAAAGCAAGGTACCAAGGAGAAAACTTCGGTAAAACAAGTGGCAGCAGAAACATCCAATACCCCTCCTCTCAGAGGGGGTACCTCTAACTAAGCATCAACACCCCTCTCGAGGCTGCTGGACTTTAAGTTAGAGTGGAAGGTTACTGAAGCAACTCCGATTCCGGGCACTCTCATACTCCAGAATCGGACCAAACGCTAGAGCCACAACACCTCTCTCAAGGTTGTCGTGACGGGAAAACACGATTCGGTAGCTAATCGAAACGCGATCCAATGTGCAAGCTAGAGTTCAGATATTAAACATAGTGATCATCCATCAAGGGTGCCAAGCATACAGCAGCAGATAATTAAACTCTTCTATCTCTATTAACATATAAAAGGGTTGATTACATTGCATAAAGTAAAGAATTAAATAACAGAAATAAAGATAGAGGTTTCCTTCTTGATGTAGAAGGACGACTGACTACAGCGGCTCTCCAGCCCGATACCGGTCAGGAGCCTAGCCCGATACAACAGTTTCGGGCGGCACACTGTGACTGCCGATTGTATCATTCAAGGACCCTGGCCGATATGCTCAAGTCGGGCGGCACCCTCTCGGGCGGCACGCCATGACAGGCGAAGCGTATCGGGTTCGATATCGTGTCGGGCTAGTAGTGACACATCTAATGTCGAGCACTTGTGTCGCTCATCCACGTTGGCCGATATCAGCCTGTAGTATCGCCCGGGACGGTCCTAAGTGAACCATCCCCTCCCTCTCAGGACGGGGAAGAGCTCACCTAGAGTTGCCCGGCACAAACACTCAGGCGCGATACTTCTTCTCTCGCAGCTTCCTCCGAAAATTTGCTCAGGGTTCCGACCTATCTTTTCGACTTCCTGTAGCTTCTATTTATAGATAGCGGTTGGGGGAAGTTATGGTGCTCGAAGCGCCACGTGTCCTCCCTATTCGCGGGTCGATGGATGGTTGATACTGGTATCGCCCGGCACAGGGTGTCGGCTGTCGGTCATGTGACGGGCGGTGCCTACCGGTGGGTGGCATGTGTCGCGCGACAAGCTTGAGTTGTCGTGGCGAGCTCGGCTCCCTGTCGGGTAAAAGACGTGGCGCCCGTCAGTTTCTTCTTGCACGGCGTCCCCATGTCGCGCGTCATTGTGTCGCGCTACCCTATCGGGCGGTGATCGTATCGGGCATCTGGAAGGCCGATGCAGGTGGAGCTTATTCGTTGGTCGGGACGGCCTTATTAATGACAAAATGGGTCAAAATTGTAGGAAAACTCTGCAAAAGTTGGAAATATTGGATTAAGAGTGTCGTTTGGCCAATTATTGCGAAAGTACATATAAAAGAGAGGAAAATAGTTAAAAAGGGCAGTTTTGATAATAGAAAAATAGTCTGAAACATCACAAAATTTGGTGTTATCAACTCCCCCAAACTTAGCATTTTGATTGTCCTCAATTAATATTTAAACTTTATTTAGTGATGCTTCTTCTTGCTCGGTGTAGCTTTCAGGCCAAGAGGTAAAACAAGTATCGTAATGCCTTTAGAGATAATGTTACCTCACTACAAACAAAAGACCTTGTGTTTCCTACCTTACTATTTTAGTAAAAAAATTCTCTACAGCTTCAGTGAGACTTTGGTGCATGATTCCGAAGTTAGCTTACACACCAAACAGCTTTATTTTTAGGTCAGAAAGTTGTGTATAGGGAAGGCTAAGGCTTTTTGGAGTTTTTCTTGTCTCCCATCAGTCCATCTAGGTAAGGGTCCGTTAACGGGCAAGTGGTCCCTGCAGTCCAAGCCAGTTGGCTTTAGAGCAGTGATTTCACATCCTACGTACCACTGCCCCGGATCTACCATGCCTAAATATGGGTACTTTTGGAAAACAAGTGTGTATATATTTTTTTCTTTTCTTTTATTGGGCACAAATCTCATGCTTTTATTCACCCTCATAAGGTTGCTTTCTCGTTTTGGGATTTTTGTTGGGTAAGGGGAAACAAGAGGGATTTCTGTTGTTTGGGAAGCTTTTTCCTTCTCCATACTCGTCTCTTAGTTGTTTGCGAGATTATTATTTTTTTTTTGAGATTTTTGGCACGGAAAAATGTAATCTTCTGTTTGTTTGAGGTAGCATTATCATAAAGATATAACAAAAACTTGCATTTCATTAAGCACATAGAAAACAAATTGGCAAGAAGTCGCATCAGGTTTTTACTAATGTGGAGACAAAATAAGCAAAATTTTTCAAAAATTTTGTATGAACATGTATATGTACACATGATATAGGAAAGAACAAAAGAATAAATAATTTGAGACAAAGGAGACAAAAGAATGAAGAATTTAAGTCTGAATAATCAGAAAAAAATTTAAAAGTTTGTACCTCCCTCACTGGTACATCGTACCCCCCCAAACTTACATCACACTTTGTCCCAGAGTTGTGAGGTAGATAAGGTGTGGCAATGTTACTCCAGTGAGGTTAGTTGTTGAGCGTGCCTGCGTCGGATAGAAGCTCCCACACATATTCTCCTCTTTTGCTGTGATAATTGATGTGGTGGAGCTGGTCAGGTGTTGTTTCACTTGCTATCCACTCCAAGACGAAGACGCCGTAGTTGTTGGATTGAGGAATTTGTTGCGGATTGCGGTGGCAGAACTGAAGTTCGTGCCATTTGCTTGCTTGCGTGTCGAGGAATGGTTGGATCATCTTTGACACCTCGTCGTAGTATTTTCGAACTAAGCGTTCGACGGGTGACAACGGTTCTGATGTACACGGCACTGGATGGTTTTTGTTGCTGCCCTAGCTGTTGTAGAAAATACCTGCTCGTTGCCGAGTGTACATTGTCAGGAGCGTCCAATGGTTATAATGTAGGATTGGCAGAAAAATTGTGCGTGGGACCCCACTCTCCAACTCTGCCAGAAAAATTTGCTTTGCTCCTGTTTCATCAGCGAGGCAAATGTCATTGAACAACATAGGATGAGCTATGTATGCATGTTCGAGCCTTGGCTGTATAGTTTGGATGTAAGTTGCCGCCAAAGATACAGCCAAGCATCCTCCTTCTTTAACCATGTCCCTCAAATCATCAACCGGGACTACAACATCGCCTGCCTTGTAAATGACATATGCTGGGATAGAATCTGTTAACTTCAGAAGGATTTCATTTACCTGCTCCTGTGTGAGTGTAGCGCACGAGAAGCAGTCGACATTTTTTATCAGCCCTTCTATAGTTTCAGGCGAAGCAGTGTCTTCCATCCCAAGCACTTTCTGTAAGGTCTCCAACTGCTTGTCTGTCCCATAGGTGTCAGCGCCATTTCCGATTCTCTCTCTGGAGAGTTGCTAGATTGTGAACATTCGTATTCTATGTCGCTGTCCAGCAGCCTATCAGGTACCCCTGCATCTCGGAAATAGCATCTGTCTTTAATCAACAGCATGGTGTATGTGCTTCTGCGGCGATAGAAGCATGTGCCCCTAAGGGCCCCCAAATTTCCAATTGTGTTGAGCACCTCTATGGCACTTAAGATGACTAAGTCGATGTTTCCGCTTCCCTCTTCAGCCTGGATGGGAAAGTCGCAGATAGAATAGAAGTTCCAAATGCCGCCGTGACATTTGGCTCCTTGCTTGATAGCTCGTAGAAGACGCAGTGGTAGAAGCCTCATATTATGGTCCTCCGGGCGGCTGAAAACATTACCAGAGTGTGGCACCTCATTACTACTGTAGTTCAGCAGCCGGACGTCGTGGTTCCTTAAGTCTGCCACGCAGAGGAACCATATGTTGTGGTGCTTGTATAGTGCCAACATGAGGTTTGGTTTATGCTCGTCAGTGTGTTGCAGCATGTTGGCCACCGCAGCGGAGTCTGGTTCTCCCCACATCAGCCTTCTTGCCAAGTTCAGGGTGGCATTGTATATTGTCTTCCGACCTGTCCTAGTGTCGATATTTTCTATTATCGCATTTTCAAGGACCCTAAACAGCATTTTGCTGACGACGGCATGCGAGCGGAACATGATGCAGATTGCTCCCCGTCATACGGAGAAGTAGCCGTCGCTCCAGACGACGTCTTATTCATCTGCATGCGATCTTAAGACCTTGTTCAGCAAATTATGGTCCCTGATCGTCAGGCATCCGATGGCCCTTCTGTCGAAGTCGGCCATTTCAAAGGAGGGTATCTCGGATGGCTCACGGAACCCGTCCACCATCGAGCGTCTTCCTCGGGGAAGATGACTTTCATTAGCTGTATAGACGTCCCCTTTTTCTCCCTCTGATTCATCAGAAGAGTCCGCCCCGATGTTGATATCTCTGTTATCATCTTCAATTTCATCCAGGAAGACTAAGGGATCTTCTTTCTCCAGACTTAGGGAGTTTTCATGTCCTGTTGGAGCTCTGTCGGTCGACCTTGGTTGCGTCCCCTCCTCGGGCGTTGTGGATTGCTCGCTAGAGATGGAGGAGGACCCTGATTTCGAGGCAGACGTTGACGAAGAAGATGGAGGGCCATGGCTAGGGGTGACGGCGACCTTCTCGGCTGCCTTCGGCATGGATGGTCATCCCTCCTGTCCAGCCTCTCCTCGATCTTGTCGAGGCGTTGGAGAACTTGCTGAAGTGTCGCATTTAAAGTCTAGTCTGCCGGGAAGGCTAGCTAGAGCCAGCAGCTCTCGCTCTTGGCTATTCAACCGGTCTTGGAAAGACGCAAACTTGCGGGTTAAGGAAATACAGGTAGCTGATTTGGCATCCGTTACCTCCCGCAAGTAGTTGAACTCGTGCCCGAGCATCTTCCCGAGGGACGGAGGGGTTCCTGTGGGTCTCCCTCCCGTCGTCGCGACACCCTGCTCGCGTGATGGTCCACCAGGCGAGGTAGAGTCTATTTGAATCGTTCGCAATGCAGATGCCATCGGGCGAGGCGACGGCGTTCTTTCAGCTGCTACCGCCTTGCCTTCTCGTCGGGGTGGAGATGTACGTGGTGTGGGCGGACGCTGCTCCACCTCTACACTTTCGGCGAACTCTTCAGTCGCTACAAAAGGAGACTCCGGCGGTGGTGTCGGTGTCAACCGTGCACCCTCGAGCTCCATCTGAAGGATTGCAACGAACACCTCATTACTGGCGTCTGGCTGCGGCCCTTCCTCTGCCTCTTCTGGCAATACAGGAATTTCGGGGGCTGCGACTGTCTCTTCCGCGGCAGCTCCCGTAGTTTCTGTCTCGGTGACCTCAATGAACACCGGGTCTTTTTCAGCCACCACAATTGTTGTTGTGGTAGTGGTTGGTATAGTAGGAGCGACGACAGCTCTATCAGTAGCTGTCATTGGGAGCTCTAGAATGGTGGTTCATTCGGCGCGGGTCGTCGAAGCTTTTTCCCGCCTTGGGTCGAAAGGAATCGGTTCTCCTCTCGTGGTTGCCCTTTCCTGAATTCTGGTTGTGGCGGCATAGGTTGCGTCTACCACCAAAGCTTCAATCTCTGCGGTAGTGAAGAACAGCTTTTCTGCGTCGTAGGTGGCGCAGTGAGGGAGCGGGAGTAGTATGTTCGTTCTTGAAAATTTGTATAAGTAGTCCCTTCCATCCTTCTTTATGATGCTGGTCCTCATCATGTACTTGATGTCGATCAACTCATCGCCTTGTGTCCTTGAAAGGTTGTGCGGCTCTTTCGGGTACCCGAGCGGCCAAGCCCTGCCGCAACTAGGTTGACGATGCCGCCCAGGCAATATTCCTTGGTGGCTTCTTTTATCGGGTGCAGTCTGTTCAGCAAGAACCACCCGAGGTTGATCACTCGTCCCTCCATCATGTGCCACATGATGTGGAGTTCTTTTGTGTAGATGTTACTGGACTGGTTCTTGCTAAATAGAAAGCACGCCACCAATTTGTGCACTATCCTCCAAAAGCAGGAGTGCACTACCACCACTTTGCATCCTAGTTTAAATGATGATTCGCCAGTCAGCCTCTTCCAGAGCTCCACGGGATTGAACCCGTCTCCTTCGGTGATTATCTCATCGTTATTCATTCGGTTCTCCTCCTCCTCGCTGGACGAGAAGATTTTGTTCAACAGCTTTTCGAAGACGGTGTGCTCCGAGTTGTACAGTCGGGTTTGGAGTCTATCTGCACTGTCATATTGTTCTTTTTCTGGTGCAGAGTTCTTTACTCGGCGGAGAGATGACATGAACTCTCTTGTGAGCCCGGTATAGGAGGAGGTTCGGCTGAAGCAAATCTTCCTCAGCCCTGCCGCGGCAAGGATGCCTTTCAGCCTCTCAGAAATGCCCAGCTCAGCGAAGGAGGCTTGATAGCAGAACCTGCTCGGCCTATAGACCTTAACTGCCAACTCATCATAACGGCGGGAGTGCTCGTCGTCCCTTGGCACGAATCTCCCAGGCGAGTATTCCAGGGATTCTGCCGCTGCTGTCAGTGTTGGAGTTGGAGTTGGAGCCGTCACTTCTCCAACCCTAGTTATCTTCTCTGCTGTCGACGCCCCAGCTGCTTCTGTATTCAGGCCTTTCTGCCCGACAGTGGGTACTTCAGTCACTGTCTCGGGGTAGATCCTCCTGCCTTTCTCGTCAACACGGACAACGGTTTGCTTGATGCGGGCCATTCTGTTAATTAACAAACAAAATCCTTGGTCAATTATATGTGTCGATGTTTTGAAGAAGTTAAACTGAATGCTCGATAAGGTATGTCCTGATACAGAAATGATCCACACCCCGTATCGGGTGATACGAGGTTTTCAGATCGAGCCCGACACGAGATATGGGCATCACCCGGTACGTCAGAAAATAATGCACGCGGTAAGAACAAGGCGATAAGGTGATAAATACGTGTCTGGTCCGTCGCCCGACAACAAAACAGACGAGGCGGTGCAGAGGTGGGCGACACAGCTATCGCCCGACATGGCGTATAGAGAAATCATGAATAAAAGGTATGTTGCGCGACATTCGTGTTGGGCGATACAAGGCTGCTCATCTCAGGAACCGCAAAACTGCTAAGTTACTCGTTTATCGTGTCGGGCGGCACGGTCTGCCGGGACATAAGGTCAGTCGGGCTATACCTTGTTGTGTTCTCAACTTCCGCGTGATACGGGAGCAGGGAGGTCTTGCACGACATGGGAGAAAATTCACAAGGTCTTAGCATGACACGGGAGAGTAAAAACATTAAGGAAAGTAGCCCGATACGGTAAAAACTCAGCCCTTTATATAGCAATCTCAACCGGGGGTGAAACTTGGCAAATCCGGAGTGCGCGTCGGCCGTTGGGGTAACTCGTTCCAACTGCTCGATACGAGTGCACGCCGCCCAGGAATGCTAACCGACACGACCCTTGCGATCCCCGAGATTCCACTGCCTGATATGGGTGTGTTTAAAGCACTGGTTGAGCTGCTGCCCGATACAACTTGAAAACATAGCGGTTTAAAAGCAGCTGATGAGTAAAACATCATTGGCCTAAGACTAAGATCCTGGCCTCAGATGGTATTACCCATCCCGGTCAATAAAACTAAGGCGGTGACCCATAAAACAAAAGAGTCAGCGCATGTGGCGCACGCACTGACTCAGGCCTTATTACAGTCCATAATGTTTGTAGTGTTTTTTTCATGCAGAAAAGTAAAAGCATCCTAATCTATGAATTTAAAAAGGCAGCTCGGGATGCCTCCCGAGAAGCGCTTTGTCTTCATCTTCGGCTTCTTTCTGCACTTTCATTCTCTCCCTGTACGGTCATTGTCCTGTTCTCTTCGCCGGTTCGGTATTCGACGGAATCTTTCCCGATGGGTTCTTCAAAATTTCGGCCAGTTGAGCTAGCTGCTGGTCAATCTGGCGTTGTTGCATCTGCATGTCCGCCAGTTGTACCTACAACGAGTTCAAAACACCGAAACTTGATAGCACAATTTGCGCCACTTGATTATTGATCGTATCCTGCTTCTTAACAAAATCAAATAACTGGCCAATCACGTCTGCTTGGCCCGTACCCTTGTCTTGTTCTCGGTTCGACCCTTGATACTTTCCCTGCACTTGGAAGTTTCCTTTCGCTGAATGGAACTGGTTGTTCTTGGCGTATTTACCAGCCCCCCCTCTCTTCTCAAAAGCTTGTGTCGGCTTGGATGAGATATGCAGCTGATGAGAGTTTTCATCTGCATCTTTGTTGTTGTAGTTAAAGTCGGGGTGGTCTGGCCTTTTGAAATTCACGAAAGAGACATTTTCGGTCCCCTCGTCTTCAGAGTCAATATCACTGGTCACATCCGGTCGGGTGTAGATGCAATTATCTACCCCGTGCCCTCCTTCACCGCAGGTTACGCATTTCATCACTTTTTCGACTGGCTTCTTTCCCTTCCCGCCAGATTCCCTCAGTTGCTTAACATTTGTAGCTATTCTTTGTATCTGCGAGGTAATGGACTCCAGCACTTTGGACTCAAGAGAGGGCCCATCACCGACCTGTTTAGTCTGTCCTCTTTTGGATCTATCATAATCATCACCGGCTTTCAACTCGGCCATGTTTTTGATGATCATCTCGGATTTGGTTGGCTTTTTTCCTAAGAAGTCACTTCCTGCTACCGCATTAAGTGACACTCTTTCCTCGGGGGTCAGACCATTGTAGAAGGTGGTGACAAGGAAACCCTTCTTATAATTATGATGAGGGCAATCCCTATGATACTCTTGGTACCTTTCCCAGACGTCATGGAGACTCTCATTAGGCTTTTGCATGAAAGAGGTTATCTTCTTCCGGTTTCTCACAGTCCTTTCTATGGGGTAGAATTTGTTCACGAATGCGTCATCCAGTGCTCCTCATCCGTTTAGAGATTTGTGAGGTAACCCAAGATACCATGACAGAGCTTTGTCCTCCAGGGAGAAAATAAAGCCCTTGCAGTATATGACCTCTTGGGGGACTCCCCTCATCTTTATGGTATCGCATATATTTTTGAAAGCGTCCAGATGGTGGTACGGGTTGTCGTTCTTAGAACTACCCCTGAAGCTTTTATTCTGGATCATTGATATAACGGACGGTTTGAGCTCAAAATTTGTCGTGTTGAAACGGGGGACAATGACGGGGCATCAGGAGTTGTTGGCCTTCGTGGATGCCAACTCCCTCAGTGTTTTCTCTTCTTCCTCTGATTCGTCACTGTCGCTGGCATCATGTCGTCGTTCCTGATTATCGTGATTTCTTCTGTGCCTCCGGTGGTGATGATGCCTATCGCGACGATGGCCTTCCTCAAAATGCTCCGTTTCTGGATCTTCGAGGTTATCATTATCGCCATAGCGATCATTGAATTCTGGTGGAGGCGAATGAGGCCGCGCTCACCCTGGGCGTTCTCCTTCAGACTGGGGTGGCTCGATGCGGGGCGGCATAGTGTCAGAGCTTGATGGAACATATCACCGTTCTTCAGAGTTCCTGAAGTGGCATGAGAAATCAAGTTTAGAAAATAGAATTATTTATTTTGTGCAAAGAGTAATGGTAATAATGATAATAATAATAATAATAGAAAAGAGTGTTGTCAAGCTCATTTCTAAGCTTGAGGCATGGGAGTGTAGTTAGTGGATTCGGATTCGTCAACAGTGTCGTTTTGCCTTGTCCCCGGCAACGGCGCCAAAAAGTTGATCGGCCTAAATCGCGCGTCCTATTATTGGAGGCGGATTTGAGGTAGTCGAGCTTTTACATTTATAACCTGAAACCTTCTAGGCCCCCGCAACTTTGTTTACGAGGTCGAAGTAGATAGATGGGGTCGAACACAGGGACAAGGGTGGTAGTGTTGAGAACGTTGAATCGACACGCTACACTCCGGCTAGGATACGAGATGATAAAATTCCCAAAAGGGAACAGCAGAACAAGAACGATAAAATAAGAGAAAACCCTATCTCCAACTGGAGTTACAAGGAAAACTTAGATTTTTTAAGCATTTAGAAGTTTTTAGGGATTTTCATGCAACAGAAATAGAGAGATAATACTAAAGCTAAAGAAAGGTACCAAGGAGAAAACTTCGGTAAAACAAGCGGCAGCAGAAACATCCTGTACCCCTCCTCTCAGAGAGGGTACCTCTAACCAAGCATCAACACCCCTCTCGAGGCTGCTGGACTTTAAGTTAGAGTGGAAGGTTACTGAAGCAACTCCGATTCCGGGTACTCTCATACTCCAGAATTGGACCAAACACTAGAGCCACAACACCTCTCTCAAGGCTGTTGTGACGGGAAAATACGATTCGATAGCTAATCGAAACGTGATCCAACGTGCAAGCTAGAGTTCATATATTAAACATAGTGATCATCCATCAAGGGTGCCAAGCATACAGCAGCAGATAATTAAACTCTTCTATCTCTATTAACATAAAAAAGGGTTGATTACATTGCGTAAAGTAAAGAATTAAATAATAGAAATAAAGATAGAGGTCGCCTTCTTGATGTAGAAGGACGACTGACTACAGCGGCTCTCTAGCCCGATACCGGTCAGGAGCCTAGCCCGATACAACAGTGTCGGGCAGCACACTGTGATGGCCGATTGTATCGTTCAAGGACCCTGGCCGATACGCTCAAGTCGGGCGGCACCCTCTCGGGCGGCACGCCATGACGGGCGGAGCGTATCGGGTTCGATATCATGTCGGGCTAGTAGTGACGCATCTAATGTCGGGCACTTGTGTCGCTCATCCACGTTGGCCGATATCGGCCTGCAGTGTCGCCCGGGACGGTCCTAAGTGAACCATCCCCTCCCTCTCGGGACGGGGAAGATCTCACCTAGAGTTGTGCGGCACGAACACTCAGGCGCGATACTTCTACTCTCACAGCTTCCTCCGAAGATTTGCTCAGGGTTCCGACCTGTCTTTTTGGCTTCCTGTAGCTGCTATTTATAGGCAGCGGTTGGGGGAAGTTATGGTGCTCGAAGTGCCACGTGCCCTCCCTATTCGTGGGTCGGTGGATGGCTGATACTGGTATCGCCCGGCACAGGGTGTCGGCTGTCGGTCACGTGACGGGCAGCACCTGCCGATGGGTGGCCTGTGTCGCGTGACAAGCTTGAGTTGTCGTGGCGAGCTCGGCTCCCTGTCGGGTAAAAGATGTGTCGCTCGTCAGTTTCTTCTTGTGCGGCGTCCCCATGTCGCGTGTCGTTGTGTCGCGCTACCCTATCGGGCGGCGATCGTATCGGGCATCTGGAAGGCCGATGCAGGTGGAGCTTATTCGTGGGCCGGGACGGCCTTATTGATGACAAAATGGGTCAAAATTGTAGGAAAACTCTGTAAAAGTTGGAAATATTGGATTAAGAGCGTCGTTTGGCCAATTATTGCGAAAGTACATATAAAAGTGAGGAAAACAGTTAAAAAGGGCAGTTTTGATAACAGAAAAATAGTCTGAAACATCACAAAATTTGGTGTTATCAGTTATGATCAAGCCAATATTGAGTACAAATAGGCCAAAACTTAACATAGATGATCCATATTGACATATCAAATTTAACACAAACTAGCTTCCAAAAGCACAACTATTAGGGAAAAATAATAAATTGTACAATAATAATAGTCACCATGAAGGGTGTCACATTAAATTTGTCCTTTAAGAACATTTAATTCAAAGTTATTCAAGCCACATCACATTCTTCTCTATGGCCCACTTAATTTTTGTAGAGTATATCTCATCTTTTTATAGGAAAAGTACATCAACACATATGACCACATAGAACTCGATGTTGAGTACATTGTAATATTTCATTCATTTATATTCTATCATGGATTAAAATCTAACAATTTGACAATATTGTCATCCCAATGATAATACCCATAGAATTTCCTTCAAGGTAAAAGTCTCAAGGCATCAAGTCAACCTCTATTATCATATACAAAATACATCATACAATGTCATATTTTATTTCACACCTTAATCAATTACTGACAGTTATAGGAAGATAACATAAGAAAAGCATAGATATTAATTTGAGAAGATGATATATTCCCTTATGTGGGATTTTTAATTAAGGTTGCCCTCAATTAAATTAAGTTTGTGTTAGATTTGTAAATCCCAAAAATGTTTTATTTCCTCAATAATCATGATCTATAATGTGAAATTGTGATCCAAATATTTTTCCACATTTTTTATAATATAGTATAAGCATAGGAACATTTAGAAGATATAAGTGTACACAATATCATGATAAGGTTCAAATAACCTTAGGCCATATCAATGCCAAGTACACAAAGTAGTTTCACATTAAAGAATGAACCATGTAGGGTGTTCTACAATGATGGTTATGTATCAAAAATCATTTTAAGTCAAAGAAGGTTCTCAAAATCCTTCAAAGTAGCCATTTTATTGCACATAGAGAGGTTCAATATAAATTACGGATTTATGTTTACCACCAAAAGTATAATTATCTTCATGTTACAGTCATGTAATACCATACAAATTCATGACCAAACTCCAAAGTATGATCAAGTTATGGCTAAAACAAAATTAAGCACAAATGTGTCATTATAAAGTCTAAATGAGATCCTTCTAGGTATGTGCCTTATGTTCAATATATTTTGAGAAAATGAGAGTTGAAGAAAGTGTTATATACACTCTAAATGATCTTCCATACATAAATGAAGACTAAAAAAATTGGTATCCATCATTATGGTATCCCAAAAGTCACAAGTGAGTGATTGTTAGGGAAAATCACATCTATTTTGGATTTTCAACCTTAGGACCACAAGAAGACACCTTATTAACATTATGAATCAATGGTAAAACATAAAGGGAAGAAATAAATGATGATATAATTTCATAAGGATGCAGACTAGTTTGCAATTGTGACATTTAAGCATACAAAGCAAGATCTAGGTATGTAAGGTGAGATATAAGCATTTCTCTATTATTGAGGCTATGATTGCATGATTAAATAAGGAAATAGTAAGTAACCCACCTAAAAATGTTTTGTATGGATCCTCCTCTTTCAAGACATGTGTATCATCCTTCAAAAATTACCATTAGCCTCCCAAAGCTCCATCTAAACTCCATCTAGCTAGATCTACTCTCACCTAGGTTAAAGAGAGAGAAAGGTGGGATTTTTATCTCTCAAAAGATAAAACCATTACCATGGACCTAAGATAAGAGGAATAAGTAGTAAATATTAGAAATAAAGAGAGAGAGTAAAGAAATTATCTTACAAGTTTAAGTCTAGAAACAAAGATATCAAGTTTTGGGATGCCTTATGGAAGCTTGATCGTCAACATGCATAGTCATCCATAGACATGCAAGCACATACAAGCACATTTCTCAATATTATGGGATTACATAGAAAAAGAACTCAAGATCGACTCCAAAAAATCATGAAATCAACACCACATCTCATGAACAACCCTCCAAAGGGTCCAAAGAAGCTCCTTTATGCAAGATCTAGGGCAAAACTTGGTCAAAAGAGGAGAAAAGATGGTGCTTTAGTTGTTTGGAGCATGAAACACCATGGAAATTCATGGATCTCATCATAAGGAAGAATAATATAGGAACTAAAGTAGATAAGAGAGATCCTAAAGGATAACTTATATGAATAGTAGTGAAAACTAATTTGCAAGGTCAAAGATCCACTAAGGAAGTTGCATGTCCAACATGCACAAACATGCAAGCACAAATTTATGTCCATAGAGGTCCATGAAGATCCTACAAGTTTCTAAGATGATACTACTCTTCCTACCTTGGTTGAAAAATGTAGGAGTGGGTTGATGGGTTTGGGTAGATATAAGTTAAAAGGTCAAAAGACTAAAGCATCCCGCAACATAAGTTATCTAGACTCAAAGCAAGGAGAGTAAACATAAAGTTAATCAACTATATCAAAAGCACAAAATTTGTCAAATATAGCAAAATTATGAAGGGAAATATGGGCATATTTAATTTTTATAAAAATTATTTATTTTTTAATTATGATGAAATTTCATATTAGTCTACACATGTACATGAAATTACCAGATCAAGGCAAACATTGTCAAGTTAAAGTCAGATCAGTGTCATCTCTTAACCAATTGATTTTAAGAGTAAAATAAGTATGAGTATGAAATAAAAAAATGTTTTGATATTTTTCACAAAATTCTGAATTTGGTCCTCATCCTTTATTGAATTTTGAATTAAGCCCACAACTTACAGGGAAACTTGGAATTAGGGGGAAAATGTGCAACATGAACCAAAGTAAGGATTTATCTTGATCCACCACTCTTAAAACTTAATCAATATTACAATTATGATGATAAAGAAAGATTGTAGGAGAACTAAGGTTAAGCGTGTTTATGGTCTCATAGAGATCCTCATCATAGTGATGGAGATTATAGTATCGGGTGATGATGGTGTATTTCTAGGCACAACCATCTCAAATTTCCTTGATTCCGTCATATATTGTAGAGCATGCTTGAGATAAATACATAATTCATTATTTGGACTTTAGTGTGATGGTGATCGTAGTTGGTGTTGGTGTTATAATACTTGGAAAATTGAATAAGAGGATCCCTTATTGCTTGGAGTTTTAGGAAGTGCTAGATAATAGGTAGGATGGGGTTGAATGAAGCTACCAAAGGTGTGAACTTCCTATTAGCAGTATCTGACTCTTTTCCTTTGAAACTTAAAAAATGTCTCTCCTTTTGGTGGTGTATTATTAGTGACATGTTTTTGTATGGGAGGCTAAAATAGAAATGTCTCACATTGTAAAATTGATTGGGATGATGTTTGATGCAGCCCTATTTTTAGCCTCCATCTTGTGTCATATTGCATTTCAATCACATATATACCTTTTAGATTACATGTTATTTTCCCTAATATGTGTATTTATGTAAAATGCACTTATGGACATTATTTGCATGCTTTTTAGGCATTTGGACCACACTTGGATGGAAGAGAGAGAGAATGAGTGATCCTAGGGTTTATCTACCCTTAGAGAGGCCCAAGGTGAAGTCCAAGACTACCTCAACTTACCTCTAGTGTTCAAAGATCCATTGAAGAAAAGATGTCCAAGAAAACACCAATTTTCAACTCTAAGTGTTGATCCAGAGACAAGCACAGTCGTGGTACCACAGAACGACCGTGCTAGCTCACTCCAAAATAAAAAGAGTCAACATTGAAGCAATGCAGGAATCACCTTGGTCATGCCACTCAGAATGGACATGATAGATGGACCCAGAATGACCGTGCCACCTTGCACGACTGTGTTGCAGCTGAGCCAGAATGACTGTGGTACCAAGAACGGGCAGAGCAACTCCAAGACACCACCATGGTGACCACAAGGACCATTCTACCCTTGCCCTGCGGTGACCACCATGGTTGTGCCACTGTCAGTTCAAATACACCATTATTAATGTCACTTTTCACCATTCTTCACCTCGAGTGTTCCACCCCACCATGACCTTTCTACCCAGCACGGTAGTGCTACTCACAAAAACCTAGCTACTTTTCCACTACATTTCCCACTTTACCCTACTTGACCTATTGCTTCCTCCCCACCTATATATATGTGGGTGGAGGCTGGAGGCCGAGGTTAGATACCCTAGGCCACCCCTAGCTACCTTCTATCACCTCATTTTTTCATTCCATCCATTCCACTTCATTTCCACCTGCATTCCACCACCAAAACCCTAGTTTCCTAGTGTTTTGACCCTATTCCACCATGATTCCATGCCCTTGCACCTTGGAAGGAGGAGGAGGACGTCTTATAGAGATTGAATAGGAGGATCACTCCATCTACACCGAGATCCATGGCTTCTTCTACCTCTTTCTCCTTTCTTTTTGTATTTTCCATTTCCATGAGTAGCTAGGCCCCTTAGGTGGGTTGTTTGGGGTCAAAATGTTACTTTGATACCATGATGGGGGAAATGATATGTAACATTTTAATTTCATTTGGTAATGATTATGTTCTATTTCTATCTCATTCTCCATAGATTGCTTGTTGGTTTGTGATTTAAATCACCTAGGAATTCAAGGAAATTTCTTATATGTGTGAATTTTGGGATTTGCTCCTAGGTCTAATTCATGGATCCCTAGCTAGCCACCCATCTTCCTACATGATAATCAATTCTCCTAACCCTAGTTGAGAGATCTAAGTAGATAGTTTATATGAATTTAGTGTGATTATCTTAGAGCTTTCTCAAGGCTAGAATTTGGGTGATGTGAGGCCTAACACCTAACTTCCACTCCCATTACTACCCTCAACCCCTAATCACCCTAAAATCCTCTAAACTAGAAACCTAGGCTTGTTTAGACTTTAATTGAATTACACCTAAACCCTAATCCAATTGAGCCTCATAAGGGTGGTGGGAGGTGATAGGGACTAGTTCCCCTATACACATCCACATTACACATGACTAGTTAGTAGTTTAGGGAAATTCATTAGACTCTAGTTTGGTGTTTGGTTTGGTAATCTAAATGAAAGCATAACATTCACATGTCACCCCAACCTAATTGATAAGTGCATCCCCCAAACAGCCCACACATCCCTTTATTCCTTTATAACCCTAATTGCCTTCTTGCTTAGCTAGTGTTAGCTTAGTTAGCTTTTACTTGCTTAGTTTGATTCTTGTCTTGTTATTGCTTTGCTCTTGCTAATTTAGGTCTTTAATTGCTCTATTTCCTTTTTTACTAGCTTAATGTAGTGTAGACCTTTTCTTGGTTGCCTTAGCATATCTTGTTCTCCTTTCTTACTTGCCTTGTCTTTTATTTCTCATTAGAACTAGCTCTCGAGGGTTAACTTAGGTTTTAATCTTGTTTGACCTCCTTTCATTGCTTGTTCATCATTAGTGTAATCAACAAATCAGCATCAAACCCTTCAACCCTAGACTCCGCAATAGGAACCTAGCCCAAAACTAACCTATCTCTAGTGCCACCTTTCCTCCATGTGGTTCAACTCTATACTTGTCACCCTCCTATACTACAACACAACCATATGCGCTTGTGAGTGTAGTGTTTTATTAGAAGTAGCTGTGTTGGTTTAGGTCCTTATAAATTCTGATAGTTATCCCACTTTGTGTCCCGGTCTCATGGTGTGCATCTAATCAGATCTAATTGATTAGTGTGTGCACCTCTGGCTGGACACACAAAGCTTTCAGGTGTCGTTTCCAGGGAGACAGGCGCTCAACCTAACTAGTTAGTTTTCATTTGATCTTTTCCTACTTGCCTCATCATTGCTATTATTTATTCTTTATTATTTGCATTCTTTATGCATATTGGTTTTCTAACATGTTCTCTTTTGTTTGGTTGTGCCTTTTGCATGTGACAAGACACTTTGGGAAAACAAGATGGAAGGCCAAAATGCACCTCACAAGCCTATTTAAGAACACTTCATGCCTAGCAACTACAAATTGCCAATTGCTAGCATAGTTGATCAAATGCCAGGGGAACAATTTTCCATCCCTCCAGGATCTCCAGGTTTTCTTAGACTCCTGCCCTCCTTCTACGACTCAGAGGATGATAACCCCTACAAGCACTTGGACTCATTTATTGAAGTATGTTTACCTTCAGAACGATGACGGCCAGTGATGATACAATTTGGTTGACCTTGTTCACTTTCTCCCTCAAAGACAACGCCAAAGATTGGTATGATTCAAGGAGGGACATCATGAGCTAGGAAGATATGAAGAATGCCTTCCTAAGGTAATTCTACTCTATTGCAAGGTTGAAACAAGTGGGTCATGCCATAGTGAGTTTCAATCACATGGGCAATGAGTAGTTTCACAATGCTTGGGAGAGATTTAAGAAGATGTTGAGAGAATGCCCGCACCATGAGATCCCTTTGTGGTAGCTAGTTTAGTCCTTTTACTCTAGTCTACCTCCAAAGGGTCAAGCTACAGTAGATTCTTCTTGTAGAGGAGTTTTCATGGCTAGGCCACCTGAGGAGATATGGCCTTTGTTTGAGCAGTTGGAAGAAGGTTCAAGAATTCGAGTTTCTAGCATGATGATGGTGGACATGCCTTTGGTGTGACATCTCTGACTCATAGTGACTCAAGCCCACAACAGATGAAGATTCTTGGTGACATGTTGAGCTTCATGAAGAACCAAGTGATAAATGTTCCTTGATGCTCGGTCAATTATATCGAATTCTATGGTGAAGAAAAGAAGACACTTCACTCCTATAGCTACCAGGAACCACAAAGTCCAAGATACAGCTCAAGGTTTGATGAAGAGGTTCTCTCCCGGTTGAAAAGTGTTAATGATATACAAAAGAATGTTACAAGGATTGAGGAGAGAATAGAGCAGATATCTTCCATACTTTCTCTCTAATAAGAAAAATTGTCTTCAAAATGCATCTTGAAATTCAACGAAGCAAGTGGACCGATGCCTTCCTCACAAGTTTTCTATAGTTCACATCCCAGGCAAGTGCATCCCATATACCACTTCCAAGGCCATTCAAAGCCTTAGACTCCTCCTCTTCCTACATTACCATAACTTTCTCAACAATTCACCTTCCAACCTTAGTTCCCCTCTCCACCTCAATTTCAATACCAAGTGTCATCTCCACCTCCTCCATAGCCATAACTAGCTCCCCCTCTCCACCATGAGAGAGAAAGTGTTGTGACAGTTATAAGGAGTGGAAAATCTCTTGACCAGCCCGCAAGTCAAATAAATGTTGATAAAGCAAAACAAACCCAGCCAACAGGTGATACAGTGATTGAGATTGGTGAAGATGATTATGTGATGCCTCCTTTTGAGTTTGGGATGCCATGTGCTCCACCTCACACTCTATTTGTAGGTCCCACCATACCTAGTGTTCCACCTCATGTTTATTCCAGGAAGGGCAAAGCTAGTGAGCCACCATTCATTGAAGAATTAGATGAGCCACCAAAAGTAAGGAGGATACAAAAGCACAATGTTGACATTATTGAGGTGTTTCTCCAAGTGAAGGTCAACATTACATTGTTAGATGTTATCAACCAGATTCCATCATATGCAAAGTTCCTCAAAAACTTATGCACTATGAAGAGAACGTCAACAGGGAGAATACCAAAGAGATTCAAGTTGACCTAATAAGTGAGGTTAATCCTCCAATGCTCACTTCCCATGAAGAGGAAAGACCCAAGAGCCCCACTCATACCTAGCTACATTGGGGGACATTGCATAGACAAGTCCCTACTTTATTTGGGATCTAGTGTGAATTTGATGCCATATAGTGTCTATGTTGATATAGGCTTAGGCAAGTTGAAACTGGCACATTGCACTCTTTAATTGGCGGATCGTTCCATCAAAGTGCCAAGAGGAAGGGTGGATGATGTTTTGGTAATGATAGACAAGGAAAGAGGTGCAGTGTTCCCTATAGATTTCATTGTTCTTGACATGGAGCCAGATGATAGGAAGATCCCCATCATCTTGGGAAGACCATTCTTATCTACATCTGATGTTGAGATACATGTTTGTAGTGGCATAATGACGTTCTTTATCATGAACCTGAAGATAAGGATCAATATATACAAGTCCTCAACCCAGTGAGATTGAGATGAGGACATTGGACATGGTTACTTCAAGAGTCCAACTGGTCATTTGAGGGAAAGAGATTTGGATGAAAGACTTGAGGATATATTGAGCGATCAAAGGGATGAGGAGCATAGGTTGAGTGTAAATGAGAGATGTATTTATTGAAAGAATGGACACATGAGAACTCCAAATGGATAAATGATGCAAGAAACTCCAAAAAGCCCCGCTGAAGGCATGAAACTCAATGTTTGTGGGAGGCAACCCACATAGGTTTGGGAAATTTTCACCCAACCTTCCATTTTTGATACTTCTGGTTATTTTTGTACTTTTCCAAGAAAAACACACACACACTTTTTAATAGTTGTTGTTTAGTTTTAAGATGTGTAGGTCAAACATGTTGAAATGGGGAAAATTGGATGAAATTTAGACAAAGAATTCATGGAAAAACACTTTGTATCAAGATTTGGTGTTTTGATGAAGTTCAAGTTGAAATGATTTGTTATAGTACTCATTGTGATGTGGTACCATGGAATGGCTGTGGTGGTATGCTCAAATCAATAGGGAAATCAAAGAAACTTGAGAAGAAAAGAATAGAGTCAGCACGGCCGTGTAGCTAACTAGTCAGACTAGCCATGTGAGGGGAAACGAACATGCTGCAGGTGAGCCACCATGGTCGTGCCATGTAGCACTGCTGTGCTACAACCCCATCCAGCACTTAAGTCAGCAATTTCCAATTTCTTCATCACTTGTTTATTATGACTCACAGTGACAGAACGGTCATTCTAAGAGTGACAGGATCCATGCAGCATCATCCAACACCTCTTCAACCATTGATTGTCCACTAAACCACCACCAATCTACTCCAAATCAGTTCCCTAACATTTTCCCTATCTCCATCCATCATTTCCACCCAATTGCATCCACTAATTCCTCCACTTTCTAACCATTTCTGCCCCCACATACGTGGAACTTTGAAAAACCTAGTTTTTGCTAATTTCCCCACCCAATTCCATCCACAATGAAGAAACTCGCCAAGCAAGTGTTGTATAAGACCAAGGAGGTCATTTCCTATGGACGTCGGCCCAAGAATGTGTCATCTCTAGCTCCGTCGGCATCCCTAGCCCCTCCACAACCACAGGAAGCCTCTAGTGCACATGGAGAATCACCCCATATGGCGGCGTCAGTGGATCCCATGATGTAGGAGTCCTCTAGATTCCATAGCAGATGTGATACAATAACCTGACAGTCTATTTCCTCCATAGCACTGTCACTTCCCTCGTCAGCTCGGCCCTCAGTTTCCTTAGCTCGGTTGTCAGTTTCAGCAGCACAACCTTCAACATCCACGGCACTACAGCCACAGCAGCAGTCACAACCTCAACCTCAAGCATGGAGACATCTACTTTTAGATGAGGAAGATGAAGATATGCAGGATGTACCATAAGAGAATGCATATGATGAGCAAAAAGAAAAAAACACCTAAAGTGAACAAGAAGGCAAAGAAGCCAAAGCACCTAGAGTGCCTGACTCGTAGGGTGATTGCCACTTGCTATGCATGTCAGGCCACAATGGAGACTCTAGGTTTCTTTGAGTAATATCAAGGCGTGATGGAATCAATGGGATTGTATGAGGTTCTGACTATAGTCCAGGAGACCTACGTGGATCTCACATAGCAGTTATTTACCACTTTGGAGAAAGTATTTGAAGATGGCAAAGATGCCATTAGAGTCGTGATTGAAGACAGGCATTGGGTCATCACTTCATCCATTCTAAACAACTATTTTGCTCCAAGTTAGGAAATGGCGACTCTCTTAGATAATGGAAAGACATATAAGAGTGACAGTGCTAGTTTTACTGCCATGTGGAAGGCATTCACTGGCCACATAAACTATGTAACGGGGAAGTCAAAGTCAAGTTTGCTCCATAACCCCTTCCTACACTATGTTTAGAAGGTTCTCGCGAACACTATTTTTGGCCGCTATGAGAATCAAGGGAGTTGCACGAAGAAAGACTTATGTGTCCTGGGATGGTTGACAAAGAGTAAGCATGTGAATCTAGGTGTGTTAATGATTGATCATATGAGGACAGTTCCATCCAAGAACAAGAATCTAATCCTTCTAGGAGGGATTGTGACATCGATTGTCATTGTCCTAGTTCACGGTGTTTCTGGATACACTAAGGCAGAAGGGGGAAAATTGGTAGACATGTAATATCTCATATGCTCTTTGATGATTGCAGTTGTTGATCAGAAATTCTTATATCAGGTCAACCCCTCATACCCAGGCAACACACAAGATCTCCCATACCACATTTTACCTCTCTTAGAGGAATTTGGTCCCCACTCCATAGTTCTTGAATTCGGTATGGAGATGGGAGGAGGAGAACCCTCAGGGCACTTTCCAACAGCCACAGAGCATTCCTGAGGGATTAGGAGAGTCACATGCAGCCACCAAGAGGAGGAGGATAGCTGAGGAGAGAGAGACACATTGAGTGAGGAGACAGGAGGCGGAGACATCACACCAGCCACAGTAGCCATCAGTGAGCGCATATGACATGTTGACTATACATGCGCAGCTGGAGGGTATTCAGGGGACACAGGACAAGATTCCGCGAGCACGGGAGGGATTCCAGTACACACAGGATGCATTGTGATTTTTTCATCAATAGATACACCATCCGATCAACCACAAGTATCACTTCTAGCATGGACAAGCCCATAGGAACCCCCAGTGGGGGGGAATATTGGTAGGGTGCACTTTCAGCATATCAAGATGCCTACCCTCCTACACGGGTGGATGAATGGGGCAACTACTACCAACATCCTCCACCACAGGGAGGAGCACCACTAGAGCCACCACAGTGATCATCTACCCTATCACTCCTATACTTCAATGTCATGTTGAGGACATCATGATTCAAAAGTTTGGGGTGGAAGGGTGGTATGCCCCCTTTCTCATTTCACTTATTTTTGCATTTCACCTGCCATTTAGTTTTGTATTCTTGCTTTGTTTTGTTGCTTTTTCTATTTAGATTAGATTTTACCTACTTTGCATGTTTTCATATCGTAGTTTACTTTCTGCCAATTTTTTCCTAATTTTCAAAAAAACTGCTCTTTTTGTCATGTGTTGCATATCATGTAGATTTTGTAATTTTTGCATGTTTTAACTACTATTTACTTGTTTCCTACTTTATTTTACATAGTAAAGGCTTAGATGAGATTGAAAGTGTTTGGCACCATTTTGGCCAATTTTTCCCAAGTTTTGAACTTCTTGCCTAAAAAGTGTGTGACCCAATCTCTATTTTTTGGATTGAAAATGATGACCTTTGACAAATGTAAGTGAATTATCATGGTTCATTGCTAAATGGCCTCAATCTTGAGTTTTTACATGTGAACCACCTTTCTTATTCTTGTGAACTATTTGGTTGAATTGTGATTGAAGCAAGCCGCAAATGCTTAGAGTTTTGTAGAATCTCATGATAGAAATGTGGTTTTAATATTGCTTGGTAAGTCATTGCTTGATGAAATTGTTGGAGTAATTTTTATGCAAGATATCTCATGTTTATGTCCACACTAGTAGCCCATCTTTGACTCACTTTTCTTCTACCATCCTCTTACCTCTCCGCCTCATGAAAGGATGCCAAAGTGCACACATTCAGCCTTGGCCGCCTCCAAAAGTTTGGGGTGGTCATATCCATGCCCCCCCGCTTCACTCTCATCATCATGTGCCCTATCCACATCAAGGGCAAAGAAGAATAAAAAGAAAAAAAAATGCAAAAAGAAAATAAAATATGCTCATGTTTAAGAACATCTAAATAAAGAAAAAATGAGTGTGTAAAAGCACTCCAAACTCTTACCACAACCCTTTCTGCCTTTTGCATGCCCATGGAGCTAGAAAACATCAAACCTAGATCATTTTGCCCTTTTTCGCATCCACATGAGTTAATTAGTATGGATGGACATATGAGATTGAATGATTGAATGTAAAATGGAAAAATTAGTCATTTTTGACCTTTGCTACCATGAAACGGTTTACCCAAAGTGATATGACAGCCATATGGATTGATTGTGTTTTATATGCTTTGTAATTGAAGTTTGCAGGCTCAGTGATCTATTCATGATTGGTTTGTGAAATGGGAGAGGATAGAGGTGGAATTCATGTACTTAGTCATCTTTGAGCCCATCTAGTCAATATTCACATATTGCATTGCATTTGTCATTTCTTAATTGTGAAAAAAAATACAGAGAGATTGAGTTGGAGCATACTTGAGGACAAGTATGTTTTAAGTTTGGGGTGGTGATGCATCCCTGTTTTAAGGCTCCATCTTGTGTCACATTGTATTTCAATCACATCTATACCTATTAGATTACATGTTATTTCCCCTAATATGCATATTTCTATAAAATGCACTTATGGAAATTATTTGCATGTTTTCAGGCATTTGGACCACACTTGGATGGAAGATAGAGAGAACAAGTGATCCTTAGATTTCTCTACCCTTAGATAGGCCCAAGGTGAAGTCCAAGACTCCCTCAACCTACTCCTAGTGGCCAAAGATCCATTAAAGCAAAGATGTCCAAGAAAACACCACGTTTCAACTCAAAGTGTTGATCTGGAGACCAGCACAGCCATGGTATCACAAAACAGCCATGCTATCTCACTCCAAAATCAACAGAGTCAACATCGAAGCAATGTAAGAATCACCACAGTCGTGACACATAGAATGGTCATAGTAGATGGACCCAGAACGGCTGTGCTACCTTGCACACTGTGTTGCAGTTGGTCCAGAATGACCGTGGTACCAAGAATGGGTAGAGAAACTCCAAGACACCATAGCTGTGGTGACCACCATGACTGAGTTGCCCAGCACGACTGTGTTACTCACAAAAACATAACTACTTTTCCACTACATTTCCCACTTTACCCCTACTTGACCTATTGCTTCCTCCCCACCTATATATATGTGGGTGGTGGTTGAGGCCGAGGTTAGATACCCTAGGCCACCCCTAGCTACCTTTTGTCACCCCATTTTCACAATCCATCCATTACACTTCATTTCCACCTCCATTCCACCCCATTTCACCATTTCCACCACCAAAACCCTAGTTTCCTAGTGTTTTAACCCTATTCCACCATCATTTCATGCCCTTACACCTTGGAAGAAGGGGGAGGACGTCTTGCAGTAGCTGAAGTGGAGGATCACTCCATCTACACCGAGCTCAATGGCTTCTTCTACCTCTTTCTCCTTTCTTTTTGAATTTTTCATTTCCATGAGTAGCTAGGCCCCTTGGGTGGGCTATTTGGGGTCAAAAATGTTACTTTGATACCATGTTGGGGGAAATGATATGTAAACATTATAATTTCGTTTGCTAATTATTATGTTCTATTTCTATCTCATTCTTCATGGATTGATTGTTGGTTTGTGCTTGAAATCACCTAGGAATTTAGGGGAATTGCTTATATGTGTGGAATTTTGGGATTTGCTCCTAGGTCCAATTCATGGATCCCTAGATAGCCACCCATCTTCCTACATTCTAATCAATTCTCATAACCCTGGTTGAGAGATCTAAGTAGCTAGTTTAGATAAATTTAGTGTGATTATCTTAGAGCTTACTCAAGGCTAGAATGTGGGTGATGTGAGCCCTAAAACCTCACTTTCACTCCCATTACTACCATCGGCCCCTAATCACCCTAAAATCCTCTAACATATAAACCTAGGCTTGTTTAGAATACAAATGAATTACACCTAAACCCTAATCTAATTGATACTCATATGGGTGGTGGGATGTGATAGGGACTAGTTCCCCTATACACACCCATCTTACCCATGGCTAGTTAGTAGTTTAGGGCAATTCATTAGACTCTAGCTTGCTGTTTGGTTTGGTAATCTAAATGAAAGCATAATGTTCACATGTCACCCCCAGCCTAATTGATAAGTGCATCCCTCAAGAAGACCACACATCCCTTTATTGCTTTAAAACCCTAATTTCCTTCTTGCTTAGCTAGTGCTAGCTTAGTTAGCTCTTTACTTGCTTAGTTAACTTCTTGTCTTGTTCTTGCTTCTCTCTTGCTAGTTTAGGTTTCTAATTGCTCTTTTGCCTTATTTACTAGATTAGTGTAGTGTAGACCTTTTCTTTCTTGTCTTAGCATATCTTGTTCTCCTTTCCTGCTTGCCTTGTCTTTTCTTGCTCATTAGAACTAGTTTTTTATGGTTAACTTAGGCTTAATCTTGTTTTCCCTCCTTTCATTACTTGTTCATCATTAGTGTAATCGACAAATCAACATCAAACCCTTCAACCCTAGACTCCGTAGTAGGAACCTAGCCCAAAAATAAACTATCTCTAGTTCCCACTTTTCTCCCTCTGGATCGACCCTATACTTCCTGCCCTCCTATACTATGACATGACCCCATGCGCTTGAGGGTATAGTGTTTTAGTAGAAGTAGGTGTGTTGGTTTAGGTCCTTATAAATTTTTAAAGTTATCCCACTGTGTGTCTGGATCTTATGGGGTGCATCTAGTCATATCTACTTGATTAGTGTGTGCATCTTTGGCGGGATGCACCAATATTGATATTGTTAAGGCATGTATTGTGGTATGAAGTATTGTGTATTGAGTGGCACCATTTTGGATTATTGTGGTTGCATAATCACTAGAATTGTGTTAACTTGTTGTTGTTGATCTTGATCAAGACCTTCTTGGGTGGAAAACCATTGTTGTTTGTCATTGTTTCCATTAGATAGACTGGTCATTTCTCCTATTGTATAATTAACATTGTTGGCCTAGGAAGTCGTTGTTCATCTTGGTTTCTAAGTTTTCATTGAAGATGAAGATGAAAGGTGACACTTGTGTTCTGGTAGACCCCTACTTTTGATAGAATTTTCAATTTGGAATAATGCTTGATTCCATTCAGAGAAAGTATTGTGTTATTGCAAGGATAGAACTATAGTAAGTGTAAGTGAGGCTTCTCTTATCACCATATAAAATTTATCTTATCTTTAAAGTTAAACTCCTGAAGTTCCCACAATCTCCAAAAAATTTGACATACCTTCATTACTTTTATACCATAGTGTGTCTTGATTTTCTTTGGTTGGGACTTGATCAAGGTTCTAGGCATATTTATCGATCTTTCTATTAGTCAATTGCTTCCAAATAGTGAGCGACACCAAATTTTGTTTGATGTGCAATGCACGGATAGGCTTGAAAAGGTTAGAGTGAAACATCTATTCATGATCTTATCATCATATTATACCTCTATCATTTTAGAGTGGTAGGTCTTGATGTGAGAAACCAGGTCATCGTTTCCAAAGTACCTGTAAAACTTCAATGCATCAAAGTTATTCAAAAACTTCACATTTGGGAAATGAAAAAATTTGTTGAAGTTTTTGACTTCATCCTTCTTTCCCTCTAACTAGTTGAGCTTACAAAGGATCTCAAGCATGGTGTATTTGTTGTTGATGTATATTGAATGTGATCCACTCTGTTTTCTGCAACCACTTGTATCACTAGTGGTTTTGATTATCATTAGAGACATCATGTATATCGATGGTGGGATACCATATGGTCCTCCTATGTATGGATTGTACCAGGGAGGTGGTGGCAGATAAAACATGTATTGTTTAAAATACTCCCTTTACATTTCCATGATGTACATCATGAACTTATCTAGAATCTATAAATTATTTGTGGATTTGAAATTATACTTTTTGTTAGGTTTGGATTCCTCTCCAGTAACCTCAACTTTCTCTTCATTATTATCCTCTTTGGTGTCACCACCAAGGATAGGAATGGACATTTTTTGTTTAATAACTATCAATACTAAACCAACATTTACATGTGAGTCAACTGGTATAGTCTAGGATAGTACATACTTGGTTGATATAGATATGGGTTACATGTGATGTATGGGAAAGAATGTGTTGTCAGGCTTGCATACAAGGCTCTTTAAATTAAGAACTTGGGTGATACAAGCCTTCCTTATTGTTGAAGTTGATTCATGTAAGGAATATTGGGGGTCTTGTTGTTTGGACTTCCAATAATCCTATGATATCTAACACTTGTGTAGTCTCTTTAAGTTTCTCCCCTCCAATGGGTTTGCCTTGTTTGTTATGGCAAACACCTCCTTGGCACCCACTTCAAAATGTTTGTCATAAGCACTTGATCTGATCATCTTAATTAAATGCTTTGATGACCAAGTAAAGTATGGACTCATGTTGGCTCCTATGATGACCCAAAATTTTGATCAACACAATTCAAACATGAGTATTAGTCAAAATATGTAAATATAAGGTGCACTAGGGTAAATTCTTCTGCACAAAGCTAATACATAAAAATTACGATAACTTCCCCATTATTTATGACAGTCACTCCTCTATCTTCCACAGTCCTATTGACTGACCCTACAAAAGATTTCTAGGGATGTATGATTAATAAACAATATATTCCCTTAGCTCAGGAAGGATAGAAGGATTCTTCAAAAATTTGAAACGTGATGTATCTAGTAAAAAATGTATCTAGTAATACCATGATGATGTGGTATATGCTGGTTTGAGGTAAAAGTGGGTGAAGTTAGGATGGTATCAATAGACAAAATGACTCGTTTATGGCCAGTGATGTATGAGATATCCCTCTCCCCAGGATGACTTCATGAGTGAATTACTAAAAAAAGATAAATTGGGAACCATAAAATTATCTAGGGTTAAGTTTTCCTACTCCAGGATAGTGACTATAGCTTGTTAACTATTTTCCCCTAGTTTCATCAAGCTATTGATGGAGTTCTAAAGTTTTTGGCCTCAAAATGCCCCAATGATGCTCCATTGCATACTCAATTTGATTAGATATCTCTTGAACCATGTACATGTTAGTGAAAGACATGACCATCTTCTAGAGTGGCATTGATTTGTTAAAGGAGATCTGGATTTTTCTAGCTTCAAAACATCTCAATGTTTCCTAGCCCTCTCTTGAATCATATCCCACTTAAAGGTGGAAAAACAAGAGATATGAACATGTAGAGCTTGTTATATGGTTCATAATAGGACCACCAAATATAGTTTAAGTTCTTAGTGTAGGACCGCATAGATATGGAAGTGAAAGAGGGTAATGGTCCAATTTTATGTCATGGTATGGTACCTTTGAATATGAAAGTGAAGGTAGGTTTGGTGGTCCAGTTTTAGGTCATGGCCCAAGACCATTGTGGGATAAGTGAAGATGTGAAGACCATCATGCTACTATGTAACACCTTAGTGGAGTAGGAAGATCTTTTGGATCAGATAGAATGGATATGCAGAGAGTAGGATTTGATAGTTAATCATGATTTTGAAGTTGTGTCGAAGATTGACAGAGTAAACTTATAGCATAGTCGTGAAGCTTTATTTTGGAACGATAAAGATGGAATCAAAAGTCCCTTCAAGCAGGTTTCAAATAATTTAGTATGTGTATCGTAGGAATAAGGATGTATTTTTATGGAATAATTTCAATGTGGTTGGTTCATGAAAGTACAAAACTTGTTGGTAAAATGGTTTCCTTTTGAGGTGAGGATGAAAGTTTGAAAACTAGCTTTCATAAGATCAATTATTTTCTAATATATTTCTCAAAATGGGTAGCCATTATGTGGGTACCAATGGTTTATGTGTGAGTCATGGGCTCATGAGGCGAGACCATAATCAAGCAGCCTTTTAGGATTGATCAAGTTTATACATCTTGGAAAAATTCCCAAAGTGTAAGATGCCTTAAGATTTCATTTTAGGTGCCTTCTAGGGAAAATTAGGCAACCAAAAAGATGAAAAATGTAAAACTTATGGTAGTTTATGTGTAAAGGTATATTTTGGAATCCTAATAGCTGGGTGTGGGATATGAAATTTTGGTAAAATGATCTAATAGAATCTTAGTAGTGTACCAGCATAGATAAGTTGTGAGATTGTGTGGTAAGATCATTGTTTTCTTTATGAAAAATGGTTGATGTAAGGAGATTCTAAGAATGTGTTTATTGTTTGATGGTATTTTTGTTTTAAACATGAACATGTTAGAAACCAATAAGAAATCTCAAGATATACAACAAGAAACAATCTTAGATTATGTAAAGTAAGCATTAGTTTAAGATGCATGAGTAGAAGATAAAACTACATGCCTATTAGCCCATGAGTTTAGATGAGTTTATGTACTCACTAAATCATGACCTATACATGAGGAGTTGGTTCTTAACTTCTATATGTCATGATGTCAACCATAGGTGGGTTAACCCATTTCTTGATATTTGGTGATGCTACCAATAGGACTCATGACTACTATGAATTTAGTTAGTCACTAGTGCTAGGATTGGGGTATTTGCATCAAGACCTTTGTATGTCTAGAACGGTGTAGTGTCGATACCTTTAATATAAAAAATTGTGCCTCATCCCATGATCCAACATGAATGTTGCAGCTTGTTGTGTTGATGCATGGGTATGTAGGTGTGTAAGGTATCACTGTGCATATTTTACATATTTAGACCCATGATAACAAGGTAAGGGTAGTAAAAAGCAAGTGGGATACCCCAAGCACACATGAAATGTAACCCCCTCCCAATACCAATCCAAATGTGCAAGAAAGTAAACATGAACGATATTAGTAAAGCAACACCTTGCTTACAGTAGAAGACTTCTCTTTCTCTTTCTATTTTAATGTTTCTTTAGGAAACTAAAAAGGAAACCAAATAAACAACAAAAAAGAAAAAGAAAGAAAGAAAAAGGAAACAAAAAGAAAACCAAAAAGGTAAGAAAAGAGAGAAACCCAATAAGGGAAGCACTAAGAAAATCCTAAAAGAGAAGCAAATATGAAAGCTCTAATAGGGAAGAAGATAGAAAAAATAGAAAGGGAAGAAAAGAGAATACCCTAAAAAGGAAGCCAAAATGGCAACCCAAAAGGCAAGCCAAGTGAAAACCCTAAGAGGTAACAACTCCTAAAATGAAAGCGAGAAAAATAATAGTAAGAAACCCCTCAAAGAAACCAAATTAAACAAGGAAACTTGAGGAAACAAAAAAAGCAACTCATATTTTCTAGTACGCCCCAATGGAGTCACCAACCATTTACAATGGAGAAAAATCTCACTAAGAGATAATCTCAGTAGTCTCATGTAAAACTAAAAGAAATCATGAATTTGATAAAGAGCATAGTCACCACCTTATTTTATATGAAAATAAGGATCACCATGAATTAGTGTTTAATACGGTGCAACATGCAAAAAGCTAAAAATTACTCCACCAAAGGGTGGATAAAGAGCAGGTTTTGTGGCAAAACACTAGATTAGCAATCCTATTATGACTAGGGAAGGTGTTAGGCACCCCCATGTTGCTCAAAAACTAGTATTTCTATTTGTATTCTAAACTTCAAAAAATGGTGGTTTTGTTTTGGCTAATGAAAAAGAGGGGAAATAATGAAATGTGGCTTAATTTGTGAACATTTGAAGATCTTAAATGACCATGGATTTCAAGTCATTTCCCTAAAGACTATTTTTTTAATATGATATCTTAATCATATCAAGTTCTCCAATGGTGGAGATACTTCTTGGGAGATTGGGATTAAGGGTCGAAAATAGATAGAGATGATAGAGGAGGGACCGATCATGATTAAGAGATACTTTTATGGGAGTGAAACTAGAAAGAGATGTAGAGATCAACTAAATTATGTAGCAGTTGATCTAGATGTGTAGTGCTGATTGAAAACAAACTAGATAAGCAAATCAATTTCTAGTTAATGAATCATGATATATGTTTGTTGAATAAGTAGTTGAGCAACTCATGCAAAAAGTTAGAACAATATAAGATGGATGAGCAGTTCTAGAAGCAATTTAGTTAGATAAAGTTAGATTAAGTAGTTCTAACTTTTATCAATAGTAGTTATAAAAGATACATTTAAATAATATCTAAAGAAAATGGCCCTATTTCTTCCTTACTGTCTTGACATCCTTTCTAATTGGAGAGCCATTTGTGCTAGAGGAAGGATCTTCTAGTCACTAAGGCAACAACAAAAGAAGCATAGATCCCTCTTTAACATTAGGATATTCAAATAGAGTAACAAGAAAAGGTAGATATGGGGGTAGATACATCCTAGAAATAGGGTAGAAATATTGTAGCTTTAGATAGAATATTATAAAGGGAAAAAACCTAGTGCATTGCTTTGTTCAATGGGGCCAACCACCAGACATGTGTGTGATTTTGTGTGAATTTTCCATGTAGCACTCGGGATGAGCGTAGGACTCCATGAGATGTCATCAATATTTTTGTATTGAATTTCTGGATTTTTTTAGAAGTTTGTGGAGATGTCTTGATAAAAAATGGTTTGGATCGCGAGAGTCATGTGATGAATAAAACTTGGGAACATGGAAGGTGAGATAAGATATGAAACTTGAAGTCCAAGTCTACTATTTGATCAAAGATATACATTTTCATTGAGATTATGACAACTAAATATCATGTAAATTTTCAAATTGAATATTATATTTAGGATTAAACTCAACATTTTTTGAAATAGGCTCTAAATCAATCAATTAAGGGAAATTTCATTTAAGTCCATAGAAAGATACTTTTTAGTATGCATACCCTTAAACTATGACAAATGAATGAAATGGGTGGATTAGATAGGGGGATGTGGAATAATGGGATGAACTCCATCATGATCTAGAGGCTAGAACTGATCCCTATCATTGAATGAATCACCAAGAATAGTGTGTCAGCAACTATTCAACCTCATAAAATCTAATTTTGTTGATTATTTATCTATCTTATACATGCTCCTCTTCAAAAAGCTCACCCGCTCACTTCTTCACTCCATCATATGTTGGATACTCCACACCAATTATGGCTTGACAATCCATTTTGCTTGAATACCACTAATACAAATTTCTCCAACACCTTGGAGGCTACATAGAATTACTACCAAAAAATATGATGATATGATTCTCCTTCTATTATGTGACTAGACTATCAAGGATTTATGTTATGGTTTTAAATTAACTAGAATGGGGTTTGTATTATGGAGTGCCCGACTATCATTCTTCATAGAATAAGGTGTGAGGGATTTTTGGGATTGAAGAAGAAAGTTTAATAATACTGAAAGGTATTTGTATGCATTTGGGTTTATCCTTAGTTAACAAATGCTTTCTTTGATATCTAATATTTGTTACATCTAATATTTAAAGTCATTAAAAATGAACACATGTGCACTATCATTTCTGAAGTTGAGTCTATGGATTATTATCTAAGGGTCTTAAATGCATAGTTTGGTTATTTTGAAAATTATTTATCTCCTCAACTATATATTCAAATTATATGTTGTTCTTATTATGTATCTTATTATTAAGAAAGTTTCTAAAGATATTAATGCTTCAAGTTGATACTCTAACGTTGTGAAAATAATTAGAATAATGGAATGTTCAAAAGTAAATGATCTTTTAACATATTTACTATTTTATCTAATCCAAAGCAATGATGGTAATATTGAGACTATAGTTGAAGATGAGGTCTGAACATATATTTAGAGTCACAATTTCAACTTTTTGTAAAATGATGTCCATGAATTTGATATTAAACATGGTCTAGAATTTTTTTATGATGAGGGACCCTCCCTCAAGAAAAGGCACATTTGTCACCTATCCTGAAAAGGTAAAACCTAGAGATCTACTCAGGCCGAAAGAATTTGCAGCCCTAATTGGTTGCATAGTAGTTGGATTCTCTATAAGTCAAATTGATTTTTGGGTAATGCTTCCAATGAATTTGAACTAGGACCCTTTGTATGGGGAACATGTGATGCGGTCACCCTGGGCAGTTCTTGTCAACAACATGGGGTCATCGTTGAACTTAAATTGGGATTGTACTATATATCAGTATAAAATGAAGAAACATAGCATATTTTGTCATAAGAAATGTAAATGGAATTAAAATATATTAGGGTATATGACAAATAAATGAAACTGAAATAAAGAACCAATTTGTAAGCAGATTGAAGGCATAGGAATTGAAATAAATTGTAATTTGGGGTTTGATTTCTAGTATGTTACAACTATTATCACTTTAAAAAGGTTTTTGTCCCTAAGATCCACTTTCTTATAACATAATTTTTTACTTTTAAGGTTTAATTCCTATCACTTTTGATATACAAAATTTATTTTTTCAAATTATGTATCTAAATTGATTCTACAACCTAATAGTCCCACCCCTAAAACATATTTCAGTCATAATGACTGTGTATTTTCTCACTATTTCCTATAGGTTATTGTTATGCCCCTAACAACAATAATCAATTGTATTATTAAGATATAGAATCAATGGATTATATGAAACCCCTAATTTAGCCACAATTATAGCTTGGTTTGCTCATTTAAATATTAGATGTATTAGTAATGACTTATTTGAAATTATTTTATGATTTATATGTTCATTATTTTCTTCAGGTTGTGTCGAACATGTGTCTAAAATCGTTGTATGTTTGAATAAAGAATATTTCCTATTTGAATCTCCTTGTCCATGGATGATTATTTTATCTAAATGTGTAGTAAAATTATGTCAGATACTTTCTTGGATTTCATTGGATGTTATTAGTCTTTGTTGGATACTCAATAAAGAGGGTGAAACCCTAGATGAATGGATAGTTGGAACTTTGTGAATAGACATCATGACATTCAACTGACGTGATTCTTTTATCATTTGAATTCATTTATACAATATTATTCTTGAAGCATGATATTTTAGTGAATGGCATGGAAACCCTAGTTCAGCCCATTCTAGGGTTCCATATATATGTTTGGTAATATGTGATTGTTGAAAGCAATCTGTATCTAGTGAAAGTTTATGAAACATTAAATCCTTATGCAAGTCACGTGATATGTGAATGAGGCAAAAGAATCCCTATGGATAGGTAATTCAGTTAATCAAGTATTTTCATATCAATGTCTCTCAGTATGAGATGTGGAGTTGCTCAATAGTTAAATTTTTGGTACATATTACAAATGAACTATGACATGAATTGTTTACTAAGTTAAACTAATAAATGTTGAGGTGATGATTGAATCATGAATTCAAGGAGTGAATTAGACATTTATATGCCATAAACATTATATAATACTTCATAGGAAGGCCTGTATTGTGGGAAGGAAATGGTTTCCTGACTGGAGGTAGTCCAGATTGAGGTAAGCCAGACCGCACCAGTAGGGTGCGACGGTCTTGACTGGTAGGGCAGAATCCTTATAGTTGTGTGGTACCCAACACCAACCGGGAATGTCGGTGGTACATGTGTTACGAGTTGTGGTGATAAGTGGACATCTTTGGTAGGTCCACTGGTGCACAACAAGCCTGAGGGCTTTGACTCTCCACTTGAGTTCCCAAGTTGAGAGGAGGAGTCAAGATATCTAGCCGCTCCCATTATCCACCGAGATCCAGACGTGGTGAGGCTTGTTGCAAATAGGGTCTTACTCGAGATATAGGCTTAGTAACCCAAGCATGCTTCTAAGACTTGTACAGTGAGATCGTAGCTTGTTGTGATATTTTCACATGTTATGGTACACCTCATGTGGGTTCATGGCATAATAATATGAATTAAAGATTAGTCACATGTGTAGTTATTCCTTTATTTTTTATATGTTTCTGAATTACTAGTTCCCTTGGTTATTAATCAAGTATACCAATATATTGATTTACTCTTTTTGGATAACCTAGAGTATCATGCCACATATATTTTTTGAATGATTAGTTCCTTTATAGCTCACTACTATTCTTGTTAAATTCACTTGGTCAATAATATACCTTTGACTACTAAAGTGCTTTATCATGTTTCTTTGAAATACTCAATTCTCTGAGAGAGTAGGCTCACCCCTCTATTCACAAATTTTTGGGGAAATCATGTGATTTCAAGATCTTGATGCATCAGAGTATATCTGTCACAGAAATCATGTATCAGATTAGTCAAGTTCAATCAGTCCCTGCCACTGTAGGTCCTTGTACAGAGTTGTAAATGATGATGTGTAACTTTGTTTCCTTAATAATAGAAAATAGATCTATTTATCTTGTCGTATGTATGTGGAAGTGAGAGAAATGTACTGAATGTTTAGATATGTATATTTATTTTATAAATCAAATTAGTGTAATCAAGGTTCAATTCCCTTGTTAAGTTTGTTTATGTTATTGAATGTGAGGAAACAAAGAGTTTGAAATCAAAGAAAAAGTTGGGAGTGATCTTTTTATTATGTATAATCCTCAACTTATGCCCTAATATCATGATTAGAGGTTATAGTGGAATGTGGGTGTAACACTAAATGACCAAAAAAGACACCTCAATCAACCAAAACTCACACTTGCTGAACTTCACATACAATCATTTCTTCCTCAACAATTGTACAAATGTAAGAAGATGTTTCTCATTTTGATCTCTATCCTTGGAGTAATCAAGTTGTCATCTATTAACACTACCATGGGATGATCCAAATACTACATGGAAACCATGTTCATAAATCTATAAATGTTGCAGGGGCATTGGTTAACACAAACAAAATGAACACAAACTCATAACGGACATACCTAATTTTAAAAGTTGTCTTTGGTATGTCATATCTCTTGACTCTCAACTGATGGCAACTAGATATCAGATCTATCTTTGAGAGCACCGAGGCACACTTCAACTAATAAAAAAAGTCATCTATCCTAGACAATAGATAATTATTCTTCACTATCACTCTATTGAAGTGCATGTAATCTATGCACAAACTACATTGATCCATCCTTCTTCTTCATGAACAATATGGGAGCACCAAGGGGATATGCTTGATTGTATGATCCCCTTATCCAAGAAATCTTGAAGTTGCACCTTCAATCCTTCATCTAATCTGGTGGCATCCTATATGATTTTTGTGCTATGTATTGCATACTAGGTACCAGATTGATCTCAAAATCAATCTCTCTAGGAGGTCAAAAACGTGGAAACTCATCAAGAAAATTTTCATCAAACTCCCACACCATCAAAACATCCTCTATTAGTGGCTTATCCTTGGTATCTACAATGTGTGCTAAGAAAGTTGCATAGCTTTATTTTATCATATTCTCTCATCTAGTCACATAGAGAGAATCTTCGTACCTCCTTGAAATACCAATAGACACTACCATCCCTAAACTCTACAAGCTTAGAACCATAGTACAAAACAATCTTATACTTCTCTAAGCTATACATCCCTAGGATCACAACAAATCCATGCATGTCAAGCATCATGAGATCCACTCAAATGATGCGTCTTGATAAATGAAGAACGTGTGATGCACACACCTCATGCAAAATAATAGAACCTACCAAAGAAGTTCCTAATAAAAGTTGATCAAATCTACTACTAACAAGCAAGTTACAAAGGAGTATCACCTATATGGTGTAAATAAGGGTGTTGCATCCAAAGTCAGCCAAAACATTTACATAACATTAAGTAATACAAGCTATAAAAAAATTCAAGATGAACCTATCATGACCCATGGGTTGAGGATTCCTTCAGACTGAGTCATATCATAGACTCGACTTGTTGCATGTGAATATATGACCATGGCATTTACCTACTAGTTCTGGTGACCTTCTCTACAAAGTTAGGCTTTGTCCCATTCTAGAACCCTTGTACTTGTGCAATATCTACTAACCTTGAATCTATTTTTATGTCACCTCTTGATACAAGTATGGGAAAATTTCCTTCATGTACCTACACTATCCACACTAATAGCACTGACTTGTCTCAAATAAATAAGAACTGGAGTAATTGTTGTTTCAAGTCTTATATTGTCTCTTATATTGCATCCTACATGGCCCTGTCACTGGCATAAAATCATAATTGTTCACCCTAGAAGGTGGTAGACCTCGACACCTGACCTTGTTAGGAGACCATTATGACTATACAAGTTCTCTTGGCTCTAACATTGCTTGTCACTATTGATACTACTTCACTATTGTGGCATCAAATACCTCATTTTCCAATAACTCCCAAACTATTGCCCTTATGGATGAATTGACTATTTTCTTCAACTCTACATCATGACTAACCACTATTGTCCTCTCACTCCTCCCAATAGCTTCTGCAAAGGATGAGAATATCACAAATATCTCTAGCATGAACTCCAACTGTACCAACTCCATGTTCAAAACTTCTAAAATGATCTAATCCTTTCCTCCTCTATGTCATCTAAGTGAGGATCGAACCTTAACATCTCCATGAATAGTGCCTTCTACATTAATTGAAAACATCCTTTGAAGTATATACTCAAATTGGTTCATCTTATCCTCCATGTAATACCTACCCTCAAACTCTTTATGAAACTCAATCCAAGTAGTCACCTCTTAGTTTCTCCTCCTCCTGCATAGCCCACCAATGGACATCACTACCCTCCAACATGTATAGTATCATGATTGATCTTATCCCTTATTCTATGTCCGAGATCCAAAAATCCTTCTCAATCTCTATCAAACAAATATTTGCATCTACTAGATCAATCATCCCAACATACTTTGTGGCACTCACTCCACAAAAACTCTCAAAATGTTTCCCTAGAACCTACATAGACTCAACGTGTGGGGACGCTACCTTGGGTGGTGGAATCAATAATATATCCTCCATGGGCATTATTCTAGCCATTAGATCTTCAAACATAGATTGGAATGCAGGGGTAATTGGTGTTGTAGGGTTCAAGGGAGGCGATATAATCTGCATTATTCCCACCACATATACTCTTGACTCGATAAACCTCTATCTCCCTCCATCTCCACACAACACATAGGTACTCTATACGTTCTCTTTGTGATGCTAAATCATATCTATAAAACCATAATAGGTGATTATATATAGAGAACACACAAGAACATACATGACATTTTGTGTCCCTATACCTCTAGGAACCTAGACTTTAATACCAACCAAACTATGATGTCCCGCCACACAAAAATGAGATAACTCAAAAGAAAATGTTTTCAACACTAACCATAATCATAAATCAGAAGATATGAAAGTGCAATTGAGAAAATTCAACCACATTTAAGCAAGGTGCAAATAAAAGGTCCATTACTTTCATATATTTATAGGTAACTATACATGATATCTTTACTAACCATTGTCACATGTTGCGTAAGAAAAAGGTATAGCTACCAAAGTTTATAACATGAACATTTATATACATGGCATGCAAGACAAAAATAGAGTACTTGATATGTATTAATATAAAACACCCTACACAAACCTGAGTGTACAGGAGAAACTCTAGACATCTCCAAAAAGGCAAATGTTACGACTGTATCTGAGCTTAATCGGTAAGTTAGGGTTTATGTGGATGATTACATGCTTTACTAGATTTATAATTACTTAAACATGATTAATGATGATATATAAATCATGATATGTTAAACCTAATGATAACCCCAAGAATGCTATCTCTTTGTATAATTAGGGTTTGAGAAATGTAAACCCTAATCGACAAAAAATTAGGGTTTTGATAGTACATGAATATGGAATTTGATCAAGATAGCAGTATGGTAAATGATTTTTCATATTTTATACAAATTTTGTATTTAATTTAATTTTGTATATGATATGGATAACTCAATAATTCATATTGTAGAAAAATTTCAGAATATTTGAGTGTTCTTTGAATGTGGTTCTCGGTCAAACTATACTTCGACCAAAATGCTGACAAAATGCTTTTCAGAAGTGTAGTGTTTTATTTTTCATTAATTATTGGTAACTCAAAATGATCTAAAATTCTAACTAGAGATCTAAAACTCAATCATAAACAATATGTAAAATTTTCATAATTTTTGGATGCGTTTAGACCTTATCAGTAGACGAATTACAGTAATATTTTCATGACGGAAAATTCAGCTGAAATAAGAGAAAGTATAGTGAGGGGTCAATGTGCAATTGACCCAAGCAGCTCAATTGCTCTATATGGTTAACCTCACACACAAGGAGATCTCATAATTCATGATTCAATCCAGAGAAACAAAATCCTAGAGAGATAGGGAGAGTTAGGGTTCGAGAGGAGAAAGTGATGGAGATGCTGACCTAGGGTTTTGCGGTCTGAGGAATGATGAAATCGTGGTTTCCGAGTTGAAAGGAAGAAGAATCAGGTGAATTTCTAGGGATTTGATATGAGATCGATATTTTCAAGGATGAGATGTGTTTTTAATGTGTTTTCACACCTTAGGGTGAGTGGGAACTTCCTTTAAACAATATATTGCACAAAAAATTGGTTAAATCATCCATAATCTTTAATTTCTTAGTATGTGTGTGACGTCCCCAGATTTTCTAAAACTTAATCTGATGTGTGACGTCCAAATTGAAACCCTCACCTCAGCGAGAATCACAATTTAAACATCCCACACTAGGCTAAGAAAGAGAAAATCAAGGGAGTCAGAAGGAAACATAGTAGCACATTTTTTTTTTGGTGAAGCCAGGGGACCATCTATTCACCCCACTCCCCTCGTGTGGGCACAATCAAAAGCAAAGATACATCTCCTGCTGAATCGTAGGTAACCCCACAAAACACACCAACACAAAACACACATCAAACAAGGCCGCACAAACCGACCCAAAAAACCCCTCCTACCTCTCTCTCCTCAACACAACATAAGGCGTCTTGTGCTTCTTAAGAAACACCATGCCCCTAATCCTACTAGGAACAGTCCTCATATCAGAAACAACAATCGGCTCAGTCAAATGCATACCCCATCTCCCTATCTCCTTCGGGATCGAATTGATAACTTTATGCACTAACGATCCAGTAATGTCCCTCTCCGCAATGATCTCCTTCACCTCTTTGATCAAATTAACGATCTTCCAAGGTGCAACATCAGCTCCCCACAACATACCATGGACTGAACGATCATCAATCTCCACACTAGAAACATGTAAAAACTGATCTTCCGCAAACTTAATCCCAACAGCACATGCTTGAACAAGCACCATCTGGTAGCAATCAGCCGTCAACCAAGCTCTAGAAATCTGACAAACAGCAGCATAATGGTTCCTAACAATCCCAGCCATCCACCATCTATTACGGCCATAGATATCACGGTTCTGCCCAACCGCAATGTTCAGCTTCAGATTATAAATTTCAGGATTCATCCACCTCACCAAACTAATCTCCTTCAGCATGTACATAGGATCCTCCACCCCATAAGCCTTAATCCTGTTATGAAAAGAAGAATCAGCTATGCGGGTGAATCTTTTTTGCTTCATCAAAGCGTTAATCTGGTATATCAACCAATCCACCTCCCTATTCCACAGAATCTTCCTGTTATCATATCTAGCCGCACACCTCATCCGCCAAATACAGTACGGAATAATAGTGGCCATGCACGCCACAAGCCAAAGCTGTAAATCGCCAGAACTACCAAAGGAACAAGCATCAATCAAAGATATCCGATCCGCGGGAGCAGGATAATCCGTGATCTCTGTGAACCTGGTCCAGAAAGATGTGGCAATCTGACTATGAAACATAAGATGGTCAATGTCTTCCACACTTGGCTCATCACAACAATCACACCGGGACGCTAGAGCAATATAGCAACTGGCCACGTTCTCATCAGTAGGGACAGCATTCTTCATCATCTTCCAAATGAAAGCACACGCCTTAGGTGAGTTGACGTGCCAAATTCGGTGAAGCCCATGCGGTCCATCATAACTTGCACTTCCCAAGATCATCTTGACAGAGCGAACGGAAAACTGGCCTCTCAAATCCGGTATCCAAATGGGATAATCATCCGTGTCTGAAATTTGTTGACCCGCCTCTCTAATAAGCTCCACCCCATGCTCGTCGAGGACCTGCTGTAAAGATAGCCAATCCCAACCACTCCCATGAATCCAGAAGTCACGTATCAAAAAAGGTTGGTTGTGATCACTGTTAAACCGTGCGTGATCAAACAACCTCTCATCACACCACAAGAAATCCCAGAACGGAAAATCACCCTTTCCAACAATCCAGCGGCAATGAGGATATATGCTCGGGAACATATTCCAAACTTTCTTCCAGTAAAATGACGCATTTGACTTATACTTCAGATGGTGGGGATATAAAGCAGAACGACCAACCGCTCTATTTGCATACTTGGCGCTACAGAACTTGGCCCATAAAGTATCTCCAACAATAATCTCCCAACACGCCTTTGCCACAAAAGCGTTGTTTATGCTGCGAGTAGTAGACAACCCATGACCACCTTGTTTTATAGTAAGCGCCACTCTGTCCCAGCTAACCCAAGCCTTCCTATGAACGTTGGCACGGTCCGCCCAAAGGAATTTAGAAAACATGGCATCAAGACGAGAAGCAATACCATCCGGAATACCAATAGAAGTCGTTGTATACACCATAGTAGAAGATAACACATGTGCAATCAAAAGCTTCCTGCCTGCAAAAGATAACAGCCTGGACTTCCATGAAGCAGTCTTATGAGAGACCTTCTGAATAAGATAATCAAAGTCAGAAATCAAGTTCCTTCCAGCTCTAATCGGCACCCCCAAGTATACAAAATGATCAACCACATTATCCATCTGAATAGTTGCGCCAATATCCATCTTAGTAGCCGGGTCTTTGCTGCCCACAACACAAGAAGATTTCAGCCTATTAATCCTCTGGGCCGACGCAGTCTCATACATAGAAAGAAGCACCTGAATCTCATCCATGGTGTTAGGAGTAGCATTCACACAGATCATAATATCATCAGCATAACTCAGAAAGAGAGGAGGGATCCCATTTCCCCTAGTACGAAATCTCGCCACTCTCCTCAACTCCCCCATAAGCGCAAGCCTTTTGCAAAGGATTTCTTCAAACAAAATGAATAGAAAAGGAGAGATGGCATTACCTTGTTTCAGCCCCCTGAGCAAAGGAAAAAAATCGGAGGACTCTTCCCCAATCGTAACCGTAGCCAATGAGTTAGAGAAGAAACTGATACATAACTCAATGAACTCCTTGACAAAACCGAACCTCACCATGATCCGCTCCAGAACATCCCATTTAATCCGATCATACGCCTTAGACATATCAAGCTTTATCATGATGTTCGGCCTATCACCCCCATAGTAGATGTCATGCATCAACTCCTTCACCAACCGGACATGGTGAGTGATCTCCCTCCCTCTAATAAACGCCGCCTGCTCCTCAGAAATCAAAGCCGGCATCAAAGAAACCATCCTGTTACTAATAACACGTACAAGGATTCTCAGCGCCACATTTTCTACAGAAATCGGGCAGAAATCCTTCTCCAGGATCGTCGGATCATCCTTCTTGGGAATAAGCACAATACGGCAACAGAACAAACTACGATGACAATTCTGTCTAAGGAAAAAGGCTTCAGCGAGTCTCATAAAATCATCTTTTATATACTCCCATGCAGCCATATAAAAAGGAATAGTAAAACCATCAGGACCAGGAGCAGAAAACTTGTCCATTTGGCTCATAGTATCAAACACCTCAGTCGCACTAGGAACAGCAATAAGAGACATATTATCATCCATAGACACAGCCTCCGATATACTAGCTAGGAACTCCTCCAGAATATCATCATCATGAGGTACCATCTCGCTGTAAGTATTCCTATAGAAATCAGCAGCACATGACGCAATCTCCTGCGGGTTAGTCACCCTATCCCCCGACGGTAAAGTGATGCATCTAACTCTCTTATTCTTTCTACGGGACTTCACAACAGCATGGTAGAACCTAGAGTTGCGCTCACCGTCGTTCAGCCATTGGATCTGGGACTTCTCTTTCCATATATTCTCCTGCACGTCTAACACCTCTTGAAGCTCAAACTCCGCAATCCTCAAAGCAGTCTCATTGGCCGTGCAAGGGTACTCATCAAAGGCAGTTTGGGTAACATGGACCACATCCTCTAGATCTAGGATCTTTTGGATTACGTCCCCAAAGGTCTTCCTGCTCCAAGACTTTAGAGCCTCTCTCATCCTTTTAAGCTTATAGTAGAAAACATTGGACGGGTGCCCCTCTCTGGAATCATCCCAAGTATCGGCAATGATCTTCATACACTCCTCATGCTGTAGCCACGTCTGCATGAAAGCAAAAAAACTCTTCTTTCTGATAGTAGCCAAATTTCCATACTTGTACAAAATCGGGCAATGATCTGACACTCTATAACGAGTAAGATGACACGTGCAAGAATCTGGTCGCAGAGCATCCCAAGTATCATTCAGCAAAATCCTATCAAGTCTCTCCCAGATAGTAGGCGTATTGTACTGCTTATTGACCCACGTGAACCTGCTTCCCTCAAACTGTGTCTCCTTGAAATACCCGCTCTGGATAAAGGCGTTGAAGTCAACAACTTCCTGAAAGCTCCTGTTATTGCCCCCTCTCTTCTCTTGATCACTTCTAATGATATTAAAATCACCTGCAAGAAGCCAACTACTATCTCCAATGATACCCGACATCTCAAGAAAATCTTCCCAAAGAGACCGCCTGTAAACGTAGCTACAACTTGCATAGACCGCAGTAACAAAAAAATTATTACTCCTCTCATCAGTATATCTCATAGTCACATTCTGCCTATGACACTTCACAACCTCCGGCTTGAGAGTGCTATCCGCATAGCACCATATTTTACCCCCATCAACTACATTATCAGTCGCCCAATCCAGATTCACAATGTCCAGAAGTTCTTCAGCCACCCTAGGATGTAGAAAAGGCTCAAAGATACACACAATCCTAGGTTTATGCCTCCTGCATAACCTACCCAAGACTCTTCTCGTCTTATTATTCGCCGCACCCCTAATATTCCAGAAAAGGTAGTTCGAGTCCATGGACTAAAATGACCACCAACAAACACTGCCTCCTTCAGAAATTCCTATCTCTGTCTTCCCGATCAGCATAAGCAAAAGGAAGCTCACCATCAGATAGCCTTCTTCTATGAACAACTCTGTGTGAGTTACCCATACGTCCTCGCTGTCCCAAACGCTCCTCATGGCTGAAATATTCACGATGTCTCCCATCATCCTCATTGCCTATGTGTATGTAGTCACACAGGCTTCTATCATGCAGCATCTTCCTTGCACCATCTTCATCAAACACGATCCTACGTGGGCCAACCTACTGTGTTGTACACTCAACCTCCTCACGACATGGTTCAGATTGTGTCGGCATCTGCTGATCCTTCTCATGTTGCACAATGTCATCATCTCCACTATCATGCACAACCATCATCTGTCCCTCATCAGAAGTATGTCCAGCTACGCCTCCACTCCGATTAATAGCCAACGCATGCAATGGAATGTCAAGGTCACGTCCAACCTCCGTCAGCGAGAAAAGACTTGAATCCAGTTCCCCCCGAGCAACCATCTGCAAGTGTACGCTAGACCTTCTGTTCCCATATGTCAAAGTGACATATTGAGGTACATCTTCATTGAAAGCTTCAACTAACACCAGTATACCAGCAATGTCATCGGGTCCTCTCATCCATCCAGAAGCTACTACCAATCTCCCAAAGCTGTTCACAATGTCGTCTATCGCCTTGTCATCCCGACATACAATAGGTAAATCTTCAATCCAGAACCATATCGCCTCCTTTCTGGCGCATCTCTCACCTTCCTCCATGCTATGCAAGCTGATATCAAAACCTTTGAATCCCAACATCTTAGAACTGGCAGCATCCTGTGCTTCCTGCACACTACTGAAAAATACGACTGCTTTACGCTTAGAAAATCTGTAGAGATCTATGGCATGCTTCCACACATTCTTTAGGAAAGGAGACAGCTCCGTCCAGGACACCTGGGGTGGCCAGCGTATCTCCACCGCCTTGCACAACGCTTGAGCCTTTCTTTTACGATCATCATCATCTGGCCCTAGATCCACAGCTACTCTCTTCGGGACATGCTGAGGTGCACCACGAGCCGGGATACCCACGTGCAGGGGTGGGAACACAGTTCTCGACATGATATCCGGGGGGGAAGGATGACGAGAGTTTAAATCAGTAGTACATCTTCGAGCAAGGTGACCCGGCCTGCGGCACTTGTAGCACACTTTCTCCCGAATGCATTGTGACTGCCAATGACCTTTCTCCAAACACCTGTAGCATGTGTCCCAAGGGACGCCACTCATCTGTGTGCGTCTATCATTATTGAACTCCATCCTCATGCTCGGTCGACCTTCTTCAACCCTCCGGTTAGGGTTTATCGTCATGCTTCTGCTGTCCGTATCATCGCTGCCCCTACCGTAGAAGCGCCGCTCCTCCTCCACGCGTGGGACTCGGACAATCGATGCTAGCCTATGATTTTGAGCCGTGTGAGCCTCCATCTGCTCTCTCCCCGTTAGAACTGGAGTCGTAGTCATCCGTATTGGCGTGCTTCCGTCCCCCATCAGACCATCCTGCTCCTTTCCACGAGATGCCGAAGCTTCACCATGCTCCACCATGATGGACGCCTCTAATGGTCTCGGCTCGGATTGAACCAGCGCCCTGATGTCCGGAAGGATGTCATCTACGTGCACGGCTTGCGCCTCCACTCCTGCCCTCCTGTCAGCGACCGCCTCCCACGCTCTGTTGTTTCCCCGCAGACCTTGGCTCCCGCTCTGCTGGGCGCCGCTCATCTCCACTACGTCTGACGCAAGGTAGACCACCGGGGGCGGGATGTCGCACCGGTAAGTAGGCCGCAACGACGTTGTCCGCCCGATCGCCTCTACGCACCCTAGCGCCGTCCCAAACACAGTAGCACATGCACATGAACAATAATAAAACCATACAACACATGTTCACCATTCAACATATAATTACAACATGAATTGTTACAACATTTGATATTACATATTGAACAGAAAACTTCTACACATACATGTACTACCACTAGACTACAGGATCTTAAGACAACAGGTCCACCTGTACATCAGCTCGCCATACAACTCTCACTATCCTGGATCTTCAAGAGCATAACCACAACCTAAACAAAATATTATATGTGGTACACGTCAGCATAATATTTCAAGAATATTGTACTGAGTACGCCTACGTGTCTTTTTATATACCTCTCATCATATCTTGGCAATAAGATAAAACTAATACTTGGCAGTTATAAAGAAATATAAGAAAAGCATATACTTGCACAAAGATGTTCATTAACAAAAGAGAACACATATTTTTAAGCACATTTCCATCATATATCTCGTACATCTACCCCCAAGGGCTTTGATGTTTTTAGGCCTTATGATCTACTACCAAAGAGTTTGAGATCATTTTACGTGTGATCTACTACCAAAGAGTTTGAGATCTAACACATGTGATCTACTACCAAATAGTTTGAGATCACTTCAATGCACTGTACTACCAAAGAGTTTAGTGTTATCATATGATGGATCAGATATCTTATGTTTCATGTGTTCATAGCCATAAGTATGGAAAATTAAGCAAGACATCATACAAGAACAATCATTTCAATCAATACCATATGCCAAGTCTTTACTACCATATAACACAAGCTTAATGTATAATAAGCCAAGCAAGAGGTAATGGCGTACCTTGATCAAGAGAAACCTAATCATCACATATTCCTCATGTCAACTCTAACCTTGGTCAACCCTGATTAAGATAAGATCATATGCTATTGTCAGGTTCTCATCATCTTACATCTCATCTTAACCCTAATTATATCCATATTAGGGTTTAGCTTAGTTCATTAGGATATGTGCATCATTACTTGTATTCTTATCTTATGATTATCTCACTGATGTCATTTTCCAGATTACATCTCATTATCAAATTTCATCATCTGAACATTAGGTTCCATATCCTTTTTGTGCACATATTAACCCTAGGTTACATCATTAACCTAGCTTAGGGTTTTATAACATGTATTAATGGCCATCTTCATATAACTTGAATTTCGTGTATGAAACTAATCTCATATTTAAAACTGAGGTTCAATATACTGATATGAGATTTCTCTATAAATTTCATCATTTATAGAGCACATATGTATTTATTGCATTTTATTAGGGTTATAGCCCTAATTAGACATATTAAGAAAATTACATGATTTCGTACATCATCATGACCATAACTAACATCATATGCATTATAAACATGAAATATGATTTACAGGTATTTTATCATAATTTTAGGGAATCGTTTGATATTTATTATCCATCATAAGAGCATTTCACAACTAACACGATATCACTAACATTAGTGCATCAAAACACTGATTTTATGGTACCATGTTATCCTACTCATTTTTATGAGAATTTGGGTACTTTGTTTGCATTTTTCTGATATTCCAGTGAATTACTATGAATTATCTAAGAACTGGATATTTACTGAATGGTTTACCTTTTTGGGCCAATTGCCAGATGACACGTGGCACGGCTGCTTGAATGGTCTAGGTAGTTTACAGCTTAGGTCTTCCTGGTTTTGGGGCCGGTCTGCGTTTTGAACGCAGTTCCTGTTCTTCTTTCTCGTCTTCTCCAACAGGCGTACGAGTCCACAAGACTCGTTCTCACGGCTACCGCAGCGAGAGGCATCCCTAGCGAGAGAGGTCCCACACACAAGGGCTCTCTTCTCCGCACGACGCAGCACCGCTGTAGGCCTCGTCATAGGCTGGACTCCACCCGTTGCTCGCATCCTAGGATGATGCTGTGGAGCTTGACCTCCACCAGCTCGTCGGTGTTGGCCGTCGTCGCCGCGGTTATGACTCTGGAAAGCGATTCTAGAAACCTCATGGTCCCTCGTTAGACCCTAAGGCCAACATCGTCTTTGGAAAAGCCGTACAGACCTCCACGGCTACTTGGGTTTTTCTTCGGCACCTCTATATCTCCTCCAGCACCATCTCGGTCGCTTGCGACTGCTGTGGTGGTGCAGAAGAGACAAAGCACTTCTAGGACTCCAAAATCCAAGACAAAGTGCCGTCAAGAATCTGAAGATCCTCAGAAACTCATGACTATATTCAAACTGTGTCGGGGATGCCTCGCTGACCACCCCCAAGCTTGGTTCTCATCTCTAGAATCCTCCACTCCGTCAGCCAACAGTATTAGCCCAACAAGGCTCAGAGACACGCTTAAGAGACTCACCTGACCTCAGCCTTCCCTTTCCCTCTCTCATCATTCCCTGGTCTCCTCTCTTTCTCCTACTTCCTCTTTCGGTGTTCCCCATCCTATGTCTGTGAGATGTAATGGAGGCAGGGGAAGTGGCGGCAACTCAGTCTCCCTACTTGCTTGGCTAAATAAAGTATGTGAGGGGTCAGAGTGAAGTTCTCATCAAGGCAGGTCTATCCTCTCACACAGAAACTGCTCTTAGTCCACGATTTGAACATGGGACGAGGTCGGAGCTTGCCTCAGTTTCTACCCCCACGACCTCGGCTTATCCGCAGGTAGGGGATTATGGCTTGGCCATCAGATCTCATCCCAAAGGTTGAGAACAGTCCCTTCACTTAGAAATTCCGGGGCACTACCCTCTCAAAGGTTGCAGCCACCATATATAATATCTAAGGCTACAAAATGTCCACGCCACCCAGTCGAGGATCCATGGGCGTGACACGGCCTAACTTAGGCTCAAACTATTAAACTTAGACTAATGCACATTATTTTTCAAATATATGAACTTAAATAAATCCCTCTAGGAGCATCCAAATGCCACCCAATTTTAACCATAGCTCCCATACTTCTTGAGCTACCTTCTATTCAAAATTGGTGACCAAACTCATCTGTTGGACCACTCAATAAAATTCCTCAAAAAGGCATTAAAAGAGAGATCTTAATCATTATATAAATCTCAATCAACATTCCAACTTTACTAAAACACTTGGAACTCTCATTATAACTCAAGATATGGATTCTAATATGTTATTGGAGATTTATGGATTTCAAAAATCTACTCCATCACATCCTACACACCTTAAAAGAAATTTCGTCCTCGAAATTAAGCCAGAAACCACTTTGTCACATCATATACATCTTAAAAGAACTTTCGTCCTCGAAAGTAAACCATACTCATACTTTCAGGGAAAACCCTATCTTGTCTTCAATCATATTATGATACTACCTTAGGTGCAACATATCCATAAGCAAAAGCTCTAGAACTATATCCAAGCTACCAGAATGCTTTACAACATCTAGGGTGAAACATCACTCCATAGAAGCTCAAACAAGGGTTTAGAAACTCTGATTAGGTCATTACATATCTCGTATATTAAGGTTGCATCTTTATCTTTAGCCAGGCATTAGGGTTCCCACATCATATTACCATGTTCCATAGGAGCCAACTAAAGTTAACCCACTTTATCCATATAGATCATAACAAGGTGTAATAATTGTTATGTTAATTGTCAGACTTTATTTTCCATCTTATTAAGCACTAAGATTAACACCTCATATAACATGTTGCATTCATATGATCTTACTTCATTACTCATAATCAATTGCAACATTTATTAATGAATTCATCACAAGATTAACCAACACTATCAAATTATCATCATTATTCATGTACATGGTTAACCATTTATGCCTTGATATCTATTAAACCATTTCTAGATTTGAATCATATCATGTCTATATATCACGTCTCAAGATTAGATCACATCCTTACATATATTATATCATGGTTGTGCTAAAAAAACTTATGTGAGTTGCTCTTTAAACATATATCAAAACTTCATCTAGTCCAACTAAGGTCCTAACCCTTGTCATGAGAGTAATACCATGCTCAGTCTCTCTGAGCCAACTCAACTCAATGAGTATCTCATATGCATATACTTTATCTTTCCTATGTGCTCTAGGGTTATCGGATTACCTCATTGGCACCAGTTGATCAACTTCACAAAATCTAGCCACATAAGCACAAACCAAAACATGGTATGACATACTCTTCATAGGTCTCTACCCATGAAACATCTTTACCCAAAACTCTCATATATACACCACTAGTGTCCTATGTGGGAAACCACCAACCCGAGCATGAGGCTTTGCAAAGACTAAGACAGATACCTCCTCCAGGGTCTTGGGCTCTCTCCCTCACCCAGATGGAAAGCACTCATATTCATGTTCACATGTGTATATATAACTAGCCTCTCTCTATATCTAGGGTTTGATCCTCCCAAGGACATCTAGTGTTCAAGAAGACTATAGGAATCATGCATAAAGCAACTCGTCTCAATCACTCAGGAGTAGTCTAGTTTAGGACATATCATATCACATAATTCTCATATCTTGGAGTTTAGGTTCTCTAACCTTCTCCCTCTGGGTCTCACTCTCTCTGGAGTTAACCCTATAAATGGTCCCAACACTAGAGGTCCTCCTTTGTAAAAGAGCTTGAGGCTCATGCTGACTCACAACCTTGTCTTAGCTTAACATATCTTATCTCATAAAAGCATATTTACATGCATCATCAAAACTTATCTCAAATCCTCAAAACTGAACTTACATCCTCAAAGACAAACATAGATCATCACAAACTATCTTATATCATCTATATAAGACTTACATCATATAACCAAAACTTATATCATCTATTCCATCTATCATGTATATATTCCAACAAGGCTCTAGACATCTAATCTAGAACTACTCTCTCTTCTAGACTGATGTCATTCACTTTCACTTAGGTTACATGACCACCTCCTACTCGTACATGTGTGGGGACACATTTTTTTAATACATATATATAATAAAATATTATATAGTTTTTCTCCGATAAAACATGCATCAAAGAAAACTATCAAGGTTCGATCCATTTGGAATCAAAAACCAAATCCTGAAAACGAGTTTCCCACACATAGTAGAGATTACAGTGTCATGAAAACTAGTGAAAAGGGTGAGAACAAGGGGTAGACTAGTGTAGCTACGCTAGACAACGTGCACAATATGTCTAGGGTTTCTCTTCCCTTGATGCACGTCATTTCCAAATAGTGCAACGTCCCATACCACTGTGCTACAAAGAAAGAACGACATCTAAGGACTTGCTACCCAACAAGAACTAGTCTATACCTAGTTCTCAGACATCTAGGTGCTAACCTAGAGGATAGGTCAGATCTAGTCTCTAAAAGACGACTAATCTAACCCTAAAGATTATTAAGTTCAAAGTTTTGTTAGTTTGAGTTGCATAATGAGCAAATGTCAGGCTTTGCTATTGATCATGCTCTTATACCACCTGTGATGTCCCCGGATTTTCTAAAACTTAATCTAATGTGTGACGTCCAAATTGAAACCCTCACCTCAGCGAGAATCCCAATTTAAACATCCCACACTAGGCTAAGAAAGATAAAATCAAGGGAGTCAGAAGGAAACACAGTAGCACATGCACATGAACAATAATAAAACCATACAACACATGTTCACCATTCAACATATAATTACAACATGAATTATTACAACATTTGATATTACATATTGAACAGAAAACTTCTACACATACATGTACTACCACTAGACTACAGGATCTTAAGACAACAGGTCCACCTGTACATCAACTCTCCATACAACTCTCACTATCCTGGATCTTCAAGAGCATAACCACAACCTAAACAAAAGATTACATGCGGTACACGTCAGCACAATATTTCAAGAATATTGTACTGAGTATGCCTACGTGTCTTTTTATATACCTCTCATCATATCTTGGCAATAAGATAAAACTAATACTTGGCAGTTATAAAGAAATATAAGAAAAGCATATACTTGCACAAAGATGTTCATTAACAAAAGAGAACGCATATTTTTAAGCACATTTCCATCATATATCTCGTACATCTGCCCCTAAGGGCTTTGATGTTTTTAGGCCTTATGATCTACTACCAAAGAGTTTGAGATCATTTTACGTGTGATCTACTACCAAAGAGTTTGAGATCACTTCAATGCATTGTACTACCAAAGAGTTTAGTGTTATCATATGATGGATCAGATATCTTATGTTTCATGTGTTCATAGCCATAAGTATGAAAAATTAAGCAAGACATCATACAAGAACAATCATTTCAATCAATACCATATGCCAAGTCTTTACTACCATATAATACAAGCGTAATGTATAATAAGCCAAGCAAGAGGTAATGGCGTACCTTGATCAAGAGAAACCTAATCATCACATATTCCTCATATCAACTCTAACCTTGGTCAACCCTAATTAAGATAATATCATATGCTATTGTCAGGTTCTCATCATCTTACATCTCATCTTAACCCTAATTATATCCATATTAGGGTTTAGCTTAGTTCATTAGGATATGTGCATCATTACTTGTATTCTTATCTTATGATTATCTCACTGATGTCATTTTCTAGATTACATCTCATTATCAAATTTCATCATTTGAACATTAGGTTCCATATCCTTTTTGTGCACATATTAACCCTAGGTTACATAACTTACATCATTAACCTAGCTTAGGGTTTTATAACATGTATTAATGGCCATCTTCATATAACTTGAATTTTGTGTATGAAACTGATCTCATATTTAAAATTGAGGTTCAATATACTGATATGAGCTTTCTCTGTAAATTTCATCATTTATAGAGCATGTATGTATTTTTTGCATTTTATTAGGGTTATTAGTCCTAATTAGACATATTAAGAAAATTACATGATTTCATACATCATCATGACCATAACTGACATCATATGCATTATAAACATGAAATATGATTTACAGATATTTTATCATAATTTTAGGGAATCGTTTGATATTTATTATCCATCATAAGAGCATTTCACAACTAACACGATATCACTAACATTAGTGCATCAAAACACTGATTTTATGGTACCATGTTATTCTACTCATTTTTATGAGAATTTGGGTACTTTGTTTGCATTTTTCTGATATTCTAGCAAATTACTATGAATTATCTAAGAACTGGATATTTACTGAATGGTTTACCTTTTTGGGCCAATTGCAAGATGACACGTGGCACGGCTGCTTGACTAGTCTGGGCAGTTTACGGCTTAGGTCTTCCTGGTTTTGGGGCCGGTCTGCGTTTTGAACCCAGTTCCTATTCTTCTTTCTCGTCTTCTCCAACAGGCATACGAGTCCACAGGACTCGTTCTCACGGCTGCCGCAGCGAGAGGCATCCCTAGCGAGAGAGGTCCCACACACAAGGGATCTCTTCTCCGCACGACGCAGCACCGCTGCAGGCCTCATCACAGGCGGGACTCCACTCATTGCTTGCATCCTAGGATGATGTTGTGGAGCTCGACCTCCACCAGCTCATCGGCGTTGGCCGCCGCCGCCGTGGTTATGACTCCGGCAAGCGATTCTAGAAACCTCATCGTCCCTCGTTAGACCCTAAGGCCAACATCGTCTTCGGAAAAGCCGTACAGACCTCCACAGCTACTCAGGTTTTTCTTCGGCACCTCTATATCTCCTCCAGCACCATCTCGGTCGCTTGCGGCTGCTGTGGTGGTGCAGAAGAGACAAAGCACTTCTAGGACTCCAAAATCCAAGACAAAGCACCGTCAAGAATCTGAAGATCCTCAGAAACTCATGACTATATTCAAACTGTGTCGGGGATGCCTCGCTGACCACCCCCCAGCTTGGTTCTCATCTCTAGCATCCTCCACTCCGTCATCCAACAGTATCATCCCAACAGGGCTCAGAGACACACTTAAGAGACTCACCTGACCTCGGCCTTCCCTTTCCCTCTCTCATCATTCCCTGGTCTCTTCTCTTGCTCCTACTTCCTCTTCCGGTGTTCCCCATCCTATGTCTGTGAGACGTAATGGAGGCAGGGGAAGTGGCGGCAACTCAGTCTCCCTACTCGCTTGGCTAAATAAAGTATGTGAGGGGTCAGAGTGAAGTTCTCATCGAGGCAGGTCTATCCTCTCACACAAAAACTGCTCTTAGTCCACGATCTGAATGTGGGACGAGGTCGGAGCTTGCCTCAGTTTCTACCCCCACGACCTCGGCTTGTCCGCAGGTAGGGGATTATGGCTTGGCCATCAGATCTCATCCCAAAGGTTGAGAACAGTCCCCTCGCTTAGAAAGTCTGGGGCACTACCCTCTCAAAGGTTGCAGCCACTAGATATAAGATCTAAGGCTACAAAATGTCCACGCCGCCCAGTCGAGGATCCATGGGCGTGACGGCCTAACTTAGGCTCAAAATATTAAACTTAGACTAATGCACATTATTTTTCAAATATACGAACTTAAATAACTCCCTCTAGGAGCATCCAAATGCCACCCAATTTTAACCATAGCTCCCATACTTCTCGAGCTACCTTCTATTCAAAATTGGTGACCAAACTCATCTGTTGGACCACTCAATAAAATTCCTCAAAAATACATTAAAAGAGAGATCTTAATCATTATATAAATCTCAATCAACATTCCAACTTTACTAAAACACTTGCAACTCTCATTATAACTCAAGATATGGATTCTAATATGTTATTGGAGATTTATGGATTTCAAAAATCCACTCCATCACAATGCGACTACAAACCCTGAATTGTGTGTTTGATCTAAGTTGTTCCAAAATGATATGAAATGGATTCTTCCTCTATTTGGATGAATTTTAGATGATATAATCATATTAGAAATGTATACAATACATCCTAATGAGAATTTCCTAAGTATTCGCAGAGGTTATAAGAGTAAACTAAAATATAGGGAATTTATCTATGACTGAAATTGCTGTATAATTAAATAGAGAAATTTGTTTATCAGGATCCCCTTGGTTATGAATGATTATTTATCTGAATTCATAGTACATATATGTCAGATATTATCTTGGATTTCATTTAAGGTGAATAGTGTTTATTTGATATCTCAGTAAAGAGGAGAAAACCCTAGATGTAAGGAAAGTTGGATATTTGCGAATAGGTATCATGAAATCTAATTGAACAGATTTTTTTGACATGATAGATTTTATTTATTCAATTTTATTATTGATGCATGTTATCTCAGTGAATGGCATGGAGACCCAAATTCAGCCCAGTTCCAAGGTTTCATACTTATATTGATTTCATATGATTTGTTGATAGTAGTCTTTATTCAGTGAATGTTTATGTCACATGAAATCCTTATGAGAGCCACATGATAAGTGAATGAGGTAAATGAAACCCTAAGGATTGGGTGTTCAATGAATTAAGCATTGTGATTACCATGTTCTCAATATGAGATGTGGTGATGCTTAACAGTTCAGTTGTGGTAAATGTTATCAGATGGTCTATGAAACGAATGGTTTATAGAGTTAAACTAAGATATGTAATGTGATGATTGAATTGTGAATGTAAAGAGTGAATTAGACATGTAGATGCCCTGAACACTGTAGATTCCCTATGAGAGGTTTGTGCCATAGGGATGAAATGACCTAACCTTGGCACTGTCCAGTATACGGGGGTCAGAACGTACTAACAGGTGGTACAGGGGATGAAGCCCTAGTGGAAGTCTCCTTAAAAATACAGTATGTAGTATCCAACATCAACCAGAGATCCTGGTGGAACTAGAGTACAGAAAATCCAATAGGTGGCTTGACAAAGGCCAATAGGTGGCTTTACTCACCACCTGAGTACCCAGGTTGAGAGGTGGAGTCTTAGATATCTGCCCGCTCCCATGAGCTGCCAAGAGGCATACATGCCGAGGCCCGCTGCAAACGAGGTCTTACTTGAGAGATAGGCTTAGGAACCCAGGCATGCTTCTAAGCCTTGTACAGTGAGATCATAGCTTGTTGCAATTCTTCCACATGTTGTGGTACACCTCATGTGGGTTTAGGGCATAATAAGATGAATGAGAGGTTAAAGAAGTGTATGCAATTATTCAATTATTCTTTGTATGTTTCTTAATTAAGTTCTCTTTGAAATTAATCAAGCATGCTCATATATTGATTTACTCTTATAGATATCTAGAGTATCATGCCATATTTATGATTGTCAATGATTAGACTCTTTAAAGCTTACTACTATTATAATTGATATCAGTTGCTCAAAAGTTATATGTAATTATATCAGTGCTTTAGACTATTTCTTTGAAGTACTCATTCACTGAGCGAGTAGGCCCACCCCTCTACTCACAATTTTTAGGGATATCACATGGACTTGAAGAAGGTCATTGCATCAGAGTAGATCTTCCACAAGATTTAAGTCTAAGTATATTTAGTTCAGTCAGTCCTTATCACTCTAAGTCCTTGTAAAGAAATAAGAGAGAGTTGTAAATGATGATGTATAACATTATTCCTCTTTTAGCAATATATGTGAATCAACAAGTCTTATGTGCTTAAAAGTATGAGAAACATAATGAATGTTCATACATGCATTTTTTTACTATTGAAATCAGATTAGAGAAATCAATGTTTAGATTCCCTTGTAAAGTTAGTTTATGTGGTTTAATGCAAGAAAAAAAAAGAGTTTGAAAAAGAAGAAAAAGTTAAGGGTGATCTTTGTATTACATTAAATCCTCAATTTATGCCCTAATCTCATGATTAATGGTAATTGTGAGATCGGGGTGTAACAACTTGGTATCAGATCTTAGGATGAATTGTCAAGGACCATTAAGTTAGTAAGTTAGAGTCATAAGTGTGGCAAAATAGGAGATTTTATAATGTTAGCTCTGGGGATTTGAGTATTTGGATATCCTGGCCCAGTATCTGAGTACTTGGATCAACCAGCATCAAGCTACTCTATCTATTCTTTCATGTATACCTTGGCTAGATATACAGTGGAAGGATGGTCTAAAGAGGAACCCTATAAATACTAGGGTTAGAAATAAGATAAGTAACATGAATTAAGATCATAAATATAAAATGAGATAGAGCTTTCATTTCATATTGTTGTTTTATTGGAGATGAATAGAAAAGCTCTTATATGTTTGAATTCAGATATTCAGTATTTTGAAATATATATGGGTCTTTAAGATTTTTTTGTACACTATGCAGTTGTAGCATTTATTGATTACATTCTTTGTATCAAGTAGACTATTTGAATGAACTTTCCTCAGTGGATAAGTTTTCTTCCACACATTTGAGATGAATAGGAGTTGAGTAATCCTGAGTAGCTCTTGGCTTCAGGACTGCAGGTTCGGCCTGGTCTGGCTGGCAGGATGCATTACTAGGATTTAATGACTCCTATTAGTAACATTACAAGAGTAAATTCTGGATATATTAGATCCAAATTCTAGTATGAATGTATATACACTAAGATTTTGAAGTATAAGGGAAAGACTGGGATAACGAAGAATAAGTTGGAACTGATATCTGAGATCCAACTTTGGGGCCTCATATGAGAAACCCTTAATTGGGAATAAAGGAACACGACATAAGGTTCAGATTAAGTTTAATTATTAGTATTATATGAACTCTAAATATGAAATATGGAAAATATATGAGAAAATATGTAAGGGGCCAAGATAATAAGACTCAATCATGAGGAATGGATTATATAACTGAGTACAATGTTTTTATGTACTCCAAAGCAAAGGGAAAATAGACGAAAAGATCTAAGTATACAATAAGTACATAGAAGTGAAGAGTCTTCAGAAGAGTTAAAGTAGAGAGAACTAGATGAGCATGTAAATCATAAAAATAGGATAAGAAACTTAGTTGAAACAAAGAGAAATGTTGGAAATAATGAGCTTGATTAAGGAATGAGGGTTATGATATAATTGAGAGCATGGAATGTATACCTTTATTAATAAGTTTAATACATTCATTCTTACTACCTTTGGATTCTAAGTCTCTATAGAATATCAAACTAGTTTCTAAAAGAATAACAAAAGTGTAGCTAAATAAATGAATAAGTCATACAAAGGTAGACTATATTCAGGAAGGAAAAACTTGATTCAAAGAGAAACTATGTTTCACCCATGCATGAGCCATTTGATTTAAAATGAAGGATATGTAATGTATTAAACATGAGTTGAAACTAGTAGAGAAATTATTGATTTAGAATTTCAACTTCACATTAGTATAAGGATAAAAGGAAATATATGCAACATGGTATACTTGATTATACACATAAAAGAAGCATCGTGATCATAAGAGAAAACTAGAAATTAAAGATGACATGTGGAATAGTAGTGTATGGTAAGGGGATTATGGAAAGTAAAGAAGGATTTGAAACATAATGGAGTAATATAGATTATAAAAGAAAGAGGTTGCGAGATTCAAGAAAGTGCTAATTAGTCAAGTATCCTTGTTGATAATTAATTAAACCTACATATGAGAAATGTATTATTGAATGTTTGGAGTTAAGAATTCTAAGTCTCAAAATCATCTTCTCTTTCATATCTTCCTTAATGAGAGCAATGTGGGAATGAAGTGATAAGAAAATGAATCATATATGATGCATAACCACCGTGGTAGGGACATCTAGTGAATGTAATAATGACACACAATATGATGATGAAACCCTAGCAGGGTAATTGAGAATGTAATCTATCTTAATAGGCCAAGTAAGAGAAAGAAAATTCAATTGATATGATAAGAATGACCTTAGTAAAACTTATGAGATCCAAAGTTTGAATTTCAAATTAAGGGAGAAAAGTCACATCACAATAACATCATGCTTCTGATAAGGACCAAACCCTAGAATGTTTAGAGTTGTAGTAGTTCAAGGGATGTCAATAGTGATTTGACCTTGAATACTAGCATATCTATAAAACATGATCATGAGATTTGCACTATGAGAAGTAAACTAGCATTAATAGTAATCCAGGGTTTAAATATAGCTAATATGAAAGGTAGATAAACAATATGGAAATGATTCGGAGTAAAGAGTAAGATATAAATTTGAAATGTAACAAGTGTGTTTTGCATAAAAGGAGAAATACAATATGAGTGAAGTGTGATATGAGATAAATTCTTGTAGTGATAGCAAGAATGATGAATACTTTATTTGTACCTTGTATGTTTCAATTTTAGGAATGTTTAATCTACATGATTAAAATGAGAAGGATAAGTAGCAAAAAGTAAGTAGTAGTGAATGAGGAGAGAGATAAGAGAAAACAATGGCTTTTAGTAATATGTGAATTTGTTTTTAGAAGTATAATTTGTTGAAGGCATATTCAAGGATGTAAATTGGTTCTACGCATGATTTCAGTGTACATTTGCAAGCAATATGTTAATTAAAGGTGTTTGATAGTTGTAGTCATTCATACCAGTAATCCATCTTAGTATTGTACAATTATATTATGGTGATATGGGTTGAATAATGATGGAACAAATGAAGGGTTACCCTGAATAAGGTAGTCTTACCTATTCACTCATATGAATAGAAGGGATGATAACCATATTGTATTGATATGTAACCCTAATGAGGTATAGCTTGTTATACTTAGATTTAATATAATTAAGTGATGGTAATTGGGTATTAATTGTCCTTGAATGACTAATACAATCATGGAGTACTTTGTTACTGTTGTTGAAACCTTAGTATGCTATAACTCGATGGTTACACTTTGAATTATGTGTGGGTTCATACTTGAGAATAATATGGAATGTGATGGTAATGCTTCACCTTATCCATCCATGATACAATGGGGATGTTGTGAGTAGTATTGTACAATTGTTGTTGAATCTAGTCTTCCAACTCAAGACTATTTTGCTATTTGAGTAGCACAATATTAAAATTCAAAAGAACATGGTGAACTCTCTTTTGTGACTTAGAGGTAATACATAACAATAGTACATATTGAGCCATATGAATTGAGATAGTTGGATCAGATTATCAATGTTGAGGTAACACCTCAAGAGTATAAAAGAATATTGAAATGGTTGTTTCTCTCTCTCTCTACTATGATTTATTGTGGCATAGAGAATTTATTTGTTGTCATTGAGAACTATTTCAAACATGTTGTGATTAGAAAAGAAATGAAGGACTTAATGTTGAAAAATGCATTCAAGTATGAAATATAAGAATATAATGACATGTAAGATTTCAGAAGCTTAAAATAAGCCATGAATGTACTTTACTTTCATATTTATGTTTTGAGGGAGAAACCTTTTTAGGGGGGGGGAGAATTGTTATGACTGTATCTGAGCTTAATAAGTAAGTTAGGGTTTATGTGGATGATTACATGCTTTACTGGATTGGTAATTATTTTAAAATGATTAATGATGATATCTCAATCATGATACATTAAACCTAATGAGAACCCCAAGTATTCTATCTCTTTGTATAATTAGGGTTTGAGAAATGTAAACCCTAATTGACAAAAAATTAGGATTTTGATAGTACATGAAATATCGAATTTGATCAGGATAGTAGTGTGGTAAATGATTTTTCATATTTCTACAAATTTTGTATTTAATTGAATTTTGGATATGATATGGATAATTAAATCATGCATATTGGAGAAAAATTTCAGAATATTTGAGTGTGATTTGAACGTGGTTATCAATCGAACTATACTTCGACCAAAATGCTCACATAGTGCTTTTCAGGTGTGTAGTGTTTTATTTTTAATTATTTATTGGTAACTCCAAATAATCTAAAATTTTAACTGGAGATCTAAAACTCAATAATAATTTTTGTATGCTTTTAGACCTTATAAGTAGATGAATTACAGTAATATTTACATGACAGAAAATTTAGCTGAAATAAGAGAGAGTATAGTGAAGGGTCAATGTGCAATTGACCCAGGCAGCTCAATTGCTCTATATGGTCAACCTAACACACAAGGAGCTCTCATAATTCATGATTCAATCTAGAGAAATGAATTCCTAGAGAGAGAGAGAGGGAGAGTTAGGGTTTGGGAGGAGAAAGTGATGGAGATGCTGACGTAGGGTTTTGCGGTCCGAGGAATGATGAAATCATGGTTTTCGAGTTGAAAGGAAGAAGAATTGGGTGAATTGCTAGGGATTTGATATTAGATCGATATTTTCAGGGATGAGCTGCGTTTTTAAGGTGTTTTCACACCTTAGGGTGAGTGGGAACTTCCTTTAAATAGTATATTGCATGAAAAATTGGTTAAATCATCCATAATCTTTAATTGCTTAGTATGCGACTACAAACCCTAAATTGTGTGTTTGATCTAAGTTGTTGCAAAATGATATGAAATGGATTCTTCCTCTGTTTGGATGAATTTCAGATGATAAAATCATATTAGAAATGTATACAATACATCCTAATGGGAATTTCCTAAGTATTTGCATAGGTTATAAGAGTAAACTGAAATATAGGGAATTTGTCTATGACTAAAATTGTTGTATAATTAAATAGAGAAATTTGTTTATCTAGATCCCCTTGGTTATGAATGATTTTTTATCTGAATTCATAGTTCATATATGTCAAATATTATCTTAGATTTCATTTAAGGTGAATAGTGTTTGTTTGATATCTTAGTAAAGAGGGGAAAACCCTAGATGCGAGGAAAGTTGGATATTTGCAAATAGATATCGTGAAATCTATTTGAACAGATTTTCTTGACATGATAGAATATATTTATTCAATTTTATTATTGATGCATGTTATCTTAGTGAATGGCATGGAAACCCAAATTTAGCTCAGTTTCAAGGTTTCATACTTATATTGATTTCATATGATTTGTTGATAGTAGTATTTATTCAGTGAATGCTTATGTCACATGAAATCCTTATGAGAGCCACGTGATAAGTGAATGAGGTAAATGAAACCCTAAGTATAGCGTGTTCAATGAATTAAGCATTGTGATTACCATGTTCTCAATATGAGATGTGGTGATGCTTAACGGTTTAGTTGTGGTAAATGTTATCAGATGGTCTATGAAACGAATGGTTTACAGAGCTAAACTAAGATATGTAATGTGATGATTGAATTGTGAATGTAAAGAGTGAATTAGATATGTAGATGCCCTGAACATTGTAGATTCCCTATGAGAGGTCTGTGCCATAGGGATGAAACGACCTAACCCTGGAAGTATCCAGTATACGGGGGTCAGAACGTACTAACAGGTGGTACAGGGGACGAAGCTCTAGTGGAAGTCTCCTTAAAAATACAGTATGTAGTGTCCAACATCAACCAGAGATCTTGGTGGAACTAGAGTATAGAAAAGCCAATAGGTGGCTTGACTAAGGCCAATAGGTGGCTTGACTCGCCGCCTGAGTACCCAGGTTGAGAGGTGGAGTCTGAGATATCCAACTGCTCCCATGAGCCACTGAGAGGAAGATGTGCTGAGGCCCACTGCAGACGGGGTCTTACTCGAGAGATAGGCTTAGGAACCCAGGCATGCTTCTAAGCCTTATACAGTGAGATCATAGCTTGATGTGATTCTTCCACATGTTGTGGTACACCTAACGTGGGTTCAAGGCATAATAAGATGAATGAGAGGTTAAACAAGTGTGTGCAGTTATTCAATTATTCTTTGTATGTTTCTAAATTAAGTTCTCTTTGAAATTAATCAAGCATGCTCATATATTGATTTACTCTTGTAGATTAGAAGAGTATCATGCCATATTTATGATTGTCAATGATTAGACTCTTTAAAGCTTACTACTGTTATAATTGATATTAGTTGCTCAAAAGTATATCTGTAATTATATCAATGCTTTAGACTATTTCTTTGAAGTACTCATTCACTGAGCGAGTAGGCTCACCCCTCTACTCACAATTTTTAGGGATATCATATGGACTTGAATAAGGTCATTGCATCAGAGTAGATCTACCACAAGAGTTAAGTCTAAGTATAGTTAAGTTCAATCGGTCCTTGTCACTCTAGGTCCTTGTAAATAAATAAGAGAGAGTTGTAAATGATGATGTATAACATTATTCCTCTTTTAGCAATATATGTGAATCAACAAGTCTTATGTGCTTAAAAGTATGAGAAATATAATGAATGTTCATACATGCATTTTTTACTATTGAAATCTGATTAGAGAAATCAATGTTTAGATTCCCTTGTAAAGTTAGTTTATGTGGTTCAATGCGAGAAGAAAAAAAGAGTTTGAAAAAGAAGAAAAAGTTAAGGGTGATCTTTGTATTACGTTAAATCCTCAATTTATACCCTAATCTCATGACTAATGGTAATTGTGAGATCGGGGTGTAACAGCAAATCACCTACCTATGTTTATAGCCTACCATCCTAAGGATTCTCCTCATTAGTAAAACCATAGGCACAAGGCTTACCACCTTAAATATGTGGATAAGCATGAGGGCATGACCCATATTCCATCTATATCATATAGCAATTGTAAATGATTATAAGCATTCAATCCTATTATTATTGACATAATAAAGGAATATAAAACAAATAATACTAAAATTCACATGATATAGTTGGCAATAGATGTAACATGAGAATAAGATTGGTAATACTTGAATGGTATAGAAGAGCAATAGAATCATTTCAAGTTTAAGCAGTTATACAATTTCTCGACTTAGTTACTTATTAAACCCCAAGTAGTTTGAGGCGTACATACTCATATTATTAAACCTTAGGTAGCTTGAGGTGTACATACTCAAGATACTAGCTATTGGCTGCAAAGTCACCTATCTAACTGCATAGGGTCTTAGGATTTTTGATCTCCAATAAGATCCTACCACGCCTTGTTCAATACGAGTCCAACAAGTAGGGGCACATCATCCTCAAACCTATAGTAGGGGCTTAAAATACAACCAACATAATAGGTTTGTCTTGGTTACTCAAGTCACACCACCTATCTCTTGGGTATAATTCCAAATAGCATGATGTCACATATCTCATTCACATTGCCTCTATCACTATAGATGCGACCTCGACTGCACTCATCTACATATCTGTAATTGTGTGTGAAATAAAATAAGATCTCTTCATCCATGTTTACTCAAAAGTATATAACTCTGAGTTCACTCTCACAATGCAAGACTGCTAAAAGATTACATGTTTTACTATCGAGCAATTTGAACACTGAGATAGTTCTATGGTCATAGGCACTCATGATTAGGGTTTCACTTGATTAATTAGGCCAATTAATTATTTTTATGACACAACCTAAGATAAAAAAGGCTTAAATATGCACTACAACATAAATTAAGCATAAGAAACCCTAGAAGATCTGCAAAGCCTCATATGATGTTCCAAAGTGTCCATATATGTTCAATTCACCATTTTCGACCATAAAAAGAGTGAAACCTTTACCTCATGCAGTATATTACTCATTACATTTTAGCAAAAAAATTACATGTTAAAATTTGTTTATATACTCCTTATTAAGAGGGAGATATAGCTAGAGCAATATCATGTACAAAAATGCTACCTTTAGGCATTAAAATACCATCTTTTGAGCTAGAGATACATAAGTCATGAAATTTTAGCACTATAATGTTTATAAAAACGTGTTATTTTCACCTAAGATTGTCATTTGAACATGAAGGAAGTTACAAGTTTCGAATTTCTCCCAACATGGTATCAAATAACCCATATAGTTCACATTTTTAGGGCAAAACATGCATTCTTCATAATTGTAGCCATATATTGTTGAGGGAGTATAATATATTCCATCATATATCCACTATAAGAGATATAAGGTTAAGGAAATCATTACTAATTTTCATACTGCCAAAATAACCCATATATGTCATCTTTTAGTCATATTAAGCATGTTTCGAGCAATATTATGGTTTTCATGTAAATTTTATGCTCAAAGAAGGCAAATACGAGTTATATCAGTCACGTATTGATAAATAACTCAAGTTCTCTCAAGATAAGATCACAATCTTAGGTCAAACTACACCAAAAAGTCCATTAACAATCTCCTCCAATCAAGATCTAGCTCATAGGAAAAGAAAGGATAAATCTTTAAACAAAAGAAGTAAGATCTACCATGGTTCTCCATAAATCTCAATCAAATAAAGGAGAATAGAGGGACAACATAAGAAATATTAGAAAGAGTGATGATATTACATGTTTCCATGGTCAACACATTGATCTGTAGCCTTAGTTCCTCGAAAGTGAGCTTGTTCACCTTCAAAGAACTACATATAAGCTCAAAGATATTCAGGCAACCTTGATATCGACTCTCCTGCCTCTCCTTCACATTTCCACTAGTTCTTGGGTTGAAAATGAGCCCCAGAAATGATGGGTGTGCATATTTACAGACCGAGGTTAGTGAAAATGTCTAAAAAGCCTTAATAAGCCACATTGAGTTAAAAAACACATAAACTTCATTAGCTAACATTGAATTTTGTTGGTCAATGCATAAATCTCATTGAAGATCATTGTGAATTTAATATAATTTCATGCAATATTATGTTTAAAGGAAGTGCCCAATCACCTAAGATGTGAAAATGCCTTGAAACATAGCCTAAGAACTCTATAATCCATATCAAAACCCTAGAAAATCACTGCTTTCCACTTCCTTTCAACTCAATTACCTAGGAAAGGAGAATTATGGAAAAAGTGTGAGAAAAGGGATAGATTTGATATCATTTTGAATTAAATCATAGGAGGGGATTAATATTTACATGTGAGTGAATAATCACTGAGAAGAGCTATATAGAATGACAAACTTGCTTGATTCCGTCTTCTTTAGGAAGAGAAAATCCTAAATCACCATCTTCTCCACTTTCTCCTTCCAAACCCAAGCTATCCCTCTCTCTCTCTAGGAATTCATTTCTATGGATTTAATCATAAAATAGGAGAGATCGTATTGTGTTAGGTTACTCATATAGAGCAATTAAGCTGCTTGGCTCAATTGCAAATTGACCCTACCTACACTTTCTTTTATTTAAGTAGGATTTTCTTTCATTAAAAGTTTACTATAAATCATTTATTTCATAGGTCAAACCTCCTCTAGAAATTATGAAAAATTAGCATGTTGTTATCATTGAGTTTTACAGCTCCATTAAAATTTTAGATCATTCCGAGCTACCAATAATAACTAAAAATCAAACAGTACACTACTATACTACACTCTACAAAACATTCGGTTGAAGAACAAAATGACTTAGACACACTCAGAACGGTCGTGCAAGGTACCATGTATGTGTTAAGATGGACCCAGAATGACCATGGTGCCTTTAATCCATACAAAAATGGCCAACACTTCAATTCCTCCAAAATAGGTGTGTGTCCTAGAATACTCGTGCCACCAACAACCTTATATGGTTGTGCTACCCGCCACAACTGTGCTACCCAAGCCTTCAAATCCCATTTTCATGGCCACTTTGATCACCTCACCCATTAAACCCAAGCATGGGCGTGTTGGGAAAAAACCCTAATTTTATCCAAGTAGGGTTCACACTTTTCAAACCCTAATTATTTAAAATAAAAGCACACTTAAGGTTCTCATTAGGCTTAATAGAACATAATTGAGATACCATTCTTAATTGGGTTTAATCAATTATCAATCTAATTAAGCATGTAATCATCCAAGTAAACCCTAGTTTACCAATTAAGCATAGATATGGTCATAACAAATCTTCCCCCCTTAAAAGGTTGTGTTCCCGAAACATAAATACGCAGGCAAAGTACATTCAAGGTTTATTTTAAACTTCTAAAATTTTATATGTCACTATATTCTTGTATTTCATATTTGAATTTTGTTTTCAACATTGAGTCCTTTGTGTATCTTCTAATCACAACAAATTTCGTACAAGGCTTCTCAATGACAGCAAAAGAATTTTTTGTGTAACAATTCATTATAGCAAAGAGAAAGAGAAACAACCATTTTCAATTCTATCATACTCTCTCGGGGTGTTGTCTTAGTACTGGCAATATGATCCAATCATCTCAATTCATATAGGTCAATCTATATTATTATTTTGCATCACATCAGAGTTACTAAAGAGAGTTCACCTTGTTCTTATAAATTGCACTATTGTGCTACTCCAATAAAAAAAGACTCTTAAGATGCAAGACTAGATTTAATAGTAATTGTACAATACTAAGCTAGATTACTGTTATGAATCGCTAAAACCATTACACCCTTCCAATTAACATATTTCTTGCACATGTACAACTGAAATCATATGTAAAACAAATTTACATCCCTTGATATACTTCCAATAAATTATACTTCCAAACACAAGTTCATGTACTATTGAAAGTGTTTTGTTTGCTAAGACTTTTCTTCTTTTTTAATTACTACTTTCTTCTTCTTACTTATCCTTCTCAATTTGATCATATAGATTAACCATCTCTAACATTAAAATATTCTGGGTAAGAATGGATTATTCATCATTCTTTCTATCCCTGTAAGAATTTATTTCTAATCACAATTTTCTCATGTTGCACTGCTCCTTCTATTCAAATTACACTTATTTTGTTTGGATTCTATTTCGTATCCCTCGTTCTTAGTCATTTCCATATTGTTTATCTATTATTGTTTATCTATCTTTCCCATTTGCAACCTTTAAACTCGAGAATACTATCATTGCTATTTTCTTCTCATATTGTTGATCTCATGATTTTATTTTATAGAGATGTTAGTGTTTAATGTCAATTCACTAGTGGCATCTTTTGAACTACTACAACCCTAAACATTCTAGGGTTTGATCCTTTTCAATAACATGATGTTGTTCTGACATGATTTTAGTCTCTTAATTCAGAAGTCAAACTTTTTCTCTCTAGGAGCTTACTAAAGTATTCTTGATCTTTATCACTCGAACTCCTTTTCTCTTATTTGACATTTTTATAGATTATTTTATTTATTTTCCATGCTAGGGTTTCATCACCATGTTATGCATCATTAGTACATTCAGTAGAACTCTCTACCATGGTGGTTATGCATCATATAAAATTCATTTTCTTATTACTTCATTCCCACATTTCTCTCATTAAGAAAGACACAAAAGAGAAGATGATTTTGAGATTTTGAATTCTGATCTTCAAGTATTCACTAAATAAATTTATCCTATGTAGGTTTAATAATCCATCACCAAGGAGACTAGACTATTTATCATTTTCTCACATCTCACAATCTCTCTCTTTTACAATCTATATTACTCCATCATGTTTCAAACCTCTTCTTTTAGTTTCCATAATCCTCTTATTGTATGCTAGTATTCCACCTATCATCTTTAGCTTCTACTTGTCTATTATGATCATGTTACTCATTCATGTGTATGATTATGTGTTCCATGCCACAGATTTCTTATGATCTTTTTACTAGTATGAAGTTGAAATTCTAAATCAATATTCTCCCTAGTAGTTTAATCTTATGTTTAATACATTACATGTCCTTTGTTTCAAATCAAGCGACTCATGCAGGGGTCAAACTCTGTTTCAATCAAGTCTGTTCTAAATAAAATTTACCTCTATATGACTTGTTCATTTATTTATCCACACCTTTGTTCTTATTTTGAGAACTAATTCCATTTCATCACTAAGAACATATTGAATACATTTGATGGAAACTAGGATGTTACTCTATAGAGACTTTAAATCAAAAGGTAGTAAAGATGAACGCATTAAACTTTATAATAGAAGTACACATTCCATGCTCTCCATTATATCATGTAACCCTCCTTCCTTAACCAAACTCATCATTTCCATCACTTTCCTTTTGTTTCATATGAGTTTCTTATCCTAGTATTATAATTTACATGTTCATCTAGTTCTCTTCACTTTCATTCTTCCAAAGACTCTTCACTTCTATGTAATTACTGTATAAAAACTAGTTTATCCTATTTTCCCTTTGTTTTGGAGTACATAAATGTATTTTACTCGATTATATCATCCATTCTTTGTAATTGATTCTTTCTATCTTGGCTTCCTATGTATTTTTCTCTTATCTTTCCTTGATTTCAAATTGAATAAGGTCCCTCAATTATTTATATGATTCTGGTCTCTTTATCCGTTCTTCCTCTTCTTCATTTTGCATGTTATAAACTAATCTACATCTTGAATATGTATTCCTTCTTCTTTTATTCCCAATTCATGGTTTCTTATCTGAGGCCCCAAAGTTGGATCATAGATATCACTTCCAACTTCTTCTGAGCTATTCCAAGCTTTCCCTTATATTTAAACATCTTAGTGTATGTACATTCTCACTATAATGTGGGTCTAATTTATTCAGAGTCTACTCTTACATATTGTTAATAAAAGTCATTACATTCTTTGTATCCTACAACTTTGAAGCTAAGAGCTACTCAGGATTAATCAATTCCTATTCATCTCAAACTTGTAGAAAGAATATCCACTTAGGAAAATCTCATTTAATAATAATTCTTGGTCCACTTGATACAAAGAATGTAAACAATAAAGTGATGTAACTTCATTTTTTTTATGACCGAGAGAACCCACCCCAGGCTAAGCCGACATGGTAAACTCTTGAGGCATGAGAGGGTGTGGTCCGGTCACCCCCTCTCATGCCTAATCAGTGTGGATTGCCGTTCGCAAAGTGCCTTTGGTGAGGTTCAAACTCAGGTCCTTCATTGGGACTTATCGAGCTCTTACCATCGGGGCTACTATGGCCGGACGTTATGTAACTTCATTGTGTACAACAATCTTAAAGAATCATATATATATATATATATATATTAAACTGAATATCTAAATTCAAAAGTATATAAGAGCATTTAATTCATCTCCAATTAAAACAAAAATATAATTAAAATATGTATCTCATTCTATCTTTATGCTCTTATTCCTTCATTACTTTCTAGTCTTCTAACCCTAATATTTCTAGGATACCCAGATCTATAGCCACATCACCTCCTAACTATGACACTTATGACTCTGACTTACTATAATGGTCTCTAACAATTCAGCCTAAGCTTTGGTACCAAGATGTTACACCAACATCCCACGATAACCTCTAATAATGAGATTAGGGAATAAGTTGAGGGTTATACATAATCAAACATCACTCCCAACTTTTTCTTTGATTTCAAACTCTTTGTTTTCTTACATTCAATCACATAAACAATCTTTACAAGGGAATTAAACCTTGATTACTCCAATAAATATACATACCTAAACATCCATTCTATTTCTCAAACTTCCATGCATATACGACATGATAAAAAGATCTATTCTCTATTATTAAGGGAACAAAGTTACACATCATCATTTACAACTCTATCAACTCTACACAAGGACCTAGAGTGATAGGGACCGACTAAACTTGACTAATCTAATACATGACTCTTGTGGAAAATCTACTATGATGCATCGACATCTTCAAATCACATGGTTTCCCTAAAAATTTGTGAGTAGAGGGGTGAGCCTACTCGCTCACTGAATGAGTACTTCAAAGAAATAGTACAAAGAACTTTAACAGTCAAAGATATATTATTGAGTAAGTGAATTTAAAAAGAACAGTAATGAGCTATAAAGGAACTAATCATTCACAAACATACATATGGAAGGATACTCTAGGTTATCCAAAAAGAGTAAATAAATGTATGATCACACTTGATTAACCACAAAGGGAATTAGTAATTCAGAAACATATAAAGAATAAAGGAATAAGTACACACACGATTAATCTCTCATTCATCTTATTATACCTTGAACCCACATGACGTGTACCACAACATGTGAAAGTATGGCAGTAGGATACGATCTCACTATGCAAGGCTTAAAAGCATGTCTGAGTTCCTAAGCATATCTATCGAGTAAGACACCATCTGTAGTGGGCCTTGACACGTTTGGTACTCAGTGGCTAATGGGAGTGGTCGGATATCTTGACTCCTCTTCTGAATCTAGGTACTCAGGTGGAGAGTAAAAGCCCTCAAGTTTGTTGTGCACTAGTAACCCTACTGAAGATGTCCATCGATCGCCACAACTCATAACAAAGGTACCACCGACATCCCCAGTTGATCTTGGGTACCACACAACTATAAGGAGTCTACCCTACCGATCAAGACCCCTGCACCCTACTGGAGTGTTCCATCTTACCTCAATTTGGACTACCTCTAGTCGGGAAAACATTTCCTCCCCACATCGTAGGACTTCCTATGAAGTATTCTACATTGTTCAAAGCATCTAAATGTCTAATTCACTCTTTAAAATCATGATTCATTCATCACATCAATATTTCTTAGTTTAGTTAATAAATAATTCATTTCATAGATCTTTTGTAATATGTACCAAAAATTGAATTGATGATAAACATTGCATCTTATACTAAGAAACACTGCTATGAAAATACTTGATTCATTGAATGCCCTGTCCTTAGGGTTTCCTTTGCCTTATTCACATATCACATGACTCACATAAGGATTTAATGCGACATAAACTTTCACTGAATAAAGACTACTTTCAACAGTTCACATATAACCAAACATATATATATGAAACCCTGGAATGAGTTGAACTAGTGTTTCCACACCATTCACTAAAATATCATGCATCAAGAATAACCTAGAATAAATGAATTCAAATGATAAAACAATCACATCAATAGAATTTCATTATGTCTATTCACAAAGTTCCAACTTTCCATTCATCTAGGGTTTCACCCTCTTTACTGAGGTATCCAGCAAACACTGATAACATCAAATGAAATCCAAGATAGCATCTAACATATATGTATTGCACATTCAGATAAAACAATTAGTCATAAACAAGGAGATTCAAATAGGAGAAGTTATTTATTCAATTATACAACAATTTTATACATATTTGAAAACCTTATATTTCAGTATATTCATATAACTTATGTAATAACTTTAGAAATTCTATTTTAGATGATTTGTATCCTTTTATAATATGATTTATCATCTGCAAATTCTTCACAATAGGAAAACAATTCATTTCTAGATCATCTTTCATAATCTTAAGATGAAAAGCAGATGTTGGGTTTGTAATCGCATACAAAGAATTGAAGATCATTTTAGATTTAATCTAATTTCTTGCAATTTACCATTTTAAGGAATTACCAACTCATCGAAGGTGTGAAAATGACTTAAAAACTTAACCCAAGAATTGAAACTCTATAATCCATATCAAAACCCTAGAAAATCATCACTTTCTTCTACCTTTCATCTCAAAAATCCTAGGAATGGAGAATTATGGATAAAGAGTGAAAAAGGGAGAGATTTGATATCATTTTAAATAAAATCTTGGGACATTACATTTAATCTATGAAGCAAATGATTTTGAGTAAAAAAATGGATAATACTTCCATTCCTCCAAAATGTTCGTGTGGCCTAGTATGTCTGTGCCACCAATAACCTTACACAACCGTGCTACCCACCAAGGTCATGCTACTCAAGCCTCCAACTCCCATTTTCATGGTACCTTTGATCACCTCACATGTTCCACCCAAGCACGGGTGTGTTGGTCAAAAACCCTAATTTCAACCGACTAGGTTTTATACTTCTCAAACCTTGATTATTCAAAACAAATGCACACTTGGAGTTCTCATTAGGTTTAACACAACATAGTTGAGATACCATCCTTAATCAGGTTTAAGGAATTATCAATCTAATTAAGCATGTAATCATCCCACTAAACCCTAGTTTACCATTTAAGCACATATACGATCATAACATGTAGTCTCATAAGGGTAGTTTTATAGATCTGAAGAAGGTGAATTTGTTGCTAGAATGGGAAAAACCTAAGATGTTGACTGAGGTTTGGACCTTAATTGGATTAAATAGTTATAACAGAAAGCTCATCAGGAACTTTAGTGATATATCCTTGTCATTAAATAGGATGGTTGTAAGGAGTAGGATCAAGAGGGAATCCACTCCTCGCCAAATCAAATAAGATTCATAATCCATAAAAACACACAATAAATTTTTTGCAATGAAAAAATAACTCTTATTTACTCTTTCATAAACAACCACCATAAAGACTAAAGCATAGAAATGAAATAAAATATAATAACTATTTACAATTTATAAGATTAAATAAAAAAAATTCCACTAGGGGGTTTACATGAAGTTAAGAACTTCAAAAACTAAGTAGAGGGAAGTTTGAGCTACTTCAAATCCACCTCAACTCCACTAAGCAAAGTTTCGATCACCAACTCAAGTCATACATGTCCTTCACCTAAGAGAATGGAAGTATACCCCACAAATGAAGCCAAAGTAGATGTTGTTAACAAATAAATTTCTGGTATGTGCATATCAATAGAGTTTGAGCATTATGGAGAAAAATAAATTAACTATTCAATGCTTCCCAAGTCAAAATAGAAAAAGGAAATCATCCAACTGGATATCAAAAGAAACATTTAAAGAATTTGATCAATAAGAGGGTTTCTTGCCCAAAACAATCTCACAATCATATAAAAGTGCATGTTAAACAATTAGAATAATATTATTTAAGTAAGGATTTTACCCATAAAATATCAAGCCTAAAGTATTGGGTCGAAAATGCAAACCATGGGCAAAATATGTGCACCCTATGTAAATACACCGGTGGAAACACACACTCATGAGGAAATTCACACGTCCAAATGTCATGATATTACTAAAGCACCACTACTCTTAATAATTTTAGTATGTTGTACATCCACAAATATAGAGGCAAGAAATAAGTTTAGTCCAGCTAAATTAATGGTTTGTGATCATCCAAATATTATCAAGTGGGATCAGAGGACCCAATAACAAGTATTCAACCATATTATCATAATACCATAAGTGGTCATCACTTGAAGATAGGGATCCATGTCTCAAATAGAGAAACTTAGTTCAAAGCCACATATTAGGGTTAAAACATGAAATAGGATGAACAAAATATAACTTTGGAGTCTAACATGCATATCCAACATATTAAAATCAGAAGCATATCAGCATGAAACTAGTCATATGAGTCAACCTCTCATAAGAGATAAAAGTGTATATGGTAATATGTCCCAAAGGACCAAGAGAGAAACAAAAACTGTAACATCCTCAAAATGTAAACTGATCAATGATCCTTAATTGGAAACCCTAATTTTACAAATTTAAGATTTCATCTATCAAATTGAACCTAATGTGACCTTTAAATCCAATTAAATGATGTATTCTTTTAACATCGTATTTTGGCTCAACCAATTCACTAAGGAAAGGACAATTCCTTTAATCTCACCTTTTAATAATATATTCATTGTGATAATGGAATTTGTGGGTTTGATGAACAAAAGGTGGATAAAACCTAAATCTAACTTGATATGAAGATTCTAGAGTCTCTTTTTAACTTGTGGTTCAAATTTGAAGTCATTAGGACTCCATTTGACCCCCTAACTCATTTAGAGAAGATTTTATATAGTTGATAATTTAAACGAATAAATTATATAATTATTTCCATAACCAGGTCTAAGGTTCTGCTTTTATCATCATGTCCTATGCCTTCAACTGTCTGATACAGGTCAAATTCGGACTCGGAGGCAGTCGCGTGCTGGGAAGGTTTCCCCTTCACCCAAGTCTAGGGAAGTGTAGACTCCACACTGGTATGATATCCCTGCTTCCCGTACCTCTTTCTCAGTTTATCTCACTCCAATCTAAGAATTTCTCCATCATCCTATCATTCTCAGAGATCCCAACTTGTGTAGGGCTTCTTCCCCTTATGGAGAAATGCCCAATAGGGTTGGGACTCCTCTCACCATCCAGTTTTCGTAGATGCCATTTCTAAGACCCAAACCCCAATTTAATCATCCTGACACCATACCTATATCAACGTTTCTCTCCTTCCAATTTTATCTCATGTGGCCCAAGCCGCTGCCTACTCAATCTATTTTCTAACAAACACCTTGCATGCCCCAACCTTCTCCTCCACCTCTAGCCAAATTGGAGCTTCGGTAAGTACCCTCATTACTCCTCCTTCCCTTTTCCATCGTCTCTTTTCTTTGAGTTATCTCCAACTGTCGGGTCAACAAGATCGGTCCAACCAATTATGCTTAGCAGTTGTCTCCGGCCTGCCCTACCATGTTTTCCCCCGTTTCTTCACTACCCGACTTTGGTGGGTCGTCTTGAGAATTGATTCGTTGAGCTTTATTCTATTTTCACTTCTGTTCCTTGCTATCGCAAAGCTACTCGCCCTGCTCTGATTCCTGCCATGGAGAGAGCAGGTCATGTGTCTCTGATCACCAAATAGCCTGATTAAGGGCTTGTTTTATTCAAAATTGTATTGATAAGATACAACACAAGTTATTTTTGAGAGATATCACCTCTTCTGTGAACTTTGATCGAAGAAACTCATCTCCAGTTTTGCACGGCGCATTATGGTTCGATAAGTATGAATCGTAGACACCAATTTCCACCCTTTCCCTCATTCAAATGTTTGTTTGTCACATTGCCTCAAGGGAAAAATTGTGATTTAATCTATTTTCTCATAGTCTACAGCTTCACCTTCTACTTGAGTGGGCCCTTCACAGGCAGTTGGCTCTAGTTCGTCCACCTAACCTGGGTGAGGCCTTTGTGTTTTTTTTATTAAAAGTGATTTCTATTGATGTGGTTTTATCTGGATTTCTCATTGGTGAATTATTCAGAAATTTATAGTAAATTAATGGCTTATCAGAAAACTTATGAGAAATAGCCGTTGGAACGTATTTTTTACAAGGAACCTAATGTTATGATTTCCAAACCCTAATTCATTAATGGTAGACCATGTTTTCCTAATGACCTATGATTAGGGTTTAGGATATTTAAGGTGATAATTAATATAAATCATGTAATTTTAGGAACATAGGAGTGACTCAGGATCAGGGAGACTAATTTAGGATCTATCTTGATCCAGGTAAGCTGGTCATGCCACTATGCATAAGTAATTTGGATGAATTGCTTGTTATGTATGATTTAGTATTATGCTTCAAATTCCCAGTTAATGAATGAAATTAAGATAATGATGATGCCTCATATTACATTATTGCATGTTTATTGGTTATATTCATAAAGTCTTATGCTTATCACTAATGCTCATTAGTTTAAATTCTATGATCAAGTAATGATTAAGACATAAAATAAAGAATCATGTAAATCATGTAATGTTAATTTCATAGGTTAAGAGGGAGAAATCTCATAATGATTAATATAATGCACTTAAGTTGTAAATTGTTTCTCTTGATGTTATTTTGTCTTTGTGGCATTGATGAGCAATTTGGTGCAATTATTGGATGAGGACAATTTACATTGATGGAAAGATAAGAATAATGATGTTAATGATTAAGATAAGAGAATTAAGTAACTGAGTGTATTCTTCTCACAATGATGGATCTTTATGGTCATTATGGGCCTCCTAGCAGTGATGGGCTTTCCGAGCATGATGTGCCCCATGTGGGCACTTATATAGAGAATGCATATGGTAACAGATTTTAATTCATTGATGTAATGAAAGCTAAAGTGTGATGATAATTCTTAATATTAAGTCATGTCATGTTTGTTTCAATTCAATTATATATGCTTATATTGCAGTTCTTATAACATGCATAGTGTCGCTTACTTACGTTATTGCTTTGTTTCGCAAGGCCATGGGACAAGATGTCCCCAGATCAAGGATCAAGAGAGACCTGAAGTAAGACCTTCAAAGTAGATGACATCAAAGGAGACTTTAGTTGGGTAGGGTGCCATCTACCACTCAATAAATTATCTAGTCTAGTTGTTTTTCCATGTTTTAGATTAGATTTTCTTATCCTACATGTATTAGGTTTGAGATTAAGATGAGATAGTTTATGTTTTCCCTTTCAAGAATAATGTATGAATCTATATTTTGAATTAATGCATGGTGTTTCATTTATCTTTTTGTTATGTATATCATGTTTTGTAAGGTTCCTCCAAGACAAATGACCTTGTTATGTATAACATGAGGTTTTCTTCCACTAATATATATGATTGCTTGGAGGGGCATTACAATATGGTATCAGAGAAATGAGTAGATGCCTATTAAGCTAAAAGATTCACATGTTCTAACATTAGGTATACCTTGTTTTTTTAGATGGCCCCTAAGAGGTCTGACAAGGAAAAGGATAAGGTAGGTGGTGCTAGCTCTTCTAGTGAGGGAAGTGAACCAAGAAAGAACCTAAGAAAACCTTGGAGGACTTAGTCCAAATGCTCATCAATGACCTAGGACAAGGACAACATCAACCCAGACACCACGAGCTGACTTTAGTGGAGTTCTTGAAGATTAGGCCTGACTCCTTTGTTGGAGAAGGAGAAGATGATGTCTTCAGCAAGGGAGAAGAATGGATTAGAAGCATGGAGCATTGTTTTTGTGACATGGATCCTCAACAGTCTAGGATTTGCTTTGCAACCCACATGTTGAAGGGAATAGCTCGTACATAGTGGGAGGACTTCCTCAACTCAAAGGAAGCCAATGCACCTTCACTCACATGGGAAGGATTTATGGAGGCCTTCTGGGAGCACTATGTATCTGAAGCCATGATAGAGAAGGAGTTGGAGTTTTCCAATCTAGCTCAGGTGGGTGACCTGATGGTTACCCAATATGCCATGATGTTTAGGATCCTACAGAAGTATGGTTATGATTATTATGAGCGACATAGAAAAAAGAAATTCATATGAGGACTCAAGCTTGACCTAAGCTTTGCCCTATCAGGAAGATGCCACATAACCTTTAGGATGCTTTGGATGTAGTCGTAGGGCTAGAAAACAACCCTACAAGGTCGTACAAGAAGGATGCTCCTCAGAATAACAACCAGCATCAACATCAACCTCCCAACAACAAGAGGAGGGATCCTAAGGATGAAGACCCTACTTCCCAAGAGAAAGCATAGTGTTCGACTTGTAAGAGGGTCCATGGAGGGTCATTCAAGTATGGTACTGGATTATGCTATTATTGTGGAGAGCTTGGATATATAAAGCTAGATGGTCCTAAGATATAGAGGAAGGAAGCTAGAAACTAGTACCTAGCCCCTAAGAGGCAGGCTAGACTCTTTGTAATGAATATGGAGGAGGAAAATGATCAATGCATGGCTTAAGATCATCATCTTTAGATTATGACTTTATCCTTAGACCATATATATGAGTTTTTGAATAAAATATTATAGGAATATGGAAAATCCTAAGGTGGGTAGTATGAGAAAATTTTGAAGACGAAATTTATTTAAGGTGGGTAGAATTGTAACATCCTCAAATTTTAACTTTCAATGATCCTTAATCAAAAACCCTAATTTTGCATATTTAAGATTTCATCTATCAAATAGAAGCTAATGTGACCCTTAAATCCAAATATAATGAAGTATTCTCTTAACCTCAAATTTTGGATCAATCAACTAACTAAGGATAATACCCTTAATCTCACCTTTTAATAATAAATGCATTGTGATAATCAAATATGTGGGTTTGATGAGAAAAAGGTAGATAAAACCTAAATCTAACTAGATACAAAGATCCTAGACTTTCATTTTAACCTATGGTTCAAATTTGAAGTCATTAGGACTCCATTTGACCCCCTAACTTATTTAGAGAAGATTTATATAGTTGATAAATGAAATTAATAAATTAAATCATTATTTCCATAACTAGGTCTAAGGTTTCACTTTTATCATCACGCCATGCACCTTCAGCTGTCTAAGCCATGTCAAATTAAGACTTGGAGGCAGCCACACATTGGGAAGGTTTCCCCTTCACCTGAGTCTAGGGAAGTGTGGGCTCCACAGTAGTATGATATCCCTACTTCCCATATCTCTTTCTCCAGTTTATCTCACTCTGATTTGAGAATTTCTCTGACATCCACTCATCCTCTCATGCTCAGAAATTCCAAATTGTATGGGACTTGTTCCCCTTATGGAGAAATGCACAATAGGGTTGGGACTCCTCTCACCATCCAGGTTTTGCAGACGCCATTACTGAGACCCAAACCCATATTTAAGCATCATAACACCACCTCCAGACTTATATCAGCATTTCTCTCCTTCCAATCTTGTCTCTTGTGCCCTAAGTCACTGCCACCTACTCGATCTATTTTCCTACAAACACCTTGCATGCCCGAGCCTTCTCCTCCCCCTCTGACCAAATTAGAACTTTACTAAGCACCCCCTATTACTCCCCCTTCCCTTTTTCATCGTCGCTTTTCTCTACATTATCTCCAACCACTGGGTTGACAAGATCGATCCAACCAACTATGCCTAGCTGGTGTCTTTGGCCTATCCTACCATGTTTTTCCCCTGTTTCTTCACTACCTGACTTTGGTGGGTCATCGAGAGGATTGATTCATATAGCTTTATTCTGTTTTCAATGATGGTTCATCACTTTTGCAAAGCTAGTTTACCTACTCTATTTACTTCCATGGGGGGAGCAGGTCATGTGTCTTTGATCACCAAATAGCCTGAGTAAGGGCTTATTTTCTTCAAAATTGTATGGATAAGATACAGCATAGGTTATCTTTGGGAGATATCGCCTCTTCTTTGAACTTTGATCAGAGAACCTCATCTCTAGTCCTACGCCTTGCATCGCGGCTTGACGAGGATGAATACCAGACACCAGTTTCCACCCTTGCCCTTAGTCAAATGTTTGTTTGTCACATGCCTCAAGGGCAAAATCATGATTTAATTCATTTTCTCATAGTCTACAACTTCTTATTCTACTTGAGCGGGCCCTTCATAGGAGGGTGGCATTGGATGGGACATCTCACCTGGGTGAGGCCTTTTATTTTCCTGTGAAAGGTAATTTTTGATGATGTGGTTTTATCTAGATTTCTCATTGGTCAGTTGTTCAAAAACTTACAGTAAATTAGTGGTTTATCAGAAAACTTAGTAAAAATAGTCGTTGGAAAGGATTTTTGACGAGGAACATGATTTTATGATTTACAAACCCTTAGTGTTTGGGATGTTATATAAGGTGATAATTAATATAAATCAAGTCATTTCATGAACATAGGAGTGACTCAAGATCAGGGAGACTAATTTAGGATCTACCTTGCTCTAGGAAAGCGGATCATGCCACTACGCATATGTACTTTGGATGAATTTCTTGTTATTTATGATTTACGATTATGCATTAAATTCCAATTTAATGAATAAAATTAAGATAATGATGATGCATCATATTATATTATTGCATGTTGATTGGTTATATTCATAAAGTCTTATGCTTATCATTGATGCTCATTAGTTTAAATGCTATGATCTACAATTATGACAATAAAGAAAGAATCATGTAAACCGTGTAATGTTAATTTCAAGATTAAGAAGGAGAAATCCCATGATGATTAATATAATGCACTTAAGTTTTAAATTGTTCCTCTTGATGTTATTTTGTCTTTATGGAATTGATGAGTGCTTTTGGTGCAATAATTGGATGAGGATGCTTTACATTGATGGCAAGAAAAGTATAATGATGTTGATGAATATGATAAGAGAATTAAGTAACTAAGTATATGCTTCTTGCAATGATGGATTTTTATGGTCGTTATGGGCTTCCTAGCAATGATGGGCTTTCTGAGCATGATGTGCCTCATATGGGAAGTTATATAGAGACTGCATATGGTAATGTTTCTTAAATCATTGATGTAGTGAAAGATAAAGTGTATTAATAATTATTAATATTAAGTCATGCCATGTTTATTTTTGTTCAAGTATATATGCTTATTTTTCAATTCTTATAACATGCATAGTGCCACTTACTTACATTGTTGCTTTTTTTTTGCATGGCCTTGGGATGAGATGTCCCTAGATCAAGGAGCAAGAGAGAACTGAAGTGATCCCTTCAAAGTAGTTGACATCAAAGGAGACTTTAGCTGGGTGGAGTGCCATCTACCACTCAATAGATTATCTAGTCTAGATATTATTCCATGTTTTAGATTAGATTTGCTTAGCCTACATGTATTAGGTTTGATATTCAAATGAGGCGGTTTATGTTTTTTCTTTCAAGAACAATGTATGAATATATATTTTGAATTAATGCATGGTGTTTCATTTATCTTGTTGTAATGTATATCATTTATGTAAGGTTCCTCCAAGCCAAGTGACCCTTATTATGGACAACATGGGGTTTTATTATGTGCTGATATATATGTGATTGTATGGGCATTACAATATGATATTAGAGCAGCAAGTAGATGGACACTAAGCTAAAGATTCACATGTTATAACCCTAGGTATACATTTTTTTATATATGGCCCCCAAGAGATCTGACAAGGGGAAGGATAAGGAAGTTGGTGCTAGCTCTTCTAGTAAGGGAAGTGGACCAAGAAGGAACTCTAAGGCAACCTTGGAGGAATTAGTCCAAATGCTCACTAGTTCCCTAGGATAAGGACAACATCAACCCAGATACCACGAGTGACTTCAGTGAACTTATTGAAGATTAGGCCTGACTCCTTTGTTGGATAAGGATAAGATGATGTTGTCACCAAGGGAGAAGAATGGATTAGAAGCATGGAGCATTGTTTTCATGACCTGGACTACCCTTAATAGTCTAGGGTTCACTTTGCAACCCACATGTTGAAGAGAGTAGTCTGTACATGGTGGGAGAACTTCATAAACTCAAAGGCAGTCAATGCACCTCCACTCACATGGGAAGGATTTGTAGAAGCCTTCCAGAAGCACTATGTGTCTGAAGCCATGATAGAGAGAAGAAGCTAGAGTTTTCCAATCTAGCTCAGGTTGGTGACATGACGATTATGCCATATGCCATGAAGTTTAGGATACTATAGAAGTATGGTTATGATTATGATGAGTGACGTAGAATAAAGAAATTCATTTGAGCACTCAAGCCCAACCTAAGCTTTGCCTTGTCAAGACGAGGCCACAGAACCCTTCAGGCTGCTTTAGATGCAGCCCTAGAACTAGAAAACCTCCACAGAAGGTCCTATAGGATGTAAGCTCCCCACAAGAACAACCATCATCAATATCAACACCCCAACAATGAGAGGAAGGCTCCTGAGGTTGAAGCTCTTACTACCCAAGAGAAATCACAGTGTCTGACTTGTAAGAGGGTCCATGGAGGGTCGTGCATGTTCAGTATCGGATTATACTATTATTGTGGAGAGCTTGGACATATAAATCTAGATTGTCCTAAGATATAGAGGAAGGAAGCCCAAAACCAGAACCCAACTCCTAAGAGGAAGGCTATACTCTTTGTAATGGACATGGAGGAGGAAAATGATCAAGTTATGGTTTAATATTTTCATCCTCAGATTATGACTTTATCCTTAGACCATATATGTGAGATTTTGAATAAAATGTTATAGGAATATGTAAAACCCTAAGGTGGATAGTTTGATAAAATTTTGAGGATGAAATTTATTAAAGGTGGGTAAAATTGTAACATCCTCAAAATTTAAACTAATTAATGATCTTAATCGGAAACCCTAATTTTGCAAATTTAAGATTTCATCTATCAAATAGAAGCTAATGTGACCTTTAAATCCAAATATAATGAAGTATTCTCCTAACCTCGAATTTTGGCTCAACCAACTCATTAAGGAAAGGACAATTCCCTATCTCACCTTTTAATGATATTGCATTATGATAATGACATTTGTGGGTTTGATGAACAAAAGGTAGATAAAACCTAAATTGAACTGGACAGGAAGATTGTAGACTCTCTTTTTAACATGTGGTTCAATTTTGAAGTCATTAGGACTCCAGTTGACCCCCTAACTTATTTAGAGAATATTTTATATAGTTGATAATTGAAATTAATAAATTATATCATTATTTCCATAACCAGTTCTAAGGATCTACTTTTATCATCATGTCATGTGCCTTCACTGTCCAAGTCGGGTCAGTTTCTGACTTAGAGGTAGATACACGCTGGAACGGTTTCCCCTTCACCAGAGTCCATGGATGTGTGGACTCCAAAAAAGTACAATATCCTTGCTTACCATATCTCTTTCTCCAGTTTATCTCATTTTAATCTGAGAATTTCCATGCCATCCCATCATCCTCTTGTTCTTAGAGATCCCAATTGTGTGGGAATTCTTCCCCTTATGGAGAAACACCTAATAGGGTTGGGACTCCTCTCGCCATCCAGGTTTTGCAGATGCCATTACTGAGACCCAAACCCCTATATAAGTGTCCTGACACCACCTCCAGACCTATATCAATGTTTCTCCTTCCAATTTTTTCTCATGTGCCTCAAGATACCGCCACCTACTTGATCTATTTTTCGGCAAACACCTTGCATGCACCATCCTTCTCCTCTGCCTCCAGCCAAATTGGAGCTTCGATAAGAACCCCCATTACTCCTCCTTCCTTTTTCCATTATTGCTTTTCTCTGAGTTGTCTCCAACCTCCGAGTCGACAAGATCGGTCCAACCAACTATTCTTAGCGGGTGTGTCTGGCCTATCCTACCATGTTTTCCCTTGTTTCTTCATTGCCTGACTTTGGTGGGTCATCGTGAGGATTGATTTATCAAGATTCATTCTATTTTCATCGAAAATTACACACTTTGACATAGATAGTTTCTCTTCTCTATTTCCTTCCATGGAGGGAGCAAGTCATGTATCTCTGATCACCAAACAACCTGAGTAAGGGCTTACTTTTTCTTCGAATTTGTACAGGTAAGATACAATACATGTTATCTTTGGGAGATGTCGCCTCTTTTTTTAACATTGATTAGAGAACCTCATCTCCAGTTCTGCACCTCACATCACGGTTCGACGGGGATGAATCGTAGACACCAGTTTCCACCCTTATCCTCAATCATATGTTTGTTTGTCATGTTGCCTCAAGAACAAAATCATGATCTAATCCATTTTCTCATAGTCTACATCTTTGATTTCTACTTGAGTGGTCCCTTCATAGGCAGATGGCTCTGGTTGGGCCACCTCACATGGGTGAGGCCTTTGTGTTTTCCTATTAAAGGTGTTTTTTGCTTATGTGGTTTTATCTGGCTTTCTCATTGGTCAATTATCTAGAAATTTACAATAAATCAATGGTTTATCAGAAAAATTAGTAAAAATAATCGTTGGAAAGGATTTTTTATGGGGAACCTGGTTTTATGATTTCCAACCCCTAATTCATTAATGGTAGACCATGTTTTTCTAATGATCTATAATAGGGTTTAGGATGTTATTTAAGGTGATAATTGTGGGCTCTGATCTCCAAAACCCGAGATAAACATGATTAAACTCAGTGGAAGCGATTCGATTAACAGCGGAATACAAAAATCACCGGAAATTAAAACTTTTTGAGACAAGATCTTGAAATCATGAAACTCCTTTTATAAGAAACAAGATAAACATATTACATCTCTGTTAGATCACTTCATGAGTGATTATATACGGCCAGATACAAAATCTCAAGATTTAAAACCCAAAATCTTAGACCAAAAGACTCCAAGGACCTGAGAGTACAGAGAAGACATAAGACCATCTAACTACAAAACTCAGCAGTCAGTATCTGCACCTGAGATTCACTGCTGGTCCTGATGCTGCTGCTGCTGATGCTGCTACTGCTGATATTGGTCACCTGAAGATTGATTCCTTCGTCCTCGACGACCACCTAAAAAGTTGAAATCTACGGGGTGAGACAATTTTAAATAATTGTCCCAGCGAGAGTTATAACTCTCCGCCAGAAGCTTTATTATAACAACCAAGAATAACATAGGCAATAAAATCTCTAAGGTAATCAGCAGCAGATTGTTATTAATTAGAACAACAACATTTAAGGAATATGAAAAACATGTATACTAAGTAATGTATCATCAACCAATGTATTTTGTGGTTCAACCTAAGCAGATATTCTACGCGGTTGATTATGTTTTACAAACATCATTATGCCCTGCGGAGATGAGGTATACCGCTCATACTCCAACCGATCACTATTAAGTCGCATCGGTATCATACATAGGTCATCAAAAGAGCCGAATTCTTATGACCTCATCTTCCTCAGTCAGTATGAGGATCAACATGCAGGACATCTAGTGTCTCTGTTACAATAGCTTACCAGGGTATTCTGGTACTTCGCTATTAGAGTCATAGTGGCATTTTGTACTCTCTTCACCATCGAAAGATTTCTTGTTTTATCTCTCATTGATGCGGTATAAAAGATTTTCTTGGGAGATTAGTATTACATCACCCCGGCATAAACACATAGTGAAGGATTGATTAGAATAAAGATACATCTACATCAATTCCTACACTAGGATGTAAGGAAATTCACATCCATATTACCCCACATATTCAAAAGTATGTGCTCCAGGAATTCCCTTAGGAAAGCATGTTTCACCATCATTTAACTCCTGACAATGATGGATCTATGATCAGGGCTCTACATGGTATGATTATACTTGATTAGTTAGGTACATTTCAGTATTCTTTTATCATCATACATGTTTTCAAACATTAATCATTAGCATGGCAGCTATGAAGGAAGAATACTAAATGTAACCAGTCTAACTCTCATCAATTGTCATTTCTCAATATTCTCATCACAAGTCATCTCTTAAAGCATGACCTTGATGGTATTCATGGCTCTCACAGCCTATCAATTTCATAAGATGCTATTAACAAGGCATCAGGATATATCACTATTCATAAAGCTAACAACATGCTTTCAATGAATATAGTATCATCATCCATACCTGGATATGATCATCCTCATAAAGGAACATGCATGGTTAAATCAACTGATAACAGTAAATAACTTATTTAAAGAAGTTGTATCTCCCTACTCATACAAGAGCTAGGTTTCCCTAGTTTTCATCAATTAGGGTTTACTATTCACATTACATGTCATCACCCTAGAATTAGGGTTTACTATTCACCTCATGGTGAAATGATCTCATAATATCCCCATGTATGAGAAACATCATCATTAAAGACCTCAGATAAGATTAAGATTCATCAATTATCATAATTAGGGTTTCCATGATCTCACATAAGTGGATCATACCTAAACTTGCACATTCAAGTATATTAAAGGTATTTTACTTGAGTTTCCATTATAATTGATACTTTCTCTCTCCTCTAACTAGTAGATAGTGATTACACCACTCTAGATTAGGTTGGGTTAAGTCCTCATTGATTAACACAAGTCAACTCATCACTTATCATGTGATTAGGGTTTGATTAAAACAAGGTATCACTCAATTGAATCTCTTACGGGTATTTTGGTAATTTATCCATTGACCATCATCATGGGTCAATTCATTAGCCACTTAGTCCCTTAACATCTTAGGTTACCATTAGGGTTTAGATTAGATCATCATTGAACCATTTACACCTTCAAGTGATTAAGTATAATCAACCTTGAGGGTCTCCAATTGGTTTAGGGTTTAACCTTCAGCCCTCAACCCATTTGACCCTTAAACGACCTTGAACTCGTTTAACCTCAAACGACCTAGAACCCATTTGAGCCTTAAACGAGTGTGGACCCACTTGAGTCTAAACGGGTGTGAACCCAAAGGAGTCTAAACGGGTGTGAACCCGTTTGAGGTCAAATGAGTGTGAACCCATTTGAGATCAAACGAGTGTGGACTCGTTTGGACTCAAACGAGTGTGCACCAACTTGGTTTCAAACCGCATAAACATAAAAGGTGACACGTAGGTTATGATTGAATAGGGTTTCCTATGTTGAAGCCTTTAATTGGCCAAGGCCATGTTAACCACTTACAAATTGAGTCAATTATGATGAGCCTCAATCAATTGGACTCCAATTTGACCCTCAATTGAAAGCTAATTAGGATTAAGTCTAACTCAATTAGGGTTTCCAATCGGCTAATCACCAATTTTGAACAATGTGAAACAAAGTGTAGTTTAACCCATCAATTGAACTCCAATTGGGCCCAAACTTGGCCCAAACGGTCTTGAGATCGTTTGGATGACCTCCAAACGGTCTTGAGACCGTTTGCCCAAAGTTTGACCAAAAACCAAGTCGGTTGGATAAGGGTTGAACCCTAATTAGGTCTAAAATCAGCAATTTTATTAATTCATCAACTTATTGTAATTGGACCTTCAATTGATCAATTTTCCTTAACCCTAGACCTCCACACGGTCTTGGGGTGTCACTAAACGAGTGTGAAACCGTTTGGGTGAACCCCAAATGGGTTTGAACCCGTTTGGGTCCTTCAACCCAAAACTCAACAAGATCTATATTTTAATTCAGCAATTTTAACCCGATTAGGGTTAAGGTGTTGAAGTGCCTTCAACTCTCAATTGGTTAGGAATTAGATTACAATTCTTTGTAGGAATGAAATTCAATATGTTATGAACAGGTATCCCAAACGGTCAACGCTTGGTCAACTCACTCAAATGGGTTGGAACCCGTTTGCCCAAAAGTTCAAGTTAATTAGTTTGGAAATCAGTACTTAATTCAATTCTATTGCCTAATTGGTTGGCCTTCAACCTATGATTCCTTTGGTGTTAACCCCTCAAATTTGGTGGGTCATTAGCCTACATAATTGTGAACATAAAACCCAAACGTTCCATGCTTGGTCAACCCTATGAAATGGTCTTGGGGTCGTTTTGATCCAAACGATCTTGCAGGATCGTTTGAGATCAAACGGGTTGAACCTGTTTGACCTTAAATGAGTTGCACTCGTTTGGACCAAAAGGGTTCAAGGTCGTTTCATAAAGTGACATAGGAATCCATGCCCATCATCCTCAACCTCTGTTCAGGTCGATTCCTCCACCGTTTTGCTTGCAAAAGAGCAAGGAAGAAGGGAGGTAGAAGAAGAACTAATCATAGAAGACAAGAACAAAGATATGCATAACAAAGCTAAGGGTTAGAGTTATAAAACCCGCCTTAAGGTCGTTCCTTGAGCTCCAAGCTTCCAATCTTCTAGTCTTTAATGGTGTCTTGAGCTCCACAGGTCGGCCAAGGGTTTTTCTCCAAAGAAAGGTTGGGAAAAGATGGCTAGAACGAGAAAGCTAAGTGAGAAAACTAGCAATCCATTGTTTTAACATGATTTCCTCCATGAATCCAAGTTAGAAGGTGGTGTTCTCTTACCTCAGAACAGGTTGGTCATTTCCTTGAGCTCCTGATCTCCTTCCTTAGTTGGCCACAGCAAGAGATAAGTGAAGAGTGAAAGGAAAACGTTGCCTTTGATTGCAAAGGAAAGGGTATAAGTACCTTTGGGGTTATTTTCATCATAAGGACAACTTACACCTCCTTTTCACAACTAGGTCCTTCCTTTCTTTTAGGCACGTCCCTCCTCTTCTTTTCTAAGGTAAAACTCCTTCTAAAACCAAGAACTAAAGGCAAGGAAGGTCAACTTATCACTAAGGTACATATGTACATAAGGGTCTCCTTACTTACATCTTGATGATTTAATTACAAAGGTGTTCCTTATTATATGATTATTCAAAGGAAGTGCCCCCTTCATCATTATTAGTTTAAAGGATGTCAAAAGTCATAAAATATGTTCAAGATGGTGTATTTTATAAGTTGCACCCCACATTTGGGTAATTTGCACATAGGCCCCTGCATTACCAAATAATTCTACAACATTGTTTTAAAAGGACAGAAATGAAAATGTATGTTCCTTAGGAACTTAATTACATGTCAAAAGATAATCACCAGGGTTTAATTACATCTTTAGGCAAAACACCTGGGGTTAGTTCATAACCCAGGTCAGGTATGTTACAAATTATCCTCCCCTTACAAGGATTCCGTCCCCAAAATCGACAAAACGTATTAGGAGAAGAGAGCAGGGTACTTCCTTCTCATCTCATCCTCTAGTTCCCAAGTGGCTTCTTCAACACCATGGTGGTTCCAGAGGACTTTCAAAAGGTTTATATCTTTCTTATTTAACTTTTTAATTCTGTTGTCAAGGATTGACACTGGTCCTTCCTCATAAGTTATATCATCATTCAATTCTACTTCCATAGGTTGTAGAACTGACTTGGTATCAGGATGACATTTCCTAACATAGAAATGTGAAACTCAGGGTGTAGCCTCTGCAACTCTGGTGGTAACTCTAGTCTATAGGCTACCTTTCCAACCCGTTCAATGATTGGATAAGGTCCCATAAATCTAGGTGCTAACTTTCCTTTCCTTCCAAAGCGAAGGACTGCTTTCCAAGGCGAGACCTTGAGGTACACTCTGTCTCCAACCTGGAACTCTAACGGTCTACGGCGCTTATCAGCATACGACTTCTGTCTATCCTGTGCAATCTTAAGTTGTTGTTGTATAACTTTGATCTTCTCTGTAGTTTGCTGCACAAGATCAGGACCTAACAACTGATGTTCACCAGTCTCATACCAGCATAAGGGTGATCTACAACGTCTGCCATACAAGCCTTCATAAGGTGCCATATCAATACTATGTTGATAGCTATTGTTATAGGCAAACTCTATCAAGCTTAGGTGTAGATCCCAACTTCCGGTAAACTGGAGAACACATGCTCTCAACAGGTCTTCCAAGGTTTGTATGGTTCTTTCTGACTGTCCATCAGTCTGTGGATGAAAAGTTGTACTAAACCTTAGCTTGGTGCCTAAGGCTCTGTGTAGCTGCTCCCAAAAGCGACTTGTAAACTGGGGACCTCTATCAGAAACTATGGTGACAGGAACTCCGTGCAAACGCACTATCTCTTGAACATACAACTGTGATAACCTTTCAGTAGAAAAGGTTGTTTTGACAGGTAAGAAATGCATTGTCTTAGTCAACCTATTAACAACTACCCAAATGGAATCATGTCCTTTGCTTGTCCTGGGTAGGCCAACAACAAAGTCCATGGTCACATGGTCCCACTTCCACTGTGGTATGGGTAAAGGTTGCATTGTTCCTGCAGGCTTTTGGTGTTCAGCTTTAACTTGCTGACACACTGGACACCTCATAACAAACTCAGCTACGTCCTTCTTCATCCCAGGCCACCAATACATATCTTTCAAGTTTCGATACATTTTGGTGCTTCTTGGATGCATAGCATACATTGAAGAATGAGCTTCCTCCAGGACTAACTTCCTCAGGTTATCTACATCTGGTACTATCATCCTCCCATGATAGCATGCTACTTGATCATCTGATTCATGAAAACCTTCTCGCTTCTCATCACCATACTCAGATTTGATCTGCTGAACTGCAACATCAACTTGCTGTGCCTCCCTAATCTGTTCTCTTAGGGTGGGTTTGATATGCATCTCAGCCAACAACCCGGCAATCCATGACACCTTCATCTGTACATTGTCTTGCCTTAAGGAGATAAGCATATCTCTCTTAGTGCATACTAAAGAGTTTAATTGTGCTCTATCCATGGTTGATGTTGCTGATTTCCTACTCAAGGCATCTGCAACCACATTGGCCTTTCCTGGATGGTAATCAATTGTACAATCGTAGTCCTTGATTAATTCCATCCAGCGACGTTGCCTCATGTTAATCTCATGCTGAGAGAAGATATACTTAAAATTTTTGTGATCTGTGAAAATTTGGAATGTCTCTCCGTAGAGATAATGTCTCCAGATCTTCAGGGCATGAACGACAGCAGCTAACTCCAGATCGTGTGTCGGATAATTCTCTTCATGTTTCTTAAGCTGTCGTGAAGCAAAAGAAATCACTTGCTTATCCTGCATCAACACGCATCTGAGTCCATTCTTGGAGGCATCACAGAAAACTATGTATCCTTTTCCTTGCTCAGGTAACACAAGCACAGGTGCACTTGTCAACCTTTCCTTCAACAGCTGAAAAGACTGTTGACACTTATCACTCCAGGAAAAAGGAACATCTTTCTGGGTTAACTTGGTTAAGGGTAAGGCTATAGAACTGAAATTCTTAATAAACCTTCGATAATAACCAGCTAATCCCAAGAAATTTCGAATCTCCGTTGGTGTCTTCAGTTGTTCCCACTGTAGAACAGATTCTACCTTTGTAGGGTCAACACGAATACCCGAGGCAGATATCACATGTCCAAGAAAAGATACTTCCGGCAACCAGAACTCACACTTGCTAAACTTAGCATATAGCTTATGTTTTCTTAGCAGAGTTAGAGCTTGACGAAGATGCTGTTCATGTTGCTGAGCATCCTTACTATAAATCAGAATGTCATCTATGAAGACAACAACACACTGATCGAGGAAAGGTCGAAAAACTCTATTCATGAGTTCCATGAATGCAGCCGGTGCATTGGTTAGTCCAAACGACATAACCGTGAACTCATAGTGAGCATATCGTGTCCTAAAGGTAGACTTGGATATGTCACTATCCTTAATACGGAGTTGATGATATCCAGACCTCATGTCTATCTTTGAGAAGACTTTTGCACCACGCAACTGGTCAAAAAGATCATCAATCCTCGGCAACGGGTACTTATTCTTTATTGTTACTTTATTGAGTTGTCTATAATCAATGCACAACCGCATTGACCCATCTTTCTTTTTAACAAACAAAACCGGAGCACCCCACGGTGAAGTGCTCGGTCGGATGAAACCCTTCTCAAGCAACTCTTGAAGCTGCTTCTTGAGTTCTGCCATCTCAGCAGGCGCCATCCTATACGGTGTCTGGGCTATAGGTTGTGTATCTGGGATCAAATTGATTTCAAAATCAATTTCCCGAGGTGGTGGTATACCTGGAAGTTCTTCAGGAAACATGTCCTTGAATTCCCTGACTATAGGAACTTCAGCAGGGTTGGGACCTTCTTTGGTAACATCTACTACATGTGCCAGGAATGCATAACATCCTTGCCTCATCAGCTTGTTAGCAACCATAGCTGATACAAGACAGGTGGGCAGAATCTTTCTCTCTCCTTGAAAGATCCATGTGCTGCTATCATCAGCAAACACAGCCTGCTTGGATTCACAATCCAAGACAACTCGATACCTTTCTAAGGTATCCATCCCGAGGATTATATCAAATCCTTGCATATCAAGTGGTATAAGGTCCACTTGAATGCGATGATCAGAAAAGAAGAGGATGCAGGGAGAGCATACCTCCTGCAAAATGGCAGACCCACTCAACGGAGTCTCCAAAAACAAGCTATTTGCCCTATGACTAATTGTCATATTGCAGTTACGAATCACTCTCTGAGTGACAAAGGAGTGTGTAGCACCCGGGTCAATCAAAACAGATACAACACAGGATTTAGACATATCAGAATATAAAAGTTCCATCTGACCTACCACTACCCGTGGATTGACCACTGCATCTGGTGGGTTCATAGCATAGAACCTTGTTGTCGCCTGGTGTTGAGGTGGTGCTGATGATCCAGCTTGAGATGCTTGTCCACGTCCTCGAGTTGCTCCTTGAGATTGCCTTCTCTGTGATCCCTGTTGACTCTATCTCGGAGGCTGTGTCACACTGACAGGCCTAGATCGGCAGTCCTTCATCAAATGTCCCACCTTCCCACAGTTGTAACAGCTCCTCTCTAGTTGTTGTGGTCTGGGTGGTCATGTAACTGACATTGATGTTGAACTGTGAGTCTCTTGTAGTGGTAGGCTTCGTCCCCTGCCTCTACTCGGTGTCCACTGTGTCTGAGCACTAGTTCTGGGTGGTGGAGGTGTAGGTGCAGAGAATCTAGGTTTCTTAAAGTCTCTAGATGAAGAACCCTGGAACTGCGGATATCTTTTATGAGTTTGTCTCTTCTCGACTACGGATTTCTCTACCCTTCGGACTGACTCAACGAAGGTAGCAAACCTCTCCCGATTCTCTAGGGCAGATACGGGAGTAGTCAAGTCGGCGTTCAAACCCTTCTCAAACCTTCTGATTCTTTCTTCTTCTGTGGCAGCCATGTGTAGACAAAACCGCAATAACTCCATGAACTTAGCCTCATACTCGCTAATTTTCATCATGCCTTGCCTCAATCTCTCAAACTGAGAGATCTTCTTGTCTAGGAAGGTCTTTGGAAAATATCTATTGATAAATTCCCGACGAAAATCTTCCCACGAGATCTCCACTCCAGGCCTCTTCTGCTCTTCCATGGTCCACCAGTGACCAGCACTTCCCTTGAGAAGATAGACAGCGTGTCTAACCTTCTGTGCTGCTGGGATGTTGAGGATTCTAAAAGCTTTCTCCAACTCGGTTAACCACAGATCGGCATCTGCAGGATCAGCTGTTCCAAAGTATTCGGTTGCTCCGACACGACGAAGTCACTCGAACGTCTTACTGATACCTTGTCCTTCAGGTTGGGCAGGTGCCCTAGGTGCAGGCATGGGCATCCTGTCGGTGATGTGTGTCATAGCAGTCATAAACTGCCTGAACATAGTTTGAACAGCTGGGTTTCCCATGTCAGCTGGGTCAAACTGGGGTGGTTCTCTGGGTGGCTCAGGTACAGGTTGTTCTATCTCCGGGTTCCTTGCACCTCCTTGGGGTGCAGCAACACTACTTTCTTCCACGTACTCCTCATGTTGTTCAGACATCCTTAATTATCTTCTTCTCCTGAGGAGCAGAAGACTCTATTAGATAAGAAAGAAATACTAAGGATAGACTCGACATCCTAAGTCCTATGTCTCTGTAGACTCAGCGAACCTAGAGCTCTGATACCACTTAATTGTGGGCTCTGATCTCCAAAACCCGAGATAAACACGATTAAACTCAGCGGAAGCGATTCGATTAACAGCGGAATACGAAAATCACCGGAAATTAAAAATTTTTGAGACAAGATCTTGAAATCATGAAACTCCTTTTATAAGAAACAAGGTAAACAGATTACATCTCTGTTAGATCACTTCATGAGTGATTATATACAGCCAGATACAAAATCTCAAGATTTAAAACCCAAAATCTCAGACCAAAAGACTCCAAGGACCTAAGAGTACAGAGAAGACATAAGACCATCTAACTACAAGACTCAACAGTCAGTATCTCCACATGAGATTCACTGTTGCTCCTGATGCTGCTGCTGCTGCTGCTGCTGATGCTGCTACTGCTGATATTGGTCACCTGAAGATTGATTCCTTCATCCTCGGCGACCACCTAAAAAGTTGAAATCTATGGGGTGAGACAATTTTAAATAATTGTCCCAGCGAGAGTTATAACTCTCCGCCAGAAGCTTTATTATAACAACCAAGAATAACATAGGCAATAAAAGCTCTAAGGTAATCAGCAGCAGATTGTTATTAATTAGAACAACAACATTTAAGGAATATGAAAAACATGTATACTAAGTAATGTATCATCAACCAATGTATTTCGTGGTTCAACCTAAGCAGATATGCTACGCGGTTGATTATGTTTAACAAACATCATTATGCCCTGTGGAGATGAGGTATACCGCTCATACTCCAACCGATCACTATTAAGTCGCATCGGTATCATACATAGGTCATCAAAAGAGTCAGATTCTTATGATCTCATCTTCCTCAGTCACTATCAGGATCAACACACAGGACATCTAGTGTCTCTATTACAATAGCTTACCAGGGTATTCTGGTACTTCGCTATTAGAGTCACAGTGGCATTCTGTACTCTCTTCGCCATCGAAAGATTTCTTGTTTTATCTCTCATTGATGCGGTATAAAAGATTTCCTCGGGATATTAGTGTTACATCACCCCGGCATAAACACATAGTGAAGAATTGATTAGAATAAAGATACATCTACATCAATTCCTATACTAGGATGTAAGGAAATTCACATCCATATTACCCCACATATTCAAAAGTATGTGCTCCAGGAATTCCCTTAGGAAAGCCTGTTTCACCATCATTTAACTCCTGACAATGATGGATCTATGATCAGGGCTCTACATGGTATGATTATACTTGATTAGTTAGGTACATTTCAGTATTCTTTTATCATCATACATGTTTTCAAACATTAATCATTAGCATGGCAGCTATGAAGGAAGAATACTAAATGTAACCAGTCTAACTCTCATCAATTGTCATTTCTCAATATTCTCATCACAAGTCATCTCTTAAAGCATGACCTTGATGGTATTCATGGCTCTCACAGCCTATCAATTTCATAAGATGCTATTAACAAGGCATCAGGATATATTACTATTCATAAAGCTAACAACATGCTTTCAATGAATATAGTATCATCATCCATACCTGGATATGATCATCCTCATAAAGGAACCTGCATGGTTAAATCAACTGATAACAGTAAATAACTTATTTAAAGAAGTTGTATCTCCCTACTCATACAAGAGCTAGGTTTCCCTGGTTTTCATCAATTAGGGTTACTATTCACATTACATGTCATCACCCTAGAATTAGGGTTTACTATTCACCTCATGGTGAAATGATCTCATAATATCCCCATGTATGAGAAACATCATCATTAAAGACCTCAGATAAGATTAAGATTCATCAATTATCATAATTAGGGTTTCCATGATCTCACATAAGTGGATCATACCTAAACTTGCACATTCAAGTATATTGAAGGTATTTTACTTGAGTTTCCATTATAATTGGTACTTTCTCTCTCCTCTAACTAGTAGATAGTGATTACACCACTCTAGATTAGGTTGGGTTAAGTCCTCATTGATTAACACAAGTCAACTCATCACTTATCATGTGATTAGGGTTTGATTAAAACAAGGTATCACTCAATTGAATCTCTTAGAGGTATTTTGGTAATTTATCCATTGACCATCATCATGGGTCAATTCATTAGCCACTTAGTCCCTTAAAATCTTAGGTTACCATTAGGGTTTAGATTAGATAATCATTGAACCATTTACACCTTCAAGTGATTAAGTATAATCAACCTTGAGGGTCTCCAATTGGTTTAGGGTTTAACCTTCAGCCCTCAACCCATTTGACCCTTAAACGACCTTGAACTCGTTTAACCTCAAATGACCTAGAACCCATTTGAGCCTTAAACGAGTGTGGACCCACTTGAGTCTAAACGGGTGTGAACTCGTTTGAGGTCAAACGAGTGTGAACCCATTTGAGATCAAACGAGTGTGGACTCGTTTGGACTCAAACGAGTGTGGACCAACTTGGTTTCAAACCGCATAAACATAAAAGGTGACACATAGGTTATGATTGAATAGGGTTTCCTATATTGAAGCCTTTAATTGGCCAAGGCCATGTTAACCACTTACAAATTGAGTCAATTAGGATGAGCCTCAATCAATTGGACTCAAATTTGACCCTCAATTGAAAGCTAATTAGGATTAAGTCTAACTCAATTAGGGTTTCCAATCGGCTAATCACCAATTTTCAACAATGTGAAACAAAGTGTAGTTGAACCCATCAATTGAACTCCAATTGGGCCCAAACTTGGCCCAAACGGTCTTGAGATCGTTTGGATGACCTCCAAATGGTCTTGAGACTGTTTGCCCAAAGTTTGACCAAAAACCAAGTCGGTTGGATAAGGGTTGAACCCTAATTAGGTCTAAAATCATCAATTTTATTAATTCATCAACTTATTGTAATTGGACCTTCAATTGATCAATTTTCCTTAACCCTAGACCTCCACACGGTCTTGGGGTGTCACTAAACGAGTGTGAAACCGTTTGGGTGAACCCCAAACGGGTTTGAACCCATTTGGGTCCTTCAACCCAAAACTCAACAAGATCTATATTTTAATTCAGCAATTTTAACTTGATTAGGGTTAAGGTGTTGAAGTGCCTTCAACTCTCAATTGGTTAGGAATTAGATTACAATTATTTGTAGGAATGAAATTCAATATATTATGAACAGGTATCCCAAACGGTCAATGCTTGGTCAACTCACTCAAATGGGTTGGAACTCGTTTGCCCAAAAGTTCAAGTTAATTAGTTTGGAAATCAGTACTTAATTCAATTCTATTGCCTAATTGATTGGCCTTCAACCTATGATTCCTTTGGAGTTAACCCCTCAAATTTGGTGGGTCATTATCCTACATAATTGTGAACAGAAAACCCAAACGGTCCATGCTTGGTCAACCCTATGAAATGGTCTTGGGGTCATTTTGATCCAAACGATCTTGCAGGATCGTTTGAGATCAAACGGGTTGAACCCGTTTGACCTTAAACGAGTTGCACTCGTTTGGACCAAAAGGGTTCAAGGTCATTTCATAAAGTGACATTGGAATCCACGCCCATCATCCTCAACCTCTGTTCAGGTCGGTTCCTCCACCGCTTTGCTTGCAAAAGAGCAAGGAAGAAGGGAGGTAGAAGAAGAACTAATCATAGAAGACAAGAACAAATATATGCATAACAAAGCTAAGGGTTACAGTTATAAAACCTGCCTTAAGGTCGTTCCTTGAGCTCCAAGATTCCAAGCTTCTAGTCTTTAATGGTGTCTTGAGCTCCACAGGTCGGCCAAGGGTTTTTCTCCAAAGAAAGGTTGGGAAAAGATGGCTAGAACGAGAAAGCTAAGTGAGAAAACTAGCAATCCATTCTTTTAACATGATTTCCTCCATGAATCCAAGTTAGAAGGTGGTGTTCTCTTACCTCAGAACAGGTTGGTCATTTCCTTGAGCTCCTGATCTCCTTCCTTAGTCGGCCACAGCAAGAGATAAGTGAAGAGTGAAAGGAAAACGTTGCCTTTGATTGCAAAGGAAAGGGTATAAGTACCTTTGGGGTTATTTTCATCATAAGGACAACTTACTCCTCCTTTTCACAACTAGGTCCTTCCTTTATTTTAGGCACGTCCCTCCTCTTCTTTTCTAAGGTAAAACTCATTCTAAAACCAAGAACTAAAGGCAAGGAAGGTCAACTTATCACTAAGGTACATATGTACATAAGGGTCTCCTTACTTACATCTTGATGATTTAATTACAAAGGTGTTCCTTATTATATGATTATTCAAAGGAAGTGCCCCCTTCATCATTATTAGTTTAAAGGATGTCAAAAGTCATAAAAGATGTTCAAGATGGTGTATTTTATAAGTTGCACCCCACATTTGGGTAATTTTCACATAGGCCCCTGCATTACCAAATAATTCTACAACATTGTTTTAAAAGGACAGAAATGAAAATGTATGTTCCTTAGGAACTTAATTACATGTCAAAAGATAATCACCAGGGTTTAATTACATCTTTAGGCAAAACACCTGGGGTTAGTTCATAACCCAGGTCAGGGATGTTACAATAATTAATATAAATCATGTAATTTTAGGAACATAGGAGTGACTGGGGATTAGGGAGACTAATTTAGGATCTACCTTGCTCCAGATAAGTGGGTCATGCCACTATGCATATGTACTTTGTATGAATTGCTTGTTATGTATGATTAAGGATTATGCTTCAAAATCCAAGTTAATGAATGAAATTAAGATAATGATGATGCCTCAGATTATATTGTTGCATGTTGATTGGTTATATTCATAAAGTCTTATGCTTATCACTAATATTCATTAGTTTAAATTCTATAATCAAGTAATGATCAAGACATAAAGAAATAATCATGTAAATCATGTAATAATTTCAAGATTAAGAGGGAGAAATCCCATGATGATTAATATAATGCACTTGAGTTGTAAATTGTTCCTCTTGATGTTATTTTGTCTTTATGGCATTGATAAGCACTTTAGTGCAATTATAGGATGAGGTCAATTTATATTGATGGCAAGAAAAGAATAATGATGTTAATGATTATGATAAGAGAATAAAGTAACTGAGCATATGCTTCTCACAATGATGGATCTTTATGGTCGTTATGGGCTTCCTAGCAATGACGGGCTTTCCGAGCATGATGTGCCCCATGTAGGAAGTTATATAGAGAATGCATATGGTAACATTTCTCAATTCATTGATGTAATAGAGCTAAATTGTAATGATAATTCTTAATATTAAGTCATGTCATGTTTCTTTCAGTTCAAGTATATATGCCTATTTTTTAGTTTTTATAACATGCATAGTGCCTCTTACTTACGTTGTTGATTTATTTCGCATGGCTGTGGGATGTACGTCCCTAGATCAAGGAGCAAGAGAGAACTGAACTGAGCCCTTCAGAGTAGATGACATCAAAGGAGACTTTATCTTGGTGGAGTGCCATCTACCACTCAATAGATTATATAGTCTAGTTGTTATTCCATGTTTTAGATTAGATTTTCTTAGACTACATGTATTAGGTTTGAGATTAAGATGAGATAGTTTATGTTTTCCCTTTCAAGAATAATGTAAGAATCTATATTTTGAATTAATGCATGGTGTCTCATTTATCTTGTTGTTATGTATATCATGTCTTGTAAGGTTCTTCCCAGACAAGTGACCTTTGTTATGGACAACATGGGGTTTGCTTCTACTAATATATATGTGCTTGGAGGGGAATTACAAAAACATGGGTGACTACTCAATATGATAAAGAAGGGATGCAACATACATCAAGGGAGAGAGAAATTAGATCAATTTCCCAAGATAGAATGGAGGGAATATAACATACTTCATATGAAGTATACATATTATAAAGTCAATGCTAGATCTCAAGTAGAGTTTCAAGCAACCCATTAAGCATATATTTGAAATTAGCGTTAATATATCATTAATTACATGAAGCCTAAATTTTGAATTTTTATTATTACCATTTCGGTCATTAAAATGAAACTATCTTGTATATTATCTTTTCTTGAGTCTGTATCATATTTTGTTTTATTTGTTACTTGTAGATTATTACATATGAAATTGATAAATTTTGAAAAAATCCTTAAAAGTTCACATATAATATATTAGGAATAGGCATGAAACTTATAACATCGGATGGAGAAAAATCCCATGATTCAAAAACATATTTTATTTCATACTTTTGATTAATAGATTATTTTTTATGAATTTTTTTAATTAACTATATTTAAAATGGAAAAGCAAATTAAAAATTGATATTCCCTACCCAATTAGTTTAGTGCATTAGTGTGACTAGAGAAGACTTGTAAAATCATCAACTTAAATCAAACCTACGCATGATATCGTATTAGAGACAAAAGGACACAATGCCAATGTAATGTGTATCAAATATCAAATCAGAATTGGGTCAAGGTTGTAAAACCTCTAGCATTCATCTTCCTCCTTTGATCAATCTTGTAAAAGTAAGACACTATAGCACAACACTTCAAATCCAAGACCCAACCTCGTGACCTGGAGCAAGGAAGGCATCAAGCCAATGTCAAATCTACACGTTAGTCTTTTAGTCTCAAGGACCCATGACATGGATCCAATGGTATCAAATGTGTTTGGGCGATACTCCTACATGGCCATTAGAGGAGGAAGTTTAGGTAATAACACTAAATTGAAACTAGGGCAAGCAAAGGCATGATAATCACTGGATAATGATGACCAAATGAAGTTATTTCCATGCAAGAATGTGACTAAACACAAACAATAACATGAACACATCTTAAATTTAGGAACTATGGATTATAAATAAAAAAGGGAAAGTGACCACACACCTTATGAGACAAATTTGACATTGACAAAAGCTTCACCAAGGTCAACCTCCATGGTTGTATGAATAAAGGACAGTGCATGATGGTCAAGATCAAAATGTAGGTGAAAAAGACTATGAAGTTCAATTAGCCATCATGAAGAAAAGACAACCAAAATCAAAATGGGAGAAAAGGTGGTTTGTTGTACGGTATAGGTCATAGAACAAAAATGATAATTAAAAGAGGAAAGAACATTGCTTGCCTTGGAATCAAATTGACAAGTCAAAAAGCTTCAGAGTTATTTTTGGAGAGATTATGTGTCGATATGTGAGTCTCATAGACTAAATTCACCATCCTGGACTCAAGAGAAAGATAAAATGAGTTGGAGTAGGAAAATCATATCATAGAGCATCCTGATAGATCAGGTAGGATCATGCAAGTTCCCAGTTATGTGGGGAGTACTTTAAATTGGAACAAGGTAAGAGGCTAAGATTTTACAGAATGGGGGTTCATGTGATGTTAGGGGTTCATATTAGTTAGAAAGGGTACTTGCAATGAGAATCCAACAAATTAGGGTTCATTTAATAGGGAATGATGAGATAAAGGTAAAGGAAAATAAATTAGGGCAAGAGAATCAATGGATAAGGAAATAATAGAAAGAGAATCATACTGGAACTATAGTCGATCAGAAGGATAGAGGTGTAGGAAGATGGTGAGACAAAATCTTTTAGATGAAATTGAGCACACCAACAAAGGCGAAGATTAAGTCGTAGCCATCTAATTGGTATTCCAACATGGAAAACACAAAAAATGCAAATGACAAGGAAAATGTCTAGAAACTTTAGTAAATATAATAATACTAACATAGTAATTAGGATATCAAGGTATTTAAAATATATATCATTTCTTATCTTAGTTTAGGTCTTAAATAAGGTTCAACTAATGCCAAATTTGACATTTAGGCTAGTTAAGGCATGTAGAGTTCAATTTACATTTAGTTTTATTATCCAGATAATCCGTTATATTATATAGTATTTTAGAGTTTAACTTATATTTTATTTTTGAATGAAATTAAGACATATAAGATTATTCATTTAATGTGAACCTTGGCCCATAAGCTAACTAAACATGAGGACTCTAAATTTGAGATTATTTTCCATATTTGACATCACCTAGATCATTTTTTAATTCATTTGAGTGTACTTCTATGATTTCCATATGTATTATTCTAAGTAATGCATTTCTTTGAATAAATTGGAAATTTGTTTACTTTGGTTTTCATATATATAGTAAATATTTTCCTTGTCACCTATATGCCATTATCATATAATCAAAATTTCCACTTTTGAGATTATCTATAAATTATTGGTGCTAAATAAAGTTATTCTCATACTTACACACTAGATAAACATATATGGCTAGCATAGTTGTTTTAGGTTTGTTTTCTATGATAATATTCTCATGAGTGACTTAACTTCACTTTCACATCTACCCACACCCATTATCTAATTCCAAATTCCTTTTAAAGATATTTAGTGAATATTATACTTCCAATTAAAACAAACAATTCTCCATTAGTTTTATATCATTTTTATGACTATTAGAGTGGTTCCCACCTTTATTTTGAGAGAGTATGTTCCATCTTATTTTGTACATCATTAAACTTATTAGTTTCAATTAGCGTATTTACTATGATATTCATGTACTTTTCATTATACAAAACTTGTATGCCTTATATTATTATATGGATATCTAAATTATAGTTCACACTCTATTAATTCATATTAAGCTTATGTATATTAGTTGTTTACTTTATAAGAGCCAACTTTCATTATACACAACCCAAATATTTGTTATTCATCCATCATAGATCTATATGCATACTATTTCCATTATATAAAGGTTAAGGGTGACAAAGGACCGATCTTGCATTTTTTATGATTTCTCTTATATATACTAATCATGTTTCCAACTACCTTAATTTCAAACGTTGAGGAGGATTTTTTCCTAAAAATGTAGCCATCCTTATACTACCAACCAACCATTTTCCACCCCTTAAATTTTTTTTAACCTAATACGATAAACCAAAAACTTTAATGATATGAGGATTATAGATCAAGCAGAGGGGTGTGTATATGGTATACATAGGCCATGCCTCCAACTAGATGCTTTTAACCACCTAGGGTTGAGCTTTAGGTCCTTGGGGTTCAAACCTAAAATCCCTAAGGTTCATACTAGCATCCAAAAATTCATTGGGTACAACTTCCTACAACTTAAGGGAGACAAAAGGGTAGGTCCATTTAACCTTTAGTACAAGCCACATTTTCATAGTAATCACTCCATTGTCAAAATTAGGGTCTAAGATTTATATTCTAACTAGTTATAGGGTTTCCCCACCAATCTTTGTTACATCCCTACATTGTGACTTAGTTCAAAAAAGTATTGATAAAATACAAAGAAATTTTTTGTACATATAGTAGTATAATGGAAAATAAGTTTTTTTTCTTCAAGAAAACATGAATAATGATTCAAATATGAGCTCAAAATTAAAGTAAGAACCAAGGCAAAAAAAATTGCATATTCATAGATCCTTATAAACTACTTTTTCATTATCATACATAATGCCAAGCTAAATTCAAATCTAATAGCATTCAAAGAAATATGTCATAGATAGCCTACAAATTAGGGTACGAGCTAATGAATTCCATCACATTATGGTTTACTCATCAATATCCCCAAGTGTACCTCATATGATTGTAAGTCTTCCTTGTATCATCTCATGAACAACTTAGATAAATTCTAGGATAAACATCTCATCTAGGATTTTTGCATAGGGAAGGGATGTTGGTATGTATGCCCTAAGAGCCAATCATATGATGATTTGGATTGGGATACATTATGATTAATTTGATAAATATCAAAAGCAAACTTCTAATTTATTCTAGTTCAATCAGTTATGAGACAATGATATAGCAGAATGAATGTCTAGAGAATGACAGTACTCAATGGCGTATGTCTTTAGGTTAAGGACCTAAAGAATGAGATCATACGGATGCTAAGAGTTTGTACATTCTTGTTTTATCCCTTCAGATGTCATTATAGAAGGTTGATAGACAACAATGACACAATAATACTAGAGTGTGTGTTGGTTGATGATAGAGTCTCATTAGTCATGATATGTGATATCAAACCAAGCACATAGATACATGTTAGAGAATAGTGTATCGGACAGACCCACCGTGAGAGTGACACAAGGAACCATAGCATGGTAGTCACAGTCAGCTCTCACAGTGATGGTGGTGATTGTGATTCTTAGACCTAAAATCACTGCACTCATCACATGTCGTTTAGTACACTTTGACATCATCAAATGCGGTCCTGAAATATGGATTGTTATAAAGGTGATGATTGGGTGACTTTGACACATGGGGTTTTGACTATGAGTGATACATATGGGATTTGTCCCTCCTGAGGGAGTATGATGTCCATGGCCACTTGATAAGCGAGACTGAGAAATGCATGCGCATGTACGTGTGAGTCAATATGTGATATTGATGGCACACACATCTCATACAGTCAGATTTGGATCAAGGAACATGAATGAACGTTGAAAGGATGATAGCACCATGCCTTGAGTTCATTCAGGATATCAGAGACAAAGGAATTATACATTCACTGGAACACCAATCACAAATTGTAGGATTGAAAGTTGTTCTCCAACTTTCCTTTTCACTTGGGTACCACTGATGTGCGACTAGGCACCGTTCTTTGCTTGTGATGTCATAAGCTAGTTAGGGACATTCACTGCCAACGTGAAATGGGACCTATAGGGTCACACACAAAGGATTTACTAGGAAGAGGAGTTTATCCATGAATGATGTTTGATTGATTACTAAAGGTGTTTAGGTACTCAATCAAACATTCAATCAATTGACTTGACTCATAATCATCAAGTTCAAGTGTTGAACTAATTGATTTGAGTGCCAGATTAATTGAGAAATGCATTGACTGTGTTCTGCACAATCTGGACCACCAACCAACCGGTTCGCTGGGGAACTGATCGGCTCAAGGTCAGTGAGATGACCGGTTCACTTGGTGAACTGATCGGTTTGACTGGACCAAACGAGTAAGGTTGGGTTGTCCCAATTTGTGAGGAAAGTTTTTCGTTTCACTTGTACAATTTGATTGGGACAAGAATTGATCTTAGTATTAATTGGAAACGAAAGAGGAAAGTCAATTTGAGGCGAGTCAGGAATGTGAAACAACTGGTTCATCTAGTGAATTGATCGGTTCACACTCCCAACCAACCATTTTGTTTGTGAAACGATCGGTTCAGCTGCCGCAGTGCAATCAGTTCATGGAAAATTCGGACCCTTCTACTCCTACTTTAGTCCTACATTGCCCGGGGCTGAGAACCCTGACCCTGACCCCTCCTATATATAGAGGGGTATTGGGGGCTTCTCAAACAACACAACTCAGAACATCAGTTGCTCTGCAAAGTTGTCCTCCCTGGTTGTGGTAACTGAGAGAGCCCAAGAAAGTTCTACCCATCCAAGAAGGAACGGTGAGGGAAAGACAACTACAGGACATCTACTGGTTGTGGGAGAGTGTGTCAGTGACTAGTACGCTGACAGAAGGGGACGACTCCTTCTAGTGTCTTGTGGGACAGGACGACTAAAGTTCCCAGTGGTCAGTGTGGACTATCTATAGAGGCGGGAGACTTCTGCCGCTCAGGAGGACGACTGTCAACCGCAGTCTAGGTCAAGACCAGGAGCTGCACAGACACTGTCAAAGATAGGTGGGTGAAGACCGCACTTGTTGTGAGGCATTGTCGCTGAGCAAGCCTCAGGACCAGGTATATCTCACTAAAACCATCCTTCCTATTTTATAGTCGTTGATGTGATATGTGGTTATGGCTTTGTAGTGAGAGAAAATTTTTATTTCCGCTGCCTTCTTCCTCACCTAAAACCAAATAGTAGTATCAGAGCCACGTCAACGTACTATGTTTTAGGATAATCGATATGATCGGTTTTTGGTTTTATCACCTTTTATTTATTACATATGATGTAAATATTGAACTGGCTAAATGTGAATATCTGATTAATACCACATGATCCCAAACCTAATATATACATATATGATATGGTATATATATGCAAACGATACGCGTCGCTTAAAAAGGTTTTGATGGTGGATGTGTAACGTGGTTATGGCCTATAAACCCCTATGTGTGCTTGGTTGGTTGTGGTTGTTTGCTCTCAGTCTGCGCACCGAGCCTCTTCTTCTTTTCCTGATGTAACTCGAGATAACTCGAGATTCTCTTCTACCTTTGCTCCCCCCGAATGTAACTTGGGGTTTCCTAAAATTTATGTAAAAGTAGGATAGTTTATTTCCTGTTACGTCGAAGAATGGTGGGTGCCCAGATGAGTGGCTGGAGGTGCCAAACGATCGACTGGAGGTGCCAATCGATCGGCTGGTGGACTGAGATGATCGGCTGATGATGTAGCTGGAGGCCTGATGAGGAGCAGACAATGTGACGAACTGACCGTCTAGAGGAGCTAGACGATTGGTTGGCGACAACCAACCAACCAGCCGGGAGGCGAGCCGATCACTCGTGTGACGAGCTGATCAAACCCGAAATGGCCTAAGCACAAGATCTTCATCAACAACATGTTGCATGTGATATAGACCTAGATGACTGTAATTCCTTGTGGCTCAAGAAATTACAATAGGATGGCCATAACCATCGCTTTATCGTTATTGCATGTTTTTATTGTGGGATATAGCATGTATATGATATGTACTATATATGTGGTGATTGGATACATATATGCATATATAAGCGTTTTAAAACCCCTTAATATAACATTAAGTCTTAGATGTTTTCCATAAGTGGCACACATGAAAAACTTGATCAACAAGCGTAGGCATCCCAAGGGTGGTGTGATGTCTATCTCGTAGAAGTGTGATGGTAGTTATGTGGACCCGCCAAGTGGGGTGTACTTCTATCGTGTTGGCTTTTGGGTCGGGCTTAACTAAATGATCTTAATGGGATTAAGCACTTAGAGGCATGGAGATGTTCATGTCAAAGAGTTGCACATGTCATCTATCCAAGAGTTGCATATGATGCGATTGGTAAGTGTTACCTACCTTAATAATTGATTATGGATGCTGGCGTTGGCCGGGTAATAATTCAATTGTTTTGGATCTTGGCTCACTAGAAGGTTATACGATGCAATCCTCTGAATCGATGGTGAGTTCTATCAATTTGAACAAAATAGTGGGAGCGATAATTAATTAAAGGCCTAATTATATCGTCAATTTTTCAAATCAATCAAATTAATTCAAAAAGAGTTTTGGACTAAAATTGCATATTTCCTTTTTGTAGAACAAATGGCTGTCAACAATAATCACTTTTTGTTGTGATCGGTCCTTGAGAAGGACAAGCCGAATGGGACTAATTTCCATGACTGGTTTAGGACATTGAGAATTATTCTCACTCAAGAGAGAAAGCTCTATGTCCTAGATACACCAGTGCTAGAGGTACTCGCTCCCACCGCACCAAAGGCAGAAAGGGATGCTTACAAGAAGCATACTGAAGATGCCATTGATGCAAAGTACTTGATGTTGTGCTCAATGAATTATGAGTTACAGAGACAACATGAGAACATGGATGTCATTGAGATGGTTCAGCATCTCATGAACATGTATCAAGACCAAGCACGATAAGAGAAATATGATGTCTCCAAGGTACTATTCAAGTGTGTCATGACAGAAGGAGATCCAGTTGGTCCTCACACGCTCAAGATGATTGGGTATGTGGAGAACCTGATAAGACCGGGATTCCCTCTGAGCCAAGAGTTGGCTACTGATGTGATACTACAATCATTGCCATAATCCTACAGTCAGTTCGTGATGAACTACAACATGAACAACTTTGACATGCCACTAAAAGAGTTGTTGGGCATGTTGAGGACAGTCGAGGCATAGATGAAGAAAGACAAACCCAAATCTATGATGTTGATCAACAAAAAGAAGGGTAAGTCTAATGGCAAGGGCAAGGGCAAAGCAAAGAAGAGTTCTGATGCTAGCCAACAGCCCAAGTCATCTTCACCTCTTAAGGCCAAAGGAGGGGTGAACAAGGGAGGAAAATGTCACCATTGTCAAGAGCCAGGACATTGGAGGAGAAATTTCCCTCTCTATCTGGATGAACAAAAGAAGAAGAAGGAGGGGATGGAAGTCTCCACCTCAGGTATCATGAAATAAACTTGAAACACTTCTTTAATCTGAGGTATATGATACCAAGATATAGATCTGACATATATGATATGCAGGATCTAAAAAGAAGTGATGGCCTTTGTGAAAGGACCAAGAAGGAGCACTCATCATTGGAGCAAGTGGTGCTGCCATAGATAGGAGTAATTTTTAGTTTATTTCATCCCAAAGGGCATGTAATAGAGTTATGAACTGCTATTTCATTTTGCCAATAAATAGAAACACTTTATTTTTGCATCTTGTAATGACAAGTATGTCTATCAATAAAGTTGATGTTTCAATTTAAAGATATGATCTTTTGTGGAAATGCCCTATTTATCTTGTGATACTTGGTATGCATAATATAAAATGATACCTAAAAGTTATTGATGACTCAAACAATTAATTAGCATTATCATGATAAATTCATTTCTAGATTCCATGTTGATGGATAGGCCAGACTCTTTTGGTTGTGAACCATTAAGAGATATGAATGTCTTGGGCATGATGAAAAGTCAATCTTTACTAGATGTAGTGGGAGAATGACTATTCTATTAGGTATAATACATATTGATGTATATACATGCCTATTGGAATAAATATTAATGCTTCATATGGTGTTTAGTGAAATACCAATATGAATATCTTGAAGTGTTCAAGAATATCATAAATAAAGTACAAACTTGGTAAAAGTATTAATTCTTTGATGAGGTCAATGAATGGGATACTTAAACTAAATGTTTGAGGACCCTGTGAGTAATTATGATAGTGTATCATAGAGAACTCATGATGTATAAATCAAAGAAGGAATCATACTATAAAGAGTTAGAGCATGATCATCAAATAACTGACCTTCTAGAATTCTTCTCAAAGAACATGCTTACACTAAATAAAGGAGATTAAGAATCATAAGTGTTGTGGATTCTCAAAGTTCCTTATATAATAGATACACTTCATATATCTAGGTGATGAATTGGTCATATGATGAGTCAATAATCTAGACGATGTTGAGGGACCAGATTTTGAGTCATGGCTTAAGGCCATAAGATCCAAAATGACTTCCATGTGAACCAATTAAGGTATGACCTTATGGTAGCACTTGATTGGGATAAAACCCATCAGTGCAATTGGGTATTAAGAGTTAAGACTAACATGGATGACATTTAGAGAAAGGATAATGTTTGTTGTTGAAATTAATGACTATGAGATTTGGCATATGGATATTAAAACCACATTCCTAGTAGGAATAAGATAAGGATGTCTACATGACACAACCTAAAGGGTTTTATATATCCATTAATGCAAATGCACTCTATAAGTTACAAGATATTAATCAATGTGATTGGTTAAGTGCAAGAAACTCAGAGTTGGAGTCTTTACTTTGATTATATAGTCAAAAGGTTTGACTCATATATCAAAATAAAGAAGGGATCTTTGATTACAAAGATTTAGTGGGAGCATATTCACATTCCACATGATGATGAGGAATGAAATGTTCTAAGAATGGAAACTGGTGTGGAAATACCTTCTTTAAGGGAAGATAGAGAAATGTCATATGTGATAGGAATAGAGATCTATAGAGATAGTTCTCAAAAACCTATTGACCTGGTAAAGAGAGAGCATACATTAGCAATCTGTAATGAAGGGTTCAGTATGCACACATTCAGTGGGAGAAAACTTGTCCATGTTACATGGAGTTAGTATCTCAGATGCCAAGTGTCCCAAATTCTTACAAAGAATAGGAACACATAGATAGATATGGATCTATGATGTATGTAATCATCCCATTATCTTGTATGTATTGTACATGACAAGAAAATATACATTCATCATCTTGTATGTATTTGACATGACAATATGATATGCTCATCATGTTAACTCGTATGATGAGTGGATGTCTATCTACTTCTAGTGAGGGTTACTGGAATACCATGAAGAACTTGTTTGGTACTTATGAAGTACTAGTTCTATGGTAATATAAGGAAGAGTTGGGTGTAAAGAGTTACACTGATGCAAGCTTCTGAAATGACATAACTTGATCACAAAATATAAAATATAAAAGTGAATATGAGTTGATAAATGGAAACGTTCTGATTTAAAAGTCATTTAATTCTAAAAGGGAATGATGAGTATCCTTGTGTTATGAACAACAGAGGATACTATATGGATCTAGAAGTTCATTGAGATGAACTTATAGATATTTCAACCATTAATGACAAGTAGTAATACTGAGTCAAACAATGGAGCTAAGTGTTAGGCAAGGAATATTAGATCGCATATTACAACAACTTCATCTCATACGATATGTCGTACAGTGAAGAGATGTGAAACATGCAATATACCAACTAAAGCAAAGTGTTGCTAACTCACTACGTTAGCACTAAGTAGAAGAAACATGTGGGACATGTTTGGAGATCACTAAGAATATGATTCAAAGGTGATTGACTCGTAGTGCAAGTGGGAGTCTATTGGTATGTATGCCCTGAGAGGCAATCATATGATGATTTGGGTTTGGATACATTATGATTAATTTGATAAATATGAAAGGCAAGCTTCCAATTTATTCTAGTTCAATCAGTTATGAGATAATGATAGAGCAGAATGAATGTCTAGAGAATGACAGTACTCCATGACATATGTCTTTAGGTTAAGGACCTAAAGAATGAGATCATACGGATGCTAAGAGTTTGTACATTCTTGTTTTGTCCCTATTCAGATGTCATTATGGAAGGTTGATAGACAATAATGACACAATAAGACTAGAGTGTGTGTTGGTTGATGACGGAGTCTCATTAGTCATGATATGTGATATCAAACCAAGCACATAGATACATGTTAGAGAATAATGTATCGGACAGACCCACCATGAGAGTGACACATGGAACCATGACATGGTAGTCACAGTCAGCTCTCATAGTGATGGTGGTGATTGTGATTCTTAGACCTAAAATCACTACACTCATCACATGTCGTTCAGTACACTTTGACATCATCAAATGCGGTCTTGAAATATGGATTGTTATAAAGGTGATGATTGGGTGACTTTGACACATGGGGTTTTGACTATGAGTGATAGATATGGGATTTGTCCCTCCTGAGGGAGTATGATGTCCATGGCCACTTGATAAGTGAGACTGAGAAAGGCATGTGCATGCACGTGTGAGTCAATATGTGATATTAATGGCACACGTATCTCAGACGGTTAGATTTGGATCAAGGAACATGAATGAATGTTGAAAGGATGATAGCTCCATGCCTTGAGTTCATTCAAGATATCAGAGACAGAGGAATTATACATTCACTAGAACACCAATCACAAATTGTAGGATTTAAAGTTGTTCTCCAACTTCTTTTTTCACTTGGGTAGCACTGATGTGCAACTAGGCACTGCTCTTTGCTTGTGATGTCATAAGCTAGTTATGGACATTCACTGCCAACATGAAATGTGACCTATAGGGTCACACACAAAGGATACCTGGAAGAGGAGTTTATCCATGAATGATGTTTGGATTGATTACTAAAGGTTTTAAGGTACTCAATCAAACATTCAATCAATTGACTTGACTTAGAATCATCAAGTTCAAGTGTTGAACTAATTGATTTGAGTGTCAGACTGATTGAGAAATGCATTGACTGTGTTTTGCATAATCTGGACCACTAACCGACCAATAATTGGGTGAACCGATCGGCTCAAGGTCAGTGAGATGACCGGTTCACTTGGTGAACCGATCGGTTCAACTGGACCAAACGAGCAAGGTTGGGTTGTCCCGATTTGTGAGAAAAAATTTTCATTTCACTTGTACAATTCGATTGGGACAAGAATTGATCTTAGTATTAATTGGAAATAAAAGAGGAAAGTCAATTGGAGGCGAGTTAGGAATGTGAAACAACTAGTTTAGCTGGTGAACTAATCGGCTCACACTCCCAACCGACTGTTTCATTTGTGAAATGATTGGTTCGGCTGCCGCAGTGCAAGCAAGTCATGGAAATTTTGGACCCTTCTACTCCCACTTTAGTCATGCATTGTCTGGGGTTGAGAACCCTGACCCTGACCCTTCCTATATATAAAGGGGTACTGGGGGCTTCTTATACAACACAAATCAGAACATCAGTTGCTCTGTAAAGTTGTCCTCTCTGGTTGTGGTAACTGAGAGAGCCCAAGCAAGTTCTACCCATCCAAGGAGGAACAGTGAGGGAAAGACAACTGTAGGACAACAACTGGTTGTAGGAGAGTGTGTCAGTGAATAGTACGCTGACAGAAGGGGACGACTCCTTCTAGTGTCTTGTGGGACAGGATGACTAGAGTTCCCGGTGGTCCGTGTCAATTATTTATAGAGGCGGGAGACTTCTGCCGCTCAGGAGGATGACTGTCAACCGCAGTATGGGTCAAGACCAGGAGCTGCACAGACGTCGTCGAAGACAGGTGGGTGAAGATCGCACTTGATGTGACGCATTGTCACTGAGCAAGCCTCAAGACTGGGTATATCTTGCTAAAACCATCCTTCTTATTTCATAGTCGTTGATGCGATCTGTGGTTATGGTTTTGTGGTGAGAGAAAATTTTGTTTCCGATGCCTTCTCCCTCACCTAAAACCAAACAAGGGATTCTACTTAGAAACTTAAAAGAGAAGATAGGAAACCTAAGGCTCACGATCTAACTGTCAAGGCTGTGATACCATCTTGTAAGGATATGGATGGAGAGAAAATACACACATCACTAAATCAAATAAGATCCATCATCTTTAACAAATAGACAACAAACTTTTTGTAATGGATGAATAATTTATATTTAATCTTTGAAAATAGATATCATACAGACCAAAGTATATAAGTGGAATAAAAGATAATCATTGTTTACAATTTATTATCTTAAATATAATCTCCCGTGTGGGGTTTTACATGAAGGGAACAAATGCAATAGCTAAGTAGAAGGAATTTGATCTACTTCCAATCTATCTCCCAAATGCCAACTCTATTAAGCAAATTCTTGGTCACCAAGACAAGCCTTCCATGTCCTTCACCTAAGGGGTTGGAAGCATATCCAACAAAATAAGACAAAGTGGATGTTGCCAGCATAAAAAATGCAAGTATTTTCTTATAAATAGAGTTTGAGCAATGTTATGAAAAAAAAATTAACTATTCATGATTCCTAAGTCAAATGAGAAAAAGGAAATCATACAAGTGGATGTCAAAATAAACATTTAAAGAATATGATGAATGAGAAGGTTTCTTTCCTAAACAATCTCACAAAAAAATCACAATCATAAAAAGTGCATGTCAAACAAGGAGACTAATTAGGGTTGAGACCCATGAAATTCCAAGCCTAAAGTATGGGGTAGAAAATGCACATGTGCTCCCTATATATACAAGTGGAAACACACACAAAAGATGAAATACACATGCTCAAATGTTATGGTGGTACTAGGGTACCTCTACTTCAAATAATGTTAGTCTATTATAGATGCACAAATGTAGATTCAAGAAATAAAGTTTAGTCAAATTGAAATAAGAGGATGAGATCATCCAAATATTATCAAGTGGGGTCAGAGGATCCATAAAATAGTATTCAACCATATTCACAATTCATCATAAGATCATGAGATGTCATCACTTGAAGATAGAGATCCATGTTTGTAATTGAGAAACTTAGTTCAAAATCACAAATTCGGGCTACAACATGAAACACTATGAACAAAATATAGCTACATAGTCCAAAATCAATATCCAACATATTAAGACCAAAAGATCAATATCAGCATATAACTATTCACATGAGTCAACCTCTCATAAGAGAGATAAGTGAATATGGTAATATGTCCCAAAAGGACCAATAGAGAGAAAAAAACATAGGTGGTTTTTGAATATGATTAACAAGGGATGTAACATACATCAAGAGAAAGAAAAATATATCAATTGCCCAATATAGAATGGAGGTAATGTGACATACCTCATATCAAATCTACATATGTCCAAAGTAAAGCCCAAATCTTCAATAGAGCTTCAAAAACCTATTACACATACATATGAAACTAGGGTTAGTATATCATTAATTACATGAACCTACAAATGTCTTTTTACTATTACAAATTAGGTTATAATAAAGGAACCTTCTTGTAGATTACATTTTCATGAGTCCCTGGCATATATTACTTGATTTTTTTAACTTTCGATATGAATTTTATACATTTTGAGAAAAATCCTTAAAAATCACATATTCATAATAATAGAAATAGGTCATAAGCCTAACTAAAACATAAGGATTACAAATTTGAGATTATTTTACATATTTGAGATCATCTGACTAATTGTTGAAAACATTTGAGTGTACTATTTTGATTTCAATATGTATTACTCTGATTAATTCTTTTCAATGAATAAATTAGGATTTGGTTTACTTTATGGTTTATCTAGATATTAAATACTTCCTTTGTCACTCATATGTCACTATCGTCTATATTTTACCCAAATTTCCACTTTTTAAGATTATCTAATGTATTGGAGGTAAAAGAATTTATTTTCATATTTACACGTTGAATAAGTATATATAGCTAGTATATTGGTTTCAGATTCATTTTCTAGGATTATATTCTCAAGAATGACTTTCTTTAACTCTCACATGTAGTCACACCCATTATTTGATTCCAAATTTCCTTTACAGATATCTAGTGATATTATATTTCTAACTAAAGCCAACATTCTTCATTTATTCTATATATCATTTGTTTGAATATTAGAGTGGTTCCTACCTTTATTGTTGATAAAGGACGTTCCATATTAACATATACATAATTAAACTAATTAGTTGACTAAGTGGGCACTAGCTATGGTATTCATGTTTTATACATTGTATGAAACGTGTACTTTTTCTATTATTATATGGATATCTAAATTATATTTCACACTTTATAAATTCACTTTTAAGCTTATGTATATTAGTTATTTAGTTTATAAGAACCAAAATTTATTATTCAAAAGTTCAATTATTTATTATACACCCATCTTAGCACTATCTACATATATTTCCATCCTATTAAGGTTAAGGTGACAAAGGACCTTTCTTGCATGTTATATGATTTATTTTATATATGTTATTCATGTTTCCAATCACCTTACAGATTTATTCATATTTCATTCGAATCACTGACTTATTACTCATATTTAGGTCTAGATGGGTATAACTTATATCATGTTTGTGGGTTTATTTTTTATGAACCGAAAGATATCAATCCTTAAGATTAGGGTTTCCAGGGTTAAAAGGTCAAGTATCAATATGTTACACTATTGAAGAAGGATGTGTTTGTTTGAAATGAGGAGTTCCAACATAGCTTTATGATGTTGAAAGAGAATCTAACAAGTCACTTGTGTTATACCTTCTAGAGACTGGAAATGATACTTCATTTTATGTGATGTATTGAAGAATGGATTATATTGTGTGTTGTTGCAAGACAAGAATGTGATATTCTATTTGTTTAGGAATCTCAAGAAGAATGAGAAGAACTACTCAACACATGATCTAGAGTTTCCAATAGTGGTTCTAGCTAGGTAGTGGGGAGGAACTATATTTATAAGGAGAAGTGCTAGATCTTCAGGGATCCCAAGTGTAACATCCCTGACCTGGGTTATGTTTTAACCCTAGGTGTTTTGTTTAATAAAAGTGATTATATTCTTGCTATTATCTTTTGAAAAGTAATTAAGGCTCAATAGGAACTTACATTGCAATTTGAGTCCTTTTTTAATATTGTTGAAATCAATGTTTTGCTTGATTCAGACTAAAGCACAATTTACCCAAGTTAAGGGGTTAAATTGCAAATGTTGCATGCTAAAATGTTCCTCATGTTTTGAGGCATCATGAGAGTGAAGGTGATGCATAGGTATGTCTTGTGATAGCCTGAATACCAAGAAAGAGTTGATAAAGAAATGTTTGTGCATTAAAACCTAGTTTTGGTGTAATGTGCAATTTACCCAAAACCTAGGGTTTAATATACAAATTACCACTTCAAAATGGTCCCTACTATTTCTTGGGGTCATGTGGAGCAAAGAAAATGAGAGGGGCGTCTCATTTGTATCTCTTTGAAGGAGAGAGAATCTTGATATTAAAATAATCAAGATTTAAGCATAATGGAAACCTTAATTCAAATTAATGCAAAAATAAATAAAATAATTGAAGGACCTTCAACCAAAATTGAAATGTTTGAATTCAGATATGTGTGGACGTCTTTTTTCCTTGCAAGGGCCACGAAATATCTCAAGGAGGTGAAAACCCCACTCACATTATTATAAGAAAAAGAAATATCCACTCACTTATGGATATTACTATTATAAGGGTTAAGGTGCTTAATTTGTTTTTCTTTAAATTGTGTATAATTGAGAGGAATAAGAGGCAAAGAGGATAGCCTCGTCCTTAAGGAAGAGAAGGGGGCAAGTGGAAAAGATAAGGGGGGATAATTCCTACTTTCTCTCTCCTAATTGAATTTTTAATAAAAATTGCATATAAGCTCATTTATCCATAGAGTAAAAGGGGAATTTCGAATTCACTTCCACCCTTTGCTTGGAAAACGACCAAGGAAGCTTTGAAGGACCAGGAGGACGACCCCCAACCTGTTGGTAAGCTTCTTGACTTTCTTTCTTCTTGATTTCATGGTGGAAATCATAAATCAATGCATAATTTCTTCTTTTCTTCACTCCATCTTCAACCCTAGCCAATCTTTTCACTCCAAAACTTGAGGACGAGCCTTGGGGGAGTTGCAAAAGCTTCTTCCACCATTGTTGACGTGAAGCTCCAAGCTTTGAATCTAAATTGAAGGCGGGTTATATAACTTGAACCCTTATTCATTGTTATTGAACTCAATTTCTCAATCAATTATGTTCAATTGCTCTTCTTGCAATTCCTTTGATTAGTTGATGCAACTACCATGAAAATGGCAGTATTTTATGATGGACTAAGGCTTGATGATGATGACATTATCACAAGCACACATCTCAACAAATTTTGAGTTGCAAATGGTTTTGGACCTTTGGCCCAAACGGTTTCACAAAACCGTTTGGAGACCAGACGGTTTGCAAACCATTTGGTGATTTGAGTCCCAAACCACATGAGAGTGTTGACCGTTTGGATGGGTTGACCGTTTGAGGTCTGAACCCTAGTACTTTTTGGATGATGATCCAATGGATCCAATTCATTGATTAAATGTATGGACAATCCACCAATTACAACCCTAATCGATTTGTTGGAGGTTCCATAGATTGATCCATTCGATTTCAAGACTTTTTGGGTCAAACGGTCTTGAAATTGTTTGGGATCAAATGGTTTCAAAATTGTTTGATGATCTAATGGTTTATATTTTAGGGCTGGAGATCCAAGAGTCAATAATTGTTGAACTTCAATAACTCAATTGATTGAATGTTTCAATATATCAAATCATGTTCAACCAATTGATGGATGTACCTAATGAACCCTTGCAGTTTTGAGACTGATTTGGCCCAAACGGTTTTGAAAACGTTTGAGTCCAAATGGTCTTAAAACCATTTGGGGTCAAACGGTTTCAAAACTTTTTGGAATCAAACGGTTTCAAAACCGTTTGGTGATGAAATCTCAAAACCGAATAAAGGTCAATTGTGATTCAATCATTTGGAAATTGAAGGTGATGATTGTTCCAATGATCCAATGATTGATAGTAATGACAATCAATGATAGGTACAAAGGTTGAATCCCTAAAGTACCTAATTGATTGATACCTTTAAAGGGATAAACCCTAATCGCTTATAAAAACAATAACTTAGTACACTATGTCAATCATAGTTGTATGTACTTGATTGAAGGGTTGATATGACCTAATAAAGTTAAGAGGATGGTAGAGAGGAAATCATACATGAATATGATTCATGTGGTGATTAAATGTATGATCCTCAGCAAAGAGATCATAAAACCCTAATCATGAGCATAAACCCTAATTGACAAGATTATTGAACCCTAACCCTAATCCAGGGTAAGGATGTAATCCTAATCCAGGGTGAAAATATGAGTAACCCTAATTATGGGTAATGGAACGTGAAACCCTAATTGGGATGAATGTTCCCAAATGACATGAAATGGGAAACCCTAACCCTAGTAAGGGAATTGTGGTGTTACCCTTGAATAGTGAATCCATATTTGTTTTGCATGGTACTGATATATAATGGAAGTTATTGTTATTATCTGCACTAACCATGCAGGTATTCTGAAATGGTGATCATTGCCAGGTATGAGCTATGATGTTTTATTCATTATTGTTTATTGGGCCTTGTGTGCCATAATATGCCTTGCTACCTGATAAGAGGTAACAAGAGAGTTAATGGGCCTTAAGTGCCATGAGTAATGCTTGTATAGCAAGTACCATGTTTACCTTGGTCAGATGACCTGAAGATTATAGTTACTTGGAAAAGTGGTAACAATGCTCAATGATGAGCTAAGGGTTTGAATACCCATAACCATACGATTATGGTAATGAGGTTGTGAAGGGATGAGAATTCCCAGTATTGAAATGAGGGAGTGAGTTCCCAATGTCTTTTAAAGACTAATAAGTAATTGATGAAAATAGTACATGTTTCTTTATAGCATTTTCATAATAAGTTATGTTTAAGAACTTGGCTGATGCTAAAAGGATAAGATGATGTACTTAATTAATCAAGTGAAATTCGTTCATGTAGTGCTCTGACCATAGATCCATCATCGTCAGTAGTTGGTGATGGTGAAACAGGTTTTCCTATGGGATTTCCTGGAATTCGCATATTTGAATATGTGGGGGATACGTCCTGGTGAAGAGATTGAAGGAAGGTAAACATTAAACCTCTCAATCCTTCATGTGTCGGGATGGATGTATCACAAATCTCACGATGGTTGGGATGGATGTATCACTAATCTCCTAATAATATTCAATGTTGGGTCGATGGAGATAAACATTAAATCTCTCGATTTCCGATGAGAGTGCAGTTGACGATGTAACTCTATATAAAAGTTGCCAGTATACCCTGGAAAGCTATTTTGAGAAGTTGACATAGTCCTTCTTGTGGTCCCGTACTAACCGGGATGTGGGAGGTCATGGGAATCCGGCTCTTCCATTGACCTATGTATGGTACCGATTTCAATTTAGCAATGGTGGGTTGGAGTATGAGCGGTATACCTCATCTCCTCAGAGCTTAAGTATGTTTGTAAAAATGTAATCAGTTGTGTAGCATATTTGCATAAGACTGAAATATGAGAATCACTTGTTGATGATTATCTTGCTTAACATATCTTAGATGGATAAATGTTATACATGTCCTATAATTCTTTATTGAATATTAGACATGCTACTTTATCAAGTTACAGCTAATAAGCTCAAGTGGGAATGTTGCTCTAATCTACTTTAAATAAGTGAATTATCTGTTGTTGATTATTTTGATTCCACTACTCAGTTTATTTCTATTAAACTGCAATAATAATGTTTTCGGCTAAGAGTTATATCTCTCGCTGGGGCAATTTTTATAATTGTCTCACCCCGGTGGAATCCAACATTTTTAGGTAGACGCAGACAAAATGGCAGAAACCCTACTGCAGGGGAAGAGCAACAGCAGCAGCAATAGGGACAGCAGTGATCCATCAGGTGGAGATATTGGCTGTCTAGTTTTGTATAGTTAGTCCTATGTGTCATCTCTGTACTCTCAGGTCCTAGGAGTCAGTGATAGTGTTTTATAATAGATCTGATATTTTTGGCATGATGCCTCAAGGATTTTGTTACTTGTGCTTTATAGTAAAACAATGATGTATATTTATTCCTCGAGAAGAGATGGTACAGTGGATGTACCTTGTGAACAAGTATGTAAATATAATATTGTGGTTCTTGTTCAAAGAATCTTTCTGAGAATGGATCTCTTTGTAAATGGTTTTAATTTTTAGTGATTTTCAATAATCCGTTGTTAACAATCGATTCTGCACTTATCTTAATCAATGTTTGACGACAGACATCAAAATTTAGTGATATCAGAGCTCTAGGTTCACTGAGTCTATAGAGACATAGGATTAAGGTTGTTGAGTCTATTCTAGTGTCTTCCAATCTATCTGATAGTGTCTTCTGCTCATATAGGAGGAGAAGTAGAACTAAAGATGTCTAGATCACATGATGAACATGATGCTGAAAGCAGCGTTGCTACACCAGGAGGAAGTGCAAGAGATCAAGATAGGGAGGAGCCTATACTTGATCAACCCCAGTTCAACCAAGCTGATATGGGGAATCCAGCTTTCCAAAATATGTTTGGACAGTTTATGGCAGCTATGACCCATATGACAGATAGGATGCCATTACCTGCACCTAGGGCACCAGCCCATGATGAAAGACATGGAGCCGGTAAGACTTTTGAACGGCTTAGGAGGGTAGGAGCCATAGAGTATGCTGGTACAGCTGACCCAGCAGATGTTGACCTATGGTTAACTAAACTGGAGAAATCCTTCAGAATCCTCATGATTCCTGATGATGAGAAGGTGAGGCATGTTGTATATCTCCTAAAAGGGAGTGCTGGCCACTAGTGGACCATTGAGGAAGGCAAAAGACCTGGTGTTGTGATCGGATGGGATGAATTTCGGCATGAATTCATCGCTAGATACTTTCTCAAGATGTATCTAGATGAGAAAATCTCTCAATTTGATAGGTTGAGGCAAGGACAAATGAACATTAGCAAATACGAAGCTAGGTTCATGGAGATTTTACGGTTCTGTCTGCATATGGCATCTACAGATGAGGAGAGAATTCGGTGATTCGAGAAGGGATTGAACATTGAATTGACCACTCCGGTGTCTTCTCTAGAGAACCGGGAGAGGTTTGCCACTTTTGTGGAGTTTGTAAGATGAATAGAGAGGTTTGTGATTGAGAAGCGACAGGCCAAGGGTAAGAAAGAGTACCCATAGTTCCAAGGATAGAGTTATGGAAGTTTTAAGAAACCAAGGTATTTTGTTCCTACACCACCACCAAGGTTCAATACCCAGACGCAATGGACGTCAAGTAAGGGTAGAGACCGTAGTTTACCACCGAAGGGAGCTCACATCTCAGCCTCAATGTCAGTAACAAGACCACCCAGACCACAGAGGGGAAATGTAACCTTTTATAGATGTGGGAGAGAAGGCCATGTGGTGAGGGACTGTCCTGAGAAAGTCAGGAATGTGACCCAGCAACCGAGGTAGAGTCAGCAAGGCTCTCAGAGGCAGTAGTCTGGCAGTGGTGTTCGAGGACGTGGACAAACATCCCAAGTTGGGTCATCGACATCCAACAATTGAGCACAGGGTCAACAACAAGCAACGGCTAGATTCTATGCTATGAATCAGCCCGAAGCAGTAGTCCACCCTTAGGTTGTGACAGGTCAGATGGAATTATTTTATTCTGATATGTCTTCATCCTGCTCCGTATCTGTATTAATTGATCTGGGTGCTACGCACTCTTTTATCACTCGAGAAGTGATTCATGACTGCAACGTGATTGTCAATCATAGAGCAGATAGTTTGTTGCTAGAAACCCCTTTGTTGGAATATGCAGTGTTGCGGGAGGTATGTTCTCCCTACAATCTTTCTTTTTCTAAACATTGCATTTGGGTGGATCTTATACCACTTGAAATGCATGGGTTTGATACAATTCTTGGGATGGACACCTTAGAAAAGTATAAAGTTGTCTTGGATTGTGGTTCCAAGCAGGTTGTGTTCACAGACAATGGTGACACATGGATCTTTTAGGGAGATCGAAAGATTCTTCCAACTTATCTTGTGTCAGCTATGGTAGCTGAGAAGTTGATGAGACAAGGATGATTTGCATTCTTAGCCCATGTGGTTGATACCACAATGGAGAGCCCTCATCTTTTTGAAGTTCCAATAGTCATGGAATTTGAAGATGTATTTCCTGAAGAACTTCCAGGTGTTCCACCGCCCTGAGAGATTGATTTTGAAATTAATCTAATCCCAGGAACGCAATCAATAGCACAAACGCCATATAGAATGGCACATGCTGAAATGGTAGAGCTCAAGAAACAACTACAAGAGTTGCTTGAGAAGGGTTTTATCCGACCGAGTACTTCACCCTGGGGTGCTCCGGTTCTCTTTGTTAAGAAGAAGGATGGGTCTATGCGATTATGCATTGACTACAGACAGTTAAATAAAGTAACCATAAAGAACAAGTATCCTCTGCCAAGGATTGATGACTTGTTTGATCAGTTGCGTGGTGCAACTATCTTTTCTAAGATAGATCTGAGGTCGGGATATCATCAGTTGTGTATTAAGGAGAGTGATATACCTAAATCTATTTTTAGGACAAGGTATGGTCACTATGAGTTCATAGTTATGTCGTTTGGACTAACTAATGCACCAGTTGCATTCATGGAACTCATGAATAGAATCTTTTGACCTTTTCTTGATCAGTGTGTATTAGTCTTCATAGATGATATCTTAATATACAGTAGAGATGCTCAACAACATGAGCAGCATCTTCGTCAAGCTTTGACTTTGCTAAGAAAGCATAAGTTGTATGCTAAGTTTAGCAAATGTGAGTTCTGGTTACCAGAAGTTTCTTTTCTTGGACACGTAATATCTGCTTCAGGTATTCATGTTGACCCTAAGAAAGTAGAATCTGTCCTGCAATGGGAACAACTGAAGACACTGACAGAGATTCACAGTTTCCTAGGACTGGCAGTCTATTACAGGAGGTTCATTAAAAACTTCAGCTCTATAGCTTTACCCCTGACCAGGTTGACGAGGAAGGAAGTTCCTTTTGTCTGGATTGACAAGTGTCAACAATCTTTCCAGTTATTGAAGGAAAGGCTAACAAGTGCACCTGTGTTAGTGTTACCTGAGCAAGGAAAGGGGTACATAGTTTTTTGTGATGCATCTAAGAACGGTCTAGGATGTGTGTTGATGCAGGATAAACAAGTGATTTCTTTTTCTTCTCGATAGCTTAAGAAACACGAGGAGAATTATCTGACACACGATCTAGAGCTAGTTGTTGTGGTCCATGCCTTGAAGATCTGGAGACACTATCTCTATGGAGAAACATTCTAGATTTTCACAGACCATAAGAACCTAAAGTATATCTTCTCATAACATGAGTTGAACATGAGACAACGCCGCTGGATGGAGTTAATCAAGGACTATGATTGTACAATTGATTATCATCCAGGGAAAGCCAATGTGGTTGTTGATGCACTAAGTAGAAAATCAGCAACACCAGCCTTAAACAAAGCACAGTTGAACTCCTTAGTGTGCTCTAAGAGAGATATGCTTATCTCCTTGAGGCAAGACAATGTACATCTTAAAGTGTCATTGTTAGCCGGGTTATTAGCTGAGATGCAAATAAAACACACTCTGAGACAGCAGATTAAATAAGCACAGCAAGCTGATACTGTGATCCAACAGATCAGGTTAGAGTATGGTAGCGAGAAACGAGATGGTTTCCATGATTCAGATGATCAGGTAGTTTGTTACCATGACAGGATGGTAGTACCTGATGTTGATAACTTAAGGAAGTTAGTTCTGGAAGAAGCTCATTCTTCTATGTATGCTATGCATCCAGGAAGCACCAAGATGTATCATAACTTAAAAGATATGTATTGGTGGCCTGGATTAAAGAAAGACATAGCTGAGTTTGTTATGTGGTGTTCAGTGTGTCAGCAGGTTAAAGCTGAACATCAAAAGCCTGCAGGAACAATGCAACCTCTACCTATACCGCAGTGGAAATGGGATCATGTAACCATGGACTTTGTGGTTAGTTTGCCTAGAACAACCAAAATTCATGATTCCATTTGGGTGATAGTTGATAGGTTGACTAAGATAGCACATTTCATTCATGTCAAAACAACCTACACTACTGAGAAGCTTGCACAGATATACATAGATGAGATAGTGCATTTGCACGGGATTCCAGCTACTATTGTTTTTTATAGAGGTCCCCAATTTATGAGTCATTTTTGGGAGCGACTCCATAAAGCTTTGGGTACACAGTTAAGGTTTAGTATAGCCTTTCACCCAAACACAGACGGACAGTCTGAGAGGACCATACAAACTTTGGAGGACTTGCTTAGAGCGTGTGTCCTTCAGTTTGTAGGAAGTTGGGATCTACATCTGAGCTTGATAGAATTTGTTTATAATAATAGCTATCAGCATAGTATTGAGATGGAACCATATGATGATTTATATGGTAGACGTTGTAGATCTCCCTTATGTTGGTATGAAATAGGAGAGTACCAACTCTTGGGTCCTGAGCTGGTTCAGCAAACAACTGAGAAGATTAAAGTTATACAACAACAGTTGAAAGCTGCCCAGGATAGGCAGAAATCTTATGCTGATAAGCGTCATAGACCCTTGGAATTCCAAGTTGGAGACAGAGTGTATCTCAAGGTCTCACCTTGGAAAGGTATCCTTAGATTTGGAAAGAAGGGAAAGTTAGCTCCTAGATTTATCGGACCTTATCCAATCAATGAGAGGATGGGAAAGGTAGCCTATAAGTTGGAGCTACCACCTGAGTTGCATAGATTGCATCCGGTGTTCCATATTTCCATGTTGAGGAAGTGTCGTCCTAACACTAAGTTAGTTCTGCAACTTGTGGAAGTAGAACTAAATGATGATATATCATATGTTGAAGGACTAGTGTTGATTCTTGAGAGAAGAATCAAGAAGTTGAATAAGAAAGACATATGTCTTGTAAAAGTTCTCTGGCATCACCGTGGCATTGAAGAAGCTATGTGGGAGCTAGAGGAAGATATGAGAAGGAAGTACCCTTCTCTTTTCTCTTGATGTTTTTGTTGATGATTTCGGGGACGAAATCCTTGTAAGGGGTGGATAACTTGTAACATCCCTGACCTGGGTTATGTTTTAACCCTAGGTGTTTTGTTTAATAAAAGTTATTATATGCTTACTCTTATCTTTTGAAAAGTAATTAAGGCTCAAGAGGAACTTACATTGCAATTTTAGTCCTTTTTGAATATTGTTGAAATCAATGTTTTGCTTGATTTGGACTAAAGCGCAATTTACCCAAGTTAAGGGGTTAATTTGCAAATTTTGCATGCTAAAATGTTCCTCATGTGTTGAAGCATCATGAGAGTGAAGATGATGCATAGGTATGGCTTTTGATAGCCTGAACACCAAGAACGAGTTGATAAAGCAATGTTTGTGCATTAAAACCTAGTTTTGGTGTAATGTGCAATTTACCCAAAACCTAGGGTTCAATATGCAAATTACCACTTCAAAATGGTCCTTAATATTTCTTGGGATCATGTGAAGCAAATAAAATGAGACGGGTGTCTCATTTGTATCTCTTTGAAGGAGAGAGAATCTTGGTATTAAAATAATCAAGATTTAAGCATAATGGAAACCTTAATTCAAATTAATGCAAAAATAAATAAAATAATTGAAGGACCTTCAACCAAAATTTAAATGGTTGAATTCAGATATTTTTGGACGTCTTTGTGCCTTGCAAGGGCCACAATATATCTCAAGGAGGAGAAAAACCCACTCACATTATTATAAGAAAAAGAAATATCCACTCACTTATGGATATTACTATTATAAGGGTTAAGGTGCTTAATTTGTTTTTCTTTAAATTGTGGATAATTGAGAGGAATAATAGGCAAAGAGGATAGCCTCGTCCTTAAGGAATAGAAGGGGGCAAGTGGAAAATATAAGGGGGAGATAATTCCTACTTTCTCTCTCCTAATTGAATTTTTAATAAAAATTGCATATAAGCTCATTTATCCATAGAGTGAAAGGGGAATTTCGAATTCACTTCCACCCTTTGCTTTCAAAACGACCAAGGAAGCTTTTAAGGACCAGGAGGACGACCCCCAACCTGTTGGTAAGCTTCTTGACTTTCTTTCATCTTGATTTTATGGTGGAAATCACAAATCAATGCATAATTTCTTCTTTTCTTCACTCCATCTTCAACCCTAGCCAGTCTTTTCACTCCAAAACTTGAGGACGAGCCTTGGGGGAGTTGCAAAAGCTTCTTCCACCATTTTTGACGTGAAGCTCCAAGCTTTGATGCTAAATTGAAGGCGGGTTATATAACTTGAACCCTTATTCATTGTTATTGAACTCAATTTCTCAATCAATTATGTTCAATTGCTTTTCTTATTCCTTTGATTAGTTGATGCAACTACCATGATAATGGCAGTAGTTTTCAATGGACTAAGGCTTGATGATGATGACATCATCACAAGCACACATCTCAACAAATTTTGAGTTGCAAACGGTTTTGGACCTTTGGCCCAAACGGTTTCACAAAACTGTTTGGTGATTTGAGTCCCAAACCGCATGAGAGTGTTGACCATTTGGATGGGTTGACCATTTGAGGTCTGAACCCTAGTACTTGTTGGATGATGATCCAATGGATCCAATTCATTGATTAAATGTATGGACAATCCACCAATTACAACCCTAATCGATTTGTTGGAGGTTCCATAGATTGATCCATTCGATTTCAAGACTTTTTGGGTCAAATGGTCTTGAGACCGTTTGAGCCCAAACGGTCTTGAAACCGTTTGGGTTCAAACAGTTTCAAAACCATTTCATGATCCAATGGTTGAGATTTTAGGGCTGGAGATCCAAGAGCCAATAATTGTTGAACTTCAATAACTCAATTGATTGAAGGTTTCAATGTAGCAAATAATGTTCAACCAATTGATGGATGTACCTAATGAACCCCTTGTGGTTTTGAGACTAATTTGGACCAAATGGTTTTGAAAACATTTGAGTCCAAACGGTATTGAAATCTTTTGGGGTCAAACGGTTTCAAAACCGTTTGGAATCAAACGATTTCAAAACCGTTTGGTGATGAAATCTCAAAACCGAATAAAGGTCAATTGTTATTCAATGATTTGGAAATTGAAGGTGATGATTGTTCCAATGATTGATAGTAATGACAATCAATGATAGGTACAAAGGTTGAATCCCTAAAGTACCTAATTGATTAATACCTTTAAAGGGATAAACCCTAATCGCTTATAAAAATAATAACTTAGTACACTATGTCAATCATAGTTGTATGTACTTGATTGAAGGGTTGATATGACCTAATCAAGTTGAGAGGATGATAGAGAGGAAATCATACATGAATATGATTCGTGTGGTGATTAAAGGTATGATCCTCATCAAAGAGATCATAAAACCCTAATCATGAGCATAAACCCTAATTGACAAGATTATTGAACCCTAACCCTAATCTAGGGTAAGGATGTAACCCTAATCCAGGGTGAAAATATGAGTAACCCTAATTATGGGTAATGGAACGTGAAACCCTAATTGGGATGAATGTTCCCAAATGACATGAAATGGGAAACCCTAACCCTAGTAAGGGAATAGTGGTGTTATCCTTGAATAGTGAATCCATATTTGTTCTGCATGGTACTGATATATAATGGAAGTTACTGTTATTATCTGCACTAACCATGCAGGTATTCTGAAATGGTAATCATGTCCAAGTATGAGCTATGATGTTTTATTCATTACTGTTTATCGGGTCTTGTATGCCATAATATGCCGTGCTGCCTGATAAGAGGTAACAATAGATTTAATGGGCCTCAAGTGCCATGAGTAATGCTTGTATAGCAAGTACCATGTTTACCTTGGTCAGATGACGTGAAGATGATAGTTACCTGGAAAAGTGGTAACAATGCTCAATGATGAGCTAAGGGTTTGAATACCCAGAACCATATGATTATGGTAATGAGATTGTGAAGGGATGAGAATTCCTAGTATTGAAATGAGGGAGTGAGTTCCTAATGTCTTTTAAAGACTAATAAGTAATTGATGAAAACAGTACATGTTTCTTTATAGCATTTTCATAATAAGTTATGTTTAAGAACTTGGATGATTCTAAAAGAATAAGATGATGTACTTAATTAATCAAGTGAAATCCATTCATGTAGTTCTCTGACCATAGATCCATCATCGTCAGTAGTTGGTGATGGTGAAATAGGTTTTCCTATGGGATTTCCTGGAATTCGCATATTTTGAATATGCGGGGGTAAATGGGTGAAAATATCCTTACATCCTGGTGAAGAGATTGAAGGAAGGTAAACATTAAACCTCTCAATCCTTCATGTGTTGGGATGGATGTATCACAAATATCCCGATGGATGGGATGGATGTATCACTAATCTCCCAATGATATTCAATGTCGGGTCGATGGACATAAACATTAAATCTCTCGATTGCCGATGAGAGTGTAGTTGATGTTGTAACTCTATAGCGAAATTGCCAATATACCATGGAAAGCTATTTTAAGCAGTTGACATAGTCCTTCTTGTGGTCCCATACTGACTGGGATGTGGGAGGTCATGGGAATTCGGCTCTTCCATTGACCTATGTATGGTACCGATTTCAATTTAGCAATGGTTGGTTGGAGTATGAGCGATATACCTCATCTCCTCAGAGCTTAAGTATGTTTGTAAAAATCTAATCAGCCGTGTAGCATATTTGCATAAGATTGAAATACGAGAATCACTAGTTGATGATTATCTTGCTTAACATATCTTAGATGGATAAATGTTATTCATGTCCTATAATTCTTTATTGAATATTATACATGCTGCTTTATCAAGTTACAGCTAATAAGCTCAAGTGGGAATGTTGCTCTAATCTGCTTTAAATAAGTGAATTATCTATTGTTGATTATTTTGATTCCACTGCTCAGTTTATTTCTATTAAACTGTAATAATAATGTTTTCGACGAAGAGTTATATCTCCCGCTGGGGCAATTTTTATAATTGTCTCACCCCCGTGGAATCCAACATTTTTAGGTAGACACAGACAAAAAGGAAGAAACCCTACTGTAGGGGAAGAGCAGCAGCAGCAGCAATAGGGACAGCAGTGATCCATCAGGTGGAGATATTGGTTGTCTAGTTTTGTATAGTTAGTCCTATGTGTCGTCTCTGTACTCTCAGGTCCTAGGAGTCAGTGATAGTGTTTTATAATAGATCTGAGATTTTTGGCATGATGCCTCGAGGATTTTGTTACTTGTTCTTTTTAGTAAAGCAATGATGTATATATATTCCTCGAGAAGAGATGGTACAGTGGATGTACCTTGTGAACAAGTATGTAAATATAATATTGTGGTTCCTGTTCAAAGAATCTTTTTGAGAATGGATCTCTTTGTAAATGGTTTTAATTTTTAGTGATTTTCAGTAATCTGTTGTTAACAATTGGTTCCCCACTTATCTTAATCGATGTTTAGCGACAAACGTCACACCAAGAACAAAAAATATATCTTTTCACAATAGAATTCGATAATGAGGTAGAGGAGATTGTTGGATTTGATCAAGGACTGTGATTGTATGATGTATTATCATCAAAGAAATGGTAATGTTAAGGCTCATGCGTTGAGCAGAAAGTATTTATTGTCTTCTTTTGTAGAAAAAGGATAGTTGTATTACATGGATTGCAACAACATGGATATGTTGGTGTCTCTTTTGCACATGAATGAAACAAATGGAGGGTTTTTATGTAGGGAAGTTTTTTGACATAATTTTATATTCACTTTAGAGGCCCATTGTCTCCCTCCTCTGGGTTTGTGTACATCTTAGTGGCAATAGATTATGTGTCCAAATGGGTTGAGAACATTTCTACAAGGACAAATGACCACAAAGTGGTGTGTTATTTTGTGAAAACTAGCATCTTCATCCATTTTGGAGTCCTAAGAGCATGATTAGTGATGGTTGTATCCACTTTATTCATAGGACCTATGAGAGATTATTGAATAGATGTGGTGTGAACCACTGTGTGGCTACTCCATACAATCCTCAAACAAGTGGATAAGTGAAGCTATAAAGCTCATTCTTGAGACAATATTGAGATTGGACTATAAGGATTGGTCACTTTGACTCAATGATGCTTTATGGGCATGTAGGACTTCATACAAAGCCCCTATTGGCACCATCCCTTTTAATTTGATATATGGTAAGAGATGCCACTTCATGGTTGAGTTGCAATTCAGGTCTCTTTAGGCATTGAAAAGAAAACCATAGACATGGATGTAGACACAGATACAGATTTAACAAAGATTTAGTTGAGTGAATGTGAAGAATTGAGGCATGAAGAATACGATTGGTACAAGAACATCAAGGAAATAATGGAGTTTTCATATTATAAGTTGATAAGGATGAAGAAATTTTAACCTAAACAATGGGTTGGTTGTATAACACCCACATGAAATTATATCCCTGGAAGTTGACATCAAGGTGGGAAGGTACATAACAAGTAAAGAATGTGTCCCCATCTATAGATATTGTGATTCATGAAAAGTAATGAGCCAAGGAATTTGTTGTAAATGGCCAAATATTTAAGCATATTGTTGTGATTCGGCCTGATAAGGCCAATAAATGCTTGATATTATCATGTCAAATGAAGAAACATGATTTGATGAAGATTTGTACTTGAATGTAGATGAAAGAAATCTACCATGGAGTTAATACTTCTAGGTTTTCTAGTGAATGATTTATTCAAGGAACATCAATCCCATCTGAAGGCATTAAACTTAGCAATAGTGATAGGAAACAAATGTTGGTTTGAGATCATTTACACACAAACCCCATTTTTTTATTATACTTCTGTTTTTACACTTCCAAATAAACATACATACACACACTTTATGTTTGATATTTTTTGTTTCAAAGGTGTGTAAGAAGAATAGGGACAAAGATTGAGGGAGAGAGTGCCTAGAGATGAAAAAATGAACTGAGACTTGATGTGGATTAATAACTGAATGAGGAATGAAAATTTAACTAAAATGTGCTTGATTATAGAAAATGGTTACAAAAAGGGCCAAATGGACATGGTATCTCACTATGGACATGGTACTGAAGACAAAAATTAAGGAGAAATGGGTTTGTTCTTGGGCCATCGCCATAGCCATAGTGAGAAACATGATCATGTTGGCTATTCGCCTCCATAGTTTTGGTGTCCAATATGACTTTTCTAGCCTAGACCCACCCCCCTTAAGTCAAGATTTAGATGGAGGTCACCACGACCCCACCTGCCCTTCATTCCAAATGTGAAAAAGGGTTGTTCTAGAATATTACTATCCTAAGCAAGAAACAAAATATTTAAAATGATAGGGTGTTGTCATTATTGTGGTGGTGATGGTGGATTCGGTGCTCTTTCTTAATATGGGGGTGTTGTTAGTAATTATCCCAATAGTCTTCCTGTGGAGGAAAGTACATATCAGGGTATCCCTACAACGCACTCCAATAGTCCTCCCCACCCATTGAGTTCCCATACACCTCCACAGTTTGTAGTGATATATTGGTTGATGTGGTAGTGTATTCATTGTTGATCAAGCACATTGCTATGTCTATTGGATCCCCTCCTAGATGGTGGACATATCATAGGCATTTGTTGGAGGCTGATGTGCATCATTTGTTTCCTCACTCCTTCATGTGTTATGGGCATGTATTATTTCTACTACTCTAGCACATGAGTCTCTCCCCCTCTAGTAAATCAAATGGTGGTGCCATGTATCATTTTCTAGGGTTCTCTCACTCCCATTGTGCAATCAACTCTAAAAAGATGGCATTAAACCAATATCATTTAGAAGAATACATATATGATAGGGCATCTCCAAGGTAACACCATGATACTCATGGTTCACATTGTACATATTTTTGTCATTTTCCATGAAGATCATGTGGAAGCGGGTAAGGTAGTTTAGATCTATAAATTTTGCTCCTTCATCATTTGAAATACCCTATAAATTACACCCTAAGGATAGATGATAGTTTCTATCCCTCCAATCATAAATGGATTTTTGCTTTTTGAAGGGATTGACTTCAGATGGTCAATCATCATTACCCCAAGGTTTACAACTTCATCTTTAATCATCCAATCCAACACAAAGGATCTTTTTAGGAGAAGCAAACATGGTTATCATATTATCCTAAGATAATGTAAGGAAATACCTTTTGCAGATATCTCATGAGGTGGTTTGTGCAGTCTGCTTGTCTGGACTTCCATGCTATGAATGTATCCTGACCATATAACCTTTTCCATACAGTTTAATAGTTGTTTCTTGAGTTCTTTTATGTCCTCCCATTCAAATTTCTTTACAAAATTAGAGATTGGTGCAAAAATTTTGTTTAGGTGAGAAGGTGTGAAGACATGTGTTGAATCACACAATCTAAATCTAGTAGTATCCTCCCCTTAGTACTTGTCCTTCTCCAAAGAGATGAAAAACTCATGTGGTTTCAACATAATTTTCATGATATTACTCTATATATATTTGTAAAACACATAGATTCATGTACTCCTTAAAATTGACATGCATGCATACCTTTAGAGGATCACACTCCTTATTAGGCACTTGGAGTGGAGGGGTTTCATGGTGATATTTCTTATAGCTCCCTTCCCAAAAGGGAATCCTTTAGGCTTCTTTATCAATTGATTTAGCATCTCAACCTGAAGTTGATATACCACATCCACATGCTCATATGTCATTTCCTTATATTCAATCTCTGATATCTTTCCTCTTTGTAGGTGAGGGACTTTGAACTTGTGTCAAAGTTAAAGGGCACCATATCTAGGTGATGATATTCTTCTTCTTGTAGGAACAACGAACTCCTTGCTAGTTATGGTGTAGATCATGGCTGAAGCAAGGATGTCGAATGACGTGACAGTGTGGGTTGCATTGGGGCATGTGAAGTTGATAGAGTTGCAACCTTATTCCCTCTCTGGGGTCGAGTCATGGCCTACACTTTGATGGATTCCCAACTCCATCTATGATGCCACTCCCTCCTCCCCATGATAATTGGGATCAAATGTGTGGTGTGTAGAGGAGGAGCGGAGGTGAGAATGACTTCTCAAGGTGGATTAGGCATGGGACCCAGAAATTGAGTTTGAGGGATATGGGGTAGGGCTACAAGATGATGGGGTTGTGTTGGAAGCCCTTTTTGTGCAAGCCTTGGTGTCAATGATGATCTTGATTCCTACCTTCACCTTTTTTGTGATTCCTTTCATTCTTCAAGATTTTAGGTGGATTTGAAGGGGGTAGGGAAACTTGTAGGGTTTTTGGTTGTATGGGTAGATTTAGACATTAAGTGGTGATATAGAGGTGGTAAGATCAAAGCATACAAGACATTTGGGTGTGTCCATAACATCACATACATGATGGATACAATTTTTGAGGCATATGGAATCTTAATCATGCATTCTTGCTCTTCAAAAGAGCTAGGACTTTTGAATTTAGAGAGGCTTATTCCATGTAACATGGAAAGTTTTCATTTTTAGAATCCTTCACGTTAGACTTCTTTATCACTTTGCCAGTGTATGTACTTTGTCTTAGGCCAAGAAGCCTTCTATATCTATCTTTATATATCTTGATTCATATAATATAGGATTATTTACCTAAGTCCTTCATGGAGAAGTTATTGCCCAACCATGTCTTAACCAATTGTAGAGTAGGTATGTCATTTCCCATCAAGAATATGTCATTTACGTATAATATCAAAAATACTATTATTCTCCCACTAACCTTTTTGTAAACACAAAGTTTATATTCATATTGAATAAAGCCAAGCTATTTGACTAACTCATCAAAATGAAGATTCCAGCTTCTAGATGCTTGCTTCAATCTAGAGAATGACCTTGTAGCTTAAAGAATTTATTGTCTCCAATTGGAGCAATCAAACCTCCGAGATGTGTCATGTACACATCCTATAGAATATTCCCATTAAGGAAAGTATATTTGACGTCCTTTTGCTGAATCTCATAGTCATGATAAACTGCAATGGCAAGCATGATCCCGATGGATTTAATCATGGAAATTGTGAAAAAGTTTCATCATAGTCAACACGTTGAACTTGTTTGAAACCATTTGATACTAATAAACCCTTATAAGTTTGTATATTATCATCCACTTAGGTCTTCTTTGTGAAGACCCATTTGCACCCTATGGGTTTTACCCCTTCATATGAATCCATAGAGGTCCATACCTTGTTGGTATACATGGAGTACATCTCAAGTCTCATGGCTTCAAGACATTTCTTAGAGTTTGGTCCCTCAATAGCCTCAATGTAGGATTTTGTATTATCATCATCAATGACCAACACATCATCTTGTTGAGTCATGAGAAATCCGATCTCTCCGGCTCAAAGAGTGTCCTACTAGACCTTTGAGATTCTTGTTCTACACTGGGAAATTTAAATTTCACCATAGTTTGTGGTTCCTATTATTTATTATCGACCTCCATAGGTTCAGTGTTATCTTTTTGGTCTTGAACTTCTTTGATTCTATTTTCCTCCCATAGGTTCCTCTGGAAAATTCATTTTCAAGGAATACAATAGTTCTGGAAACAAACACTTTATTGTTATATGGAATATAGTAGTGACCATTAGTTTCCTTAGGATATCGAACAAAGAAACATTTTTAATAATTTGGGTCCAAGCTTTTTATAGAACTTTCTATTGATATAAGCTTCACATTCCCAATTATTTGTGAAATACATATTGGGATGTTTTCCATTCCATATCTCATATGGTGTCTTTTTAATGGATTTAGAAGGTACTTAATTATGTGTGAATTTGGCAGTTTCATTAGCATGTCCCCATAATTTATTCAGAAGATTAGATAAACTAATCATTGATCATACATGTACAACAAGGTGCACTTTCTTCTATATGACACACCATAATGTTTTGGTGTTTTAGGTGGATTCAATTATGATACAATACCACAGTCTTTTACAAGGGCCTCAAACTCTTGGCCAATATATTTTCCACCATGTTCAGATTATAGTGCTTTAATATTTTAACCAAGTTGATTTTGTACTTCATTCATGAATTAATTCAACTTTTCAAATGATTATGATTTGTTTTTCATAAGATACACATATCCAAATCTATTGAAGTCGTCAATAAATGTGAAGAAGTATTGATACCCATCTCTGGAGTTTTTACCAAAAGGTACACATACATCAATATGTATGAGTCCTAATAAGTCACTTTCCATTTCACTACTTCCTCTATTGGGTGCTTTTTTGTCTTGTATAATATGAAAGATTCACATTTCATTATTAGTCAAAATCAAATCACTCTAAAATCTATCTTTATGGAGTCTTGAAATGCACTTCTCATTTATGTTTCCAAGATGAAAATGGCATAGATAAGTTTTGTTTGAGTTTTCAAGTTCAAGCTTATTAATATTTTGTTGTAGATATGTGTCTCAAGATCTAATAAATAGAAACCATTAGACATTGGGGCAATATTATAGAATATACCATCTATAGTTATAGAAATATGCCCATTCTTTATCAGAAATTTTTACCATTCTTGTCTAAACAAGATATATAGATAATGTTTCTATTTATGGAAGGTACATAATTGAAATTCTCTAACTCTATTACAGGACTAAAGGGCAAAGATAAATAGTACATATCTAAAATAGTGGCAACAAATCTTGCTGCATTCACAATACATAGCTCAACCTCCCCTTTCTTTAAGGGTCTACTTCTTTTCAGATCATGTATAGATCCGCATCTAGTACCTAATATCCATGATAAAGAAGTAGATAAATTTATTTCTCTAATATATATACCTGAAGTGGATATTTTTATCCCCTTCTTTTTGTTCTTTAGTTCCTCAAGGTAGAGAGGAAAATTTCTCTTCCAATGTCTATCTTGCAGATGATGGTGACAATTTCCTCCTTGAGACACTCCTCCTTTTTCTTTAAGTGCATAAGACTTTTGGTCAATCTTAGAACATTTATTGGATTTTCCTTTTCCCTGGACTTTCCTTTTCCTTTTCCAACCATCAACAGAGATTTGGGATTGTCTTTCATTTGCCCCTCATATGTTCTCAACATGCCAAGTAGCTTTGTCAATGACTTGAAAAAATTGTTCACGTTGTAATACATGAAAAATTGTTTGTATGAATCCAGTAAGGAATGCAGGATAACATATGTTGACAACTCTTGGACTAAAGGAAATCCCAGTCTAGCAAGAATTTACACATATCCAATTAACTTGAGCATATGTGTTATAATACACACCTTGATTTCTTAGTAAATACAGAATTATAGATAATCCTAGTTTTAAATTTGCCTTCAATAATGCTTTAAACTAGTTACTGGTCAATTATGTATAGAGTTGTTTTTAATAACGAATGACATGTGTTGATTATAAGTTAAAGTTTGAATCTAAGTTGAAGTAGATATAACTCACATATGTTTATGGAGGAAGCATTAAGAGTAATGACATAAAATAATTATAAATAAATAATAAGGTGAGGTGTTGACAAATCTTTGTCAAAGAAATGTCGAGAACATAATTATGAATCCCATATAAAAAAGAACAAATTGAATAGGATATAAAGTGAAAGATTTATGATTCTTTAAAGATGCATATAGAACAACCAACGATTGTCAACCAACTATTTTACCTGTTGTTTTCAATTGACAGTCGAGTGGCTATTGGGTTTATTGTTTAATTATTTAGCAGGAAGGATGCCTACCAATGGTTTAGCGAGGAAGTTATCTATTGATGGTTCTTATAGATGTGGTCAACTGATGGTTTTGGTAGACATCGCCAAACAAAGTTTTTGCTAGATGGCATCAACTGAAGGTTGCACATATAAATAATTTCATAAATTAATGGTCGTAAAGATCGACAATCCACCTAACAAAGGCAGGCATCGATGGATTTGTAGATTGAAGGGTATGTAACCACCTTTCATGCAAACTTATGGTTTTCCTACTAAAGGTACAAGTGACAAACCATCAATAGAGGGTTTTACTTTCTGATGGTTTCACCTTTTGATGGTTGTACTGTGTCGCCGCCCAGCTCTACAATCACAAAATGATTCGGTCTTGATATATACTTGATGAAATCCTATGAAGATGGACTTGATAGCTTTGTATCTCAAACTTCCACCCTCCTAAACTGAAGGAGGCGCATCTCATAGGAGAATTCTAGGGCATCGATAGGGAAGAACAAGAATGACAATAAAAAGTTGATGGTTCCGCCTTAGATTAGATTTGGTAAGTAGAATTTGACCTTAGATTTCTTCTTATATCCATTCCCTTGATTGGAATTATCTAAAACACTCACCAAAATTCTCCTTTGATCTTTCTTCTTTAAATTATACCTCCATAAGGTGTTGTTTAGGTTTGTTGATCCAACGTCAGGCTAAGAAAAACTATTGTTTGAAGCTTTGAACCCCAATCCAAGCTCAGTGGGTTGGATCTAAACCTACTATGTTCAAACTCAAGATTAGTAAGCTAGGATTGTATCCAAGCAATTGGAAAATTACCTACAAACTTGATTATACATAAAGTGAGCCAAAATCATTATTTGCATGTATTGTTTTATTTAATAGTGATGTTTTTTATTTGTTGGGATTGAATATGATATATTTTTTTGGATGATTGATGATTAAGTATATTGGTGATTTTTATTTTATGTATTCTACACCAATATTAAATCAGTTTGGGTTTGTGATAAACTAGATAGTAGAATTAGAGGCAACATACCCCTGAGTTTGCCCTAATTTCTACAATAATGAATTGTAAAACAATTTTGTGGCTTGATTGGAAGATGTCGCTATCCAGATGCATATGAAGTCTAGTGAATAGTTTAGTTTACTAGTTTATTAATACACTTAGTTTATCAGTTTCACTAGATTTTTTTACTAAAGTCAATGATTCATTCTCATATTACAATTCGTCTAAGAATAATGAAAAATGGAAATAATATTAGTAAGATTAAAGGGCCATCTAGACTTTAGATACCTTACATTGTAGAATCCATCATGGAGGCATGAACTATGAAGGAGAAAATACACATGTTGTCTGTCAGAGTCCAGGATGAGGTAGTTGGAGTGTACTAGAGTGATACCAAATTCTAAGCCCATTAAGGAAAAACTCTTTAAAATAATGGGGCAACCCAACATTAACTGAGATTCTGATGCTACCCAATACAGTACCGTATAGTTTTCAGTTAGGTATATTCAGTGGTACCTACACCGATTTTTACTTATTGAGTCATCCCTTTTGAAACCATTGAAGTAGGAAATTTATCTAGAGTACTTTGACTCTTCTCCTAAGTGCCTAAGTTTAGAGGAGGAGTCCAGTTAATTTGGTTGTTGTCATTAGTTGTCGAGGCTAGGCATGGTGAGGCATGTTGGAGATTAGGTAGCTAGTAACTTTAGACTTAAAGTCTCGGGTCTACTCCAAGTCTTGTATAGTGAGATTGTTTCTTTTTGTGATGCTTCCACATGTTGTGTCACACCTCACGTAGGTTCATGGCATATAACAAAAAGATTTTATAGTTTAAAGAATGGAATTAGTCATTTACTATTGCAGTTATTTATCATAATTTTTTCCATGATGTATGATTATGGTTTTCAAATGTCATGATTGTATTTCATTGTGATATAATCATGTTATTATATATACAAACTATCGTGTTTCCTATTGACATTGTATAAATTGAGCCAATAGCTCATACAATCTATTGAAACATTTTTTAGGTAAGGGTTCAGTTGTATAGGAGGAGTCAGAAGCAACCTTTTATCAATAATAGAGCATTCGAGGTCATGAAAGGAGTAATTAGATTAGTTAGATAACCTCTCATCCTTCCTTTGATCATGAAAACATGAGAGTTAGGTTGAGATAAATTTTATAACGAGTTGTACTAATATATATAAAGTCATATCTTGTATTTAGTAATTATGATGTAAGAGTAAAACTCAATTCTGAACTCATGATACTTATTCTTTAACCGTATATCTTTTCCGTTATCAAGATTTTTCATTAGCTCTAGTAAATTTTAATAATAAATAATAATATAAGGATGATTTAGTTGTTGATTAAAAGTTGATGGTTAGTGTTTTCCCTTATTGGTTGGCTTAAACCCTAGGTAGTGGGTTTGGATCATGTCACATGTGGTCCAACCGAGTCACCTCCCTCCATCTTGCACTTAAACAATAGCTTGAATACATCATACATCTCTTGCTTTGCTTGTTCTTGATACATGTTCCTAACATGTGTTATCTTCTCAACAACATCCATACTCTCATGTTGTTTTTGAAGCTCATGATTCATGGAGCATATAATGAGGAAAATCCTTCTTATGATCTTCCTTTTCGCCCATGGGTGCATTTGGAGATTATTCATTTGGTACTGTTGTGTCCACGACATAGATCTTATGCTCATGTGTGAGAAAAACTCTCATTGTCTTGAATTAGTTATTGAATGTGGGAGAACAATTCTCATTGTCTTGAATTAGTTATTGAAGTTATTCCCATTTCTTTTTCTTTTTTAAGAACCGATCGCAGTGAAAGTAGATTGTTGTTAGTGTTTTCCATTGATCTACATAGAAGATATTTGCACTAGTAAACAAATTGATTTTGAAATTAATTTTGATTTCAAAAATCCAATTTGATGGAATTAATTTTTCCTTTAATTAATTACATACCCAATATTTTATCAAATTAGTATCCCTCACTATGAGTTCAAAAAATTTCAATAAGAAATCTTATAGTGAGACACGATCCATACATTAAGTTATTAGTCAAATTTGATTGACCGCTCACAACTTAACTATTTAGATAGACAAAAAAATTCAAGTGCATCCTACTCAATTCTTGCATGGAGTGGCATAATTCCATGTCAATAAATCACCATATGATGTATATGCCATCTTTATGCCTCAGTTGTTGATTCCTATTAAGATCACATAGTCAACCCAACCAAAAGCCAATACAATAAGATATGCACCCAACTAAGAATACTAGCATATTTATTATCACACTTCCCCAATGTAGATAGTGGACCACATTTTTCTTTAGACGGTGACCACATTGAGCTTGTCTACATTTAGTCAAACAATGTGTTCATGTGTATTTCCATTGGAAGTCATCTTCAACATCAGTATCATATTAAGGTTTTTATATATATCCATATGTGTCTATAAGGAGTGGGACCCAGAGGGGATCCACTCCCTACCAAAATTTAAAGAATAAAATATTCATTCCAAACACACTCAAAAGGTATGCTGGAATAGGTGTAAATTTTCAAATCTTGATTATTGGTATACAAAAGACCAAAGTAAAGTAGAGGAATAATAGTTTCATGACTATGATCAAGTTTTCAAAAGTACATCATAATCTCCCACATACGGTTTACAATGATATTACATCATAAAAATCTAGTAGAGGGAAATCTAAACCATAACAAGTTTGTCTACAAGCATCAATTCCTTAATCTAGGTCCATGTTAGATGCCATGTTCTCCTTCACTTAAATCTGGGATTGGAAGCATTCCATCATGATCAAAGCATAACATAAAGTCAACAGAAAGTACAATCAAATAGTATGATAAAAAATATCAGAGTAAACAGAAATATTTCACATGAAATCATGTTCTCAAAAGAAAGATGTATTGTGTAGGCTATTGTCCAAAGGACCAAGAGATAGATGAAAATAGGTTGATTTCTCAAAGGAATAATAGGGGATGATAACATACCTTATATCAGAGTCCTAGAAACACTCTTCACCAATATAGCTATTTCCAAGATCACCTTTGTCATTATTCACATGTATTAGGGTTTTGTAATGTATAATATGTAAAGAAACCCTAATTTTATTCCTATTTGGAAAATGTTAGATTTTGAACCCAAATCCTAGAGCAAATGATTCGTTGTGGTTTTGTGATCAAGAAAATATATTTATTTATCAAATTTGGAGTTTATATGATAAAGTTATAGCTTTTAGGACTTTTTATATGATGTATTAGATTCTCAAAAACCAAGCATTGAAAACATAGAAATCGAACTCTCAGACTATTTTTATTAGAAAGAACACATTTTTTTATTCCAAATCATATTTATTTTTAATTTTGGACAAGTATACTAAACGATATGAATTTTACAAAATCGGCCAATCAGAATATTAGGAAAATCCAAGTAAGTGAGAAAATCAGTAAGAGGGAGAGTTAGAGAGCAGGCTGACACATTGACTTGGCTTAATCAGGGTCAGCCAAGTCATGGAGTCAACTCTTGGCTTTGACTCATCCAAACCAAAGAATCGGGGGAAAAAGACAATTATACCTCTATGCAAAAAACAAAAGAAAGAAGAAAACAAGGAGGGTATGACTGAGATTGCACCATGGATATTCATCCTCCAGGTTCACACAATCCATGGATACTCAAAGCGGCTTGCTTCTTTGGCTAGGATTGGGGAAATCCACATATCATGATGGTTCGAGAAATCGAGAGCACAAAAAGCTAGAGGAGAAAGTGACGAACTCACTGCCACTCTCAATTGATGTGTTGGTACTGTTGGATCGATGGGCTCTAGAGGGGGGTGAATAGAGCTACACACACTTCACAAAATCGATTAGACCACCAAATTAATTATAGTACAAAAAATAATGCAAGCAGCAATTTGATATCCTATTCTAGCATACAAAGCAAGGATAAGAGATAATGAATATCATGCACTTGGACAGGTGGTTTAGAGTGGTTCCACGTCCTAAACTTAGGAACTATGTAAGTCCACTACCTAGAGTTGGTTAGACTCTAGGATTTGCAACTTGGTCCTCTTATTTATCATGATAAGATTACAAGAAACATAAACCACACAACCAAGGGCTTAATTACTCAAGCTAAGATCTTCTACCTATCCAAGGACTTACCCACAAAGTGAGATTCTTCAGCCTTCTACAAAGGACTTACCCAATCTCACCTTTGTCTTCAGCCTTGCAGGAATTACCTATCTTACTTGAGCTTGCCTTGCACCTCTCCTTCACTTGGAGAGCTTGCCCACGTTTTCTCTTCACCAAGGGAGCTGGAGCAACGATCAATCTTCACTCTTGAAGATCAGCAACACTTCTTCCCCTTCACTCGGAGAAGAACAGCAGCAACTCCTCTTTCACTCGAAGAAGAAGCTTCAATCAATCTTCTATTTGATTTGGAGGTGGGAAGAAAGAAAGGAGAGATTTACATAGCACAAAGGATAGCTCTCATACACAGGGACCTATCTCACTCACGAATTTGTCTTGAAGGTAGAGAGAGAAAGGGGCTCAAGGGCTTGGAATACTCTCAACTAAGCTAGAACCAAGTTTGCAATGGAAGAGCAGCTTGGAATGAAGTCCAAGGGGTTCTATTTATAGTTGAGGGTGGCCCTTTATGTTGTGGGACACTTGGGTGCATAAGTGGTCATTTTTCCTTCAAGAAAACGGCTATATTTTTGCCCGAAACAATTCACCAACGGTCATATTACTTTTCTGCAAACTCCGTACAGTGCAATCGGTCGAGTATCAATGGGTGTAACTCGACCGATCAGGTAGCAGGCAATCCGATATTGAATTGATCGGTCGAGTTTGTCCTGAGGAAACTCGACCGACCATTCCAACTGGAAATGGCCTACTACCCAATCGGTCGAGTTCTGTGAGTGCACAACTCGACCGATTACAATCTTCAGAAAATCGACTCAGGATGATCGGTCGAGTTTCAGGGTGGGAAACTCGACCGACCAAGTGCCTGAAATGGATTTTCTAATTTGCAATAAAAGTGATTAGCACTTGGTGAATTTTGTCCCAAACATTTTTATCTTCTAAGTTACAAGCATATTCATCATTACAAGTGGTTACATTTATGTTCTAAGGTGATTTACATGGAAATCCTAAATTGCACACTTGTAGTCAATTTGGCTTGCACTTGGCCCATTCTAGGGCTTGTATATGTGATCCTTTTCATGTACCTAATGTCTGCAAACAATCTTTAACGCACATGTTAGATACATATGAATGGAATGGTTAAGTCATTATCAAAATATAGGTAATGTACAACCTCTAGGTCAACATTCTCCCCCTTTTTGACAATGACAAACCATTCCTCAAACATATTGAAAAGTATAAGAAAATTAAACCTTTGCCTTATGAATTAGGGGGATTCATGATAAGAACAATTTGAATTGCTCCCCCTCAAACTATGCTTCCTCTCACCTGCATGTTAGGTTTTTTATACATGGCAAAACCAATATTCATGTAATATGTAATCCTTTACATGTCATATGATCAACAACAATTTAACAAGAAAAGGATCACATAGGCAAGAGAGCAATAGTAAAACACAAACAACAATATGATTGAGTCTTAAATCATGAGATATATCTCCCCCTTTTGACATTATCAAAAAGGTAGGGGGTGTAGAAGAGCAAAAATCTAGGTCTTCTCCAAGACTCAACCACACACATATGCAAAAGATAATAAACCACATGTTAAAGGCATATAACATACAACCACAGAGGAGAAGCATACAATCCAAGTCAGAATCAAAATATATCTCATCAAACACCAAGCATAAGATAACACGGATGCAATAGCCAAAGTGTATAGCAATGATATTCCAACTCAGACATATGTTCTCATAAGCGACTACAACCATAAAAGTGAGAAAACAGAGAATAAGAAAATAGTACAGCTCAGACTAATGTGCCATGATGTTGCTTATACAAAAGAGTCTAGAAAGATATATATAATAGACATGCTAGACTATAATCTAAGACAACCTCCTAGACATCTAAGCTATCTATGTCAACTGCGTCCTCGTCATCATCGGGGTTGTAGTCCTCATCACCATCCGAAGGCGGGGCAGTTGTGCCAGCACCGGCATTGCCATCCTCGGCAGAAGAACCATCACCATCAGCATCATCAGCATCCTCGTCGGCATCCTCATCGGCATCCTCAGCCTGGTCGGGCATGTCCTCATCAGCAGGACCAAAAGAGCGACCAGGTCAGTGGGCATTCTGCTCAGCCCACGACATGCCAAGAGCTAGGAGCTCCTGGGCCTGCGGAAAGGATGGAGCAGAGTCCCCCAAGGACGCGAGCAGAGTGGCCAGGGGGCCAGCAGGTAGCGGTAGATATGCAGGAGTAGAGCTACTGGAGGGATATTGAGGTGGAGCAGCAGCGGAAGGCTCGACAGCAAACGGTGGTGGAGCATGGAAGTATTGCTCATATGCATAGGAGGCATAAGTACTACCCGGATAAGGCTGGTAAGCTGGGTAGGGTGAGGAGCAGGACAGGTTCATGGTGGACATGATCGAACACAAATCCTGATGGAGATGCTCCTGGACCTGGAGATTGTACGCCTGTTCATGCATCATGTAACCCAGAAGGGTTTCATTTGATGCTCTGAACGACGCACGGCTAGGGCGAGGGTGGGGCTGCGGGGGTGGAGCCTGGGTGGAGGTGGGAGGGGCACCAGAAGCAGAGGCGGAGGCAGAGGCAGAGCCAGAAGCACCAGGGGCAGTGGCAGGGGTAGGTACAGCCTTCAGAAGAGTGGTTTCACTAATGCACACTCCCTTTCGAGCAACCGGGTAATGGTAGTCGGAAAAGAGTGATTTGTCAGTGGCGAACTGGAAGAGACCACAGATCAAGGCTGGATAGGGAGGGTGGGTGCCCTTGGTGTTCTTGCCTTTATCATAGTAGGTCATATGATGTAGAATGTAACGAGCCCACTTGACATCGATGTTGTTCAACAAACAATACATCAAAACCGCTGTGTTTTCCGCAATATCCGTTTGATTTCGCTTCGGATGGATGTTGTAGTTAAGCACAAGGGCTAGGATGCGCTTCTGGAGGTCAAGGGAGGAGGAGGGGAGGGTGGACCGCTTCTTATAGGCCACGTCAGGATTTTTCAAAAAACGATGAATATTTGGTAAAGTCAATTCATGATGTTTGTAAAAGCCTTCCGGGTCTAAAAGATCAAAATACTCGTCATAGCCCCGACGCCAAGTAGTGGTTTCTTCGTCTCCGGCAAGATAGAGATTGAAAGTCTCCTCAAAGAGTTGAAACCGACGACCGGCGATCATCGATGTTAGTGTTGGTATGTATGCCCTGAGAACCAATCATGTGATAATTGGTGGGATACATTAAGATTGATTTGATAAACATAAAAGGCGAGCTTCCAATTCTTTCTGGTTCAGTCATATGAGATAGTGATAGAACAGATTGAATGTCTAGAGAATGACAGTACTCAATGACGTATGCCTTCAGGTTCATGACCTGAACGATGAGATCATACGGATGCTAAGAGTTTGTACATTCTTGTTATGTCCCTAGTCGGATGTCATTGTGGAAGGTAGATAGACAGCAATGACACACAAGACTAGATTGTGGTGTTGGTTGATGACAGAATCTCGTTAGTCATGATATAGAGATATCAAACCAAACACATAGGTACTTGTTAGAGAACAAGGTACCGGACAGACCCACCGTGAGTTTGACACATGGAACCATGAGATGGTAGTCACAGTCAGTACTCACAGTGATGGTGGTGAGTGTGATTCTTAGACCTGAAATCACTGCACTCAACACATGTCGTTGGGCACACTTTGACATCATCGAACGCAGTCCTGAAACATGGGTTGTTATAAAGATGATGATTGGGTGGCTTTGACACATGGGGCTTTTGAGGGGTGAGTGATAGATATGGGATTTGTCCCTCTTGAGGGAGTTTGATATCCATGGCCACTTGATGAGTAGGATTGAGAAAGGCGTGCACGCATGTGTGAATCAGTATATGATACTGATGTCATACATATCTCTTCCAGTCTACTTTGAGATCAAGGAAGTGAATGAACGTTGACAGGATGACTGTTCCATGCCTCGAGTTCATTCGGGATATCAGTGACAAAGGAATTATACATTCGCTGTAACACCATTCACGGATTGTAGGATGAAAGTTGTTCTCCAACTTTCTACTTTCACTTGGGTAGCACTGATGTGTGACTAAGCACCGCTCTTTGCTTGTGAAGTCATAAGTGTTATGGACTTTCACTGCCAACGTGAAATGGACCTGCAGGGTCACACACATAGGATTTAACCTGGAAGAGGAGTTTTGTCCACAAAGCAATGTTTAGATTGATTACTAAAGGAGTTTAGTAGTTCAATTAAACACTCAATCAGTCGATAGCTCAATATCGTATGGTTCAAGGTGTTGGACGCATTGATTGGAGTATCGGATTGATTGAAATCGCATTTGACTGATTTTGCCCAACCTGTGCTCCCAACCGATCGGCTCATGTGATGAACCGGTCGGCTGAGGTTGCTGAACCGGTCGGCTGGAGTGTCCAGGCCGATCGGCTCATGCCCAGGTTGAAACGACCGGTTCAAGAGTTGAACCGATCGGCTCAACTGGTGCAACCGACCAGTTGGGAAAGTCATGTCGGCAAGGATTTTCCTTTGGTTTCAAATTGCCCAATTCGATTGGGAATAACATTGGTATTTGATACCAATTGGGAAAGAAACAAGGAAAGTCTTTTTGAGCCGGATTAGGACCATGAACCGATCGGTTCAAGGCACCAACCGATCGGTTGGATTGCCCCAAACGATCGGCTCAGGTCCAACCGATCGGCTCAATGGCCGAACCGATTGGTTCAGTTGTGAACCGATCATTTCAAGTTGCGAGCCGGTTGCTTTTTGTGGAAAATTCTCAAACCCTTCTACTCCTGCTTTAGTCCCGCAATGCCCGGGATGGAGAACACTGTCCCATGACTCTCCTATATATATAGGGGTATTGGGGGCTTCTCAACAACACAGCTCAGTGCAACCAGTTGCTCTGCAAGTTGTCGTTCTCTCTGGTTTTGGTAACCGTGAGAGAGCCCGAGCAAGTGCTTCCCGTAAAAGGGAGGTGCAGCAAGGGAAGGACAACTGCAGTTGCAACAGGAGGCAGGAGAGCGTGTTGGCGACAAGTACGTCAACAGGAGGGTGCGACTCCTTCCACTTCCTTGTGGGACAAGGAGAGTGGAGTTCCAGGTGGTCCGTGTGGACTACTACAGAGGCGGGAGGACACTGCCGCTTAGGAGGACAACTGTCATCCGACAGTCCGGTTCGAGTAGGAGTTGTCAATCCCGGTGTGACCAGGAGCTGCACAGACACCGTCGAAGTCCGGAGTTGAAGACCGCGCATTGCGCGAGGTATTGTCGCCGAGCAAGCCTCGGGACAAGGTATGATTCCGCAAACCATCCTTTCCTATTATATAGACGTTGACGCGTTTCCTCGGTATGGGTTGGGGGAGAAAAATTTTTTGTTTCCGCTGCCTTCTCTGTCTCCCCTAAAACCCAATAGTTAGGACTAATTCGGTATTTGGTGGGGGAACAATCGAATCATAGTTCCAGCGTAGATTAGCATAGAACTCGTGAACTGCTTTTGTACTAGTTAACTGATTATTGAAGCAGTCACTCTCGATTGCAAGGGCGGAAAGGTTGTGTTTGGCAAGAAGTTGAGCGATAGAGTTGATATGGTTTTGAAAATGAGTTGGACCAACTAGGGGGCGGAAAGGGAAAGGAGATCGAGGAAGGAGATCCTTATACCTATTGACCGCCTCTAGAGATACAAACATAGTGTTATCAAAGGGAATCAACCGTTGGGTCGAGGAAGAAGTAGGGGCATTGCTAGGGGCGGGTCGTTTTCTCCTGTGGAAAGACATGGAAGCAAAAACAAGAGGAGAAAACGCACGCACAAGCAAAACGAACCTCAAAACCCAACAAGAACACACAGCCATCGCCCGGGAAGGTCAGGAGCAAGCTGCTAAGGCACCCTAGGGCTGGGAACAGGGAAGGTTTAGGGCTAGGGTGGAGAGCACGGGCCAAGAGAAGAGGAATCGGTCGGCTATTTTCAAGTTTCAAGGGAAAATAGTCGGCCGATCCTAAGTTTTAAGTTGGCGCAGCCCGTCTATCGGTCGAGTTCTGAGAGTGGACAACTCGACCAATCAGTCCACTAAAGAACAACTCTCGGCTCCTGATCGATCGAGTTTTCTGGGGTGAAACTCGACCGAAGGTCAACCTGACCTAGCAATCTAAATCTTAGATTCTAGCCACATACATGCCTATTAAATTTATTTTTCCATTCTATTATGCATAAATAACATACATAGGTACATTTTGCTCATCATTGGGCACTATTTAGCGATAAAACACAAAATTCGATAAAAACCCAAAAACAAGCACAAACTAGGCATATTGATTGGCAAATTAAGCATAAGCAAGCATGTATAGGCAACATAAGGTGAAGAATGACATGAGAAAGCATATAGGATAGAGATCACTAGCTAGATCACATAGCAATATCATTTAAATCAATAATGAGTAGTTTAGATCGAATAAAGTTAAATTGATCTCTAGCTAGGGGTTTTGTAAAAATGTCCGCCAACTGATTTTCCGTGTCCACATGTGTGATATAGATATCTTTCTTGGCAATGTGGTCACGAAGAAAATGATGGCGAACCTCTATATGCTTAGCTCTACTGTGCAATATAGGATTATAAGAGAGGTTAATCGCACTAGTATTGTCACAATAGATAGGAGAAGCATCAAAGAATATGTTAAAGTCTTGGAGCATTTGCTTCATCCATATGACCTGTGCACAACAACTCCCGGCTGCAATGTATTCAGCTTCGGTAGTTGATAATGCCACTGTGCTTTGTTTCTTGGAGAACCAAGATACTAAGCATGGTCCTAGAAGGAAGCAAGTGCCACTTGTGCACTTTCTATCAATCAAACACCCTGCATAATCCGCATCACTATATGCCGTAAGAGTAAAATCCCTTGATTTAGGATACCATAGACCAAAATTTTGAGTTTTGGCTAAGTACCTCAAAATTCTCTTAACAGCAGTGAGATGCGACTTCTTAGGGCAAGATTGAAAGTGAGCGCACAAGCCAACACTAAACATAATGTCAGGTCTAGAGGCAGTTAAATAAAGTAAACTTCCTATCATACCTCTATAGAGCTTCTCATCTACCTTTTCACCTTCTTCATCTTTGTCAAGTTTGGTGGTGTTTGACATGGGTGTATCCATCGGCTTCATGTTCTCCATCCCAAAGCGCTTGAGTAGTTCAGTTGTGTATTTGCCTTGGTTGATGAAGTTTCCTTCCATTGTTTGCTTGATTTGAAAGCCGAGGAAGAAGGTCAACTCACTCATCATGCTCATTTCAAATTCACTCTGCATAAGAGAACTAAACTCCTTGCAAAGATCAAGATCAGTCCCGCCAAAAATGATATCATCAACATATATTTGGATGAAAAGAAAATGGTTAGAAGTGTGTTTTAGAAACAAAGTAGAATCAACTTTGCCCATGACATACCCATTATCTAACAAAAAGTTCTTTAATTTCTCATACCAAGCTCGAGGGGCTTGTTTGAGTCCATAGAGAGCTTTTTGTAATAAATAAACATGATTAGGTAATTTTTCATTTTCAAAGCCTAGAGGTTGAGCAACAAATACTTCCTCCTCGATTGTACCATTCAAAAACACACTTTTAACATCCATTTGATAAAGCAAGAAATTTTTATAACTAGCAAAAGCAAGTAGCATACGGATAGATTCTAATCTAGCAACAGGATCATAAGTTTCATCAAAATCAATACCTTCCTGTTGGTTGTAACCTTGTGCTACTAACCTTGCTTTGTTCCTTACCACTTTTCCTTGCTCATCAAGCTTGTTGCGGTAGACCCATTTGGTGCCAATGATCTTTCTATCATTTGCTCTTGGCACTAGAGTCCACACACGGTTCTTCTCAAATTTCTCAAGCTCCTCTTGCATGGCAATGATCCACTCATCATCACCAAGGGCCTCTTTGATGTTCTTTGGCTCTAGTTGGGAGATGAAGGCACTATCTGCTTGTTCTTTGTTATGAGAAGCTCGTGTCCTCACTCTCTCAAATGGATTTCCAATTATCAACTCATTGGGGTGATTCTTTGCAAAGCGGGGAGTGGGATCCTTCTTTTCTTCTTCTTTTTCTTCTTCTGAAACCTGCTTGCCTTTGTCTTTGATGTTGAGATCTTTTAAGATAGGAATTATTTCATCTGCAACATCATCATCACCAATATGCTTGCCAATAACAGGGTCAGTTTCAATAAATTTAACATTTATAGATTCTTCAATTTTAGATAGTTCAATGTTAAATACTCTATATGCCCTGCTAGTAGTGCTATAGCCTAGGAAGAAAGCCTTGTATGATTTCGGATCAAACTTGTTGAGAGAATCCTTAGTGTTTAAAACAAAACAAGGACATCCGAAAACATGAAAGAAATCAATAGATGGCTTCCTACCACGCCATAGTTCATAGGGGGTTTTCTTGAAAGTCGGATGTGTGAAAACTCGGTTTTGCACAAAACATGACGTGCTAACGGCTTCAGCCCAAAACTTCTTAGGAGTGTCATACTCAAGAAGCATGGTCCTAGCCATCTCTTGTAGCGATCTATTCTTCCTCTCAACAACTCCATTTTGTTGAGGTGTGCGAGGAGAATAGAAATTGTGTGAATAACCCGATTTTTCACAAAAATGTTTGAAAAGATCATTTTCAAACTCTCCCCCATGATCACTACGGATAGAAACAACATGGCAAGAAGCTTCGTTTTCAACTCGTTTACAAAAGCCCGAGAAAACATCAAGTGTATCGCTTTTAGAAACAAGAAAGAAAGTCCAAGTATATCTAGAAAAATCATCAACAATAACAAGACAATACTTGGAGCCACAAAGCGTTTGTGTTCTCATTGGTCCGAAAAGATCAATATGAAGAAGCTCAAGAACTCTCTTGGTACTCATGACTCCTTTGGATTTGAAGGAGGATTTGGTTTGTTTCCCTTGTGTACAAGGTTGGAATTCCTCATCCTTTTCAAAATCCAATTTAGGAAGTCCTCGAACCAAGTCCTTTTTGTTCAACTTCTTCATTTGATGCAAATTCACATGACCCAAACGACGATGCCAAAGCGAAAGATCGTTTTTATCCACAACTAAGCATCTATTTAGTATGGGCTTAAGAGCATCGAGAACAATAACATAGAGATTACCATTTCTAGTTCCCTTATATATAACATTGTAGGACAGGGAATCTAGAAGCAAGCATTCTAAAGAAGTAAATAGCACAAGATAACCATTATCACATAATTGGCTAACACTAATTAAATTATTATGTAGGCCATCAACATGCAATACATTTTTAATGCATAATCCATTGCCTACATCACCCTCACCTATAACCTTACCCTTCTTGTTGTCCCCGAAGGTTACCGATCCTCCTTTCTTTTTCACAAATTTGTTGAAATGGCTGATTTCTCCAGTCATATGCTTAGAGCAGCCACTATCAACAATCTATTTCTTTTTAACCTGCAAGAAAAGAGGATGTCAGAACCCAACTCAAACTTTGGGGTCCGGGGTTAGCTTGGGGACCCATTTCATATTTGGGTTGGTCCCCTTGGGCTTGTAAGGACAATAGGTAGAATAATGGTCATCACATTTGCAATGAATACAAACCATAGGTTTTTTAGAGCCGGAAGACTCTCCATTGAAAATTGGAGGTTCCACACTCTTTTTCTTACCCTTCTTCTTCTTACCTTTTGGATTAGTCCCATTATATCCTAAACCACCAGTACCAACTTGTTTGGTAGAGTGCTCTAGAACATCATTTAGGGATTTTTTACCCGAAAGAAACCTTTGCAAAGTAGATCTTAATTTAGCATTATCATCACTAAGATTAACAACAGTAGTAGATAAACTAGCAAGATCTTCTTTAGTATGCAAAAGGTCGGCCTCAAGACAGAGGGCTTTAGTAAGAAGAGTGTCTTTTTCTAGAGTTAAGCTAGCAACTTCATTTCTAGGCAAAATAGGTCTAGAAGATAAATCATTTGTTTGAGCAAGCAATTTAGCATTTTCAGTTTTAAGAACAACAATCTCTCTTTGATAAGAGTAGACTTCATCTCTCCTAGCATCATCAATAAGCTTGAGTTCTACATTTTCAGTTTTTTGAATATCAAGCTCATCTAGGCATTTTTGGTTTTCTATCTTAAGATTTTCAATAGTTTTAAGATATGTACCATTTTCAACCTCTATTCCATTATATGAAGTTCAAAGTCAAGAAATTTCCCTTGCAAGGAGTCTATACTATCAAGATGCAATTTATCATTTTCATCAAGAATGTCAATTTTTGCATAAAGATCATCAACTATCTTTCCTAATCTTTTTCTTTTAGATTTACATTTAGCAAAAGATGATTGGCATTCATTAAGCATGTCAATAAGAGTTTCCTTAGATAGCTCATGTAAACTAATATCACTTACTTTGCTTACCTCATTTACCTCAATTACATCTTCACTTGTAGAGGCCATGAGGGCAAGATGACATTCTCCATCTTCGGAGCTTGAGGAGCTTGAAGAAGAAGACTCCCATGCCGCATGAGCTGCATCTTTGGATCTTCTTTCCTTCTTGTCTTTCCTCTTGTACTTTGCTTCTCTTTTGTACTTGTCATCCTTCTTGTGGCTGCTCTTATGATGGCTCTTCTTGGCCTTTGGGCAGTCACTCTTGTAGTGGCCTTTTTGACCACACTTGTAGCACCTAGGAGTTCAGGAGGAGGGCTTGCTCTTGAAGTGTTTCCCTTTGGAGTAGTTAGCTTCATGATCATTGACACCTTCATCTTCACTTGAGGAAGGGCATGGAGACTTCATGGCAAGTTGTTGTTGTTGGACCATTTCTTCAATTTGAGCTTTGAAGGTGGTGTCCTTTATCTTCTTTGATTCCTTCTCTTCTCTTTTCTCCTCTTCCTCTTGCTTGTCAAGCCTAGGTTCATGGGCTTGAAGGTTACCAACCAGCTCCTCGGTTGATAACTCGCTTAGCTTGTAAACTTCTTCAATAGAGGTGACCTTTGGCTCCCGTCTCTTTGGAAGAGATCTCAAGATCTTGGCATTGATTGTACCTCTATCCATGACACTCCCAAGGGCTGCAAGGCTGTTCAAGATGACATTTAACCTTGTGTACATATCCGCTACCCTCTCATTCTTCCCCATCTTGAAGTTCTCAAGAAGACCACCAAGCATGTAGACCTTGGCCTCCTTGACTTGCTCGGTCCCTTCATAGGTGACACACAACTTGTGCCATATCTCATGCGTCGTGTCCCACGAAGAGATGCGGTTGAACTCTGATGGTGTAAGGGCAGCGTAGATGATGCTCACGGCTTTAGCATTGAGTTGAGCATGCTTCATCTCTGCCTCCGTCCATGTGGTGATGTCCCCTTTTGGATCTTCATACTTGAGATGGACAATCTTCCACATTTCGAAACTCACCCCTTGGAGATAGAATTGCATTCTCCTCTTCCAATATAAGAAGTTCGTGCCGTCGAAGACCGAAGGTCTCATGGAGAAGCTTCCTTCAAGGTTGAGTGACCCAAGAGCTGAAGCCCATCTTCTCCTACTTGTAGAAGTAACTTGGAGAAGACCTGCTCTAATACCACTTGTTGGATCGATGGGCTCTAGAGGGGGGGGTGAATAGAGCTACACACACTTCACAAAATCGATTAGACCACCAAATTAATTGTAGTACAAAAACTAATGCAAGCAGAAATTTGATATCCTATTCTAGCATACAAAGCAAGGATAAGAGATAATGAATATCATGCACTTGGATAGGTGGTTTAGAGTGGTTCCACGTCCTAAACTTAGGAACTATGTCAGTCCACTACCTAGAGTTGGTTAGACTCTAGGATTTGCAACTTGGTCCTCTTATTTATCACGATAAGATTACAAGAAACATAAACCACACAACCAAGGGCTTAATTACTCAAGCTAAGATCTTCTACCTATCCAAGGACTTACCCACAAAGCGAGATTCTTCAGCCTTCTACAAAGGACTTACCCAATCTCACCTTTGTCTTCAGCCTTGCAGGAATTACCTATCTTACTTGAGCTTGCCTTGCACCTCTCCTTCACTTGGAGAGCTTGCCCATGTTTTCCCTTCACCAAGGGAACTGGAGCAACGATCAATCTTCACTCTTGAAGATCAGCAACACTTCTTCCCCTTCACTCAGAGAAGAACAGCAACAACTCCTCTTTCACTCGGAGAAGAAGCTTCAATCAATCTTCTATTTGATTTGGAGGTGGGAAGAAAGAAAGGAGAGCTTTACATAGCACAAAGGATAGCTCTCATACACAGGGACCTATCTCACTCACGAATTTGTCTTGAAGGTAGAGAGAGAAAGGGGCTCAAGGGCTTGGAATACTCTCAACTAAGCTAGAACCAAGTTTGCAATGGAAGAGCAGCTTGGAATGAAGTCCAAGGGGTTCTATTTATAGTTGAGGGTGGCCCTTTATGTTGTGGGACACTTGGGTGCATAAGTGGTCATTTTTCCTTCAAGAAAAAGGCTATATTTTTGCCCGAAACAATTCACCAACGGTCATATTACTTTTTTTGCAAACTCCGTACAGTGCAATCGGTCGAGTATCAATGGGTGTAACTCGACCGATCAGGTAGCAGGCAATCCGATATTGAATTGATCGGTCAAGTTTGTCCTGAGGAAACTCGACCGACCATTCCAACTGGAAATGGCCTACTACCCAATCGGTCGAGTTCTGTGAGTGCACAACTCGACCGATTGCAATCTTCAGAAAATCGACTCAGGATGATCGGTCGAGTTTCAGGGTGGGAAACTCCACCGACCAAGTGCCTGAAATGGATTTTCTAATTTGCAATAAAAGTGATTAGAGCTTGGTGAATTTTGTCCCAAACATTTTTCTCTTCTAAGTTACAAGCATATTCATCATTACAATTGGTTACATTTATGTTCTAAGGTGATTTACATGGAAATCCTAAATTGCACACTTGTAGTCAATTTGGCTTGCACTTGGCCCATTCTAGGGCTTGTATATGTGATCCTTTTCATGTACCTAATGTCTGCAAACAATCTTTAACACACATGTTATATACATATGAATGGAATGGTTAAGTCATTATCAAAATATAGGTAATTTACAACCTCTAGGTCAACAGGTACCACCAAGAACCCTAGAACGCTGTCGTAAGGTCAGGATGAAGAATTCATTGGTAGAAGTGTGTGAGGAACCTCATAATAAATTGATGCAAGAAAATGATTGCTCATGTGTTGACGAAGAGGTGGGTACCTCTATATATAGATGGGGTAATGATTTATGGTTTAACCTAAGTGGTCGTGAGAGAGCTTTGAGCCCAACTTTGGGCATTTTGTCAATAATGGAAGCCATGTAAAGGCCTGATCTGTGCGGAATTGAATCCCAAATCTGTCGGCGAAGAAAGTTTGAGAAAAGATCGAGAATCCAGAGAGAAAACATGATTTTACCAAAAACAAAATCAGCAACATGTTTCCATAAGTGACGTGAGGTAGGTGATGACCCACGAGCCATTGGATCATGGATCCAATGGTCCATTCTACGTGTGAGATATAAAAAAGCTTGACATAATAAATGAATTTCCCATTCGATTTCAAATAAAGTGTGTATGCATTTATTTATCTTTTCTTTCTCCTCCATTGTGGGTGCAAATAAATCCAAATTAAAAGAAATTTTGCATTAAACCAAATCTCAACATATAGAATCTGAATATGGTATTAGTTTTTGCTTTTGAAGACTTCAAGTTTTTTTAAGATAATTCATATCTTCTCTTTCTTAATGCATTAAAGACTTCTAGAATTACCCAATTAATCTAAAACTTCACCCACAAGCAAACTTAAACATGTTGCACACGAGTTGGCCATTAATTTTATACTTTTAAGTTATTTAATACATTATTTAATATTTTGTGCTTTAATTACACTTTCTCTCTCCCAAACATATTAGAACATTAAAGATTGTCCAAATTAGTTGAAAATTTACACATAGCATTATTTTGGTATTTAGATTTTAAATATAAGATTGATTTTCACTTTTGGAGTCATTACATGCTTTATTTCTTATTTTGGACGAAAATCACCTTTTCATTTCTAAATAAAATAGATATAGTTATTATTATCCCAAAATTTATGAAACTCAGCCTCCAAGCCAAAACATATCCAAAATGAATCTGAGGTTATTCTTATCCAATTAGTCTTCCTTTTATGAGTTTTACATAATTAATATTTGTGGCCCATTATTATTTTAGTTAACATTTTGTTTCATCATTATTATTATCATTCTTCCAATTGTGCCTCATATCATCACATTACCACCAAAAGGCTTATATATTATTATTTTGCACAGAATTCTTTATGTTTATCATTTAATTCATTATGTCCATCAGCTCCTTATTTATTTAATTATGCATTAATATTCTCAATTATATACACCTAGTCCTTCTATGCACATTATTTCTCTTGACATCACACCCTAATCAACATTATCACATGTGACATATTTTATTGGTCTAATGACTATTATGGGAGCATTAGGTCATAATTGTTTTCATGCATATATGTTAGGGTGGTTTAATCATGTACTGACATATTAGGGTTACACTTAACTATTATTAGGTATATTTTCATCCTTGTTTGGATAAACCAAAGTACTAATCTCTCTCTATCCTCCAAGGCAAAAGATTAGGGTCAAGAGGCTAAGTTTCGATTCGTTACAATGCTCCACCCCTTAAAGGATTTTTTACTCAAAATTTAATCATCCATATTTCATAAACCAACTACTCTCCACCCCTTAAAAGGTTTTACCTAACTAGCCAAGCTAAACATCTAGGTACTATGGTTACTTTTGCATGTTTTTAATTGTGAATATGTTAGAAATTTAATTTGTTCATGTATTCAACTAAAAAGTCATAGTCAACTAGGGTTGAGCTTAAGGTCCTTGTGTCACTAACCTAACAATGCTAAGATTCATATTTTCAAAAAAAAAGTCATAAGGTATAAAGGGTAGGTCTACTACACCTCTATATTATTCCACATATCCGTAGTCAACTCTTCATAGAGAAAACTAGGGTTTAGGGTATCTATGTCAAACTAATTCTAGGGTCTCACTATCAATACTTCACACATCTCTAATTTGTGACTTAGTTCAAGAAAACTTAGATAAAATCCAAAGAAAACTTCTTTTGTACATATAATAGTATAATGAAAATAACTTTGATGATGAAAAACTTTCATGATGTAAAACAAACATGCTGGTCAAAAATAATACGACAACCAAGTCACAAATTCTTCATAAGCTTTCGTACATACCTACCTAGAATTAAAACTAGACCTTCAACATAAGAAACATCATCATTCAACTCCACTTCCACTAGTTGTATTGTCTTCTCTGTATAGGGGTGCACTTTCTCAACATGGAAATATGAAAAACATTATGCAACCTGAGCAACTCTGGCAGTATCTCCAGATTGTAGGCCACTTTTCTAACTTGTGTTGTTATAGGATAAGGTCCCATAAACCTAGGAGCCAGCTTACCCTTCTTACCAAACCTTAGAACACCTTTCCAAGGGGAAACCTTGAGATACATGTGGTCTTCAACTTGGAACTCTAACGGTCTACAAAAATTATCAACATATGTTTTCTACCTATCTTGAGTTGCCTTTAACTATTATTGGGTCACTTTGACATTCTTTGTAGTCTGTTGTATTAACTTAGGACCCAAAAGTTGATATTCACCTACTTCATACCAACAAAGAGGTGACTTGCATTGCCTACCATACAAAGCCCCATACATTGCCATGTCTATGCTCCTATGGTAACTATTGTTGTAGGCAAACTCAATTAGACTCAGGTGGATAACTATCTAAGTCAAGGGTTCTATTTAGCAAGATGAAATAGTGAGATTCTGACTACATGGGCTCTGATACCATGTTGTAAGGAGTGGGACCCGGAGGGGATCCACTCCCTACTAAAATTTGAAGAATAAAACATCCATTCAAAACACACTCAAAAGGTATGCTATAATAGGTGTAAAATTTTCAAATCTTAATTAATGGTATACAAAAGACCAAAGTAAAGTATCGGAATAAAAGTTTCATGACTATGATCAAATTTTCAAAAGTAAATCATAATCTCCCACATAGGGTTTACATGGATATTACATCATAAGGGCCTAATAAAGGGAAATCTAAACCATAACAAGTTTGTCTCCAAGCATCAACTCCTTAAGCTAGGTCCATGTTGGATGCCATGTTCTCCTTCACCTAAACCTGGGGTTGGAACCATACCCCAGCAAGAGGAGAAAAATAGATAATATCAACAAAATTTGGTATGTGCATACTAAAATATAATTGAGCAATATATGGAATAAATGAACATCAAGTATAGAATGCTTCCCATAGAAAAGTAAAGGACTACCCAAGTGGTTATCAAGAGAGATGACTTGCAAAAAAAAAGATAACAAAAGAGATACTTGCCCTTAATAAAACAATAAATTTGTGCCACATAAGCACATATCAAGAATTAGGGCACACAACCCTTCAATAATAACATCAACATGCATGCATGTGAGATAAGCATAGCACAAGAACAATATAAAGGCAATGGTGGTCAAGCCTCATAAACTTGAAACCTGATAGAGAATGTCACATAACCAAACTTCCCAATATATAAAGTGTGGGCCAAGCCTCATAAACTTGTAACTCAGGTATCGGGCACATAACCTCCATCTCAAAAATATAATGAGGACACATAACCCAAAAACCAATGTAATGACACTACTCTAGGGCTACTAAGTCACATAATATGCTTAATGTAGAGGCAAGTATAAAATATAGTCAGATTAATAAGATTAACATCTCAAAAATGGACAAAATAAGCATCCACCACATAAGTGGGAAAAAGTTACACTTATCACCAAGTAGAGTTCCATAATGATCAAAGCATAAGATAAAGTCAAAACAAAATCCAATAAAATAGTATGATAAAAAAGATCAGAGTAAATAGAAATATTTCACATGAAATCATGTTCTCAAAAGAGAGAGATGTTGTGTAGGCTATTGTCTAAAGGACCAAGAGAAAGATGAAAATAGGTTGATTGATCAAAGAAATAATAGGGGATGCAAACATACCGTATATCAGAGTCCTAGAAACACTCTTCACTGATCTAGTTGTTTCCAAGATCACCTTTGCCTAATTACAAATTATTCACATGTATTCAGGTTTTGTAATGTATAATGGGTAAAGAAACCCTAATTTTAGACCTATTTGGAAAACCTCAGATTTTAAAATCAAAACCTAGACCAAACAATTCCTTATATTTTTCTGATCAAGAAAACATATTTATTTATCAAATTTGGAGTTTATATGATAAAAATACAATTTTTAGGGTTTTTTATATGATTTATTAGATTCTCAAAATTAACCATCGAAAACATGGAAATCGGAATCTCAAATTATTTTATTAGAAATAACACATTTTTTTTATTTCAAATCATATTTATTTTAAATTTTTGGACAAGTATATTATGATTTTTACAAAGTTGTCCAATTCAAATATTAGGAAAATCCAAGTAAGCGAGAAAATCTGAGAGAGGGAGAGTCAGAGTGTGGGCCGGCCAACCCACTAACTTAGCCCAATTAGGGCCGGCCAAGTCAAGAGTTAGAGAGTGGGATAACCCATTGACTTGGCCCAATCAAGACCGACCAAGTCATGGAGTCAACTCTCGACTTTTGAATCATCCAAACCAAAGAATCTGGGGCAAAAAGACAATTATACCCCTATGTAAAAAAATAAAAGAAAGAAGAAAATGAGGAGGGTATGACCCAGATTGCATCATGGAGATTCATCGTCTAGGTTCACGCAATCCATGGCTTCTTGAAGCAGCTTGCCTCTTCGGTCAGGATTTGGGAAATCCACATATCATGATGGTTCAGAAATCGAGAGCACAGAAAGCTAGTGACGAAAGTGACGAACTCACTGCCACTCTTGATTGATGTGTTGGTACCACCAAGAACACTAGAACGTAGCCGCAAGGTCATGACAAAGAATTTGTTGGTAGGGTATGTGCAAGGAACCTCCGAACAAATTGATGCAAGGAAACGATTTCTCATGTGCTGACAAAGAGGTAGGTACCTCTATATATTGATGGGGTAATGATTTAGGGTTTAACTTAAGTGGTCGTGAGAGAGCTCTGAGACTAACTTTGGATGTTTTGTTAATAATGGAAACTAGGTTACGTGTAAAGGCTCAATCTGTGCGGAATTGATTCCTGAATCGGCCGGCGAAGTAAGTTTGAGAAAAGATCGAGAATCCAGAGAGAAAATAGGATTTTACCAAAAACAAAATCAGCAGCCTATTTCCATAAGTGACATGAGGTAGGTGATGACCTATAAGCTGTTGGATCATGGATTCAGTGGTCCAGGTTTCGTACGAGATATCAAAAAGCATGACATAATGAATGACTTTCCCATTCAATTACGAATAAAGTGTGCATGCATTTATTTATCTTTTTCTCTCTCCTCCATTGAGGGTGCAAACAAATCCCAAATTAAATGAAATTTGGCACCAAACCTAATCTGAACATGTTGAATCTGAATATGGCATTAGTTTTTGCTTTTGAATACTTTAGATATTTTATTTTAAAAAAATAATTCATATTTTATCTTTCTTAAGGCATTAGAGACTTCTAGAATTACCCAATTAATGTGAAACTTCCCAGCAAGCAAACTTAAACATGTTGGACGTGAACTTGCCATTAATTTTATCTTTTTAAGTTATCTAATACATTATTTAGTATTTTGGGCTTTAATTACACTTTCTCTCTCCTAAACATGTTAGAACATTAAAGATTATCCAAATTAGTTGAAAATTCATGAATAGACTTATTTTGGTATGTAGAATTTGAATCTAAGAATGGTTTTTAGTTTTGGAGTCATTAATATTTTATTTCTTATTTGGAGGAAAAACAACTTTTCATTTCTAAATAAAATAGATATAGTTATTATTATCCCAAATTTTGTGAAACTTGGCCTCCAATCCAAAACATATCCAAAACAAATATGAGGTTATTCGTATCCAATTAGTCTTCCTTTTATGAGTTTTATATAATTAACATTTGTGGCCCATTATTATTTTAGTTAACATATTATTTCATCATTATTATTATCATTCTTTCAATTATGTCCCACATCATCACACTACCACCAAAAGGATTATATATTATTATTGTGCATGAAATTCTTTATGTTTATAAGTTGATTCATTATGTCCATAAATTCCTTATTTGTTTGAATTATATATCAATATTCTCAATTATGGACACCTATTCCTTCTATGCACATTATTCCTCTTGACATCATACCTTAATCAACATTATCACATGTGACATATTTTATTGGTCTAATGGTTATTATGGGAGCATTAGGTCATAATTGTTTTCATGCATATATGTTAGGCTGGTTTAATCATGTATTAGCATATTAGGATTACACTCAACTATTATTAGGTATATCTTCATCCTTGTTTGGCTAAATAAAAGTACTAATATCTCTCTATCCTCTAAGGCATAAGATCGGGGTCAAGAGGCTAGGTTTTGGTTCTTTTCAATATCCTATCACCATTATATATATACATAATATGTATCACATACTATAATAATAACCACATGTGAAAAAACATGATATGAAAAGTAGTATGACATATTTAGACAACAAAGGTTGTAGAAAACCAATCAAGAGATTTGCATCTAATGTAGCCCTATATCTACCCTCTATCAGTGTGACTAGGCAAACCAATTGGCTGATAGGTGGTCCCTATTTTGGATACTTCTTGTGTTGTTGATTGGTTCGTCATTACATATTGATCACAAACTCTCCAAGGGCCATCCTCTTCAGTGTAAGATTTTTATCATCTCCTCCTCTCCACCATGGTCCACCAATGATGTCATCACATCATCCTTTCGAATTTTATACTTAAATTACATGGAGAATGTATAGAGAGAGGCATGACATGCAAGCCATATACACATTACATAACTTTTTATCAAAATCAAAATGTTGATATTATATGCTTTAGATCACACTACAATTAGATTAATTACCATATCCACATCCATCAAACAAAATGATTCTTCAAGGCATATCATTGGTTTATGTAATATTATATATATATATATCATATATGATATTAGGTGATTAACATGGATATAATTTTGCACATAATTCGTCATACAAATTATTTGAGGTTCAAAATTTGAACCGATGCCAAAAAGCATAGGATGTTGACTCTAATGCCATTTTAGGATTTTGGGAAGGTGGCTCGTCTAAGCAAGAAAAATTCTTCCAATTTTGCCCTAGTTTTCAGATACATTGTAGGTATAAAATGTTGGTGAATATAATACATAGAAAGAATAAATAGTATACCTTTATGCATAGTAGTTGTCCAACAACTAGACAAGTCTTTTTTCAGTATAAGAACTCAAGCTTTCAAATCCAAAACTGAACTGGCCACAAAAGTGTTGCACGGCTGTCTTCTTTAGAACACCTTATTGTTGTCATTTGGAACTCCTTCTCTAAGCCTCCGCACAAGTGCCTCAGCCTCAATTTCATCCACATAGATGAGGCAGAACATGATACACCACCTTGGCCACCAAGTTCAATTGGAATAAGATTTGTTGACATGCTAATTGTCACAGAACTCCCTTTCTTCTCCTATCTTGTTTTTCTCCCTTAGGGAAACTTTCTCTATCTTCAAGAGAGAAATTTTATAGCCAACTTGTCTCACAAGTTGTGTCAAGTGTGACTCACCATTTGGGATGTACTCCCTTTATTTAGGAGAGTCATGGGCTTGTAAAACTTGATTCTAGTCCATTTCCTAATTGCAAATTTCAAAAACATACTCAAAATTGGAATCTCAGAATACCTTTCTAGTTGGTTGACTAGGAATACCAATCTCCCAACTAGGTCCATGTTGTGACTAAGATGGGATGTGAGTTTCCCTGACTCGCCAATTCAGTCTCCCGCATTGCCAATCCATGTCTATCTTGGTTTCCCATTTGTATTTCAAATCAAATATGAAACTTTCCCTTTTGGATTCTAGTCGGTTGACTCACTAAGTGAGTCACCCAACTGGTCATTTTCCAAAGTGAAAATCAGTTGATCAAATAACAATCACTTGATCCATTGACCCAGTCAACTATTCAACTAACTTGAAATTCGAGTCACCTAACTGGGTAGGAAATCCAATGTTTATGATTCAAAATTATTCTAACCATATCTTTGATTGCAACTTGAATTCCCTTATGAATCCTTATGTGTATTATCCAATAGGATCCAATTTACATTAGTAGTGATGTTCAAAACCTCAAAATCAAAGATTGTCCTAGAAACACATCTTTGCCACACTAGAAAATGGAATAAGTTGGTGAACAACTTCAACATGTAAAGTGACCATTGTTACCATGACCATAGAATCCCTTTTTCATAGATTTACAAAATGAACTAAGGCATGGAATTGGCACCATATTATCATTCAATCTATGTTCCTTGAACTAGAGAAGACTATTCAAGACAATGTGATCTCAATACCCTATATTGATCACATGAGCATGACCATACATTTCCATAATCTCGCTTATTGAGTGGTCGGGATATCACTCCAAAGGAGGGGAAAATTCCATCTACATCACTCATAGTAATCCACAAGTGTCACAATGTAGGCAAATGTTTATTTAAAGCATGTTGAGCTAGTTTTCAAAGTACACAGAGTAATATGTGTTCATTGTTGGGACTTCAAGTTTAAGGATCACAATCACCACTATCACATTAATGTATGACTATGACATGTCATTACATGACTTCCATGTGTCATTCTCAAGGTGGGTCTATCCAGTAAAAAATTTTCTCTAACAAGTACCGATGTATCTGAGTTGATATCCAATATCATGACTAAAGAGACATAGTCATTACTCACCATATATTCTAGTCTTGTGTTTTATTATTGTCCTATAATATCCACAACAACAACTAACTAGGGAAATAATAAGAATTAGTACTCTAAGTATACATATGATCTCATTTCTAGGTCCTCATCCCAAGTCATCTGTCATCAAATCAAAAATTCTTAGAAAATTATCAAATTTATTCATTATCTCAATATTGAAACAAACATAACAAGTGAAATTGCCTTATATTAACAACCAAATCATATACAAAATATCCCTATTACATCATCACATGATGGCTCTCAGGCCATACAACCAACATCATGCGCATAACTTAGATTGATTTCTAAGAAGATAAGGCATGAAAGCAAAATTGGATATTATCAATGAGGAACAATGAAATGGATTATTTTTAATATAACATAGAAGTTGTGTTTTTTTGGTGTTATATATTGATGTTTCTTCTATATCCTTTCAAGAAATGAAAAGTGCACCTATTTCATCATACTTATTATTGTGTTTGGATTGGATGAGCTTATTCCTTAACTAAGTAAGGAGTGGATCCCCTCTCGGATCCCAATCATTACAAAATGATGATACACCTGATTTAAATACCACTCCATCATCCTATTGCATCAAAAGATTGATGGATACCAATTGTGCCACCAAGTCTATATGCTCCCCTCAAATTCAAGTCTATATGCATCTATATGAAGCTCACCCACTATCAGTGGAACATGCATCATATTGATTACTAGGATCATCACCTACCCTACCAGGAGCTAGGAGAGCAATATGTTTATCCAAGTTCCTCTTATTGGATGTGATACTATGGCAAGGATCCACCTCATACAACACCCTCCACACTGCTAATGTGGGTCACTTAGTTTGATCCACAAACACAATCATATCACAGCAACCACCGTCCACACTAGGACGACATGTTGCACCAGGGAGACGACCATGGTTGGGTTTCTTGACAACAATTTTCTTCCCCACCATCTTGAGTTTTGCATCTTCTCAGGGATAATAAAGTTTATAACCTCTAGGTGGAGGTTGGGTGGTGCATATCTCTCCTATCCACCCACACCTGTTATTTGTTCAATGACATTTTTCTTCTTCTAGTTGTGTGTTACTCGAGGTTGAACAACTTTCAAGTTTAAGGTTGTTTTATGAATGCTTAATTATGGTATATTTATGCATGTTTAAGTTAATTTTGCATTCCTTTCATGCATTTTGCCTTTGAATTTATTTGAATTAGGTTTTTATTGTTTTGTTGTTTATGGTGTCTCAATGGGAATCATTTGCTATTTTTAAAGGGGATGTAGAAAGTTAGCGAAGAATGCTCTCAATCCTTCCACCAAACTTATTTGAAGGCATACCCAAATCCAAGAAATTGGAGCGGTGATCATGTAGGCTTTTAGGGAAAAGAAGCGCTAACAACAAATTTCATCCCAATTTACCCTAGCCAATGGATCTATCATAGCTATAAAATGTCAATGAAAAAAGACATACAAAGGATAAAGATTATAACTTTATGCACACTATTTGACCAACAAATAGACACATCAATTATTAGTGAGGAACTCAATCTTTAATATCCAAATCCAAATTGACAATCAAGTTGCTGCATGACTATCTTATTTGTAACGCCTTCTTGTTGTCTTGTACAACACCTTCTCCAAGCATCCGCACAAGTTTCTAGGCCTCTAATTTGTCCATGCAGATGAAGGTGAATGTGGTGCACCACTTTGTCCACCAAGTTGAAGAGGAATAGGAGTCATCAATGTGATAGTTGTCTCGAAACTCCCTTTCTTCTCCTATCATGGGTTGTCATCCTTAGGGCAACTTTCTCTCTCTCTCTCTCTCTAAGAGAGAAATTTTTGGACAATTGTCTCACAATATGTCTCAAGTGGGTCTTACCCTTTGGGATGAACCCCCATTATATAGGAGAGTCATGTGATTGAAATTTCCTAATTCCAATCACTTTCCTAATCAATATCTCAAAAGTAAACTCAAAATAGAATACCTGGACTGGCATCCCAGTTGACCAACTGGGATCCCAGTCGCCTGATTGGGTCCCTTCTAGGATAAGATGTGATGTGAATTTCTTGACTCACCAAGTGAGTCACCAGACTTGCCAGTCTAACTCTGACTTGGTTAACCAAATTGATTCAAAATCAAATATGGGCAATTTTTCTATTGGGTTCCAGTCATATGACTCATGAAATGAGTCACCCAACTGGTCACATTCCCAACATGAAAGATAGTCGACTGATTGAAAATCAAGCAATCTACTTGCTCAATCCATCTAGTCAACTGACTGGACATTCTAGTTTGCCTGATTGAGCTAGAAATCAGCCTATTAATGATTCAAAACCATTCTAATCATTTATTTCATTGTGAACTTCAATTCCTTTAAGCATACTTATGCATATGGCATAGTAGGTTCTTAATTGCATTGGTAGTGATTTTTAAAACCTCACAAGAAAATGTTGGTGTCTAGAAACACATCATTACCACCAAAGTAATAAGAGTAAGTTGGAGAAAAACTCCAAATTGTAAAGCGATCAATGTTACCATGAGCGTATAATCCCTTTGTCATAGATGTCCAGATTGAAATTTAGGCATGGCATTCTCATTCTTCTATCATTCAATCTATGTTTCTTGAACTAGAGTAGACTATTCTAGATGTTGTAAGCTCAACATATATTGACTTACATGAGCACGACCACAAATATCTGTAGTCCTACATATCAAGTGACAAAGATATCACTCTAAAGGAGGGAAAATTCCATTTACATCACTCACAATAATACACAAGTGTTATAGTGCACCCGATAACCACCTGTTTTGGAAAACCTTATTCAGAGTCACGTTGAGATAGTGTCAAATTACATAGAACAACATGTAATTATTGTAGTGACTTTAGATCTAAAGATCACAATCACCATTATTCACATTGAAATCTGACTTTGACATTTTATTACATGACTTCCATGTGTCATTCTCAAGGTGGCTCTCTCTAGTTCAACTTATTCTCTAACAAGTACCCATATATCTAAGTTGATATCCAATGCCATGAATAAAGAGACATAGGCATCACTTGCCATACATGATGCTAGTATTGTAAATTACTATTTGTTGGATCCTAGATGGGTGATTAGATGCTCTAGAGGGGGGTGAATAGAGCTGAAAGCACTTAAACAAAACTCATTAAACCTTCAAAATATATGACAAGATAAGGTTGCTAAATAGGCAATTTGAGTGCAACTAAATCATGCATAGCAAGGATAAGAGAGATTGAACATGCACCAATTAGACAAGCTATTTAGATTGGTTCCACACTTCAAACTAGAAGTGTTTCAGTCCACTTGCCTAGAGAGGTCAACCTCTAGGACTTCCAACAATTGCACTCTTATATTCACTTATAAGACTTACAATACATGACCAACAAAGGACTTACCTATCCAATACAAAGAGTCTTCAACCTTACCAAGGACTTACCCACTTTGCAAGAGTCTTCGGCCTTCTCCAAGGACTTACCCACTCTAGCACAAGTCTTCAGCCTTGTAGGAATTACCCACTCTTCTTGGATCTTCCGCCTTTGACTTCACCTTCACTCAGAGAAGCTTCCACCAAGGTCTTACCCACTTGAGCTTGAGTCTTCTGCCTTCTCCAAGGGCTAACACACTCTAGCTCCAAGTCTTTAGCTTTGATCTTCACCAAGGGACGCCTTCCCTTGTTCTTCTTCACCTCTCTTGGACAAGAGAGAGAACCTTCATCTTCATGATTGCAAATGAGAGAAGTGGAGGTGGTGGAAGTGAGAGCCTCACAAGATATACAAGTAGAACTAGCTCTCTTACAGATTTCCTACTCACTCTAATGGATGTAGCAAGTGATTAAGCTTAGAGAGAGAGAGGAGGCTGCAGGAAGCACTCAACTATAGAATAGGAACCTCACAAAGAGTTTGCAATGAATGCTCAACCTTGGAATGAAGCCCAAGGGGTCCTATTTATAGCTGGGGATACCTCTTAGCCTTTGGGAACACTTAAGAATGAAAACTAGCTATTTTGTGGCTTGCAATGGATCTATTTTCACTTGTTGCAACTCCACAACGGCTAGAAAAACTTTTCTGCACTTTTCCGTACAGTGCAATCGGTCGAGTTTCTATGGGTGTAACTCGACCGATCAAGTAGGAGGCAAACCGATGTTCAAAGGATCGGTCGAGTTTGTCCTGAGGAAACTCGACCGGCCATTTCAACTGGAAATGGCCTGCTACCTGATCGGTCGAGTTCTGTGGGTGCACAACTCGACCGATGCAATCTTCAGAAAATCGACCAAGGTGGATCGGTCGAGTTTCAGGGTGGGAAACTCGACCGACCAAGTGCCTGTAATTGATTTTCAAAGATGCATCTAAAGTGCTCTAATATTCGATCTAAGTGCTCCTGATATTTTTCTAAGCTTAATTACAAGTCATACAATCATTACAAGTGATTTACAACATGATTCTAATGGATATACATCATATTACAAAAATGTGCACTTGTATGACTTTGACTTGTCTTTTCTCCAATTTGAGATGCGCAAGTTAGGGCATTTGGAGTGTGTCTATACATAATCTGAAATTACTCAAGTAGAGACATTAGACACCAAAATGTGGAATGGTTAGTCATCATCAAAACACGGGTTTAGTCAATTTAGACGTGAGTCAACATTGACCTAATTGACCTTGAGTCAACACTATTAACCTATAATATCCACAAATAACTAACTAAAACATAACAAGAATGTATATTCTAAGTATACATATGATCTCATGTTCATGTCATCAACTCAAACCATATGTCATCAAGTGAAAACGTTCTTAGGACATTATTAAGTTTATTTATTATCTCAATATTGAAACAAACATAATAAGTAGATTTGTTTTTACTAATAATCAAATTATATACAACACGTCCCTATTCTATCATCACATGGTATCTCTCATAGCATACAACCAACAAATACCAAACTTACAAACCACCTACAACTGATTCAGGACTCTATTGGATTGGATGGATCAATCAAGTGACCTTTTGAGGCACTGCCTACACCAACAACCATCCTGCAAGTGATGTGATCAATTGTGAGCCCATTGGCTCACCATGTCAAGAAACATCACTAAACCCCAAGGTTCCTAGCTTATCCAATGGACCTCCTCATCGATATACAGGGACCTCTCACCCAAGACTACAATTTAAGTGAGATGGGATGACTCACTTCTTTAGACTGTAGGCTCATAAATATTCACACGACCATGTTCAAAGCCTAGTCGATCGACTCATATAGTGAACCGATCAGTTCATTCAACATCAGACTGTAATTTGACAACCCAACCAATTATTTCATTCTTTGAGTCAATAAATTGGGGTTTGGGACATGTAGAGAACTACAATAGAGATGACTAACTAGCCATACAACTGACCATCTAGTTTCCTTGTTAGTATCTAAATAAGCACCATCTGTGACACTTATATTCTAATTAATTTGAATTCAATGGCTAAAGTATATAAGCAAATTGTGAGCTAATTAGAAACTTTTAGAATCACATTTTGCTTCCTCTTGTTTGAGGATCTATGACTTGACACCAATGAAGGAGATAATATGACACAAAAACCCTTGCGGATGTTGTGTTTGACTTCTTCATCACAAGATTGAAGAATAAACATCAAAGGTTGCATGTAACATCCCAAGATTTGATACATCAGATAAAATGATCTTAAAATGAATGATTGGGATACCCATATCACCAAGGTGCACCTCCTTTTGTGAAACCCATCACTAAGAACTCTATGATTAAGCATGCTCACCCTCAAAGTAGTACTAGGATGGTTGACCTATAAAGAAGTTGATCCCAAGATGTGGGTGAGTGAGGACAAAGTGTGTCGTCGAGGCTAGTGTTCATCTCTAGGGCCACTCATCATTTCTGAAATTCTATTAGAGCTTTGTGTGGCGGTCCCAAGCATTATAAATGGTATCAAAGCTAATTCTCCTACAATGATGGGGCCCACATGGGCATGTTGTAGGGAAATATGATGATAGAACAGGCAGAGGAAATAAAAATGTAACTACCATATTCCCCTTTAACTAATGGAATGTGTCAATAACTATACAATGGGAAGGATGGTTTAGAGGATATACATGGTCTTGTAGCAAGTCCATCGACAACCTCCTCGTGTGGTGTGTTCCCTTTCTTCAAGTCACACTCAAACAATGTCTGTGTCAACCTCCTGGTTGATCACCACAGACAATAGGTTGACGTTGTCATCCAAGTTGCAGGTAATGACCTCCTCACCTCTATAGTAGTCCACACAAACCACCAAGAACTCCTGTCATTCTAGAAGAAAACAAGGAGTTATCCCTTCATGTTGGTATAATAGTCACCAACTTGCTCTCCCACACTTGTTATCCCTTGATATCCCTCCCTTTATTAGGTAGGACTTGATCGAGTTCTCTTAGTTACCACAACTAGAGAAGACAAACAATTGTCAGACTCAATTGAGTTGTGTCTCTGGGAACCCCCCAATACCACTCTATTTATAAGAAGGTCAGGGTTAGGGTTTGCGATCTATGTGGGAGTGGAAGGGACCAGAATCTCATGAATTTTTGCAATATGTGAGTGGAAAAATGATCAATTCACATGTGAACCAATCATTTGGCATGTGAGTTGATCGGTTCACCCAGTGAACTGGTCGTTTCATCATGTTTTCCAATTACAATTGTAATGGAAATTACAATCCAATTAATGCACAACATGACCTCAACACTAATTCTTGATGCAATCAAATTTCTCTTGTGAACGTGGCAGTTCATCTCAGGAACCGTAGTCTCATGACCATGAGCCGATCAATTCACTCAGTGAGCCAGTTGGTTCATGCTCTAGTTCATCCAGAATTCAGCCAATGCAATATTCCATCAACCCGACACTCCAATTGGTCAATTCAACACTTGAATTAGTTAGTTTAGAATCACAGTCAGACAATTGTTGTTTAAATTGAGTACCTAAACACTTTAATAGTCAATTTAATTATCATTCGTGACTAAACTCCTATTCCAAGTGATTCCTATGTGTGTGACCATACAAGTTCCATATTACATTGGCAGTGAATGTCCATAACTACTTCATGACATCACAAGCAAAGAGTGGTACCTAGTCACACATCATTGTTGCCCAAGTAAATGGAAATTTGGAGGACAAATTCAAACTACAATATGTGATTAGTGTTATAGTGTTTGTATATTTCCTTTGTCTCTGATATCCAGATTGAACTCAAGGCATGGAATTGTCATCCTCTTCAATCATTCAATCTGTGTTCCTTGAACCAGAGTAGACCGTCTGAGATATATGTAGGCTCAATACCACATATTGACTCACATGAGCATGCCATGCATTTCTCTATCTCTTTAATCAAGTGAACACAATATCTTACTCCTATAGGAGGGACAAATCCCATCTACATCACTCACATTCATCCCCATGTATCCCAGTGCACCCAATCATCACCTTTATGGAAACCCTTATTCAGAATCACAGTGGATGATGTCAAAGCACATCGAACGACATGTGATGAGTGTAGTGACTTCAGCTCTAAGAACCAAAAACACCACCAACACTATAACAGATAATTATGACTGTCAATTATGGTTTCCATGTATCACTCTTATGGTGTGTATGTCTGATACACTATTCTCTAACAAGTATCTATGTGCTTGGTTTGATATCACATATCATGATTGATGAGATTCTATAATCAAACAATACACACTCTAGTCTTATTTGTTATTGGTGTCTATCAACCTTCCACAATAACATACGACTAGGGACATAACAAGAATGTATATACTCTTAACATATCTATGATCTCATTCTTCAGGTCACACACCTAAAGACATACATCATTGAATAATGACATGAGTAATATCATTCTCTAGACATTTATTTATTACTTCATTATCTCATAACTGAATAAAATAGAATAATTTAAAAGATTGACTTTATTAATAATCAAATCATTTACAAGTTATGTCATTACAATCATCATATGATTGGCTATCTAGGCATACATACCAACACATATAGTATGCTAGTCAATACATATAGTACACTAGTCTTGAGCCGTGTGATGCATGCATGTTGGAAAGGGCTACCCACAGTGATGGATCCACTCGTTAGATGTGATCGGAAGCTAGATGTACATGGGTCATCGTGGGTCTTCATTCAAGTGGGGAAATGTTATGTGGTCATGTAGTTGAGCCTTTACAAGGCTAAGTGATGGATATTGTAACATCCTAGTATCCCAGGACTCTAATAAAATAATCTTAAAAGGAATGATTGGAGGACCTGTTGACTCAAGGTCAATTACGTCAATGTTGACTCACGTCTAAATTGACTAAACCCTTGTTTTGATGATGACTAACCATTCCACATGTTGGTGTCTAACGTCTCTACTTGAGTGATTTCAGATTAGGTATAGACACACTCCAAATGCCCTAACTTGCACATATCAAATTGGAGAAAAGACAAGTCAAAGTCAATACAAGTGCATGTTTTTGTAATATGATGTAAATCCATTAGAATCATGTTGTAAATCACTTGTAATGATTGTATGACTTGTAATTAAGCTTAGAAAAAATCAGGACCACTTAGATCGAATGTTTAAGCACTCAAAAGCCATTTTCCAAAATTCACATCAGGTTGTTCATCGGTCGAGTTCTATGAGTTGCAAACTCAACCGATCCTGATTGGATCTTGAAAATGACTTTTGATCGGTCGAGTTTACACTACACAGAACTCAACTGATGGAGTAACTAGCCAATTCAATTTTCATTGGTCGATCGAGTTTCCCCAAGACAAACTCGATCGATGGTCTAAATATCGGCTTTGTCTTTTACTCTATCGGTCGAGTTACCCTTATAGAAACTCGACCGATTGCACTATATGGAAAAGTGCTTCTAGTCGTTGTGAAGTTGCAACAAGTGAAATATATATCCGTTGTAAGCCACAAAATGGCTAGTTTTCATTCTCAAGTGTTCCCAAAGGCTAAGAGGCATCCCCATCTATAAATAGGACCCCTTGGGCTTCATTCTAAGGTTGAGCATTCATTGCAAAACTCTATTTGAGGTTCCTATTCTATAGTTGAGTGCTTCCTACAGCCTCCTCTCTCTCTCTAAGCTTAATCACTTACTACATCCATTAGAGTGAGTAGGAAATCTGTAAGAGAGCTATTCCTACATGTATATCTTGTGAGGATCTCACTTCCACCACCTTCCTATCTCTCATTTCAACCATGAAGATGAAGGTTCTCTCTCTTGTCCAAGAGAAGTGAAGAAGAATAAGGAAAGGAGTCCCTTGGTGAAGATTAGGGCTGAAGACTTGGAGCAAGAGTGGCTAAGCCCTTGGTGAAGGCAAAAGACTCCTTGCTCAAGTGGGTAAGTCCTTGGTGGAATCTTCTCCGAGTGAAGGTGAAGTCAAAGGCGGAAGATCCAAGAAGAGTGGGTAATTCCTTGAAGGCTGAAGACTTGTGCAAGAGTAGGTAAGTCCTTGGAAGAAGGAGAAAGACTTTTGTAAAGTGGGTAAGTCCTTGATAAGGTTGAAGACTCTTTGTATTGGATAGGTAAGTCCTTTGTTTGGTCATGTATTGTAAGTCTTATGAATGAATATAAGAATGCAATGGTTAGGAAATCCTAGAGGTTGACCTCTCTAGGTAAGTGGACTAAAATTCTTCTAGTTTGAAGTGTGGAACCACTCTAAATAGCTTGTCTACTTGTGTTTGCTCAATCTCTCTCATCCTTGCTATGCATGTTTTAGTTGCACTCAAATTACATATTTAGCAACCCTATCTTATTATATATCTTGAAGGTCTAATGAATTTTGTTTAAGTGCATTCAGCTATATTCACCCCCCTCTAGATCCTCTAATCACTCATCTAGGATCCAACAATTGGTATCAAAGTGGGCTTCTCCAAGCATACTTCTACAAGTAGGAGAAGATGGGTGACTACCAAGGAGGGAGATACTCGATCAACCTATAAATCTTTGATGGGAGCAATTTCCTCTATTGGAGAAGAAGGTTTCAATTCTACATCCAAGGATCAAGTCTTGAGATGTGGCAAATGGTGAACAACTCATACATGCTACCAAAGACAAAGATTGAAGAATGGGATGAAGCTACCTTGAAGAAAGCAACCTTGAATGCTAGAGCCATGCACATCCTCTATGCCTCCATGACCCCCACCAAGTTCTACCGGATTTCTTCATGTGAAATAGCCTATGAGGTATGGAGAAAGCTATGCATCACTTATGAAGGGATGGATCAAGTGAAGGAAAGCAAAGTCTACATGCTCAAAGGGTTGCTTGAGAACTTCAAGATGGGAAATGAGGAGAGGATAGCCAACATGTACTCAAGGCTCAACACCATTATGAATGGTCTTACTGTTCTAGGACATCCTATGTCTAGTGGAGAGATCAACTCAAAGATCCTTAGAACTCTCCCAAAGAGGTGGGAACCCAAGGTGACTTCCATTAAAGAAGCAAGGTCTCTTAAGGATATTCCTATTGAAGAGCTCATTGGAAATCTGCAAGCACATGAAGCCACACTTGACAAGAGGGAGGAAGTAGAAAGACAAGAGAAGAAAGAGCTAAAGAGAATGAAGAAGGCTGAAATGAAGGCTCAAATTGAAGCTATCATGGAACAAGTCTCTCCATCCTCTCAAGTTAAAGAAGATGCCATGTACTCCAAGGGTAGATTCTACAAAGGCAAGAAGACTCATCATCACAAGAAAAGAGAAGATCAGTGGAACTCAAGCTCAAGTGACTCCTCCAACTCAAGCTTAAGTGAATATTCAAGTGAAGGATCAAGCTCAAGCTCTAGTGATGAAGGAGAATGCCATTTTTCTCTTATAGCATCAACAAGTAAGGACTCAAGTGAGGTAAATCTAAACTCTTTAGATAAATAATCTTTGATTGCTATTATTCATGATACTTGTGCCTCTCTTAAGTCTTCTAAAAGGAAAAGGAAAAAGCTTGCTAGAATTGTTGATAATTTGCATGTAGAACTAGATGATCTTGAACATGCTAATTCTTACTTGCTTGATGATAAAAATGCTTGTCTTAGCCAAGTAGACTCTCTTAAACTTGAAAATGCTAGTTTGCTTGATAAGATTAGATTTCTAGAAGCTCAACCTCTTATGCCTAGTTCTAATGAAGAGCATACTTTAATTCTTGATTCTCTCATGTATGATATTGATGTTCTTAAATCTGAAAACAAGGACAAAGATTTTGTTTTGCAAGAATTAGAAACAGAAAATGCCTCCTTGCTTGCTAAAATCAATGTGCATGAATCTTGTTCTAGTTCTACTAGTAGAGAGAATGATGTTGCTGCTCTTCATATTGATAAAGAGTTCTTCATGACAAAAGTTCTTTGCTTAGAAAATGATCTTTTGCATGCTAGAGATAATATTAGTCAATTTTCTTCTACTATTACTTCTCTTATGCATGATAATGGTAGTTTGAGATCCTCTTTGCAAAGATTCTTAGTTGGTAAGAAGAGTCTTAATGACATCCTACACCATACTACTAAACAAATTGGTAGACATGGTTTAGGATATGATAGTAGTCAAAGGAACAACAAAGATAAAGGACCTCCAATCTTCCATGGAGAATCCTCTAGTTCCAAGACTATGGGCACATGCAACTACTGCAATGAAATTGGTCATTATTCTACTTGTTGTCCTTTTAGGAAAGCACCCAAGAGCAATAGGACTTGGGTTGCTAAACTAACCCCTCCGGACCCAAAAATATGATTGGGGAGCATTTCATCTTTCTTCTTGTAGGTACTTGCAAATGGATTGACTTGAGATATTGAATTGCAAATTGACTTGTCAATCCACATGAAAGAAGAAAGGTGAGATGTGTAGAGGGTGACAAAAAATGGAAAAAGGAATGGTAAGATCAAAGGTAAATATTTTCTTGCTTATAACCATTTCTAACTTGTTTTTGTCAAGTTCGTGTGCACTATGCATGTGGTTTTTGAGTCAAAAGTGGTATTTTGTGTTTCTCTTCACACTCTTGCTCAAAAACTATTTATAATGCTTCTATAGTACATTACTAACTTGGTTAGACATGTTTGGATATGGTTTGTATATTTAGCATGCCTTTAAATATGTTTTTATGAAATATATGTGCTTTTTGACAGCTGCTCTGTCGGTCGAGTTTGCCCTGTTTGAAACTCGACCGATAGGCACCAATGGGTGTTGCCAACATCTGTCATCGGTTGAGTTGTCAATACACAGAACTCGATTGATAACACTGTGCACAGAATATACATTTGGCTTATTGAATGAGAATTTCCCTCTCAACTAGATTTTCTCAACCAATAGCCTTATTCTTTGGTGATCCTTTGGTACCTTTATATATGCATATTGCCATGTTCTAAATTGCCTATCTTGCTTACAACTCTCTCTCTCTAATTGCTCTAAATTGGTATATCTATATCTAGCAATTACTTGCTTTGAGTTGTTTTGCAGGTTTTGATGATGACCTCTTTGGATCTATTGGTTGTGTCTTAAATTGCTTCCATTGTACTCTAACTTGCTACATCTATCTAGGTGTATATATTGTGTTTGATACAACCTTGAGGTTCTTAGTGGTAATCATCCTTTGGAAATGATGCATATTTGTATGTGAGTTATATTTGTATGTGAGTTATATCCTTTCATGCTTCTAAAATTGCATATCTCTTTGTTTGGATATATCTCTACATCTACTCATAGCTTGCTTTATCTTGTGTATCTTTTGGTATCTCTTGCTATGATCTAGATCCTACTAGTAGTCCTAACTTGTGATATCATCTACTAGTAGTTCATATATATGTAGTTCTAACCTTGTTTATAATTGGCATCTTTCCTCATCTATATGTTATGCTTGTATCTTGTCTCATACACGCTCAAGATTGTTCCTTGAATGGCATATCTACTATCTTGAGTTGCTTGCATATCTTTGTGATGCAGGATACATAGATCTACATTATATGTGGAAATTATAGTATTTTTGGATTTTATGCAGACTTTTGCTCCAGTTTCAGTTTTTGTTGCAAGAGTAGTGTTTTTCATGCAGAAATGACATTCTGAGCAAGGCTCATCGCTTTGCCATGAGCCCTGGCACTTTTTGGGCAATTTCTATCATCTTGAGGGTCAAAATTGTGATTTATTGTTTTTCTGCAACACTTTATCTTGCATTTTGGGTTGTTCAAGTATATTCTTTAACTTGCTTTTCTTTGTATGCTTGGACAAGCCCCTATCTGTGCTCTTCTACTCTCCTTATATAACTTTGTGTTATCTCCTTTCTCTTTAACAAATGATGTTTCTTATTTCTTCATAACCCCACTTTTTGAAATGACAAAGGGGGAGAAAGGTATGTCTTCTTTTAAAAGAGGAAGAAGGCATGTTTTACATGAAGAGGAGAAGTATGTCTATGTAAAGGGGAGAAGGTAAATGGCAGAAGACATGTATGGGTAGAACATATATGAGTAGAAGACATAGTATTCTATAAATGTTATGAAAGCTAACCATGCAAGAGAAATAGCATCAATTGAGGGGGAGTATGAGAACTCCACTAGCATCAATTGAGGGGGAGCATATGAACTCAATTCTATTGAAACCCCTAGGTTTCTCTGAAGGTATGATTTTACTTAAAAGCTTTCAATACATTTATGGAATGGTTTGTCATTTTCAAAAAGGGGGAGAATGTCGACTCAAGGTCAATTAGGTCAATGTTGACTCACGTCTAAATTGACTAAACATGTGTTTTGATGACAACTATCCATTCCACATATTGGTGTCTAACATCTCTACTTGAGTGATTTCAGATTAGGTATAGACACACTCCAAATGCCCTAACTTGCGTATATCAAATTGGAGAAAAGACAAGTCAAAGTCAATACAAGTGCATGTTTTTATAATATGATATAAATCCATTAGAATCATATTGTAAATCACTTGTAATGATTGTATGACTTGTAATTAGGCTTAGAAAAAATTAGGAGCACTTAGATTGAATGTTTAAGCACTCAAAAGCCATTTTCCAAAATTCACATCAGGCTGTTCATCGGTCGAGTTCTGTGAGTTGCAAACTCGACCGATCTTGATTGGATCTTGAAAATGACTTTTGATCGATCGAGTTTACACTACACAGAACTCGACCGATGGAGTAACTGGCCAATTCGATTTTCATTGGTCGGTCGAGTTTCCCCAAGACAAACTCAATCGATGGTTTGAATATCGGCTTTGTCTTTTACTCTATCGGTTGAGTTACCCTTATAGAAACTCAACCGATTGCACTGTACGGAAAAGTGCAGAAAAGTGCTTCTAGCCGTTGTGGAGTTGCAACAAGTGAAAATATATCTGTTGCAAGCCACAAAACGGCTAGTTTTCATTCTCAAGTGTTCCCAAAGGCTAAGAGGCATCCCCATCTATAAATAGGACCCCTTGGGCTTCATTCCAAGGTTGAGCATTCATTTCAAAACTCTATGTGAGGTTCCTATTCTATAGTTGAGTGCTTCCTACGGCATCCTCTCTCTCTCTCTAAGCTTAATCACTTGCTACATCTATTAGAGTGAGTAGGAAATCTGTAAGAGAGATAGTCCTACATGTATATCTTGTGAGGCTCTCACTTCCACCACCTTCCTATCTCTCATTTCAACCATGACAATGAAGGTTCTCTCTCTTTTCTAAGAGAGGTGAAGAAGAACAAGGGAAGGAGTCCCTTGGTGAAGATCAAGGCTGAAGACTTGGAGCAAGAGTGGGTAAGCCCTTGGTGAAGGCAGAAGACTCCTTGCTCAAGTGGGTAAGTCCTTGGTGAAAGCTTCTCTGAGTGAAGGTGAAGTCAAAGGTGGAAGATCCAAGAAGAGTGGGTAATTCCTTAAAGGATGGAGACTTGTGCAATAGTAGGTAAGTCCTTGGAAGAAGGCGGAAGACTCTTGCAAAGTGGGTAAGTCCTTGGTAAGGTTGAAGACTCTTTGTATTGGATAGGTAAGTCCTTTGTTTGGTCATGTATTATAAGTCTTATGAATGAATATAAGAATGCAATGGTTAGGAAATCCTATAGGTTGACCTCTCTAGGTAAGTAGACTGACATACTTCTAGTTTGAAGTGTGGAACCACTCTAAATAGCTTGTCTACTTGTGTTTTCTCAATTTCTCTCATCCTTGCTATGCATGTTTTAGTTGCACTCAAATTACCTATTTAGCAACCCTATCTTATTATATATCTTGAAGGTCTAATAAATTTTGTTTAAGTGCATTCAGATCTATTCACCCCCCTCTAGAGCCTCTAATCACCCATGTAGGATCCAACATGACCCATATCACCAACGTGCACCTCCTTTTTAAGAAGCTCGTCACTAAAAACTTTGTGGTTAAACGTGCTCAACCCATAATAATACTAGATGGCTGACCTATCAGGAAGTTGATCCCCAACTATGCGTGAGTGAGGACAAAGCATGCAACTAGGCTAGCGGTGGTATGTGAGGCTGTTCATCATTCCCAAAACTCTATTAGAGCCTTGGACATCAGACCCATGCATTACACAACGAATCTCACTCTATTATGTATAGTGCATACTTTGTGATTTGAATCTATTTTCCTTTATATGAATCATGTTTGGTTGTGAATGAAATGATTCATTCTTCCAACTTGACACAAAGACATAAAAGAAAGTTGCATACATTACTTTTCACACTTTTTATTATACTATGTATATTAGAATATAGTGATTACTTAGTTAAATGAAAGAAAAAATTGTTGATGAAACCCTCCACAACTTTTAATATATTGTATAGATGGTATTACATAGTATATAGATGGGGTATTTTATTGATTTTTTTCCCAACCATCCCCTCACCTTTACTTAAATTCTTTAAAACCCCCTCCTATTTACCAAATCCTTTAAGGAAATTCCATATCCCCCATCCACTCACTTTTAAACCATATTCCATTCACTTCCGTTAGTTGTCATTACACTTTTCTTTTCTTTATTCATGTTGTTCCTAAATTCACTATTTAACTTTATACAATACTACTAATATATGATACTATTTAATTATAATATTGATAAAAAATCCTCAATTATTAGCTTAGTTGTATATGATACATTAAAACTTCAACCTAGCTAGCCCAACCCCATCTAACTAATTTGAAATCCTGAGTTATTAGGAGTATGTCTAGTTTTTGGATTAACTTGGGCATGTGTAATTAGTTTAAATCAAGTTTTGGGTTGTCATATTATTTATTTATTGTAGCTAATATTCATAGATTTTTTATGATGTTTGGGTCATTCCACATTAGAATCTGATCATATCTATAAAGATTTTGGTCTTCTCAACTTAGAATTCATACAACTTTTATTTGGGATGGTTTCAGATTTGTGTAGAAAGTCAGACTAAGACATGTTTAACCAGATCTCGAATATGAAACTGACTAAAACAACAGTTATACAAAGTATAGTCGAGCTAACCAAAACCTATATAGACAACCCAAACTCAACCCCACTAGACCCAAACACCACAAAAAAAATTTATTATGAACATTAATTAAAATTTTTGACAACCTAAAGTATGACCCAAACTCGTATGACATGACCTGAATCGTCATGTCTAAATTTGTCTTGAATCAAAAATAGGATAGACCCCTAATTATCAAAATGTCACCAAGTGGAGTTAGATATGTGATTGAAAAATATAATATATCATATATGGATAACTTAACAATTAGCAATAACTTATTAGTTTATAAATAAATCAATAAATATTTATAATTAAACATTGAACTATGGGACAAAAATGAATTAAGTAAAAAAAAACTCATATATCACATGATTATGTGTTGTGACAACTTATTTTGGGTATGGTTTTCTTCTTATCATATTTTTAGCTAATATTCATATTGTCTTTTGTAATGTTTGGCAATCCATGTCAGGTTTTATATATTTTGGCCAGCTCATGTCAAACTTTGTATAACTCTTGTTTGGGTTATCTTCAGGTCTGAGTTTGGGTTGAACATGCATATCCTGATTAGACTTTGTTTCCAAACCTAAATTGACCTAAATAAGACTTGTACGAAATCTGAGTCAAAATGGTTGAATTTTGTATAGACCAGACTGAATCTAGTCTGACCTGATCCAAACAATATAATATATTTGTATAAATATTAGATTAAAAAAAATGAATATATGATACACTCAAAACCAGATAAGATATAATCAAATACGATCACAAACAGACTAAAAACTCAACATAACCTAATAACCTAGAATTTTTGAGTTAGTCAGACAAAGTCTAGATTGTCCGGGTAAAATTTTAAAGTCATATATTATAAAAAATAATAATTAGCAATATTTTATTGATATAATATTGAAATAATATCATTTGTCAGGATGTGTTGAAATATATATATAGAATAAACATAAAACTGGGGGGCAAAAATAAGTTAGAATAAAGAATGAGAAAAATGAGTTAGAAGAAAGAAAGAAAAAAAAATGGTATGCAAGTCAACGAAAAGGCATACAACCATGAGTGAAAGGGATATTTGGGATTTTTCTAAAGTAGTGGTTAATATAGGATTTATGCTATGTTTGGTACGTGATGAATGAAGGGGAAGGGGAGGAAAGAGAAGGGAGAGGAAGAGAGGAGAGAGGAAGGGATACTTTTGTTAGTATGTCTGTTAGCAAATTGTATACTGATCACATGGACTGTTGGTGATATAAAAACACTTCTAACATATAATTATTATATTTACATGAAAGACAATATAAATATAACAAATTGTATACTAACATGAAACTTTGGTGATATAAAAAAATTCTACAAATAGTAATTATATTTATATATTTATTACATATATCATTTTATAAAAATACCTTCACAAAGCTATAGGCAACAAATCAAATTGCCAACCCTTTTTGGATAACAAAACCTATAGATCTAAAAATAAAATACTAAATTATAAGATGTAGAAGAAGGCAACATACTATTCTTATTAGTTATGTGTTAAAGATGCTACACAAGAGATTTTTTTTATAAAATGAGACTACAGTTCTTTTTTTATGATCATTGTGGTTTTTTCATGTAATTGCAACAAACATTTTCATCATGTATTGAAGTACTTCACGTCGTAATCCATCACATTTCCTCCAATTAAATGCTTTTCTTTTACTTCTTTTTTATGTTTGTATAATAATCTCAATAATTTCAAATATTCTAACAATACAATCTAAACTTTTGAAGTTTCCTTTAAATTGTACATAAATGTTTATCTTAATTTCATCTTATTTATTTTATTTTTTCTCTGTATTTTCCCTCCATTTTTTAAATATCGTCTACCATTCCATATGCCCTCAAAGTGACATAAATGTGATATTTTACTTCCTTTCTGGTTCTATTAGTTGTGGGCTATACCGATCTCTCTATATTATTTATATTTTTTTTCTTATATTTTATGTTTCCTGCCATCCTTACTAATATGTTCCATGCCAAGTCATTCTCTTTGTCTCCACCCAGATTTACTAGGGAGAGAATGAGAAAGAAGTGACTAAAAATATACTTAATATTTTCCTCTCCTTTCCACTCTATTTCCCTCCCTTACCCATCACTTTATCCAGCCAAAAAGTCCAAGTCTTTTTCACTATCTTCCCCACCCCTCAATTCACCATCCAACAAACCTAAAAAATTGTATGTCCAAGCCATTAATTTCCAGTGTTATAACAAGTGCAACACAATAGCGTGAAGTGAGAGAAAGCTCCACCTTCTCTCTAGAAACACCCGAAAAGCTTAACCAACTGCTCGGAGCTTAGCCCCATCATCTCTGGTGATCTTGCTACGATCTACCGCACCATCACATCTCGCCGACCTCCATCACGGCCTCAAGATACAAGATTTCAAACTAAGGTACAAACTTGTTCTGTTTTCCATTTCTTTGCCTTTGTCTCATCATCCGTCCAGGTTCCACCTTTACCCCCAAATCGGAGCGACAACAGCAGATCAGTGACCGGGACGACATCAATACTCATTTTTATGATCACACTCTAACATCAATGTCTACATGCACCTAAAATCGAACACATGTTGATATTCCCCATACTATGGTGACTGGGATAGTTGCTTGGGGTTCTTTCAACTCGAGTTCCATTTATTACTCACACCAATCTACTGTGACACCCCCCGCTTGAGCTCTGGCTCATCTTTACTCCCTGACGTGATACCGGATTGTACGCCTGATCCTCTTCATCCTTTATCCTCTCCGGGGATTGAGTTCATTTTGCCCCTACTCCCATCATCCTCCATCCCAGCTATCAAATCATGAGAAATGGAGGCACCTTCTCTATGGATTTGAGCTTCAAAAAAAGGACTTGGGGGCTCTCGGGCAAGCCATCGCTCTTCAAGAAAGTACTCCACCATAAAAACCCACCAACAAGACTTGATTCAGCTCATTCCCCACCGCTCTCAGCCGAGATGACCTCCAGATTGGACTACCATCTCTCCAACCCAGCCTTCCTCTCTAGCATCCCCCTGCCTAGGGCTTAGAAATACCATCACTTTGACATCTCCCCGGGGGTAAATACTATCTGCATGGGCAACCGTTCTTTTCCGGTGACCATTGAACGGTCCAAACAGGACGATCCTGGTTGGTGCAGTAAAACATCGACCCTAATGATCACTGAAGGTTGGGCTAACATGATATCTGCCCTAAAGCTTTAGAGGGAATGGACCATCTTCATAAAACCATCTGCTCACAAAACCCTCACAGCCTAGGTTTATGATTTCAACAACAAAATCCCCTAGGAGTTGTACCCCATTTTCTTCAGCCAGCGGGAGCACTCTCTCTCATCAACCTCTGACTCGGTGGACCATATCTTTGTTAGGGATGAACACCAACTCCTGATAGGGATAGAAAATTGGCCAATCTCTATATCATCGTCCTTGGAGGAAGAAGACTTAGAGGACATGATGACGTCAACAACTCACCAAAACTCAATCGCGTTCAGGTATTCCCCTCCCCAAAAGGGTGCCACTTTCATCCATGTAACCCACTAGGTCTCAATCGTGGCTAAGTTTTCCACTCCCCAAAAGGAAGCCACTCCCTCCCATATCACTTGTTCCCCTCAGGGTCCTAAAGACGACATCATTCCTTGTGATGAAGAAAAATTAAATCTCAACTTTCCCCCTCTAGGGCATCTTCCATCGCTCTATCTGATCAACGAGAGCTTCGAAAAAGACCAACTTTCTCTGGCCTGGGTTCCAGCTTGTCCATAATGCCCTTTTGGGGCTTTACTCTGCACCACCTATAGTAGCATAACCCATTCTTGTTCCAGATGCCCCAAACATATCACTTGCTTCAGGTGCCAACAAAAAGGCCACACCAAAAGATACTGCACTGCTCGCCCCAACTATGCTTGCCCCAACTCTATCCCAAGAAAGGGAAGACACTTCCCTAGAGCAAACCACGATTACAACACCACTTTTCGACAAACTTACCAAGGAAGGACAAATCAAATCACTTGAGAAAACCAAATCATCATTCCCTTTTCTCCAAAAACCCTTTTGCATGCCTTGCAGATCCACCTCTCCCGTCTGACCATGCACACGTCCCTCACAACAACCGTCCACAACCAAAATCTTCTTCACACACCCTTTCAAAATCTGCACGCCACAACCTGCCCCAGCTATATAACCCTCCTTGGAACGCCACTGCTAAAAAAACCATCACCCTTCCCACCCACCACTTTGCTACAAACACCCTTTCTTCCTCTTCTATGGAGGCTCCAACCCATCTTGAATATGCTATCCCCCTTGATCTCCCAGCAAACTCCATGAGATTCCTTAAGGTCTTCTCCCTACGAAGTGTCATAGCAATCATTGAAAACAACATAGACAACAACAAAGTCAACATTCTTGATGTTACAAGAGCTATTGCCCTTCGGATATCGGGTCATACTGTCCTTAAACCTAAGATTCTTTCACCATCTCAACTTCTCTACTCCTTCCCTGAAGGAACAAAGATTGACCATCTGTTTGGTCAAGCCCTAACCATCCCTTGTGGCTCCATCTTCGTTCAAGCCAACCTTACTAAATGGTCTGCTGAGACGGGTGCTTTTGAAGCACTGACAGGGGGGTCTGACTGGGTAGCCATCTCAAAACTTCCCCACACCTCTGGAAAGTAGAGATTTTATGAGAAATAGCACATACTATAGGTGCCACCCTCCAATACATCAGCTCTGAGACTCTCTACCCTACACAATACATAAAAGCCTTCTGCCTCCTTTCTATTAAACAAGCTATATCACTCCCTACCGCCATCAACATCAGACTTGGCGAAACCATCTACAACATCAATCTCTCAGCTGAGCACCCCTCTGCTACTAAGACTGCCTTCTCAGACCTCTCAGCTCATCCACCTTCATGGTACTATCCATCAAAAAGTCAGAAACCCCTGAACTCAAACCGCAAACCTGGTGACAGACACTTGGTGTGGGAAAGAAAAACAACCCTGACTACATCCTCGGGAAATTCAAACAAATCTCAAAACCTTAAAAGGCAAAGAACCTCTTCCCCACCCAAAGACCATTCTACCTCCTCCCCTATCAGCCCCAGCCACACCTTCCCCCCTCAAACAAAACAAGGCAACTCATCCATCAATATTAGCTCAGATACTATGAATAAGCTTAAATATATTATCATTGATGAGATTAGGTTATCACAGAGTCTGAAGCAGAAAGGCAAAGGAAAAGGAGACAACATCATTAAGTCTATTCAACCAATGCTGCCCAGCCCAGAAGGAATGAAGAAAAGACACATTTTCAATGGCTCGGAGACATGTAATTTCACACTCAGTTCATCAACTTCACATGTCTCAGATAATCCAGATGATAGTGATTTTCCTTCCCCTATTACTTCTTCGTTAGACAATGACTTGGACAAAAATGAAGATATAGCATCTTGGTCCAATATAGCTAGTTTCACCTCCTTCGCTGACAAAATAGGAATCAAATTTGAAAAAGAACCAGAAGCCCACAAAGCCCTCGACAACATAGAAAGTTTCTTGGGGTGGTTCAACCAAAGAAATATAGAAGAAGCATATAAAAACTTTAATCAATTGAGTTTTCTATAAGACCCCTTGAAGTACTCAAACATTCACACATCTTAAAATGAAAATCACATCATGGAATGTCTGTGGGGCTGTCAATCTCAATAGATGTAAATAAATAAAACACCACATCTATAAAAACAATATCGACCTTATAACTATACAAGAAACCAAAACAACTCTCTCTCCTTTTGCGCTTAAAACTATTGGAGGAAACAAGATATTGGAATGGTTTCAAATCCCTTCATCTGGTTTCAAGGGTGGTCTTCTAGTGGGATACAACAACAAGATTTTCACTCTCACAAAAAAAGATTTTTATAATTTTTCTATATCTCTCACCTTTAAAAACATTTTGGATGGCTTCACTTGGACCTTCTCGGGAGTGTATGGTGAACCTGGGTACAACAAAGCAACTTTTCTCTCAGAATTGACATCCATCATGGCTACAAACTACCAACATCCATGGCTCCTTGGAGGAGACTTCAATCTTATAACCCAAACCACTGGCCAATACAACCCTTCAAACTCCACATCTTCCCTTTCTCCTGCTGACAGATCCTTTCCTCAACTTCTCTCAATATACAAGTTGATAGACATCCAACCCTCCAATGCGGCTTTCACCTGGTCTAGGAATAAATCTTTTGCCAGACTGGACCACTTTATCTGCTCTTCCTATTAGGAGGACCACTTCCCTCTTGCAAATGTTCACATTGCACATAGAGCTATATCTAATCATTTTCCCATCATTATGGATACCTCTTCAGTTTTTTGGGGCTCTCGATCTTTCCGCTTTGACAACTTCTGGCTCACCCTCCCAAATTTAAAAAACTCTTGTATCTTGGCCTACACATTCTATATAACACTAAACAAATCAAATATCTCATAAAAAATGGACCCACCAACACCCCTCAACCTCTCAAACTCTCTTAGAGACCTGGACAACAACTCCTCTATGTGGACCAGGACCCCTATGCGGATCCTGCCCTTATTCTCACCATCAAAGCTAAATTAGACCACATCAAAAACTTCCTGGACATGAAATGGAGGCAGAGAGCTAAGATCTCCTGGGCCAAGGATGGGGACAAAAATACAAAATTTTTCCATAAAATTTGCAACAACAACCACAAGAAAAATACTATAGCCTACCTCAACATTAATGGAATCATAACTATGAACAAACACATGATTACAACACACATTGTCAAGCACTTCACAAACATCTTCAATACTCAACATCAACCTTCTTGTCTAAATGGTCTTGATTGGAACTCTCTCTGTCCCAAATTTTTTTTACAACCACAGTCTCTCACTCACCCGTTTTGCACTTAAGAACTTGACCTAGCTATCCAATCCATGGGACTTGACAAATCTCCTAGGTCTGATGGCCTAAATGTTGAATTCTACCTTGGAAATAGGAATCATTATAGAAAAGACTTTCTTGCCATCCTTCAGGAGCTACATCATAGCAACAATGCTCACTGCATCCTTAAACACATGAACAAAACTTTCATTTCTCTCATCAAGAAAACTGACCAACCTGATCTCATAACACAATACAAACCTATAAGCCTCATCAACACCTCTTACAAAATCATAGCAAAAACCCTGGCTAACCGAACAAAACCCCACATCAACCACATCATCCCTCTAAACCAGAACACCTTCCTAAAAGGGTGTAGCATTCAAGATGCCTACCTAATGGTCAATGAAACTATCCACTTTTGCTACACCAATAAAGCCCCAATCCTAGCCATCAAATTGGACTTTGAAAAATCTTTCGACTTCATAAATTGGAACTGCCTCATCAAAACCCTGGCAGGCTTATACTTCCCTGACAAATGGATACACTGGATACATGCATGTGTTTCTACAAATCACTTCACCACCATCATAAATGGAGCACCTTTTGGATACTTCAAAAATACAAATGGCCTCAGACAAGGGGACCCGCTCTCCCCCTATCTCTTCATCATAGTTACCTCAATCCTCACCAAAATGATCAATTTAGGGGTCCATAAAGGCCTGATAGCCATACCATCTGAGTGTAAAGAGAACATCATACAATTTGTTGATGACACTATAATCCTTATCACACCAGAAGACAACTCCATAATAAACACCATCATGATCATCAACATCTTCTCATACATCTATGGGCTCAAAATAAATCTTCAAAAATCCTCCATCTTTGGAGTGCACATAGACCAACATATGATGAATAGATACAAAGCCTTGCTTAGGTGCAAGATTGAAAACTTCCCTATCAGCTATTTGGGCCTTCCCATTACCCCACTCAGTATCACCCATACGATATGGAACCCAATTATAGAAAAAAATCCAAAACAGACTCTCTTCTTGGTCAAACAATTTCCTGAACCTTGTTGGCCGACTCACGCTCCTCAATAGTGCTATCACTCTGATTACTACCTACTACCTCAGCTGCATACCTCTCCCCTCCAAGACCAAAAACACCATAGATAAAATTAGAAGAAACTTCCTCTGGAACAACCACCACAATTCCTCTTCAGTAAGAAAGCACGTTCATTTGGTAAACTGGGATACCATCACTTCTCCCATCAACCAAGGTGGATGGGGGATCATCAATCTAGAAAAGCATGCTTTCTGTTTGATTGCAAAAATCATAAATAGCCTAGCAAACAATAAAAATAAAATTTGGCAAAACTTAATCATGGGAAAATACTATCAGATATCCCCCCATGGCAAAAGACAAAGAAGAAAAAGGCTTCGCCTTCGCCTTTTTGGAAGTACATAAATAAACACACCACTCTCATCAAGCAAATCATCTACACCCCTCCACACTCACACAACTTTATATCCTTTTGGAACGATCCATGGTTCAAAAATTGCATCATCAAAAACATGCACATGGACTGGATTATCCCAAAAAACCTTGTAAAAATCAACACGGACAAAGCTCTTGGCCTCCTAACGAGCAATAGACTAAATGCTCTCAAACGGTGGTTACTTTCACATATCAATCACGCTGAACTCAACAACATCATCTATGAGTTAGAATACAACACCTCAAATGAAATTACTTAGAAATGGGGTGCGAAATACACACCCAAAGAGGCATACTCCTTCCTTTTATACAGAGGTATCTCCCCACCAAGTTCAAACGTCTGGAAACATAGATGACCACAAAAACTTAAAAGCTTTCTTTGGCTCCTACTAAATAACAAACTCCTCACATACCAAAATTTAAACAAAAGAGGTTTTTTTGGACCATCTAGGTGCATTCTTTGTATGGGGGAAGTGGAGACAGTGGAGCACATCTTCAACCACTGCAATTTTTTGATTAACATTATAAAACATTTCTTAAGAATCAGACATCACGATCACAACTTCACAAAAATTCCTACAACCCTCATATTGCTTAGAAACAGTCACCAACTTCTTGTCGATGATTTTCTAGTCACCATCTTTTGGAATTTATGGCAAGAGAGGAACAACAGAAGATTCAACAACACTAGGAAACCCAAAAATATCATTATAAATTTAATTGAATCAGATCTAAATATTATCAACCACTGTAGGTCAACAGACAACAATAAAAATAGTGGAAACTAATGCAGGCCAACCAGATGCGGAATATCTATGCCAGCTCAAAGAGATGCTAGACGAAGAAATGGGAACTAGACTTCTTCATGCTGCTGTTAGAATTTTAACATAATCATATATTAGATTCTGTATGCTGAGGCCTGTCAAGGGGTGCCTCCCCCACATACATCCTTTCTTATGTCGACCATGCTGCTTTTCATTTTCTTGTTACATCAATAGTGTAAAACCTGACTTTGCAGGTGATAGCTTGCATTGTGTGAGCAAACTTTCTATGGTAGTAATGAATACGACCTTTATAAAAAAAACCATCCAACAAACCTTTAGTTAAAAAAAGGGGGCTTCCGTAATTTTGCAAAGGTGGGGGAGGTTTTAAAAAAACTTTATCTTCTTCGCTACCATACACTACTACTACCGCAAAAACACTTTTACTACCTGAATCCTCTGATGCTTGCCGAAACAATAGACCTGGCTACTTGCTCTCTATCACATTCACAGCACCTATGGTTTTCTGGATTTGCCGATTTCCTCCGTCCTCGAAGCAGCTGTTTTCGACCGCCGCCTGCTTTGCTGCTGGCTTGGCACTCTTTGTCTGGGGCGCGCAGATGTCCTACGAAAACGTCGCACCGCAACAAGCACGCATCAAAGCCCGCAGCGACCTCCTCAAGGAGCACCTCCGCCGCAAGTATGGCTACGTCGACGGCAAGTACATCTACAAGGATGGCCCCTCGAGAGTACGAAGGAAGCAGTAGGCGCTCAGCGAAAGTGGCGTGGATTTGGGACGGGTTGGCTCCTGTTTCTTCACCCCGCTCCCGTCGTTCCCTTAATCAACAGGTGAGAGGTTAGCCTTCTAATTCCCAACCAAAAGAAATTTATGATCCGCAAGACATGTTTTTTCAAACATCTTTTCATCCTTGGTGAATTGGTCGCACCGTAGTTGGATCTGCTTCTATGTGCTACCTTGGGAATTTCTTAGTTCTCATAATGCAGCAACTCCGTACTGTTTAGACATGTCGCCTTTTTTGTCATCAAACGAAATCCAACAAAATGAGAAATTGTATATCTACAAAAGGTCTCCTGTTCGGCTGCTTCACTATATATAACGGGGTGTGGAAGTTTCAAACATGAGGCAGAAAATATAGATTTTAGCAAACAAGTCACCTTTCACCAAACATTTCATTCATCTTCACGGGCAACTCAAATTTTCTTAGTGAGTAGTGAAGCACTCCAGCTGCCAACATTGTAAATTAGTAAACTAACTTTTTTCACATTAAAAATTAGGAATCTTACTTGTTTTGCTTTATATTTTCTCATGGAAAAAAGGAAGAACTGGCTGCCTCATCGGTCCCTGTTTGTTTTCATATTGGAAAACAAAGTTCTGATGGACCTTATCTCTTTTGGGATTCATGGAATACTTCAACCCAGTTTTTCTTTCTATGGAACGCTGTCCTTATTCAGTTTTGGCCAGAAGGGGAACTCATATATGTAACTATCTGTAACATATTTGGCCGTTGATTATATGAGGTTGATTTGGCCTGCTTAAAGGACCACGTGACCTTGATTATATGCTGAATGTATATATCATTGCCTTTGGATTACTCTTTAGTTTCATGTTCTATACTTGCTTTAGGAACAAGCCCTTGTTAAAAGAAAACACAGTTCATAATCTTAGTGGTGAAAAACGTCGGCAGAGAGAATGTAGGAGAAGGAGGCTCTTTGTGAATCTTCCTCAGAAATTAAACAGCTATATAATGCCTTAGTGATATATGAGTCTTCTCACTCTTATTTGAATGATCGCCTTCAGGCTATGTATAAGGCTAGGATTGGTATAGCAATCAGATGTGCGATCCCCATGATTCCCACCCATTTTATCTAGATATTATTACAGATCAATTTACACATGAATAACCCGGCCAGCGTAGCCCGGGCGGTCAAGCCAGTGCGCCCCTCATGAAGGGTCGCTGGTTCGATTCCGCTCGGGTCAGCTGTATTTACCAACCTCTTGGGTCATCCGGGCTCTGGCACCTGTTTGGAGAGGGGGTGGGCTTCGGCCCATGCAAATCCAAAAAAAAAAATTTACACATGAATCTATAAGCTGTATCTTGTTAAAAAGCAAAATGAAAAATGGTGTCCACTTGACATATGGAAACAAAACCAAATCCTTCATCAATAAAAAGCAAAAGATATATGCACAGTTGATGCATCAAGAAAATTGTTTGATGATAATGCCAAGGCAACTAGGAATTGGGTTGGGCACCTTATGTTAGGCAACTAGGAATTGGATGGGGTATTGGGGTACCTTATATGGCACTCCAATGACTATAACAGTGAATTCTGTATTTTCTGCTTATGGAAGGATGAATATTACATTTTTTTAAATTGTATTATTTGGATTAAGAAATTCAGGCAGCTCTGGGAAGATCCTCGTTTTATAAAACGGGAAGAGGGAGGTAGGCAGACATGTCCTTGTGACCGCTCAAGCGCTAGTCGTGCACTTAAGCGGTCTCTTTTTTGAAAAAGCGACAATCAAAATTGTGTATTCATCATATATTTTAGCTCAAGTACATGTGTAAGTCTCAGAAAATCTTAAATGATAAATAAACAACAACGTACAGTTTGCACTATCCATTAATATTATTACATTCTTAACATATAAGTTCATAATGTATGTAGTTACGTACATGTTTACTTATAAAGCTTTATCAATATATTATTACACATATATGATTATATAGTATATATGTTTATTTGTTACGAATTTATTAAGCACTTTAAAACTTGTCTCTAACTTAAAGTATGTATAATAATGCGTTGTATTATGTATTATACAATTATACATAGAAAGATATAGAGTAAGGACTAAATTCTATATATATAATATAATGCACATATAGATTTACATCTATACATCATTTTTCAAAAAAACTTCCCACTAAGTGGCCTAAGCGGACAAGCGGACAATTAAGCAAGATTGACGGACATTAAGCGGACAATTAAGCAAGGTTGACGGACATTAAGCCGCCAATTAAGCGGGATAAGCAGCAAAAAGCGGACGCTTAATTTCAGCCGCCTAGCTGGGTGCCTGAGGCAAAAATCAGATGCCCAAGGGCCTTGGGTACTTAAGCGGCCGGTGGAGAAGGTCATGGATGACTTGAGGGTTTATATGCTGCGATGTTTTATAAGATTCTTAGGCTAAGTATGATTACCTATTTATGGTTTGGTTAGAAGCCTATATGAACTGTGAAGTTTGCCAAATGACAACCAAAACTTTCGTGACATGATTTTTGTGATGAATTTAGGGGACATGATTATAGGAGTTAGTCCCTATCTTTCCCTATCCTCATGGCTTTTCTTCTTTGAGTGGACTAGATGAGAGCCAACCGATGAGAACAAGTAGGGACTGGTAGATTACAGACAAAATTCAGGTCAACGACGTGTCCTTTTCAATTTGTTGCCATCCTTTCTTTACTCTTAAGGCTTGTTTGCTACTATGCAGTGGTGTAGTTTGACGAAGAAGAAAACACAACAGACTAAATCTGCTTTTCAGGCATCACTGATTTTTTGTTTGGTATACCATAGGAAGATTGCACGGGTTCTCCTGATAGTGGTTTGCTACTCAGCATCTTGTAACTTTTTGCACACCAAGAAGTAGGTGAGATGGCTAATTACAGCTGTAGAAGCAAACTGCACCCAACCACGCCCATATTGGGCTTGGTACCAACTTTAGGAATTTACCCCGAAACAGATCATTTTGTGACTTGGAAAGCAATGTTTTCATTTTTCTATTTGCTAACCAAACAAAAATCATTGTCCAAATTTGTAGAGTTTTAAAGTAATGATCTCATTCTATTCCCTACCAAACAGGCCTTAGCGATAACCACTACGTTTTTTCATTGCCTCATTTTTTGAGATCTCTCTGCACAATATAAGGAGAAACCAAACCTCCAAGTTGTTTGACAATGTATGAGAATGTCAGGAACTTCATTGGGATTCACGTTTGAAGACCAAAGAAGGTTGGCATGAATCAGACTCTTTTGAAAGTGAAAGGAAAAGCCAAACAAATCCAACAGTTCATCCCAATGATTCTATTTGATAAGAAACTAGAAATAGACGTGGAGAGTTGCACAAGGTTTGACATGTTGATTTTGAAAAGGAACGCGGTGTTAAATTTCGATACCATTTCAACAACACGGAAATATATAGTGATATACCAATGGGAATTTTGATAGATTACTCTAACTGTTTTGATGCCAAAATAAGCAATGAAATTTTGAAAAAAAAGGGGTGTAGTATTTATGTCTAAATACACTATCTTATGCAGTAGTGTATGTTGAATATTTTTACCAGAAAGGTGGAGAATATCTTGAGTTTATTATAGACAGGAGGGCTAATCTTTATATAGGACTATGGGTGGCTGCCAATAACTATTTACATGATGCGGGACTCTCCCAATATACAAGAATATAGTTAGACTTACACACTCAACACTCCTCAAATTGATGCATAGATATCGTAGGCACCCAGTTTGTTACATAAGATTTTAACCTGACGTCTTTTTGACGATTTAGTGATATAGATTTGGAAGTTGATCTTATGAGCAGATTGGTGTAAGTTTGATCAGCTTGACTTGAACCTTCTCTCTAATGAAGTGACACTCAACTTCAATCTGTTTTGTATGTTCATGAATGACGGGATTTGAGGCTATGTGGACTGCAACTTGATTGTCACACTGCAATTCCATGGTTTCGGATTGTAGAAATCCCAGTTCTTCCAAAAAGTTCCTAACCCATAAAAGTTCAATGGTGATGTGAGCCATAATCCGATACCCAGACTTGGTGCTTGAGCGAAAGTAGACACGACAATCTGCTTCTTGCGTGCCAGGAGACCAGGTTACCCTCTACAAAGACACAATAACGCAGATTTTCAGTCAATAACAAAGCTGTTTGTTATATGTCCTGAAAGCCATCATGCGATGATTGTAAAGAGATATTTTGTACTTGATTTGAATATTAATAAAAGCTAATTCCACTTATGATTTTTATTCATATTAAGATAATGAATAAACTTAATAATGTCCTAAGATGTTTTAACTTGATGACATATGGTTTGGCTGAGGACCTGAACATGAGATCATATCTATAATGAGAGTACTAATTGTTGTTATATCTTTACAGGACAACAATAATACTCAAGACTAGCATGTATGGTGAATGATGACTGTCTCTTTAGTAATGATATTGGATATCGACTTAGATACATGAGTACTTGTTAGAAAACAAGTTGTATTGAACCATGGTTGTATAGGCGACTAGGCGTTCCAGGGGGAGGCCCAGACAACCCAGGCACCCAGGCGGAGGCCCAGGCGTTTCCAGGCTTTTTATATTTTTTTTATTTTAACAGATATTTGTAAAATTTCTGAACAATACAATCCTTACACATATAAATATACATGATAAATATGCAATTAGTGTGCTAGCATCGTATGAAGAAAGCAACAAAATCATTAGATTTGGATTGAATTGTGGAAGTTTTACCTAAACAAAATTCATATAGAAATCAGAAAGCTAAACATGTATTATGTTTGTAGCCAAAACATGTATAATACTATTATGTAGAATATAGGCTCAGTCAAAACTAAAAGGCCTAAACTAGAACTGATTGGCCCTAATTTGAACTCATTTGATCCAAATTTGATCAAATTTGACTTAATTTGATCAAATTTGACCTAATTTACACTAATTTTTGCCTAAAACAGACCTAATTTTGTATGCCATGACCTAATCAATCCCAATTTCCATAAAGTTTTCGTATATTCACCTAAATGATACAAAATTTGGCCAAATAAGACCTAGTCATCCAATTTAAAACAATTTCCCCCAAATCATACTTGTTTCACCTAAATTAGACCTAATGGCCCAATTTTGACATGATTTGGCCTAAATAAAACCAAATTTTGTATATTATGATCCAATCATACCTAATTTCCCCAAATTATCTCTATAAACCTAAACAATATCTAATTTGGCCAAATTAGACCTAATCTCACCATATCAAACCATTTCTCCAAAATCAGACTTGTTTTCCCCAAATCACACCTAATCTGCTCAAGTTTGACATAATTTGGCCTAAAATGAAACCTAATACCTAATTTGCATAGCATGACCAAATCAAACCTAACTAACCCTAAATTTCCCTATGTTTATCTAAACGAGGCCTTACATGACCAAATCAGACCTAATTCCCCCAAATCAGGCCTGTTGTCCCCCAAATCAGACCTAATTTACCCTAAATTGACCCCGTTTGGGATAAATCAAACCCAATTTAACCATAAAATGATTCAATTTGATCAAGTTCAGATCTAATTTATGCTAAATTAGCCTTGAATTGGCTTAATTTCGGCCTCAAAAGGCCTTAGGCAACAACTTAGGTCAATTATGGGGCTGGGCGCCCAGTTTGAGGCGGGCTGACTTAAGCCTAGGCGCCGCCCAGGCGGGCGCTTGTACAACACAGTATTGAACCCACCTTGAGATTGACACATGGAAGTCATGTAATGGCATGTCAGAGTCATATCTCAATGTAACATGGGTGAATGTGATCCTTAGACATGAAGTCAGTATAGTAACATATGTTGTATAGTGTACCTTGACCATTAGCCAAACGTGATCTAAATAAGAGTTGTCAAAAAGGTAGTGACTGGGTGCACAGTGACACATGGGGAATACTCTGAGTGATGTAGATGGAATTTATCCCTCATTTGGAGTGATATTTTGACCACTTGATAAGCGAGGCCACGATGCATGGCCATGCTCATGTGAGTCAATATATGATATTAAGCACACAATATATCAAATAGTCTGTTCTAGTCCAAGAAAAATAGATTGAATGTTAAGAGGATGGCATACATGCCTCAATTTTAATATGCATATCTGTGACAAAGGGATTATATGGTCATGGCAATGTTGGTCACTTTACATGTTGTAGTTGTTCTTTAAATTATTCCTATTACTTGGGTGACAATGATGTTGTATATAGACATCAATCTTTGCTCGTGTTGTTTTAAACATCACTATCGACGTACTTAGGAACCTACCGGATCACACACATAAGGATGCATAAGGAAATTGAAGTTCGCAATCAAACAAATGTTTAGAGTAATTCTGAATCATAAACATACTGATTTCCTGTCTGATTGGACGACCAGAATGTCTGGTCGACCGATCAGATTGGTTGGGTCAATAGATCAATTGATTGTTAATTGGTCAACTAAGTTTTGCACTGGACTAGCCCGGTTGGCTGATCAAGTATCAAGGTCTACCAATCGGAATTCAATAGGGAAAGTATCAAATTGGAATCAATTCAGATCTGGATCTAAACTGATCTGATAAACCAATTAGAATGCCTTTTGAGTCCCAGTAGGACCTGATCGGTCGATCAGATACCCCGATCAGCCAATCAGAATTTCAGTCCAAGTTTTCAGCATAAGGTTGTTTTAAGATTGCGATTAAAAAAGGGATTGAAGTTAGGGTCTTCCAAGTCCATGTCTCTCCTATATAAAGGGGCGCATCCCATAGAGTTGCACACATCTTTTGAGACAACTTGTGAGACAAGTTGGCCATCAAACTTCTCTTTTGAAGAGAAGATAAACCCAAAGGACTACTGCTCGAGATAGGAGAAGAAAGGGAGTTTCGGGAAAACTAGCACATCGACAACTCCTGTTCCTCTTCGACTTGGTGGCCAAGATGGTACACCACATTCTCCCTCATCCACATAGATGAAGTAGAGGCCACGTCACACACATGGAGGTTTAGAGAAGTTGTTCCATAAGACGACAACAATGTGCTGCGAAGAAGACAACCGCACATCGACTTGGTGGCCGATCCAGATCTCTTATTGATCTAAATCCGGATTATTTACTAGCGATACAGATCTAGATCTGGAAGTTCAAATTCCTCACCGAAAAAGACGCGTCTAGCTGTTGGACAACTAGTGTGCGCAAGGGTATAACCTTAATCCTTTCCAATGTCTTTTGTTCACCAACGTTTTATAGTTGCGACAGATTCACCGGCTAGAGTATAAAGGGAAGTTTTTTGTTATCCCGTTGCGCCCCCTTCCGAAAAACCCTATGGTGGTATCAGAGCTTACGTCGTACACTTTTAATGCTGGTTTAGGTTTTGAACCGCAAAAGATTCGTTGAACAAATTATGTACAAAATTGTATCCACGTTAATCACCCAACATCAGATATAATATGATATATAAATATTACATACACCTATGCTATGTTTTGAAAATCATTTTTCTTGGTGAATGTGAATATTGCAATTAGATCTTCGTAATGTGATCTGAAACATGTAATATTGTCGTTTTGATTTTGATTAAAAGATATATAACATATATATGACTTGCATGTCATGCCTGTCTCTATTCATCCTCCATGTAAATTTTAATTATGCAATTAAAATATGATGTTGTAATGACATCACCGGTGGACCATGGTGAAGAGGAGACGATCAGATGCCATCAAGACGAGACGACGAATCAACAACAATACAAGAACTACCCAAACCAGGGACTACTGGTCGATCGACCAACTTACCTGATCGGGTGATTGGAAATCCTAAAAGGGCTATTTTAGGATTACATTTAGATGTGAATTTCTTGGTTGTTTTTCTACAACACTTGTTATCTCAAGTTGTTGTACTAGTTGCCATATGTTGTCGCACGTGGTGATTGTTATAGTATATGATAGTATAATAATATCTATTGTAATGATAATTTGATACATAAGTATATATATAAATATAAAGGATATGTATATATGTGTGTGCCCCTCAATTTAATATTAATGTTGAAGATGCCTTCGACTGCAATACACATGGAAATCTTGTTCTACTAAGTGTGAGCATGCTAACTTGCTAAGAATGGTGCACCATCTACCTCGGGGAAGTGATAATAAATATGTGGGCTTGTCAAACAGAGTGCATATCTTATTGTTATTGGCCTTGGGTTGGACTTGACTAGGTGATCTTAATAGGATTAAGCACCTAGAGGTATAAGGATGACATATATTTCATATGATGACAACGTTTCAAAAACCGGTTTGTTTATGCAGTCGCATACAAGGTTTGGACCCCCTACCGCTCCAATACAACAAATCCCCCACAAAGTGGACCAGGGCTGCATACAAGGCTGCACAACTGGATAAAAGATCGATTTATCCCCGTTTTTAGATGGAAATACTTTCATTTCTTATTATTATATTAAGATTCATCTATGTTTGTTTAGATTTAGATCATAGTTGCATGTTTGTATTTATTTAAGCTGTGATGATTGCATATTTGCATAATTGCATCCATTATTCTTGTAATTGTACTAATTAGACACGAAATTGTACAAATTAAATATGTAAGTGCATGATCAACATATATTTATATAGTTAAATATAAATAAATAATTAATAAATAAAAAAATCCAAAACCAGATATACTCCCACATACTGCATATACTCTATTTGGTGACCTCTCCAAATGCATAAAGCATACCGTTTTCTAAAACAATGTATACTGATTTATTGACACAGAATTGTGCAACCATCTATCCAAGAATTGCATAGAATGAAATTGGTAATTGCTACTGTTAGAGAGTTTGTATGTCTTGGCCCACTAGGGTTAGGTTGCGTCTGTACGCTTCTTTGTTCTCTTATATATAGGAGCATGGTTTGTTCTATTCAAATATCGAAGAGCCGTCTTTTACTTTTTCATATGGTATTAAAGCAGTGATCCACCCCTAAAGAAGGACGCCCCTTGTGGGCGGCCGCCGCCCTTGGCGGTGCTTGGCTGCCCGCCGGGAATTCCTACCCTTGTTCCCCGCCTCTAGCAGTCTGTTATTCTTTCCCCGCCCACTACACATCCGCCGCGACTAGCACCTGCTACCCGCCACCCGCAACCATGTTCGCCCTACGCCTCACGCCCGCAATTATGCTACTGCCACTCGACGCCCTGAGCTCCGCTGCTCCACGCCGCCCTGTTGGCCGCTGGACCTGATCCACCCAGCCAACTTCTCCCTCCATTATGCTGCCCTGGTGTTCGCTACTTCCGTCACCAATGTCCCCGCATCTCCTGTCCCTGCTGCCACCATCCTGCCAACGCAACCACTATTGCCCCCTGCCGCCAAAGTGTCCACCTCATGCTGTAGCCGTCATCCCCTTCTATTGCTGCTGCTCTACTGCTCCTAATCCGCCCTACCAACTCCTTCCTTCGCTGTGCGGCTACATTGCCGTTCCTACTGGTCCGCCGCCGCCCATAACCCACTACTCCCTGCCACCTCCGAAATCCCTACCCTCCATTGACGTCCCTACTGCCTATTGCCCAGTTGTCGGTCCTGCTAATTATTGCAGCTGCCATGTGCTCTTCCTGCTACTGCACCCAATTGCTATTGTCCTTCTGCCACTCTGGTCTTTGCATCCCACTAGCCTGGCCACCGTCAACTCCCACCGCCCCCCACATAGTCAATACTACCTTCCCTGTGGCCGCCACTACTTTCTGCTACCCACCCAACCACATCTACCCGCCGCTAGTCACCGCTACCAAAGAACCCAATATCAAATCCTGTCCCCTCATTTTTTTTACTACGCCCTCATATACACTATGCCTATTGCTATTCACATCCTTAATCAGATCTATTTTTGACCTAATTGGATTTTCACAGGGCTGCGCTCCCACATCACTGGATTTGTTGTCCTACAGGTTAAACAAATCCCCTTTACGGGTTGGAGAAAGATCCATTTATTTTTCTAGTCGGATCTGCCTAATCGGGTCATTTTGCACCTTGACTCTAGTTATTGGTTATCCTCCATTTATTTACATACATTTTTTGACCTCTACCACTTTTTTATGACTTTCCACCCCGACCACTCTTTTTGACTCCTTTCGTGCTTGGTGTGAGGGGGAGAATATGAGGAAGAGAAGATGTATAGAGGGAAGAGATGAGGAGAGAGGAGGAAGTTTATATCTGCTGCCATTACTACATGCTTCTTGAAGAGATTGTTTCTGGAGATTTATTTATGCTGCCTACTTGTTTGTGTTGATGGTCTTCTATCTGGCCACGTCCACTTTACTGTTGTGCGCCAACACTCCCTGGTTTGTCCATGCTTTGTTTCACACATTTACATTGTCCATGCTTTGCGCATTTTGACCTCTCTATTGTCTGTGCCTCGTTTGCACGTCGACTTTCTACTGCTGTGTGCCAGTACCATCTGGCTCGTTGGTGCTCTGTTTGGCATGTTGATCGATCTGTACTTATTTGTACGTTGACTACTACTGCTGCTGTGACCTAACACTCTCTTGGCTGCGACGTTAGCGATTGTGATGAAGACCATGAAACATTGTTGTTTCTGCTAATTTACCCTCCAGATGATCACGAAGCTTCTGCGACTACGACCTGCTTGCTTGGAGTGTCTACGTGAGGGGGAGTGTCTGAGTGTTCTGAGTTCTTAATTGTAATATTGAGGGAGAGAAAATTCTTATATGGGCTTGGTTTATCTTTTTATTCTGCTTCTTTGTTTTTAGTCTCACTCTTTGTTTGCAAGCTGATCTGGGATTCTCCCAACTTCAACTCGAGGGGGAGTGTTAGAGAGTTTGTTTATTTAGTGTTTTGTAATATGGGCTCGAGTATGTCTTGGCCCATTAGGGTTTGGTTGTGTCTATATGCTTCCCTGTTCTCCTATATATAGTAGGGTTTGTTCTATTCAAATATCTATAGCCGTATTTTACTTTTTCATAGTTTCCTACCTTAATAATTAATTGTGAGCGGTCAGCCATAGTTGACTCATGAGTTAATTTATTTTGGATCTTGGCTCAATAGAAGATTGCTCGCTGTAATCTTCCAAATTAATAGTGATGGCTATTAGTTTGAATAAATAGTGGGAGCATAATTAACTAAAATCCAAGTTAATTTCATCAAATCAAAATTTTGAAATCGAATATAATTTTTAAATTAATATATTGACCCGTTGATGAAAAAAGATGAAAATGAGAAAGGCATGCGGACCAGACGGTATTCCCATTGATGTATGGAAGAGTATGGGGGATGAAGGAGTTATGTGGTTAACAAAGTTCTATAACAAGATCATGAAGTCCAAGAAGATGCCAGATGAGTGGAGAAATAGTACTATAGTTCCCATCTACAAGAATAAAGGTGATATTCAGAGCTGCACAAACTATAAATGTATCGAGTTGATGAGTCACACAATGAAGCTTTGGGAGAAGATTATTGAATAGAGACTAAGATCTATAACGCAAATATCAAACAACCAATTTGGTTTCATGCTTGAAGGATCAACAACAAATGCTATTTTTCTGATAAGAAGGCTTATGGAGAAGTATAGAGAAAGAAAAAGAGATCTTCATATGGTGTTTATTGATTTGGAAAAGGCTGATGATCGAGTACCTAGAGAAGTGTTGTGGATGGTTTTGAAGAAAAAGGGTGTACCAATCCAACACATTGACTTGATCAAAGACATGTATGATAGCTCTACGACAAGTGGTAAAGACTCCTGGCGGAGAGACACCAACTTTTCCTATCACAATTGGGGTACACCAAGGATCCACACTCTGCCCATATCTGTTCGTTCTTGTTATGGATGAGTTGACTAAAAATGTTCAGGATGATATTTCTTGGTGTATGTTATTTGCTGATGATATTGTTTTGATTAATGAATCTAAAGATGGATTGAATGATAAAGTTGAATGTTGGAGAGAGACATTGGAATCAAATGGATTGATGATTAGCAAGAGCAAAACGGAGTATATGCATTGCAATTTCAGCCAATCTCGCAGTATGAATGATGGAGCCAAGTTGGACGGAGTAGATATTCCAAAATGTGATAAATTTTGTTACTTGGGTTCTATTATTCAAACAGATGGGGATGTCCAAAATGACGTTTGTCACAAGATCACTGCAGGATGGTTGAAATGAAGGAGTGCAACTGGAGTATTATGTGATCGGAAGATCCCTCTTAGGTTAAAAAGTAAGTTTTATAGAACAACTATACGGCCAACCATGCTCTATGGGAGTGATTGTTGGGCGGTGAAGAAACAAGGTCTCAACAAGATGAAGGTAGCTGAAATGCGTATGCTGAGATGGATGTGTGGGAAGACAAGAAAGGATCGCTTGAGAAATGACTATAACAGGAATAAAGTGGGAGTGGCGAGCATTGAGGACAAGTTGCGTGAGGGCCGACTCAGATGGTATGGACATATGCAACACGGACCGACTAATGCACCTATACGAAACAATGCTATTGAGTCAAGCACAATAAATAGAAGAAGAGGAAGGCCTAAATTGACATGGGATGCGCTTATAAAGAGAGATTTTGAATCTCTACATCTCAACCAGAATATGGCCCATGATAGAGCTGAATGGAAACGAAGGATCCATGTAGCCGACCCCAACATAGTTGGAATTGAGGCTTAGATGATGATGATGATGAATATATTGACTCGTGCAAAATATCTTCTATGTAGATCAATGCCAAACACAAATAATCATTTTTCTCCGTGATCAGTCCTTGCGAAAGAAAAACTGAATGGGAATAACTTCAACGACTCGTTCAGGATGTTGAGAATTGTTTTCGTACATGAGCGTAAGCTCTATGTCCTGGACACAGTAGTACCTAATGAACAAACTTCGAATGTGCCTAGGACAAAAAGGGAAGCTCATAAGAAACATTTTGATGATGCCATGGACATCAAATGCTAATCACACCGCACAAATGCTGGAACATCAAATGATTACATAGTTTTAATTTTATATAGAACATAACACAAATGGCGATGACTACAAACTTGTTGACCATCATTGGACAAATTGGTAAAAAATGCCAAAATCCTTTCAGCCTCCGTAAGTACTGATGCTATCTCCGGGCCAAAGAAGAGGCAGCTGAACACCACCTAAGCCATGAAGATCACCGCGTCATTCAAGGAGTGCAGGAGAGTTCAGGTCGTGGAAGGCCCTATTCGGTTACATGTGTTACCATTAGAAGAAGCAGTGGAGGGGAATCAACCCGCCAGTGAACACCAACCAATGACTCTGCGGCAAGAAGGTGGCACTAGTGTCGATGGAGGACTGTAACATGCTGTCATGTGATTAGAAAGATCATGAGTTGGCTGCTTGCCTGATCCTGTTGGCAAACAACCCTCCTACTAGTCGACCTCTAACCATGTTTGATCGTGATGGATCACAAAAAGACGAGATGAAGCTCAAAGATAATAGCTTCATTGCTGGAAACAGGGGATCGTTCTTCAAACTGGAGTTTTCCGTCCCCGATGACTAAGAAGAGAACCAATCATGGTTGGCGTCTTGGGAGGTTTGGAAGACAGTGGAGAGACGTGCGGTCTTGGAGTTCAGATTCACCGTAGAGTCTGCGGCGACGCCATCTGACGGGTCAGTTGTGTGTGGGTTGTCGCACTCATGTAATGACCTGCTCTTTAAAGGGTGCATGGTGCCGCTGGAGACCAAGAATCATCAGCAGCGCTCATGCCTACCACACCTTGGACTCATCAGACATTGTCGTTGTAGTGAACTCATGTTTGGTGCTAATGCTAGCTTTGGATTTTTGGACCGTGGTAGACATGTAGGGTCACACGTAGTTGTCGGCCCCTTGAACAAGCAGGGCAAGTCCTTGAGTGGGCGTTCTTCGAATCGCAGGAACATGTGGACCTTGCCAGTCACGACATATTAGAGAAGGAGGCACTAATTGCGATTGAGGCGAGTTGAATAACAACTGAGTATGGAGACTGGCTAGAACCTCACCCATCTGTTGGAACGGATCCATAGGTGAAACTACTGGCGGATCGACACTCTGGTTCCTCATATTTCCTCTTTACGTTGGTTCCTCCTATATACCCGACTTGATTGGCCTCAAGCTGCGAAAATGCAAACCACTTAAACAAAGATCTTTCCTTTATATGACACTAATGTTGGTTCTGTGGGAAAGAGATTTCAGGATGCAACAATACATAGTTAACAGGATCGTCGCCGCTGCGTTGATCCTCCTTAGACGTTGATAGTAAGGATCGGGCAGCTGGTGCCCATGTGTCTACCGATTGCAATCCCACAAAACCTGAGTACTTGAGACATACTGTAAAGTGTTTGCCCATGATACCCTAAAACCCTATAAAATCCGATATTTGTGGGTCAGATATGGTAGGGTAGGGTAAGGCAGGGTTTTTCTGTCATGCCACCATTTGTTTGCATATTCATTTTCTTCTTCTTTTTGAGTATCATAACTGTCGCTATCTCATCTTCTCCCCTTTGTGAATCGATCACAATGAAGTTCTATATAACTAAGTTGTTGTTGACTCTTTATGTTTTATTATACGAAATCATTTTTCATTTATGCTTCTTCGCTCTTTAGTTGTTCCCTATGTGTCATCATCATTGCTTGCTGAAAGAATGATCAAAGGCCGTTCGTCCTATGTCGTAACTTGTGTTTGTACGCTTCACCGTGCTATATATTATTATATCCCCGGAGGGGAACTGCTCCACGTATATTGCACTTACTATTTTTGTCAAAATAGGACGGGAATACTCTTAATAACCTGACATCTTATATGCCTCAATGATCCCTACTATAGCCAACATCTTTTTCTTGCATTTTCACTCGTTTATACCCAATTTTTGAATTAGAAGTAAGTAATCTCTAGATTAGGGAAAATTCATGAAGTAGTTTCCATTCACTACTTCAAAGAATGTTAGTGTTACTATATTAGGTTGTTAGATAATCAAAAGAAAAGTATCTTAAAAAAACTCGTTAGTATTGTCAAATATTACATTGTTAGATAATTACAAAAGATTTATCTTAGCCATAACTTCTAATCACTCCCCTTATGTATAATCCTACACAATGAAACATCAACTAAATTCGTACGAGCTTATCATGCCACATAAATTTTAACAAAGCCATGAATGGAGAGAGTATTACAGAGATCGAATGGAAAGCATAGTTTTAATGATATGAAGAAATGATAGATAGACACGTGACAATAGAAGAGAGCACGACATGAACTTATTTTAGTAGTTTTGTTAATTCTAAGTAACAATACAAGACATCATTTCCACTGCCACAAGACAACAAAATATGCCGACTCACGAAAACTCATGGAAACTTGATGCTAATTAAACATATTTAAAGATGTGAATGTGCGGCCAACATTGTAGCTCGTACCCTCGCACAATGGCTCGCCTCACATTAGATTATATGGGGGATGATCTAGTGTGAGACAATCCTACATGCAAGTGTGGGAGCAAGATGTTCTGTTCGTCCATTCTAGTTGATGTGACATTAGCGGCTTGATGACATTGAGATTCAAGGGCAACACCAATACCTGTCATGCAATACTATATATATGCGGTTGACAACGTCGATGGCCTCAATTTGATTAAATAAAACTACTTCTGTTTAGAAGTACACTCTTGTCCTTTAGCCTTATCATTTCCTTTTGTTTATGTTTTATCCGATCATGCAATGATTTAAATACCTACATATTTCATTCAACTCACCTTGGACGACGAGAGATACATTTGCATGTACCTACTAGCTTGAGTTCGATGGGTTTTCTTGATACCCACATTTTCGACCACGTTAGAAAATTTGAGGACAAAAAAGAGGGTCTAGATTTATTTCTTTCATCATCATCGTCATCGTCCACGCCTCAATTTCAACCATGTTGGGGTCGGCTATATGTATCCTTTTTTTTCAATTAACTCTGTCACATATTCTGATCAAGATGTAGAGATTCAAAATCTCTCTTTATAGGCACTCCTCGTGTTAATTTAGGCCCCTATTCTTTTAATTGTGTTTGACTCAGTAGCGTTGCTCCATATAGGCGTGCTAGTCGGTTTGTATTGCACATGTCCATACAATCTAAGACGACCCTCATGTATCTTGTATTCAATACTCGTCACCCCCACTTTTCCTGATATAGTCATTTCTCAAGCAGTCCTTTCTTGTCTTCCTACACACCTATCTTAGCATACGCATCGCGGTCATATTTATCTTGTGAAGACTTTGTTTCTTGACCTCCCAACATCCACTCCCATATAACATGGCTGGCCATATAGCTGTTCTATTAACTTACTTTTTAATCTGAGAGGGATCTTCTGGTCACATAATATTTTCAACCATCCTGTAGTGATCCTATGACTAACATCACCTTGAACATCCTCTTTCATTTGAATAGTAGAACCCAAGTAACAAAATATATCACATTTGATACATCTACTTTGTCCAATTTCGTCCCACCATTCACAGTTTAAATTGGCTGAAATCGCAATGCATATACTCCGTTTTGCTCCTATTAATCATCGATTCGTTGTTCAATTTTATCATTAAATCTATCTTCAGTTTCATCAATGAACACGATATCATCAACAAACAACATGCATAAGGAATAGCATCTGAACATGCTTTGTTAATACATCCATAATAAGAACAAATAGATGTGGGCTCAGTGTTGACCCTTGATGTACCCCAACCGTGATAGGAAATGTTGGTGTCTCTCCATCACGAGTCTTCATACTCGCAATCGAGCTATCATACATGTCTTTAATCAAGCTAATGTACTTGGATTGGCGCATCCTTTTTCTCCAAAGCCATCCACAACACTTTCATGAAGAAGCCATTTTTTTGCAATCATTAGTGGATCAGTGCGCCATTCAGTTTTGTGCATTTAGTTAGCACTATAAATACAATCATCTTTTTCTTCTTCTTATGAAACCTAGAAAAGTAATTGCTGCAACATTTTGTAGTATGTGTATTGTACAATGGGTGTTGAGAAGAGACTCTTTAGTCCTACATTGCCGACTTCTAAGTTAGAACCAGTCCTTTTATATGAGAATGCTTGTGAGCACTTGTGCAAAGAACTAAAAGAGGGAAATGTGGACCACACATGCGCGGGTGCGCACCCACGCCACGCTAGGCTAGACCAAGAACATGCATCGAGCACTGGTACAAGGGACTTAGAAGAATGGTCTTGGCTTCTTTTTATACTATAAAGATCAAAAATGATTTTTTACGCGATACAAAAACATATTCATCCTATATTTGAGTGACCTTCGAGTGACATGTTGAAGCAATTTAACTAAACTTGAGTACTTGTATACGACGAATCCAAATTGGATTTGAGAATGTGTCGCATTTGAGTTGTATTACACCAATTGTATTTAATAAGTTGGAAATATACCAGAGCAAGGAACGAGACATCATCGGTATCGGTACGGATACCGACACCATTGGATATGGAAACATGCACATGTACTGATAGGCTCACAAATATCAGTGTACTGATGGGTATAACGCTGACACCGCCATCTTTCAGTGGTTTCGGTGCAAAATGCACTACTTCACCGTATGACCAAAACCGGCAGTATACCGAATGGTATTATTGGTTTTTGTGAGAATGATTGTTGTTACTGTCTGGGTGGAGAAAAGAAGGTGCATTTGGGCGATTTTTGGCGATTGGAGCTCAAATCAACCCAAATCAAGGTAACTTTAACTAAGCACTTCCATTTTCTACCATTTGCAACCTCTTCATCTCCTTTTTCTACTATTTTCTTCCACTTTCACATAAAAAACATGTTTTTTACCCTCAAAACCTAGTATTATTCTATAATTGATATGTTTGATGCTAATTAAACATAAATCTATAATTATACTATCCAGATCTACAATATTATTGATAACAGAGAAATTGGAGAATGTAGGGTTACACAATGTGTGTACCCTGATATTTATATAAGTGGTACAATTACAGTGAGGTCCATATAGAAATGTAAAATAACAGAGCAGTAAATAAATACATATAAATAAGGACATATATGAACACTCCCCCTCAAGTTGGAGCATAGATATCAATCATGCCCAACTTGTCCACAAGAGAACTAAAGTGCTTCTTTGCCAGTAGCTTGGTAAATATGTCAGCAACCTGATCTTCAGAGAGTGTGAAAGGAGTGCAAATCTTGCCAGATAAAATAGTCTCTCTGATGAAGTGGCAGTCGACTTCAATATGCTTGGTGCGCTCATGATATACTGGATTGTTAGCAATGAAAATAGCTGCCTTATTATCACAGTGCATAGGAATAGGAGTAGAAGACTCAACACCTAAGTCTTTCAGAAGGGATTGCACCCATAGAAGTTCACTGGCAGTGTGGGCCATAGCCCTGTATTCAGCTTCAGCACTGGATCTAGCAACTACATTTTGTTTCTTACTTCGCCATGTGACCAGGTTACCTCCAACATAAGTACAGTAGCCAGAAGTAGATTTCCTGTCTATCTTACTCCCATCATAATTAGAATCAGAATAGCCTTCCAGAGAACAATGCCCATTTTTCTTATAATAGAGACCTTTGCCAGGAGACTTCTTCAGATATCTCAAAATATTGCATAGAGCATCCCAGTGATACTGTCTAGGCTTATCCAGGTACCTACTAAGAAGACCCACAACAATAGATATGTCAACTCTAGTCACAGTCAGATAAATCATCTTGCCAATCAACCTCCTGTATTTTTTGTTGTCTAGAAATATAGGGGAAGAGTCATCATCCCAATTAACATTGGGATCCAGAGGAGTATCAGCTGACCATGCACCAAGCATCCCAGTTTCCTATAATAAATCAAGTACATACTTCCTCTGAGATAAAACAAGAGCATTAGAAGTTTTAGATACCTCAATGCCCATAAAATATCGCAGTTTCCCCAGATCTTTAGTAGCAAAATGTTTACACAAGTGAGTTTTAGTAGCCTGAATTTCAAGAGAGTCACTGCCAGATAGAATGATATCATCAACATATACTATAAGAATCACAATACCAGAGGGGGTCTTTTTTGTAAAGACCGAATGATCAACCTGTGACCTCTGAAATCCAAAAATAGTCAGAATTTTACTTAGCTTGTCAAACCATGCTCTAGGACTCTGTTTGAGTCCATAGATAGATTTCTTTAACCTGCAGACTTTATGTGACTCCCCCTGAGCAACAAACCCAGGAGGTTGCTCCATATAGACCTCTTCTTGAAGATCACCATACAAGAATGCATTTTTAACATCTAGTTGTATAAGAGGCCAGTCAAGATTAATAGCAACAGAAAGAAGAACTCTGACAGAATTAAGGCGGGCAACAGGTGAGAAAGTCTCAAAATAGTCAATACCATAAGTCTGCGTATACCCTTTCGCCACCAGGTGTGCCTTCAGACGTTCTACTGTACCATCGGGTTGATATTTCACAACATATACCCATCGACAGTCAACAGGTTTGCACTCAGGAGGTGGATCCACCAGCTCCCAAGTTTCTCGATCAGCAAGAGCATTCATCTCCTCCTTCATGGCAGTAGTCCATGCTGTACTTTGTAGGGCATCCAGTACAGTCTTTGGAATAGCAATAGCAGATAAGGCAGTGACAAAATTACTTGCATGAACACTCAGATGCGTAGTAGAGACATGATTAGCAATATTATGAGTAGTACAGGAACGAGTGTCCTTTCTAAGAGTAATGGGCAAATCTAAATCAGAAGTTACCTCAGGTGATGCAGGACCTTCTGAAGGAGAAGATTGGTGTTGATTAGGGGGTGCTTGACCAGGTTGGGACCTGTTCCTGCGTTGATATACAATAAGTGGAGGAGTAGTATTTTCAGTACTTGAATTATTAGAAGCACAGTCACTGGTAATAGGCAGAGGAGGAGCAATAATATCTGAATTCAAACTATCTCCTTTAGATGAGTAAAAGGGTGTATCCTCAAAAAAGACATCACTGCTTGTGAACCATTTTTTAGTAGTAGGGTTATAACACCAATACCTTTTCTGCGTTCGAGAATACCCCAAAAAGATGCATTTTGCAGCTCTTGGAGATAATTTATCATAGGTTGGCCCTAGTAACCATACAAAACAGGTATAACCAAATATCCGCGGAGGTACAGAAAACAATGGTGCATCAGGTTGTAGAACTTGTACAAGAATTTGATTGCCAATCACAGAAGAAGGCATCCGATTTATTAAAAAATAGGCAGTCAGAATGGCTTCATGCCAAAATATGCGAGGCACATTAGAATGCAGCATGATAGTTCTAGCAACCTCTAGTAAGTGTCTATTTTTGCGTTCCGCAACTCCATTCTGCCGAGGTGTATATGCGCATGACGTCTGATGAATAGTGCCAACCGAATTACAAAACATTTCGACATCATTCTGAACAAACTCCAATGCATTATCAGTTCTAAAAACTTTAACAAGCATAGAATATTGCGTTTTTATTTCAGCAAAAAAGAATTTAATTGTGGACAACACCTCAGATCGTCCTTTCATAAGAAACAACCAAGTGGCACGAGAGAAATCATCAATAAATAATATAAAGTATTTGTATCCAGACAGGCTCGGAACATGACATGGACCCCATGCATCAGCTCAATTACAATTCCAGTAGTTGCACTATGAATTTTCTTGAGACTTCCTTTCAGGAAATTAGTGAGCTTGTGTGTGAGAGATGTCTTAATTCAGATTGCTTGAATAGATCTCCACCGTGATTAGGTTAAAAGTCTTGAATCATTATAATTAAATCCTATCATCGTTGCTACGAAGGCTTAAGTTCAAGCAAATAGTCTTCTTCCTTCTCTTGTTGCGATCTGCAGCTGTTGTTGCTTACCGATCTGTTCCAGGCAATTGAGGCATGGATGAAGCTAGATCTATTTAAGGCGTGTAGCCTTACCGTTTGAACATTTTATCATAGAGGAGAAAGAATTGGTACCTGCTTGCACTGTTAAGTTTCACTAAGACAAGCTCTTTGTGGATGGCTTGTTCTGAGATAAGCTTCTGATCGTTTATTCTTTTCATCCATTTACTACCTAGTTTTACTTTTCCTGTTGGATCTTTCTTTGTCTCCTTCCTTGGTAACTGTCGTGGTTGCATTATTTCTTAGTATTGCATGAAATAAGGTCATTGATTCCAACACTCTTAATTTCTTCTTCATTCAATGAAATTGAGGAAATGATCTATCTGCAAAAGATTCATACACAAAGTCAACATAACATAAAAAATATGAAAATCCATGTATTAAAGAATAGTACTCTGTTACTATAATTTAATAAAGATCATATACTTAGCTATGAATTCTCTAAATATGAACTATAGTACTGTGTTAATATAATCTAATAAAGATCCATGTAGCCGACCCCAACATGGTTGGGATTGAGGCTTAGTTGATAATGATGATGATATGAATTCTTCATTCTAATACTTTATGCATGTACAATTCCAGTGTGACAATACGATTCAACTTTTAGTTTAAAAAAATACCCAATGAAGTGAAAGTTTTATACAACAAATAGGATGATATGCACACTAATAATTGCCTACATAGGACTAATGTTCCATCTAAGAAAATTAATATAATCTAAAAGTAGAATTAAAATTATTGCATCAACATTATTTTAATAACAGTAGATATATTATTATAGAGCACAACTAAATTTTGCACGACTAGCATTGACGGTTAGAGAGAAGAGAACACTTATATTCTGATAATCTATCAGGATTGATAAGTGTTCAACTTGTAGGAGAGAATGCTTTTTAGTTAGAGACCTAAATAATTCTCTTCAATAACAAAATGTGAAGGATTTATGCTACCGTTTGGAGCAGTAGTCAAGAATTTGCACTCAATGTGGGGGTTCGGGGTTTGGAGGACCTTAATATATTCAGTTGATGTGTTCCCAATACTAGAAACAATTATGAGAATATCCACTATTTAGAGAAATGAGAGAATTGTCCATATACGCGGTACATACATGTAGAGAAGTGAAAAATAGAAAAGAGAGGTGATACCCTAACCTTTATTTGAGTAGACAAGTTACACTATGTTGATATATGAGTAATAAGCTAGTATTGGGTGGAGGAAATTTTCAAATATACATGAGACTTGCTGTTCAATCTATTCCAGGAGAAGCTGACCACCACTCTTAAGGTTGTTTTGCAAGGACACTCACCCTGGCATGTACTTAGGGATATGATCAACAGAGCCCATGGAGTCACTGGAGGGAGGCGACATGAAAGGGAGGATGGACATGAGCGAACCAACCAGGGGGGAATGGCTGTGGAAAGAAAGGAGATGAAGGAGTAGGCTGTGGATGGGGTTTGACAAAGGAGAGGGATGATCAGGAGGAGTGAGTGGTGGAGTCAACCAAACCCGGATATTGGGTTAGGGGGGCTCACTGGCATATTCTATTTTGCTTTGACGATGGAACGTGGGAGTGCATCCGCTTATTTGGTCATGATCTCAACTCGCATGAAAATGAAATCCAAATAGGGGTCAAGGATATACAACTAGTGGCCAGTGATCAACCTGACTGAAAATGGTTTAGGGATTGGTTTCTTGACTATGCATCGCTGTCCCTTACCATATTTTGTCGTAATGATACTATTAATATATCCTATTTATATTCAGCTTTATTATATTTTGCAATTTCTATATACTGTTAGACCTCTATGTAATTTCTCCAAGTTCTCTTATTAATAAAAGGGAGAGGGCACATTGCTCCTCTCTACATGCTGCATTGCAACACCCTATCTTTCTTGTTCACATGATACCAGAGCAACAAGATCCAAGGGAAGCGTAGCCGGCCCTAACCCTAACCAACATGGCAAGCCGCCGCCACACCAGACAGCAGCAGCCGCCGCCAAGCAGCAGCAGTAGCCACTGGCAGTAGCATCTCCGCCGTCGTGCAGTAGCAGGCGCTGCCACCAGTAACAACAGGCCGCTGGGTAGCAGCCGCGTCGTCGACAGCCCACCGCCGCCAGCGCTGGAGGCCCATCACCGTCGGCCAAGCAGTCTCCAAGCAGCTTTCCGTCGGCTGGTTTTCGCCGGGTGAGGGGCCAAACACAGTTGATTCTGTACCAAAAGGCACATACTCCTTCAACCTCTCGAACTGCCTTCTAAAAGTACAAATCAAGCAACCTGCGTCTATTTAGAGAATTCCTAATCACATCTCCTCTATGTGTGATTAGGAAAATACTCGCTTGGAGGCTGTTGATGCGTCAAAAACGTATCATCTCATATATATTTCGGTGACGTGTATCTCTCCGTCACTCCCTTCCACAACATGATGTGTATCTTTTCGAGCACTCAGTTTCTCTCTTGACGTGTATCATCCTGTCATTCTAATTTTTGTTTAGATCATAGAGCACACCAAGGCATCTACCATCTACCACGAGATGTCACCTATCCCTTCCATCAAGCTGAATGGGAAGAATTATCTCTTGTGGATGAATGTTGTCCATACAATGTTGGAATCCCGAGACAAAGAAAAACATGTTGATTCTGATCCTCCTGCTTCTACTGACAAAGACTATGCTGAATGGAAGCGTCATAATAGTCTGGTGAAGACATGGCTGTGGGGGAGCATGGAACCCGAAATTGCTGCTAGGTTCATGTTCTACACTACTACCAAAGAGATATGGGATGTAGTAAAGAAACATTACTCACAAGAAAAGAATGCTGTTCGTCAGTTTATGATACATGACCATCTATTTGCAGAATGACATGGAGACAAACTTTTGGAAGAATATATTGGAGTGATCCAAGCTATTGCTCAAGAACTAAGCTTCTACCATCCAGTGACTGTCACAGAACAAGTCAAAAACAGAGATGACTTGATTACATCAAAATTCTTATCCGGCGTGAGTTTTTCATGCAGTTCAGCCCGCAGTGTTATCCTAGCTTCCGACAAACTTCCCAGCTTGGAAGAAGTGTACTCAAGGATTTTACAGTCAAATTTTGAACATGTTGATCCTATAACTGTCCCGTCTCATGGAGATTCTCATGCATCTATAGCCGCTACAGTTAAAGGAGGCCGTATAGGTAGGAGCCGAGGATGTGGCACACGTCCAAAGTGCACTTTCTGTGACAAACCTGGACACAGTTGAGAAATGTTGGAAGAAGCATGGCTGACCTACTGCACCATCTGTGGGAACAACAAACTATGCTAGCAATACTGAGTCTTCTGAGCCTCCTGCTTTGAGTTCTGGATTTTCATGTATCACACTCACCAAGGAGGAATATGATAGATTTATTCTGGCTACCCAGTATATGAGTTTGGGATCATCTTCTTCTTCAGCAAATCTGACATCTACTACTGGTAATCAGGCTACCTCTTTACTGGCTTCTGGTTCAACTTCTTCATGGTGGTTGACTCTGGAGCGACACAACATATGACTAGTATGAGACTGTTTCATTCCATTGACTCACATATTCCTCACCAATCTATGACAATAGCAGATGGTTCAGTGAGGAGAGTGATATCTAGTGGATATGTTTCTCTGACTCCTAGATTTGATCTTAAATCTGTATATTATGTGCATGCATTTCCATTTAATCTTCTTTCTGTTGCAAAATTGATTGATACTATGAAATGTAAGTATATTTGGACCTTCTTGTTTTGTATTATAGGATCTCAAGAGTATGAGGACGATTGGTGGGGTGCCTAGGAAAGGTGATCTCTACCTCTTCCATGGTGAAAGTCTGCATCGCTAAGTATATGCTCCTGCTCCAGCTACTCTTTTGAGCGGTTCTCTGTTACTGTGACACTACAGATACAGACATCCTTTGTTGGAGAGCTTGAGAAAGTTAGAACATGAGTTATCCCAAGTGTCTTCATTAGAATGTCAGTCATGTCAATTAGGGAAACATCATAGAATGTCTTATCCCAGTCGTGTCAATGAACGAGCTTCTTGTCCCTTTGAGTTAGTCCACAATGATGTTTGGGGTCCTGTAAAAGACAACTATAATGGTTTTTGCTATTTTATTTCCTTTGTGGATGATTTTTCTTGCATGGCAAGGATTTATTTATTGAAGAGTCGAGAGTCTGTGTTATCCATTGTCAAGCATTTTCATCAAGAAATAAAAGTCCAATTTGCTTGCAATATTAAATTTCTTCAATCTGATAATGCCTTGGAATATGTTCAAAGTGCTATGGCTGATTTTTGTAGCTCTGTTGGGATGATACATCATACGTCCTGTCCTCACACCCCTCAACAAAATGGGGTAGCTAAGAGGAAAAATCGTCACCTTCTTGATATTGCCAGAACAATTATGTTTCAATCCAATGTTCCTAAGAAATTCTGGACTGATGCTTTACTTACTGCCTATTTCCTTATTAACGAACAACCCTCTTCTGTGCTTCAAGGACGTACTCCGTTCTTTGTCTTACATCCCAAGGATCAACCCTCTCTTGTTCCCCTTAGAGTGCTTGGTTGTACTTCCTTTGTCCACAATTTTGATCCTAAGGCTGGTAAATTATCCCCTAGGTCGATTAGGACTCTTTTTCTTGGTTACTCCAACACTAGCAAAGGGTACAAGTGTGATTGTCCCAGTCTCCGTCATATGTTTGTTTCTAGGGATGTAACTTTTCATGAATCCACTCCATATTTCTCTAGTGTTCCTAGTAAGGGGGAGCAATTGTGTGAGAGTGAAAGAGTGCCACCATCAGACATCAGTGAGAGAGTACCACCACCACATCAGAGTGAGAGAGTGCCACCTATCATTCCTGACTACACTGTAGTTTAGGAAGAGCAGCCAACAGATGGTACCTTAATTCAACAATATTCACATGATTACAACAGACGAGGCAGACATGATCTAGAGGAGGTAGCGACTCTAGTCTCTGAGCCTTCCCCATCTCCCTCTACTCAAGAGACTCCCGAAGAATCATCTGACCTTGTTGTTCCCATTGCTGTCTGCAAAGGTATTCGTTCCTGTACTGTTCGACATCCTATTGCAAGTGTGTTGTTTGCCAAAATTATCTAAGCATGCCCATTCATTCGCTCTTGGGATTGATTTTGTGGTCATTCCAAGAAATCATCTTTATGCTATGAAGGATATTGGCTGGAAATAGGCAAGGCATATGGAAATGTCTGCTCTTCTACAAAACAACACATGGGAACTTATTGATTTACCTCCAAATAAAAATGTTGTCGGCTGCAAATGGGTATTCACAGTGTAACATAATCCAGATGGTTCAATTGAGAGGTTGAAGGCTAGACTGGTAGCAAAAGGTTACACGTAGACATATGGGGTTGATTTCTTTGAGACCTTTTCACCTGTGGCTCGTCTGAATTCAGTGCGGATTCTTAATTCTCTGGCTACTACTTTTAATTGGCTTTTATTTCAACTTGATGTCAAGAATGCCTTCTTTATGCTGATCTACATGAAGAGGTGTACATGGAGCAATCTCCTGATTTTGTTGCTCAGGGGGAGTGTCAGAAGGTGTGTAGATTAAAGAAAACCATCAATGGGTTGAAACAATGTGTAGATTGAAGAAAGCCATCTATGGGTTGAAGCAATCTCCTAGAGCTTAGTTTGATAAGTTCAGTGATGTTATACTGAAGATGGGCTTTTCTCATTTTGTGACTGATCACTCCTTATTCTATTCTAGGTCTCCTATTGGATCTATTATTATTGTTGTATATGTTGATGATATAGTTATCACCGACAGTGATTCTATAGGCATATCACGTGTGAAAGAAGGATTGCAGGGGCATTTTCATACAAAGAATCTGGGCAAACTGAGGTATTTTCTGGGCGTTATGGTACTTCGATCTCATGCAACATGTACTAATTTGTCTCAGAGGAAATATGTGCTGGATTTACTGCAGGAAGCAGGTATGAGTGAGTCCAAGCCGGTGTTTACTCCTATGGACTATCATGTGAAAGAGACGACTGATGATACTGATTATCCATATCCAAGATATTATAAGAAAATTGTTGGTAAACTGATATATCTGACAGTTACTCGCCCTGACATTTCCTTTGCTATAGGAGTGGTGAGTCAACATATGAGCTCACCACAACTGTCACATTGGACAATAGTTTGCTGTATTATGAGATATCTGAAAGGTGCACTTGGTAAGGGGATCACCTATTACAGACCCAAGACCCCTGTGTCTACTCTTGTTCTTACTGGTTATGCAGATGCAGATTGGGCTGGTCATCTGAATGACAGGAGGTCTACTTCTAGGTATTGCACTTTTCTAGGAAATCACCTTAGCACCTGGAAAAGCAAAAAACATAATGTTGTGGCAAGATCTAGCACGGAGGCTGAGTATCGAGCAATGGCTCACGCCTGTTGCGAGTTGCAGTGGGTTCAATCTGTGCTTTCTGAATTAAAGATTCCTGTGTTGTCTCCCATAGAGCTCAAATGTGACAATCAAGCTGCAATCTATATTGCCAAGAACCCAGTCTTCCATGAACACACTAAGCACATAAAGGTTGACTGCCACTTCATCAGAGATCAGATCAAGAATGGTATTGTTGTGACTCCGCACGTCAAATTTAAAGATCAACTTGCAGATGTTCTCACAAAGCCATTGAGTTCAGCAACATTTCAGAACTTTTGCAACAAGTTGGGCATACACGATGTGTATGCTCCAGCTTGAGGGGGAGTGTTAATATATCCTATTTATATTCAGCTTTATTATATTTTGTAATTTCTATATACTGTTGGACGGTTGGACCTCTATGTAATTTCTCCAAGTTCTCTTATTAATAAAAGGGAGAGGGCACATTGCTCCTCTCTACACGCTGCATTACATCACCCGATCTTTCTTGTTCACAGATACATCCAGTGACAAACTTATGGTCTTCTTTTATAGGGTTTATGTGACAGGGTCAATGACTTGTCACACTACAGAGGCTAACTATGTTATGAAAATTTAATTGCAATGGATCAATGAAGTGTCTTTATGAACACTAACATAAATATAGTTACTAGCATGCATGAAATTATGATTGATCTTTCAGTTTCAAGTTTTTAAAATATTCTCAAAGAAAATGGTACATATTTCCAAATTATCGATGTACCAGTTTAAACTTTGACAAGCATTGATAAAGTAATTGAAATAAAGAAATTCTAAAACATAAGAAGCGAAATTAAATAAACACAAGATGGTTGGAGAACTGAATAAGAATATAAGAAATCCAAATAAGTTCCAAGAATAGGCTGACTGGAAATCCTCCGAAAATCCAAAAATGATCAATTTTTTAGAGTTTAGAACTAGCGAGTTGGAGAATTTTGAAAATACTAGAGTTTATAGAGTAGAGACAAAGAAGTGAGAACTCAAAGTCTCAAACTGATCTGAATCAAAGAAAGATTGAGAGGAGGCTTGTCTTTATAGAAATTCACTGACTGAATGCAACGATCTAATCGCACATTTATCAGCAACGATGGTTAAAAAAATGACTACTTCATGGGAAGTAGCCAAATCTTTAGATACGACCTCTGCGGTCTGAATTTATCATCCACTTTGATTCAGTGTTGCATCCGCCAAATACATGCGAATGTATTTTTGGTCCATACATCACCCTTCTACTGCCTAAGTCCCACTTACTAGAGCTGGAGCATTGTATAATACCTTGTACAACTTGCCAAGATAGACACAAACATGGTATATAGACTCAATTAAGGGAAAACAAAATACATAATACTCTGTCCATACAACTCCCATTTAGTCTCATAATTAAACATTCGAACACTTCTTCAAGTAGACGGGCGGACCCGCCCCCCCCCCCCCCCCCCAAAAAAAAAAAAAAAAAAAAAAATTAAATTAAAAATATAGTGTATATACATATGTTCGTAATTTTATATTGATAATATATATTATATATACCAAGTACTAGTCACAAACATGGACTTAGTATAGTGGTTTGTAGGTGCAACTATGTCCAGGAGGTCTCAAATTCAAATCCTTGTGTATTTGTTATTCATTTTTTGCAATACATGCAGAACCCGGCTGTTATATATAATATCTTTGACACAATAAAATCTATAATTTTACTTGGTGTAGTGGTTAATGTGTTTGTTGTTGTACTTGAGGTCATGAGTTCCAATCCTATATTGAGTATTAAATTTTTTTGGCCCCCCCAGCGACCAACTCCTGGTTCCGCCACTGCAAGTAGATAATATCAACATTGAGAATCAACAAATAGCAGGTAGCAAGAGAGCATTAATTAGACAAGAGTAGTAATAAACAACAAAATGGAAGTGTAGGTGTCTTCATCTCAGCAACTAGCATCGTCGAGAGTAGTCAAGAGAGTGTTGGGTCATAAGGAGCGGATCTCAATGAGTGCTAGTACATACTAAAATGGAAGTGTAGGTGTCTTCATCTGAGCAACTAGCATCGTCGAGAGTAGTCAAGAGAGTGTTGGGTCATAAGTCGCAGACCTCAATGAGTGCTAGTACATACTAAAGTAGTCGATACATAAGAGTGCACGAACAAGAAAAGGTCAACGTGCCTAGAGCATGATAGGTAGTTCAACGACCCAGTCAGATGACAAAGCTTGAAAAGAAACATGCGTGCAAGATGCACACGTATGTAGGTCGACATCATAAAAGCGGCTTGAGAGACGATCAAAATATCAGATAGTGGATATATGCGTTGATCACCTGATCAAATGATTTGACGTTAGTTAAGCTAACTCGTGGCCACGGGCTTGTCTCTCAAAGTACCTCAAGAGCACCAAGTCGAAAAGAAAGGAGCAAGTGTAACTGTGTAACTCCAGATTCCCGCTCAAATACCAAGGTAGAAGATTCATGGTCGAATCGATGAGTCACTGTATATTCTTTGCTCCTCTCTCTTCTCTCCTAACTTCATCTCCTCCTCCCTTATCTCCTCTACGTCTCCCCATCACACCAAGCATAACCAAATTCAGGAGAGCGGTCAGGGTGGAGATTGAAGGCGATGATCCAAAGAGCAAGAGGTGGGGGAGGGAAGAACAACGTGCATGAACCACCAATGGAAAATAAAGAAAGAAATAAGAAGGGAGAGAAAGGCGTAGCATGTAGAGATACATATCTCTTCATGAAAGTTTGATTCACACCCCTGTTTTACCGATCCAACTTTTCAGGCATTTCAGTAGATATAGCATTAGCAATATATTTTTGACAAGCTGTTTGATAAAAAAAACCATTACATCAATAGGTACATGAGCCAAAGTACACATTATGTGACTGACTACACAGTTTATCACAGTTAGGATAGCCACAACATCTCATATTGTGTGATGGTCTACACGACTTATCACGGTTGGGGCAGCACGGGCATCAGAAGGACAGATGGCTACATGCCGTCTAGGCACGACACTCACTATGTCGAAGTTGGGGTGGCAGCAGCGACAGGATCCGATCACACACACTGTATGGACAGAAGATCGTCAACAACAAGGCAAGGAACAAAGGTGATGGTGTTGGGCAGAAGGAAGCTGGGGCCTGGAGCACTTGGTTGTTGAACATCAATGTTTGCGCCCCCTCTAAGTCACCAGGATGAGAAGATAGAGTGGGGGAAAAAAGGGCGAAGAGCAGCAACAATTGAGACCATGGGAGGAGCAGTTCCTATGGTTTACATTGGTACGAACAACAACAATGGCAGCCATAGAGGGGCATGCCAGCTACTAAACAAAAGCAATGGCAGTGCAATGAGAGCAGCAGCAGAACATGGAAGAAGAGAAATGTCAGAAAAGATGAAGCAAAGCCTGTAGCAGCTAAGGAAGAAACCAGCTAGGGCACTTGGGCACTCTCTTCTTTTCACCCTCTTTTGGGACAGTTGGGGGTTTGGATTTCTACTCTGATACCCATATTAGAAATCAGAACCAAGAGGCAATAGGATCATTCTTTCATGCAAAACTCACTTACAGGTTTGATCTCTGACTTGATTGGGCCAAACATACTTGAGTACAAATACAGTTAGACCAAATGAACTTATTATTTGATACTCTTCAACATTCTTGATTTACCTCCTCGCAGTGTATCCTGAGCTGTGTGGTAATGGGGGCAGTAGGGGAATCACCCTCGATTGTTGTTAAAATAATAATAATGCAGAAGCTCTATCTTCTTTCCGCTAGCTGTTTGATTGCTGACACGGTCCTGTTCTTATGCCCATGAGTGTCAAAAATCATGTGGCGTACAGCCTATGAATATACTTTGTTATTCTGTTCAAATTCTCATATCTAAAATCACTATGTTACAGCTTGTAGAAGAAGAGCACACAGCAGTGGGGCATCTCGAAACATGTGTTATAAATTAGTTCTGCTGTTCGACTGAGCTCATGATGGGATTCTCCCATGGACATGTTTCTATCCCAATCCATCTTCGGGCAGTGAAGAACACTGAAGATACTCATGTCCTCATCCTGTCTTAAAATATGCGGGTAGCTCTTGACATTTTTCCAGTTTCATAGCAGTCCTTTGGTCATATTCTACTCGATGTCGTACTTCAGCATCCCGTTATGGGACAATTTTTCTTCAGCAGCTAGAAGGTCCGTCAATTGGAGTGCGCATTGCAGCCAACCATATAGAGGACATTCTGCAGTGCCGAGCTTACCTACTTGGGCGTTTCCCTCCAAGTCTGTTATGTCTATAAATACTTGTAGTATGAACAGTAAAAAATAAATCTGCACTTTTACAGCTACAAAATGGGGAAAATTCAGAATCACAGTCGACAATCTGCTTACGCTTCACACATTTTTCAAGATGTATGCATATTGTATCCATTGTGATATTTTATTGTTGATGTTGCTGTGGCCGCTTTCCTTGATATTTGGCTAGATATAATAATTTATTTTGCTTTTCTGGTGTCATTGTTTGTGAACTCGCTTTCTGCATAACTTTTCTTATTTTATCTTTTAAACCTGTATCACTCTTGTAGCACCTTCACCGCTGGCCTGTCAGCGGTGAGGGAGTCAGAAGTTGAAAGTGGGTGAGACCTCAAATATCAGAAGATGAATTTTTAAAACGATACGAATAGATGACCAGTCCATTATTTTTTTTATATAAAAGAATCACAACAGATAAGAAAAGGTTCGCTACTCAAAAGAGCTTTGCGCTACTGTTAGGGCAACAAAAGCTCAAGTATAAAAAGTGAATCGGCACTAGAGTTGAGATTGAGTAATGTATTTGAGATTACGGTTGGGTTGAGTTGTGTTGAGAGGATTTGCGAGAGGCTTCCACACGGTCCAGGTTGTAGTACTTGATTGGGAGTCATGAGGAGCTTGGTTGAGCTTGCACAACCGTTACTCATGTTTCTGCTCTCAACACGTGCATGTTCTGATTTTACCAATGTACTTTCAGTTCTTTTTCCACGGTGTCTCAGTGCTTTTCAACACATTTGAACGCCATTGATTCAGCAACCCTGCTTATATTGCAAAAAGCTGTCTTTATAGGAGAACTTGGTCGATGAGTATGTTATTTATAATTACCTATTTTCTTCTGCCTCCTGATCATAATAGCTAACTCATGCAAAATGAGGCTTCCAAGGATGAGAGGTTGTGAATAAACCATCCGCATATGGCAATAGAAGTTTAAGTGGCGTGGCTTCTTGTTCCGGACATCAGGTTCTCGGTCCACTTTCTCTTGATTTTCAGGATTCTTCTGAATCATCCTTAATGCCCAACAATAGAAATCAAGCACATTGAGATGCTAATTAAAATACTTATATCTAATAACATCATCGTTTAGTCGCATCACCTCAATGATGAGAAAACCTCTAAATTGGAGTAACGCACAACATTGCAGGCAGCTGAGGACAAAATACCTAGGTCACTCACTTCCTTGGCAGGAGGATCCATAAGCCATGACAAGCGTACGAGACTGAGTAGACTGGGTCATGGTGTGCAATGAGTATAGGCACCAATGGACAAACGGAAAGCAAATATTAGTTACCAGCCAAACTAGCTTACACTTGAAGAGTGTTCTGTAGAAAAGTTGGTGAGGCTTTGGCCTCATGAGGCCTCAATGTGGCTCCGCCACTCACTGCAAGTCAGTCACCAGAGCCATCATTATCACTCCCGTCTCACCATCTCAGACGTTTCCACGTTCATGTTGGACAATTATATCTGGACATTAAGCAGCTGTTTTGCCGTAAACTTTTCAATTTCTGGTAGTGATATGCATTTTTAGAACTTGATTTTGGCCCGGCCCCAGGTACTAGATGGACACACCTGCTTTTTACTACCTCAGATTGGACATAAAGAACAGTTGGTAGCTGAGAGATGCGCCAGTTACCACTGCCGCCGAACAAGGCATGATTCCAAAGCTCAAATAAACAGCAAATCAACTACAACAGTTTTTATTAGTTATTAATCTGATGTGTACTTTATAGATAAATACTGATATTTTGAACGATTCAAGCAAAAGTGGTTACAGCCAGGGGAAATACCATGTAAGGTTTTCCAATTGGGAGGCGAGATGGTAGCACCAATGAGATATTCTGACAAAGATAGTAACTTGAAGGGCGGCCTTGTAAGTAACCTACACCTGGCTGATGGTGCTTGAGTTATGGAGTGTTTGCGCTAACATTATCAATTGTGTGCTGAGTGTAATTCACTTGTTTGCCTATAGTATATCCAGATTTTTGAGTTACATGGTAGGTTGTGTGGGTGTATGATTTCCCCGCTCAGTTAAAAACCAACTGAGCTTAAACATTCTCGAAACCCAGAGCAGACATTTTTATTAGACACATTGATCTATAAGCTAAATAAGTTCATATATGGTCGCATGAAACATTATTTTTCTCCAAACGGCATTATATGGAATGGCATTAAACCAAGGCTAAAAGCTCAGTGAGCTTAAACAAATTCTGTAAACCCTGACCAGACACTTTTATAATACACATTGATATGTAAGTAAAAAAGTTCGTATTTGGTCATATGAGACAATTTTCTCCAAACGACATTAAAAATAAACAGGATACTGTTAGACAAAGGTCCCCAACCAAAAGCCCATGTCCACGTAAATATCTAATTTACTGTTGTAGTTGGCTTTGCGTTGCGGCAAGCCGGGAATAAGACCAAACCCACCGAAAAACAAGACTACAGAATGGTGCATACTTTTACAGGTGGCTTGACGTCCAAATAGGAGTGGGCCCACCTTTAGTGTCTCGCGAAGTTAACTCTTAATCTCACTAACTTCCGTATCCGCGAGATCAGAGTTGGAGATTATCTAATTTTGCTCTACCGTTTCCACATTGAATTCATTACTGCCATGGTTAATTTAAATGGCTTCTTGCTGAACCGTTCACTAGGTTAGGTGCCTATTCTACTATTCGAACGACCAAATTATTCAACCTTGTGGATAGGGGTGAGTATTCGATCGGTAATAGTTAATTTAGTTCGATTAAAGGGTTAATTTATGATTTGAAGTTTTGACTACTTATTTAACCGAATTAGTTCTAATTAAACCAATATTGGTTAATTGATTAATGATTTGGTCAGTTAATTTGATTAACTAAATAACAATCTTGTAATAGTATTGTTGAAAATACTCATAAATTTTGAACAAGGGTAAATTGTCGTAGATATTTTTTTGAAATACAAAGTACAACTGCATAGGTATATATATATATATATATATATATATATATATATATATATATATATATATATATATATATATATATATATATATATATAGAGTCAGGCTAGAATACACTCGAGTGTACGGATCGCACGAATACACTCAAGTGTGTTTGCATATCAAGACTACTTCTTGCAAAATATAAACCATTGATCTTCACCTTCATACTATAACTAGGCTACATACAAATTTTGAGCCCATTTGGATGAGTGTAAGTCACTCATCCAAGGGCAAAAAAATCAACGCGCGAAACTAATTTGAAATGCATATTTTTTGCGGTCTTCATAACATGAGCTATACATATCCAAATGTGCTCAAATTTTTCATATGAGTTGTTCACGAGATGTTTAAGAAGATCAATAGATTAGATTTTCAAAAAAAAAATATTGCATCATGAAAAACTACTTGAGTGTATTCCGCTCCGGATACACTCGAGTGTATTCTAGCTTGACTCTCTCTCTCTCTCTCTCTCTCTCTATATATATATATATATATATATATATATATATATATATATATATATAGTCAGGCTAGAATACACTCGAGTGTATAGATCACGCCGTACACCCCAATGGTGTTTGCCTATCTAGACCATATTTTTCCAAAATATAATCCATTGATCTTCGTGATTACAATAATGATAGGTCACATACAAAATTTGAACTCATTTGGATGAGTGTAAGTCACTCATCCAAGGACAACAAAATCGACGCACAAAACTAATTTGAAATATACGATTTTTGCCTCCTTCAGATGCACAACCTATAAGTGTCCAAATGAGCTAAAATTTATTATATAGTATGCTCTTATGATAATTAAGAAGATCAATGGTTTAGATTTTTCAAAAATTAATTGCATCTTCAAAAAATGACTGAGGTGTACGGTGCCTCCGGTACACTTGAGTGTACACTAGCCCGGCTCTCTTTCTCTCTCTCTCTATATATATATATATATATAAAGATATTTTTTGAATAAATTATGGCTATCCAAATGTATTTTTAAGCAACAAAGTAACCATTTAATCAATTCATCACTACAATCATCTAAGTCACTATCCAATCACATTGGGGTCGGCTACATGAATCCTTCTTTTCCAACAATTTTGTTACGAGTCATGTTCTGATCAATCCAACACCGAGAGTGCAAATATAGCCACTCTTTTCTCTGGAAAGATCTTAGAGAATCAGAAGGAAAAAACTAACAAAGAAGGCAACTCCAATGCTAAATCTCAACCTGAACTAGAATAGTAGAGGAAGCAACCGAAGAGGAAGGTGCTACTGAAAAGGATAAAGCCAAAAAGAAGGCAAAAGGGAAGAAGATTGCAAAAGAAAAGAAGTACGGCTCCGCTGAGAAGGTCTTTACAAATACAGACCCACATTCTCTAAGGGTTCCTTTCCCTTATAAGCTAATCAAGGCCCACCTGAAGAAAAGATATGAGAAAATTCTGGAAGTTGTAAAGAAACTACACCTTGATGTATCGTTCCTAGATGCCATCGAGGAGATGCCGACCTATGCCAAGTTCTTCAAAGATCTGATCACAAAAAGAAGGTGAAAAGACCACGTAGAAATAGTGAGGTTGTCCAAAATGTCCAATGCCTATGTTTAAGCTGAGATGCCAACAAAGAAGAAGGATCCATGGACATTCAAAATTCCTTTCAACATTGGCGACACCGAGGTAAGACAAGGACTTATATACTTGGGAGAAAATACTAGTATTATGCCCATGACTCTGGATCAAAGGCTAGGACTCACTGACATGGTGAAGACTGGGATGAGGATCCAACTAGCTGACAAAACTTTTACAAAGCTTGCAGGGATCGTGGAAGATGTCCCTATTCGTGTGGTGTGATTCTTTAATAGATACGGTGGAAGACCCAACATGCCCCATGATCTTTGGGAGACCATTCCTCTTCACTTGGAGAGTGTTGATTGATTTCAAAGAAGAAATTATCACTCTTCGAGTGGGAAATGATCATATCGACTTCCACGTTCAAGATGCAATGAGGGGACCTTCTTTTTTTGATTCGGTCTATTTTGTAGATAGCTATTATCAGTACTGCGAGGAGTTACAAGAAGATAACGCCATAGTCAATCTGCTGATGACAACCCTCAACAACTCTGATCCAAGTGTTGAAGACCCTAAAGTCATAGAGATCCTTGATTACTTAAATCATCGAGAGGAAGAATATAGGAGCGATGAAGAAGAAACCATTAAAACTACAAAGTATGCTTCGCTAGAACAAATACAGGAAAAGAAGGACGCACCAAAATTGAACCAAAATTGAAACAACTACTCAAATGATTGAAGTACAAATTCTTGGATGACAAATAAAGGAACCCAGTGATCATAAACTCTGCTCTAACAAAAGAACAAAAAGAGAAGTTGGTGGAGGAACTAAAGCTACAAAGGAAAACCATAGGGTATTCTGTGGAAGACTAAGGGTTTGAGCCTAGACGTTTGTATGCATAGAATAAACCTGGAGGAAACAACCAAACCTTTGGCCTAAACTCAAAGGAAACTGAATCAAATGTTGAGGGAGGTAGTCAAGAAGGAGGTGATAAAGTTGCATGATGTAGGGATCATATACCCAAGTAGCGACAACAATTGGGTAATCCCTATTCATGTAGTACCCAAGAAGGGAGGAATGACCGTCATAAAGGAAAAAAAAGGATATGAAATGACCACATGGACAGTGACCAGATGGTGGATGTGCTTAGATTACAGAAAGCTTAATGCTTCCACAAGAGAAGACCACTTTCCACTACCATTCATCGATCAAGTCTTGGAGCGATTAACTCACACTCATATTTCTATTTCCTTGATGGATATTCAAGATTCTACCAAGTGCCTATCCATACCGATGATCAGGTAAAGACCACTTTCACCTGCATCTATGGAACTTACACCTTCTGATGAATGTTGTTCGGTCTTTGCAACACACCTACAACGTTTCAAAGGTGCTCAATTTTTGTCTTTGTAGATTTCCTGAAAGATATGATGGAGGTTTTTATGGATGACTTCTCAGTGTATGGAACCAATTTTTACAAATGCATAAGGAACTTATCTCAAGTCTTACAAAGTTGTGAGGAGAAACACCTAGTTTTGAACTGGGAAAAGTGCCATTTCATGGTACAAGAAGGCATTGTTCTTGGACATAAGATTTCTGAAAGAGATTTTGAAGTTGATATTAGCAAGATAGAGGAAGTATCTAAACTCCCACCCCGTAAATCAGTGACTAGGGTAAGAAGTTTCATAGGAAACACTTGATACTATAGGAGATTTATCAAAGATTTCTCAAAAATTGCAAAACCACTATCAAGTCTCCTCGTAAAAGATGTTGAGTTTGACTTTACAGGAAAATGTCTTGAGGCCTTTAATACTCTAAAGAATGCTTTGATAATAGCCCCAACATTGCAAGCACCAACTTGGGAGTTGCCATTCGAGATCATGTGTAATGATAGTGACTATGCTATTGGAGATGTGATTGGGCAAAGAAAAGACAAGAGACACCGTGCGATAAATTATGCTAGAAAGACCCTGTATGATGCCCAGACCAATTACACCACTACTGAAAAGGAAAGGCTAGCAATAGTATTTGCCTTTGACAAGTTTAGATCCTATATAATAAGGTCAAAAGTCAAAGTGTATATAGATCATGGTGTGATCAAATACTTGATCGTAGAAAAAGGGCACCAAGCCCAGACTTTTAAGGCGGTCTCTTCTATTGCAAGAATTTGATCATGAAATCATTGACAACAAGGGAACATAAAAAGTAGTTGTTGACCACTTGTCAAGGATCATAGATACATAAGAGGATATGTTACATGTGAATGACAATTACACTGATGAAGCCCTAATGATGGCAAAGTCAGTTGAGCCAAACCTACCATGGTTTGTTGATATTTGTAACTACTTGGCTTGTCAACAATTGCCACCTGATATCACCTACAACCAAAAGAAAAGCTATTTTCGGACTTGAAAAATTATTACGGGGACGACCCACTCTTATTTAAGAGATATGCAGACAATCTGTACAAAAGATGCATTCCGGAAGAAGTTCCTAAGATCCTTCACGAGTGCCATTCTTTGGCATGTGGAGGACATTTTGGAGGAGAAAGGACATAAGCAAAAGTTTTACAATCATGATTCTATGAGCCTACTCTATTTAAAGACGCCTGTGCCTATGAAAAACATGTGATGAATGCCAAAGGATGGGAAACATCTCTAGGAGAAATGAGATGCCTATGTCAGACTAGATAGAAGTAGAAATCTTCAATGTCTGGAGGATTGATTATATGGGACATTTTCCATCTTCTAGGGGCAGCCAATACATCCTTGTTGCTGTTGACTGTCTCCAAATGGGTGGAAGAGGTGGCAACCCCCACTTGTGACTCCAAGGCAGTTATCAGATTATTTGAGAAGACCATCTTTCCCAAGTTTGGTGTCCCACACACCATCAATAGTGACGAGGGATCCCACTTTGGGGAACGACATTTTGAAGTACTATTAAGAAAGTACATGATTAAGCACAAGGTGGCAACACCTTATCATCCACAAACATCCAGACAAGTTGAGTTGTCAAACTGAAAAATCAAACAAATTTGAGAGAAAACAGTCGACATGTTACAAAAGGATCAGTTGATGAAACTTGATGATCCTTTGTGGGCTTACCACACCGCTTACAAGACCCCAATAGGGACTACTCCCTGCCATATGATTTATGAAAAATCTTGCCACCTGCCAGTGGAGTTGGAGCACAAGGCCTTTTGGGCCATAAAGTTCTTGAACATGAACCCGACCTTAGTAGGAAATAAAAGATTTTTGCAACTAAAAGAGTTGGAGGATCTTAGGCTGCATGCCTATGAAAATGCTAGAATCTACCAATAAAGGATCAAGGTGTGGCATGATGCCCATCTAAAAAGCAAGGATGTGCCAGAAGGAGATAAGGTTCTTATGTTTAATTCTAGCATCAGATTATTTCCTGATAAGCTCAAATCAAGATGGTCCGGTCCTTTCGCAGTAACCAAGATATACATAACATGGATGATGGAGACTAGTAGTAAAAAGACAAGGTCGTTCAAGGTAAATGGACATTGTGCAAAAAGATACTACGAGGACGAAGCATTCGTGAGAAGATCAGAACTCTAGTTGGAAGAACCACAGCCTACACCACCAGAAGATATTTGAAGGAAGGAACCAAACCAAGAAAGTCAAGCTAAAGACTATAAATTAACGCTTCTTGGGAGGCTACCCAAGGATTACTCAGCTTTCTTTAAAACTTCTAGTCTATGTTTGTCAATTAGTAGACTCTTCATAATTTTCTTTTAATCACTACTTTTATCATTAGCTTGTCAACTTTTGTTCTATTTCATAATTTCTAGTGAACACAAAATAAAATTAAAGACCTCTCAATATGTTTCCTTGAATTTAGTTGTTTACTAAATCCCTAGATTTTTCATAATAAGTCTGACTTTTAGTTATTTTTAGATTCTCTAGTGTAAAGTTTAATTGACACTTATGTACTTGATTCCATAAGGTGAATTCAATCCAATAGTCATTAATCGTTGAGAATTACATTTTCAACGATCACCGAGAATCAAAATCTCAGTGACTATAGTAGAATCATCGATCGTTAGTGACTGTAGAACTAGATTCTCAGTGACCAAAATCTTAGTGGCCACTCGACCAAGATTTTTCAGCGACCACTAGGGATCACTCCTATTCTCAGCGACCAGATCAAGGTTGCAAAATCTCAGTGACCACAAAAGAGTCACCAACCTTCGACGACCACTGAGAATAATTCTCGACAATCAATAAACCCAAGAGTATTAAAACCCCTCATGTTAGTGCCCTCTCTTCTACCCTAATGATTAGAAGTGGTAAATCCCTGGAGATGACTACAACATGATATCGACGTCAATAAGATATGCCACTCTACCACTAGTGAACCCTCAACTACCGTCGATGTCGTTCAAGGAAACTGCAACACCAGCTGTCCGTCGCCAAACCCCCATCCCTCCACCTTTTAAAACATTGCCAATGGACGGTAACCCCATAACTTCAATCGATTACGTCTCCATCATCCTGACGTCGTCCTTCACCTATAGCCACCAATCGTCAAACGAAGTCTGGACACATGTCAAGCTACAGATTTAGACTAGCTAGTAACATTTTCACACTACAAGTAGAAAATCTAAGCCATCCACTTGTACTACTTGCATACTACCTATGTTTTCTCCTTTCTTGATCCTTTTCATTTTCTCCATAGTAGCATCATGTCGACCTTAAAAACAAACTAATAATGAAAAAAAACCCTCAGCTTCAACAAAACACTGCATTTTGATCGTTTTCCACTTTTCTCTCCTACAAAGCCTGTTTTGATCACCAAGGTTTTAGGGTTCCGAGCCCATCGCCATCATCACCTCCACAAAAGAGGAACTTGGTATCACAAGACTATCGTGATGATAATCTAAATATGTCATTCTAATGACCTAGAGATTCCAACAACTTCTTGACCTCCAGGGACCACCGCATCCCCGTTTCCCCGACGACCGATGAAGAAAATTTTCGTCGACTGCTGAAGGAAGTATTTCTCAATGACCAATTACTTTGGGCTTTTTCATTTTCTTTACGGTCGTTGAAGAAAAATTTTCAGCGACCGCTGAAGAAAAATCTTCAGTGACCGCAAAGAATCTCCCGCCAAACTTTTTTAGTGACCTCCTTTTAGCAACATTTCCATTGACCTTCTTACGCTCCAGAATTTGGCGAACACCAAGATTAAAAACTGAGCGACCGCCAAATTAGCATAGGTTGATCACCATTCTCAGCGATCGCTAAGATGATTAAAATCTTAGTGACCACCAGGAATTTTTAGCTTCACTAAAATTGTTGCCAAATTATCTCTTTCCAATTCTCACCCAATTTACTATTTTATTGGCTTTCTTATACTAACAAATTAAATTTTATTTAGCCCGCAAAATGTCGTCAACAACCTCTGATTCCTTGGATAGAGAAGCTACATAATTGGAAGGGATAGAAGAAGCAATCCAACTGATCAACAAGGCACTAGAGGAGTACCCCAACATGCCCCAGGAAAAAAGGCTAACAACTTTAGCTGTGCAAGGAGCAATATGAAATCATGTTAGGGCATGAGTCCCCTGAGTCTGAAGAGGAGTTGCATGGATCTAAAGTGACCAACACATCTGAGTATGTCACGTATGAAGAAGGGATGAAAACAAAGGGGAAGAGAAAGGCGACATGAATAGGTCATGAAACTCCAACAAAGCAGAAGAGGGTAGCTACAACAACTAGGCCATAGATAAGGAAGACAGTGCCAACAAGCATGCTAATAGACACAACCGACAATGAGATACCAAAATCAACTGATGAAGGCAAGAAGAAACCACAAGCCACATTCCAACCCCACGACTAAGAACACATGACCAAATATGAGATGTTCTTGAGGACAGAAACATTTAATCCGATGCGATACATAGACATACATGACTTCAAAGAGTTGGGGCTCTACGAGTATATCATGAAGTTCCTGAAGAGTGGAAACTTGTACGTCATATGCATTGCGGTCCAATATTCTTACACATGCCTCACCGTTGAGTTTATGTCCTCCCTCATAAAGGTGCCTGTAAAAAACAAAGATAAAGATGAAGAAGGTGGAGAATTCAAGCTTCAAGTACGAATGAGAGGCAAGGACTACTTTGTGACTGAGAACATACTAAATGGTATATTCACTACAACGGGGGTTCAAGATAATGCCAACATGTCAACAATATAAGATAGGTATGCAATTAGGTTCAGCAACCATAAAACATGGGAACACATGACGAGAGAATTAAAGCACTGCCTGGGAAAATCCAAGGCGGCCCAGATGCCCTCCTGTTTCATCAGAGTGATCCAGAATATCATTGCTAACACAGTGTTTGCATGATTGGAAATGGGAAACATATCTAGAGGGGACCTCTTCCTAATCTGGTCCATGTTGGAGAAGCGACTTGTCAACATTGAGAGATTTCTTATCGACAAGCTATCCACAGCCGCGGGCCCAGACGAGACAAATGACTTCTGCATGGGAGGCCAAATAACTCTTATTACATCTTACTTCATGGATCTAGAAGAGTTAATACGACATGAGGCGACTGAAGAAAACAACCAGATTGACATCAAGTACCTAATCATGACTAGGATAATCAAACAAAAGAAAGAGAAGTGCTATTACATGCAATCCAAATCAAACATGCTACTTTCTCTACGACGTCCATCAGCTGTGGGTCTCCCTCGATGACATTGACAATATGTTATGAAACCCTATCCAAAGACTCGAAGGTGAACTAGTCAGTCCTGTGAAGGAGGCAAAAAAAGAACTAGAGAAAGCCAAGAAACCAGCGAGAAGGGAGAGACTCTTTGTGAAACCCCGCAAAGTAGTCCCGAAGATGCCACAAACAAGGTTGGAAACTACAAACCCACTATAGAAGGAAACATCAAGGATAGAACAGACAACACCAACTGAACAAGTGGTCTCCTGCATCGCCCCACCATCCCCACCAATGGACATAAGAGTTTCAGAAGTACATCCCACAAGGCTAGAAGGACAACCACATGCTTTAAATGATGTCTAGACAAAATAAATAGAACTCGACAATTATAGAAGGCTCCGTCATCACCAAAAAAGGAAAGTACAGATCAGTCATCAAATCCTGTGCACCCAGCTCCATCTCGCCATGAAGTCAAGAAGGCGGAACCGCCACCGTCAAATGGCACAACAAACTCAACTATAATGTCCCCGCCTGAACTACGACAGTCACCAAGTCTTGGAGAGGAATGAGGGCGTGAATTTGACACCATTCGTGAGCAAGTGCAAAGCTCTTCTTCCAATACGCTAATTATTTCCTCTAGACTACAAGCACTAAGTACTCATGTAGAACACATAGATGAGAGGACTGTAACTCTTCCCTAGTTCATGCAAAACATCCTCGCCAGCCAAAGGGCAATGATGTAAACAATACAAGCTATGGCAATAGAGATGGCAGAGCTGAGGAAGGCGAAGGACGAGATGGGAAAGGACATGGACGTCATGAGAAAGCTTCATGAAGAATGCCTAAAGGAACTCAAAGAAGAACACAAGTACATGGAGGAGTGGCGGGCTAGAAAAAATCAAAGCATATAGCTAGACCTTCACCTTCATAAGCATCTTTGAGCCCCTCAAACCCAGATGATCACAACGAAAAAGAGGTTGCAAGCATACCCACAATGCCTAGAGAGGAGGCGGCCCGGGAGGAGGTACCACCACAAACTAAAGAGGCATCTGCAACCAACGTCAACACCATGTGCAAGAGTTTGATTGAAACTCTTCACCCACATAGGACAACCATGTACTAGAGAACCAACCTGCAGAAGAAGCAACCAGGAAAGAAGAAGCCAATGCTGAGAAGTCAATAACCTGTGATAAGGCCACACTCAGATGCTATCTTGATGAAATGAAGATATGAATGGATATTGTATATGTATACCTACAGTTCCTGTAGCATGGAGAGCATAACAACACCTTTTACGATGGGAAAATGACGGACACACTTGATGAGTTAGGGGAAATAATGCTCTACACGTCGACAGAAGGGGAAACACCACCAACATATGCTGCTGCAACAACGACAATGTCATCCTCACCAAAAATTCCAGCAATACATCCAAAAGACAAGGTGCTGACAACAACAACAAGAGCAGTAGAATAAGGGACTTCCGACGAAAATGAAGGTGGCCTTCCCTCTTTCTTTGTAGGGGCATCACCAAGAGAATAAAGTCCACCATCAAAAGTTGAACCATGAAGACCGATGCCTCCCATGCTACCATTCAAATTTATGAGAATGGACTTGTCATCAGTGACCCACATTTCATATAGAGATGTTCATGTGCTGGCCCAGACATCCTGGATGACAATCTGCTTGGGACAAATGTTATATACAACAACTAGGGGGGATGCTTACTAGAGAGCACTTCGAAGGAATGTTCTTGAAAAGGGCACAAATACATAGAAGACTATTCAAGGTTCTATATGCAATGCTACTAGAGGAATTTCTTCATGCTAACAAGGTACAACCTATTTTCAACAGCAAAACCACCTTAGCAAGGCGACTATACAAGAAAATTTTGATTCAAATTCTATCAAGGAGCTACAAAATGTTGTTACAAGGGTAGAAACACGGTTGGTCACATTGCCTATCAGAACCGTTAAACACTAAGAATTGATCGTGATAGATCTGTAAAACCATCAACCGATAATTTACAATTGTTGCAGTGTCGAGTTTCCCATCACCTCTCTAGTGTTTAAAAGCAAAGAAACATGTGACATTCTGAAGGTGCAGATAGGCCTCCAACGTGCCATCCAGAAGGAAGGAACCTACCATGGCTCTTATTAGAACAACTTCACAATCAATACTAAGGTCCCATAAGAAGAAAAAGGGTAAGGGGATTGTTCTTTCATCATACTACATTTGATTGAAGCAGTTAATGAATGCATCCCCTTTGAGGATCTATTTCATGAAGGCTTGCATGGACTACATGGTATATATGTGATTGAATTAATCTATGATTATCGTTTCTTCAACGACTTGACAATGTTTCCTGATGCAGTACCTCATAGACTCCATATGGGGGTACCACTACTTGAGAAGTAGCCATGGCCTTAGCAGCTGGAAACCCTATGGAAGGACCCTTATGAACCTGATCATGTAGTAAAATGGAAGATTTAGATGGAAAACAAAGGAAGAAGCTCAAGAAAGGGGTAATCACAAAGAGTAGGCAAATAAAGAACATGTAACCCAAGCTCGACCAACCTTAGTGACTCTGGCCCCTACAACCATCCCAAAACCTATTGAACAACCAGACAAAACAATGTAAGAGGAGGGTGAGATCAAAGAAGAAGACTCGTAAGAAGCACGACTAGAAGGGCCAATTGGGAAATTAGAAGCCAACTTCCCAGATCTCGACAGATGGTCATGTGAAGACCTATCTCTAGAGTCACTACAGATAATAAGGGGGGAGTGATTTTTGAAAGATAAGGCATCTGTGTTATGAAGGATGATCTCCATGGCACACTGCGGCCAAACGGATACATGACTACGAGTGTAATGACAACATACCAATCCCTCCTTGGAGATGGTATGCCACAACATACCAATCCCTCCTTGGAGATGGTATGCCTAATACATACATGACATACTTCATTCTGGTGGAGGATACCATTCAAAACAAGAACTTTGGTGAGAAAGAGCGACTACTACAACACCTACTAAGTGTGCTACCCGAATTCATATTCTTGCTAATACTACACGACAATCACTAGATGCTCCTGGCAACAAATATCAAGGTGAAGACCACCGTCCTCTACAACAACTCTGCACGGCCTTCTCCCTGAGGAAGTATACTAATGCAACAACACCAAAGAGTGTCATAGAAGAAAAAGCACAAGCCTTTGCAGAAGTGATAATTGCAATGATACAAGTTCATGGCAGATGATATGAATACAACACTGCTAAGGACTTCAAGAAACCACAGTTACACCATAGATCCCTCAATAGATCCAACAAGCAGACAATTGTAGCTTTTACTACCTCTATTAGATGTCTGCCTTCGCAGAACATGGAGTGAAGGTTGAAAATATGCCACAGGAGTGGTACCACGCGCTCTGAGGTGTCTACACCAACATGCTGCTACGTTCCAAATGGGAAATCATTGAACCCAGAAGCGAAGAGTGAAACTAGCCCATTTATTTCCAACCTCTACCTTTGACACTCAAGGACAAAGTGCATGATAAGTTTGGGGGGAGTCATAAATAGGCGTGAAAGGTACCTCTTTTGTACCCTCTCCTCAATGTGTCCACCTGATTTTGTAATCTCCTTATTTTGCAGTTTTGAGCATTTTGATCATGAACATACAACTCTCGCGAGGAAAATATTGAAATTTTAAAATTTGAAAAATTTCAAAATTTGGAAAATTTTAAAATTTCTGAACAATTAGAATCAAATACAACATGCACAATTTTGGATCCACTTTTCCTGGACATAGTCATTACTCCCATTCTTAGACTTACTTGACTTCAGGCTAACTCTTAGCATAATCATTTCAAGAATGATGGATTTGGGCTACTTAATTCACCTAAAATTTTTAGTGTGATAATGTCTTAACGTCAACCTTACCTCAAGATAATGTAAAAATGCTTGTCCTCCCAAGACTAATCCTCAAAGTAAGGAGGACTCAGTCTAATACACTCTTGGTTGACCACCTTGTTCTGAATTATAGGTAGGAAGGCACATAAACCTGGAAAGGAGGAAACAACTACCCCTTCTAGTACAAAAATCCCTGCTTTGGGATCAAAAGAGGCTTGCAACCCACAATTTCCTTGAAATTCTATAAACCCTAAGCCGGTGAGAAAGAATAAAATCTGAGTGGAATAAAATTATGAGAGTTGTGCCTGGTAAGAATCCAAAAGTCTTCACCCAACCGATGTATTGTTGCACTAAAGAATGTAGATATGTTGTGCCCGATAGTGGGGACTGGAAGCCAAACTTTTACACAACTACCTTTCGAAAGGAACCTCACACCACAACTTGACATTACATCAGGACCCAATCGGGTAACACTATCATTACAATAGTAAACATGGTGGAGGGAACCAGAGAAGGGTAGGGAATACTATATCCTTATCCTACCCCAACACAATAGCTAGGATTCCTACAAAAATAAAAGTTGGGTGTGAAAGCTACCTCAACCAGAACCTTGTGCAAGTACTGCCTAGAAAGCAATTATTGGTATATCATGATGGAGAAATCCTTCCAAAAGAGAAGGTTGTGGTAGAAAATACGAGTATCGCAACCCCAGATCTAAGAGGGAGAGTCTTGGGATTGAAAACACCTCGTCTCAATACATATGTCTCGACTTAAGGCTGACATTATGCCATTATTCACACTCACTAAAAACAATAATGGAATAAAGCCCTTTGAAGTTGTTCGACGCTTTAATTCTACATGTTAGCCCATAGACAGGCTAGACTCTAAGTTTGGGGGGTTCAAACCTTCAATTTTGTGGATTATTAGAATGCCTGTCTTACCATCATATTATCATTTCATAATGCTTAATCTAGATAAATCTAGTTTTTTTGGTCAATTTTACTATAGATATCTAAACTCATCCCTTCTTCTATTTTGCACAGAATGCACATCTTGGCAGTCCCCAAGCATAAAATCAAGCGGTCACCAAAGTTCTAACACCTTGGCGACTGATGGGGATTTTCTTCAAGACAAGCGGTCGTTGACCTTGAGATCTCAGTGATCACCTGACCATCTCACCTTGGCAAGTGATGGGGACTGTGTCACTCCTAAGGTTGATGGCCGTGGTGTCCCTATAGCCAAAGGACAAGTCCATCTCAACGATCGATGAGGTCACCACTTTAGCAGTTACTTTCATCGGACATCCTCAGTGACCACCAACTCAAGCGGCCACTACATCCGGTCACTTTCAGCAACAGACACATCTTCATCGATCGCTACATTTACAACTTCAGTGACTGATGAAGATTCACTAATTCAGTGACCACTGACATTTTAAGTCAGTTACCTTATGAACCAACACCTATAAATTGACACCTACTTCATCCATGAAGAGGGTCGCGACATGTGGAAGATGACAAAGTGCATCCTCATTCCAGACCCTCCATCCAACCATTGCATCAGTCCTAGATCTCTATAGATGAAAGTCCCGAGGAGAGAGAGGATCTAAAACATCACCATCATCATCGACATATTCTTTGAAAGAAGTACTAGACATTTCTCTACTCCCACGCCAGATCCAGATCTGAAGGATACATGTACTAGCCTTGGTCATTTGTGGTCACAGTTGGTGTATTTCCCTTCTTATCCTCTAGATCTGTTCATCTGCCTCCATCTACTTCATCCATTTCATCATTCTCTCTCATGTCTCACTATGTTTGTAAATCTATAATGCTGCTCATGAACATGAGTGCCTAAACATATAACTTGGGTTGGGAATAGCCACTAAGGCTTTCCCAACATGTAAATACTTACATCCATTCTATATATGCTCTTAGCAATGATTATCTCCATACTCTTGGTCTTAATGCTTCACTTGTATGATTAGCTACCATCTTGTGACGTTTGATAGTTTGTGCCTTGAAGGAATATTACTAACCCTATCTAAGTGTTATGGAGTTGCATGTTAAATTTATAACCCGACACTCTGGCCCCCACAACTATTATATGGGGTCTGATGTAGTAAATTAGGGTTGATCCATAGGGAAAAGGAGTGGTAAGTGATAAGAATGTAAAACCTTTGATCAGTTAAACCAACCAAAGAGTGATATTAAGTTTGGTGTTCCTTAGGGAACAACACTTATTTCAACCAACGAACAAAGCAAAATAAGAAGAAAACAAAATAGGAAATAAAACAAGAGGATAAGTAGAAACAAAATATGATATGACAAGTATGGATGGGAACTTAGATTGGGTTTCACCATCTAAGGTCTCTCACCAACATGCAATACTCACACCCGTTGTACACCCTTAGAAAAATTACAATCAAGCATCATGTATGTCTATTCCCTCCTCTCTCGATATTAGGGTAAATCTAGATTATAAGGTTGCCCTTCTTTCAAGATGGTAAACAAACAATCACCAATATAACCATATGACTGTTAGCTTAAGCATTCCAACATTCTCATGTCGATTCTGACTACTCTAGATATGCTCCTTATTGGATGTGTGGTTTAGGCCAGTCACCGTCATGTAACAAAATTCCTAGTTAAGGACCAAGTGTGTGTCCTCACACCTTTGCAACACCCTATCCAAGTTGTCTAAGAAATCTTTTAATGACTCCCCATACATATAGAAGTCATCTATAAAAATTTCTAGATACCACTATACCATATTAGAGAAGTAGCCGATGTACACCTTTGAAAAGTAGAGAGAGAATTACAAAGTCCAAATAGCATTCTTGAATATGTGAAAGTGTTATAGCATCAAGTAAAGATTGACTTCTACTGATCCTAATATTCAATGGAAATCTGACTATAACTAGAATAACCATCAAGAAAACAAAAGTGAGAATGAATGGTGAGTCATTCTAAAATGTGTTCAATAAAAGGTAAGGTAAATGACCCTTTAAGGTGGCGGAATTTAGGTAACAATAGTCTATGCAAACACACTGCCTTGTCACCAATCTAGTAGAAATCATTTGTCAAATTGGTGGTTACAATAATTCCTCTCTTTTTTTGGTACCACTTGTATATGACTTACCCACTTAAAATGGGAGATAGAATTAATAGTATTTGTAGATAAAATTTGATTACCTACTTTTAACCATCCTAGTTGTGACAAGGATTAGTCACCTATGGGGTTGTTCTGATCGATTTACACCTTCCTCCAAGAAAAATTGATGTGGACACAAGCTTGGCGAAAGGCTTTTAATATCAAAAATAGACCACCAGAATGTTGCAAGGTGGTTTTTCAGAACTACCATAAGCTTTTGCTCTTCTAAAGGACTCAGATATGAAGAAACAATCATTGAAATAATTCCTATGTAGAAAGGAACACATATTTTAAATGTGGCATCAAAGTCTTCAATTCAATTTCAAGAGGGCATTCAAGAGAGGGATTGTAGGAGGTTGTGGTAGCCTTAAGTCTTCAAAGTTCCATGTATAGTAAACATGTCAAAATTATAGAAGTTTTGCATATTCATTCTAGTAATCATTATGCAGAGTGATCTCTATTAGGTTCATCAAATAAGTAATGAGAGGCATCCTAGGATAAGAGTGCTATATCATTGCCACTATTTTTATTGTAATGCATGATGAAGTCTCAAAATCAATTAGGTTATTTGAGTATTTTATGGTTATGATTAATGACATTATACAGTCTTACCAATTACATACATCTATAGAGACTCATTGTCCACATGACACATGAGGTTGGCTACTTCTAGGAAAGACTTCCCAAGAAGCAAATGTGTATTTGAGTTAGTATGTTGTGTGGAAAGACACTTTTCTACACTCCCAATTTTGTATGATTATTATTAGAGTTTGCATTCCATTCTATCATCCTCTATGCGTAAGGTCAGCCTTCCTCTGCCAATATCCATCATGATGGTAGATTTTCTTGGAATGGTCCTACCAAAAGAATTTTAGACCCATGATTCTCCTTCATTTCCATGACCACAAAATTTGTTGGGAAGATAAATCTATCCACCTTGACTAGGACAATCTTGCATATGCCATAAAATTTGACGAAATACTTATCATCCAGTTGACTAGCCATGCTTCCTATCCTAGGCTCATTCAACCCCTTTTTCTTGAAGGTGTTTTATGGCATGGTATTTATGATTGGTTCTGAGTCACATAGAGAATCTCCAAAATGAAACTTTCCTATAGAGAATGGCATGTTTAAACACCATGGATCATGTCACTTCCTTGGTTATTTTCTATGAATAAGCATGCCCACTTCTTAATGAACCAATACCACATTTGTCTTTTTATCTTCTTCTTCTTATTGATGATATCTTGAAGATATTTACCATAATTTGGGATATACTCAATGACCGCAACAAAGGGAGATTGACATGCAAGTTGCAAAATATCTCAAGGAACTTATTGAACTGTTGGTCTGTTTTTGTCTTCTTTAGGCTATTAGGAAAGGGAATTGGTACCACTGGTTGGCATTGGTAAGGTGGTTTTTAGATGGATTTTGGTCTTTTATTTCCTAATATATTGGCATTAGGGACAACCACCTCAAGTCTTGGTTAATGTGGATGTTGGGCCCTCCAGTGTTCAATAGGGTCTATAAATTCCAAGTTATGTCCGTGTAAAGTTTGCCTTTTCAATCTTATTTTTAGGACTGTAAATGGGTACAGGTAGCCCCGTGGACCCACAAATCCGGACCCTTAAAAAACCCACCATGGGTCTAATTTTTTATACCCGCATATCCTTGGACCCGTATACCCTTGGACCCACATATAAGCAGGTCCAATTATGGGTATGCTTGGACCCAGACCCACTAGACCCATGTACCCGCTATACATAAGTAACTACTTAAATAATATGTTATATATATCATACTTTACTAGTCTAACTAATATAATTCTTGAGATTGTATCCAACTCTAACCACAATAAGGTTGAGACTGGTCATATAATTAAGAATTAACTATTCCAGTTACAAAAATGAAAATCATATGTAAACTTAAAATCAAAATATCTACCAATTTACATTACTTTCTACATAAGTCTAACATTATGATGATGACTACAAATATGTAAATAATTAACTCAATTAATGTTAATGTATAAAATAGCATTGTCTAATATAACTGTTAAAGAGTATATATTAGCCTATTTAGTTAATAGGTTGATTAGTTAGTGGGCCTTTAGTGCCTCATCCCATTTAGATTACTTGAGTCCCAAGTCTCAGGGTTTCTCCCTTGCTCCTATATATAGGATAGGGTTGTACCTGTATTATTCATCTAATCTAATAGAATCAGTTCAATACAATATTCTTTCACAATAACTATTGCATAATAATATACTATATAATAACAATATCTTGTTGTATTAAAATATATAGAACATGGTCATTTTCCTTATATAAACAATATGATGTTTTATAGAACCGCTTACCCGCATACCCATACCGCATACCTGCTATCATTGCAGGTACGGGTATGGTGCGAGTCTGGGTTTTATATTATGTGGGTCTAGAACCGAAACCGGACCTGCTAAATTAGATGGGTATATGTATGGGTATGGTCAGACCTGCACCATACCCGCACCGCTTACACCCCTTCTTATTTTTATCTCAATTTTCATCTTTTTAGACTAGTTTGGTTCGGCCCTATTTGGGCCGATCGAAGGAGTGTGGCCCATCCACCAATCCTTCTTCTCCTAACCCTAATAGACACCTTCTCCAGGTTGTTGGATCGTGCCATGAATATCTGATGGTTGTTGTGCTTTCTCCAACCTTGGTCCATATCATGTGTCCCTAAACTGTAGAAGAGCTTTTTGAACACCCAATCCCCTATATTCTCAAAGCCTTGAGCAAGATTGGCTAGTTCAAGCTCGTTGTTTATTTGTTCCCCTTTCCCCCCTTGTTTTTAGTCTCCCACATAGTCTGGAACTCAACTTCTCTTCTTCTTCTTCTTGTCCTAGCCCAGTCATGGCATCCTCTACCCATGGTAGCTTAAGATATATGCCTAAAGGCCTCCTTGCGACCCTCTAAGAGTGTCTCTTTGTCCGTGGAGCACCTGTGAGCTTGGGAGTCTTACTTTCAGGTGCCGTCTTCATCCCGGAATGTGAAAACCACCTTCTCTAATGAGAAGTGTAGCTGCAATGCCACTGACCCTTCTCAAGGGTCATTTGTAATGACAATGAGGTTGGTGACTGTTGATCCATGTCAAAGGAAGTTAGAAGGCCCAAATCCAACAACCACAAGTCATTGAGCTCCCTCTCTGGTACCCCCTTGCTAGTAGGCCAGTCAAAGGTAGCCTTGGACCAAGGCTCACTAGCTACCTCTGCGTGGCCCAAGGGTTAAAAAGATATGAATCCGCTTGTCCAAAATTTTTTTTGAGTGTTCGTGTTTACCACACAATCATTAGAGGTCAACCAATGTAATGGCAACACCCAATGATTTTTCCTGAAGTTTTTATGTGAGTATTAAAAAATTCATAACTTCCTACTCCTTTGTCCAAATGTGACTATCCAAATATATCAAATTTTGCTGCGCAAAAAGATCTACACAATGGACTAGGTTTCAGACCCTAATCCATAGTTTCTTTCCCTAAAAGTTAATAATGTTAGTAATGTTGAGTATGTTTAATGTATGATCATGATAAAGCTTGGATAGTTAATGCACCTATTCCATTCTAAACACCAAAATAGTAACTTGTTTACACTTTTATAATCTTTGATGGTCCTTTTCGCCATTCTTTACTTTATTTTACACCTCTGAACATATAGGACTTTTCCCTAAATTTCTAATCTTGTTTTCAATTCTAGACTCACATTAATCATGATAATCAATAACTTTTTGCTTCTGCATGACATTAAGATAAACCCTACTCCCTTTTGCTCTTGCCTTAGTCCAAATGTCTTTTATGCATGTATGTGATGTCTTATGATGATGCATGATTATACCCTAATCAAATGATGTGTTTGACCTATTTAATGCATCCAACCCCTATTGGAAGTTTGAAATTAGTAAGTTTATGATATCATGTGACCTGAATGCCTAATTACCATCAATATTGGGAAATACGAGACTCATATGGCATCACAACCTACTTTAATTGCCTAATGTGACATATATCCCTTGAATTACATTTCTTATTCCTTTATCTTGATAATGTCCCAAATCTTATGTCCTCCCCTCTCAAATTATGTAATAGTATATCCCTTACAATTTGTTTGATGTGAATATCCCACATATTCCATATGTTGTTTCCTAATGATATAAGTCAAATATGTTGACATTTTGAATGCATGTTGATAATGTTGAAATTATATGAACCTAAACATAGGTGACCATCCACATATCTTGAAGATGTGTTAGTCTTATCCTTATCATGGTGACCTAATATCATATCTTAGTGGAACTTAATATCTCGGTCAACCTTTTTCTTGGTTGCCCTATTATGATTTAGTTGACCTTAAATGCATATAAAAGACTAAAACCTTGAAATAATAATAGAAAATTACTGGAACCACATAATGACTTCAAACTTGGACCACACCTTCTTGATGGACCCTTATTAGTAAAAGGTCATCAAATATGCTAATATCCAACCTTAAAGTTAATTTGACCAAACCCCTAATAATTGACCTAATAAATAAGTAACATGTTGAACCTTTTCTATGATGGGTTATGTTTTTAATCAGGTAATTGCTTGCGATCTAGTTGGTCAAGGATTGGTTAAGAACCTTCAAACTCATGTATGAGGGTTTAATAATTATACAATTATGGTTTTCTTTATTGAATGATTGATATGTATGTATGCTTGTTTACTTGCACATATTGCCATGTAATATTGTCATATTGTACTCATTGTTTTGTCTTGTTGAATTCATAACTTGAACTCATGATATAGATATCCTTTATAAAAATTTTCAAATAGCTTTTTATCAATGAATTTGGTTTCTGAGGTTTGACATATAGAAATAGTGTAGTTAATGTCCTTGAGCCTTAGGCACCTTCACATACTCTGTTTGATAGGTAGTTGGTGAAAACCTAATGATATATTAAATTTTTGGTATAGTGTGGTAAAATGACTAAAAACATGATTTTTTTTGTTTTTCTTACTAATAACTCTTTTTCCCATTGGTCATTTTCATATGAAAATCTTCTCAAATTATGAAAACCTTAGATATATGTATCTTTCAGTCATGTACTCAACACTTTTTGTGTTATTACACTTGTTTTTCATATGTTATATATCCAAAGATACTTTGGGATAAGTAATCTTGTGAGAAAATATTCAAGTTGTACCTAATGTAAGATCTTAGTTTAGTGTACTTGAACAAACTTGTATAATTTTTGCTTAAATGTGTAATTGTAAGTTTGTTGCAAAAGATTTTGTAATTATATTATAAATGTTGACAATTGAGAATTTTTGGTGTACACATCTAGTTAATTGTGCATGTATGCTAAGATTTTACACTTCCAGATTTGATCTTTGATATTAACATCCTAGGGATGGAGGCTCAGGTCCTTTCACCATTAACTTTCTAGTCATTTGGAGTTTGGAATCAGGTAATAAATGGTTCCATGATAGATGGTATCAAGGAATGAATAATATGTACACCACACATTGTCTCACATGAAACACAAATTATCCTCAACCTTAAATATAAACCCTATATACTTATTAAGTTTTCCTTTTTGAACTAAGTTAACTTTTAGGCTAAAACCAAATGTTCTAGAATGAGGCGTAGACTTATCTGATTTTGAAACATTTCTTTTCTCATCCTTCTGATTTGTAGTATGGGATGGGGGTTTAGGAAGATTATAAGAGGGAGATCATATAGATGAAAACCCTGAGCATATGTTAACACCCATGTGCTTGGGGTAGATACACAAGTGCATACCATTTTCTTGCTAATTCTATAGGTGTCACAACACTAGACGGCCTATTGAGTGTAGTAACTTGCTTTTAATATGATTTTATGTGAATGGAGTATGGTTGTTTCCATCACACATATCAAAATTGGATGAAACTTATTTCTAGTATTAGTATATGTACATATGAAAATGTTACCACATGTAGACCATACATGAGTGTACATGAAACCTAAGAGAAAGAGATGTAAAATAAATCTAGATTAGAGTGTTTAGATGATAGTTGTGGTCTCTAGAATGGTATAGAGACTTGATAAGGGATAGGCTAGTAGGTATACTAGATGATATAAGTTCTATGTTTATGATATGAATTTGTTTATTTTAGAGGATTCAAATATGTTTGGATGACATGAGTTGAGTTTGACCATGAAACCCTAGCTAAGTCTAGTACCAGGTATTGTACATATGTTTTGCGGATGTTCTACACTAACTAGTGGGTTGGCATGCTTGAATGTGCCTAGACTTGTATATGTTGAGATATGGTTTATGAGATATGGTTTTGGACCTAAATGGGTCTCAATCTATATACATCGAAGGACCTCTAGCATGGGACATATGATAAGGGTGAATTCCAGAGTGAGTGGACTTGAAATGGGAGAAGGTAAGAGTACCTACCCTCCAAGGTAGGTGGAATATTGAAATACATGAGAAATAAAATACATGGCGATGAGTCCCTAGCTATATAATATTTGAGTTTATGAGTTGAATCCTCTAGTGTGTGCTTCCTTCGATGACGTTGACCATATATTTCTAAGAATAGATTTAACCACAGGGAAAGAGGCTTATATATATGTGTGTGTGTGTTTTCCATCTAGGTGAGGGAGATGTTTTGAAACCCTTGATGAAGTATACAATGTGTAATCAGCATGATAAACCTTATACTCTAGTTAGTGGTTCCATGTGAAGCAATTGAGTGGTTGTCCTTGTTTTTGAAAGATGGGTAGAATTTTGGTATGGGTATAAGTTGGTGGTTAGCACGTTTTCACTCACATGGACGAGTCTTAGCTTGAGTGGATCCGAATTGTGAAGCTCTTTTAAATAAAAGTTGGATATTTACAAAACCTTGATGTTGATACTAATGTGTTCCTCAAACAATACTCAATATGTGAAAGACATTCACTTGAGCTAAAACTTTATATATTATAAGCTTGACCTAATATGACACCATACCATGCATGGATGATATAAGTTAAAAAATTTGAGCTTGATATGACGTTGCCTTGTGATTTTAGATTGAATATCATGAAATATAAATGCTTAATTTCAGATCCAAAATGAAGTATAATGAACACAATTGGTAATAGTTGGCAGAATCTTGAGGGAAATATAAACCATGCATGTAATTTTGACTTGATAAGGAATTATAAGGGTGATTTAACCATAATTGGAAGTCTTGATAACGAACATGATGACATGGATTTTAATTACACATCTTGAGCTTGTATGAATACATAAACAAAGACCCTAATGATATGGAGATAAGGGTGCAAACCCTAGTGCATTAATATATGACATGTTACGAAATGACAACAAGTAGTGCTCAAATGTTATACATTAGGATGGGTACACCCTTGGTTATTTCAAATAATATGAAAACAAACTAAGTATGCACCACATGGGCATGTATGACTTGGCACTTAGAGTGGGTATCCCAAATGTAGTGTACTTTGGTTATGACCTATGTGCATGATTTTGGATAAATTTGAGGATAACATTTCCTTTAAGAAGGGAAGGATGTGACAAATTGACTTTGTCTCTCTTCTTATGTACACCTTCTATCTCTATTAGTGACCCATATCACTCAATCTGATTTAATTACATGATTTGAGTGATTTGATGCTTAATTGTAGCCACATTGCTCTTAAGTTCCAATATATGACATAGATTTTCAATATAGACCTACATTCCAAGCTCTTAATGCATCACCCTATTTCAAGTGAAATTGACCCTCATGAATATGGTCTTCTTGATCAGTTATATAATGTTGTCGAGGATTCAATTATGAACCACAATGCAAAAGTCACCTCAATAAGAGATATATATCTCGAGTTATGTCCTTGTAAAGTTTGTCTTTTTGATTTCTTTAGCTCGAATTTAATCTTTTTAGGCTGGGTTTGGGGCGACCGCGCTTGGGCCCATCAAGGGCGTGCAACCTAGCCTCCACCCCTTTCTCCAATAACCCTAATTGACACCTTCTCCAGGACGTTAAATTGTGCCACAAAAATGTGAGGACTATTGAGCTTTCTCCTACCTTGGTACGTACCCAACATGCCTGCCCTGTAGCATTGCTTTTTGAACCCGATCCCTTTTATTCTCAATGCCTTGGACAAGATTTTCTAGATAAAACTCCTTTTTTCTTATTTCCCCTTCTTTCCCCCTTATTTTTGCTCACCCTCGTACCCTAGAACTCACCTTTTCTTCTTCTTGTTCGATCCCATCCATGGTGGCCATCATCTATGGTGAATAGAGATCTTTGTGGAGCTCTTGTGAGCTTGGGTAACTCACTTTCAAGTTTTATCTACACCTTAGACCATGAAAACTACATTTTCCGCTTAGCAGTGTTGCTATGACATCACCCTTCTCGCGGCTAGCGTGCAATGAAGATGACGACTAGTGACCGCAAATCCATGTCAAAGGTGATCCACATAACTGGTTTTAACAGTCGAAAGTCACAAATCTCCTCCTCTTGCACCCCTTTGTTGGTGGGCCGTTCAAAAACAACCTTGTAGTGTGGCCCACTAGATGCCTCTGTATGGCCCAAGGGTGTCGTTGCACTACCTGTCTAGGACAACAAAGATCAATTAGTGAAATCACTAATACAGAAATGACGTATAACGTCACATTTGATGTCGTCAGTTGGTGCACAAAAACCGATGCCAATAGTCTAAGACGTAGGCTTATAAAGACAAATGACACCTATATGTGAGGGCCGACTGATTTACAAAAGACACGGGTATCACTTTTGTTTAACGTCGGTGTTTAATAAACAAAACTGACGTCCAAAATCACCCATGAAATACAATTTTTCAGCGAAAAAATTTTGCCTCCAAAAATTTTAAATTCAGCATCGGTTATGTAAAGTCCGACGACACATGTTCCGTGCCAAGCCTCGTGAAAGTTTTTATCCCCTCATTTGTCGTCGGGTTTTGTTAAAGAATTGATGACTAAATATCATTCACGAGGCAAAAATCATTCCCTTATTTATCGTCAGTTTTGGAGGAATAATCGACACATAAGTGTTATCTTAGTAGCACCCCCACGAGCCAGACTCTTCCCCTTTGCTGTTTAGTTCCCGATCTTCTCCCGCCTAGCTAGGTCTGGCAATTTTTCTGCCTCCTCCCCTTCTCTTCTCACCGCCTCCGTGCACCTCCACTACGAGCTTGAAGCTGCTCGCCACCTCTGTGCACCGCCATGATGAGCTTGAAGCTGCTCCCACCTCCGTGTGCCGCCACGACAAGCTTGAAGCTACTCACACCAAAGCTGTTGCTGTTGTCCAGTCGCCGACCGCTACCACCTACTCCCGTTGCCGCCACCACCTGCTCCATGCGGAGTGAGGAGCCTTCCTCTAGCCGCCTTCATCTGCTCCAGTCACCACCATTGACCACCGCCTACACCTCCTCTGCTTCACCTCCAACGTCGCCCACCTTCACCTCTAGCCCGACGACCTCCACCTCCGGTCGCCGCCACCACAGCCTGCTCGATCCACCAGTGCAGTGAGTGGTTTAATCAGTACTAGATTTGAACTTAGGCGTAATAATGCCACCATATAGTGGATTACTATTGATTAATGATGCATTAATGAACTTAATTAATTAGATTTGCACTTAGTTTCTCTAAGATTGTGTAGTTGATTAATATTGAATTAGAGTTTAGTAATGAATGAATAAACACAAAATGGAAGAATGAATTAAATTAATTGATGATGATGATGATGATGATGATGATGATGATGATGATGGATGAGATGATGACGATGAGGATGCTGATGGTGGGGCTGATGATGATGATGATGATTGATGATGATGATGAGGATGATGATGATAATGACCACCACCACCACCACCACCACCACCACCACCACCACCACCACCACCACCATCAATTATTTCTCTGTCATGAATATGAAATAACCCATGTTGTTGTCTGTTGTTAGTACTTACATTTATATTACTTTTTCTCAATATTTTACATTGTTGTAGGCATAATGGCTTGGGCCTCTACCCCAATGTTACTATTCCCTATTGAAGAACAGTTTGACATCATTCTAGATGATCGTTCATTAGCACAACTGACTATACCTAAACATTGGTGTTATCTAAATGGAAGAAGCTACTGGTGAAGTGACCCTAAATTTTGGGACTTCAACATATGTTATCAAGGTTAAGTATGATGTTGACAGAAATCTTGTATCCACATCCAGTTGGTGTGAGTGGGTTAGGAAGATGCTATTGGGCCGTAGTGATAGGCTTTATCTTCATCCGGTTGGCCATAATACCATCAAGGTTTGGATAACCAACATCAACAATGAGGCGCCCGATCATCTGGTCCGATTTGAGTACTCGACAGGGGATAACACATATTTGGACTCATTAGATGAGGAGAGCACACCCAATTTCTCTTCTATTCCTACTATTGGTACCGTCCATTTCCCTATCACCATTAGTTCAAAATCATCTAACAACGATGAGCTCCGCGACACAGCAAAATCAACAAAGTAGGTCCAAGCAACAAATTTACTTTCCCGTCTTATGCACATGTTTAGGGGTACAACAAGCCTCTTGTTTAGTTACTGTCATGTCATTGTCTAAACTTTGTTGTCATAATTAGTATTTTGATAACATGTTCAACTTTGAAAGACTTATATATAATGTCTAAATGATTTTTTTTGAATTGTCTTATCTATATACATGTGTTGTGAAGATGGAATGAATGAATGTTTCTGTGTGTGAATATGAAAAGAGATGAAATGAATGGAACTGCATGTTGGTAAATGTGTGTGAATATGAAATGGAGGAATGAAATGGAACTACAGGTTTCTACATGTGTGTGATGAATCATATTTGAAATTAAATGTGCTTATACATGTGTGTGAATCACATGATTATAATGTACATCTTGTTAATATTTGCAGGTTTGTGGCCTGTTGTTGGCTGGAATCAAAGGATGTTGTAAACCTATAGTTCATAATTGAACTGTAGGTTCTGCATCCTACTGACCAGCTAGATAGCAGGCCTAGGAGCTGATAAGAAAAGAAAAAAAACATTGGCGTCGGTTAAAAACCAACAACCGACAACAAATGCTTAATTGTGTCGGTTGTTGGTTAGAAACCAACACCTATGGTCCGACTGCTGGCGCTTTTGGGTTGTAATCGGGAATGGATTTGTGTCATCGGTTATGTAAATGACGCTGAAGGAGTCTACTTTTAGTGTCACCCACTTGGGTGTCGCTTCAAAACCAACGACAAAAGTCTTACTTAACCGACGCTAAAGGTGTTATCTGTACTAGTGAATGGTAACACCAAATGCCTTTTTCCTAAAATTTTGAATATTCATAACAATCATAACTTCATACTCTCTTATCAAATGTGAATCCAATACACCAAGTTGATCAACTCAAAAAGATCTACACAATGGACTAGGTTGTAGATCCTTATTCCTTCGTTTGTTTCCATGCTTCCTTAAAAGTTGTTAACTTTGGTCATGTTGAATACATTTAATGCATGATCATGATAAATCTTGGATATTTAATGCACCTCAATCCATCTAATCACAAAAAAAACAACTTTTTTTACACTTTTGAACTCTTTGAGGGTTCTTATCACCATTATTGTACTTTGTTTAACTTATATGTATATATGACTAGTTATGCGGCATAAATGATGGACTTTGCCCTAAATTGCATATCTTGTTTCTAAATGACATCAAAATCAACCTAATCCTGAAAATCGGTAACTTTGTGCCTCTTCATGACACGAATATCAATCTTAAACCTTTTTTTCTTGTCTTAGGCCATATGTATTTATATGCATGTATATGACACCTTATGATGACAGATGCTTGTACCCTAATCAAATGATGTGTTTGTCCTAATTAAACCATACAACACCTATTATATATTTAATATCAGTAATTTTATGAAACCTTGTACCTAAATGCCTAATTTCCATCTCTCTTGGGCAATGTGGGACTCATATGGCATCACAACATACTTTAATTGGCTAATGTGACATATATGACTTGAATTGTCTTTCTTATGCCTTGATCTTGATATAGTCCCAAATCTTATGTCCTATCTTATCAAATCATGGAATAATCTATCCCTTATGATCCCCTTGATGTAGATGTCCCATCTAATCCTTATGTTGTTTCTTAATGACACAAGTCAAATATGCTGGTATTTTGAATGCATGTTGGTAATGTCGAGATCATATGACCTAGACTTATGTGACCACCCACCTATCTTAGGATGTGTTAATGTTATCCTCATCTTGCTGATATAATATCATATCTTACTGGAACTCCATGTCTTGATGAACCTTTGTCGTGGTTTCCCTATTATGAGTATTTTGATCTTAAATGCATTTAAGTGACTTAAACCTTGAAATAATCATAGAAATTGAATGGAATCTTGAAACGACTTGAGACTTAGACCCACTTCTTCTTGATGAACCCTAAATAAGTAAAGGATCATTAAATATGCTAATAACCAATCTTGAACCTAATTTAACCAAAACCCTAATAATGGACCTAATAATAAGTAATATGTTGAACCTTGCTTATGATGTGTTAAGTTCTTAATCAGGTGGTTTCTTGAGATCAAGTTGGTCAAGAATAGGTTAATAACCTATGAACTTAGTTATCTAGAATTATATAGTTAAATGATTATGGTTTTCTCTATTGAATGATTGATATTTATGTATGCATGTTTACTTGAATATATTGCCATGTAGTATTTTAGTATTGTACTTAATGGTTTGTCTCATTGATTTTATAACTTGAACACATAATATAGATTTTCATTATACAAAGTTTTGAAATAAGATTTTCTCAATAAATTCGATCATATGAGATCCCACACATAGAAATAGGTCAACTAATGGATTTGAGCGTAGGCACCCTTTTGGAACCCTTCCAATGAGAAGTTAGTCCTTATAATAGATGATATTGTTGGTATAATGGAGTAAAATGGCTAAAACATGGATTTTCATTTTGCTATGTATATACTATTATTTCTCTTGTTTGATTACTTTTAAAAATCTTTTCAAATTATGAAAAGCCTAAATGTATGTATCTTTCTGCTATGTACTCAATACCTAGTGTGTTTATACACTTGTTTCTCTTATGTTTTAGGTTCAGATATAGCTTGGGAGAAGTTGTCTTATGAGAAAGTATTTAGGTTGTACCTATTGTAAGATATTAGATTAGTCTACATTGTTAGAGTTGTATAATCTTCCCTTAAATGTGTAATTGTGAATTTATAATAAAAGATGTTGTAAGAATATTATACAATAGCAAAGGCCCCAAAAACTAAGGCAAAACCTAGATTTAGAGAAACTAATAGTGGGATCGATGGTAGGATAAGAGCATTATGACGGAGATGAGGACAATTTGAGCTCATTCTTCAACGATGAACCTACCAAAGACCCCCACCCCTTTACCTAGGAAACTAAACCACAAGGCCATGACTCCACCTCTCCCTTGCAAAATGGCAAGAATGGACATGATGACCGTGTCAAGGATTTCCCACATGGATGTCAATGTCCTTGCATATGGCCTATATGATAGTCTTACTGGGGCAAACATCTTATAAAACAATAAAGGAAGAATCCTGACACGATAACTCTTCAGGGGGAGCTTGAGGAAGAAGGCCTTTAAAGTGCTATACACAACTGCACTTGAAGAATTTTTACAACCTGAAAAGATCCATACAGTCTCCAACGACACTTCTATCCTGTCAAAATTCCATTTTGAAAAGATATATTGATTCTCCATCGGACAGAGAACTTCAAGAATAAGTAAATAGATAACAAACAAGATTCATCATGTTGTCGTATAGAACAAAGAAACATTGGCTTCTAATGGTGGCAAGCCTATACAAAAGGCTCATGGTAATATATAATTAGTGTGTAGAGGAACTAAAGTGAAATGCAATGGTCCTTCATGACGTAGAGGCATGTGAAGTCCAAAAGATACCAATAAGAGTCCAACACGCAATACATAAGGCTTTGGCTTCAAGCAGTAGAAAAAGTTTGTAATAGCACGAAATTCCACCAAGAACAATTTGGATTTGGGGTATGTTCTTTCATCATGTCAAGATTAATGGAGGCTGTAGATATAGGGATTCCATTTGAAGATCTAGTTATGGAATATTTGCACATATTGCATGGCATATACGTAGTGGAGGTCATCTAAGATTGATATTTCTTTAGCGATCTTGTGATGCCTCCAGAAGTAGTGTCACATAGGCTTTACATGGGCGCGCCTCTCCCTGAAAAGTAACCCTAGAGGGAGATTAGGAAAGAGTTGTGGCTGTACCCATCTAAAAATGAGAGGGCATTAGTATGGAATAATGGATGGGATACTATAGAGCAACAAAAACATCATGAACGGTAGCCCAAGGACACAATAGTAGAGTAGCAAGGATGCAAAGAAGAAAATTAGAAAACAAAAAAGAGTGCAGAAACAACCCCTCTAAAAGTTATTCTACAACATTTTTTGTCATAAACACAGTTGTGAAACAAGCTATAGTAGTAGACCAACCAGAGGAGGGGGAGATAGCTGACAAAGTCATCCCATACCAAATTCAAAGACAACACTTTTCTAGAAGTAAGATTGAGGGACCAATCAGGACTATCATAGCAACTTTCTCTAACTTTGATATATGGGCATGTGAAAGTCTATCACAAGAATACTTGGACATGCTCATGGACAAACTCAAGGAAGATGATAATCTCAGGGATACCATCTTTAAGAGTGATGGAATCTGTGTCTTGAAATATGACATTTGAAATACACTAAATGTGGATGGCTAGATGTTAGTAAGCATAATGACTGGAGGGCCACAGTCAGGGAACTGCTCAAGAAGTAGCTCAGAGTGTTCATCGACACATTTGATGATATGTATGCCCGATATTTTAGGGTTTTTACCGGACATACCCACCTTGAGATTGACACATGGAACCATGAATGGTAGTCAGAGTAATCTCTCATAGTGATGGTGGTTCTTAGGCTTGAAGTGACTACACTCATCACATGTCATTTGGTATGCTTTGACATCATCCACCGTGAACCTGAATAAGGGTTGCCATAAAGGTGGTGATGGGTGCGTAGAATACACACATTGCATACTACTACAAGAGTACATCCTTCACAATAAGAGTATGAGAGAGAAGTAGATATTGATAAAATGCCTACAAGACTCTAGACGCTCTTGGGAGGTTAATGTCGAGGCAGTAACAATGGTCCTACATAATATCTCTGATGTTGCTTATGCACTGAAGAAGTACAAAAATATGATGAAGTTATAGAGTGTCAACGATGTCATGTGTAGAAGAGATAATCAAGTTTATCCAATATAAGGGCAAGTGATATCAGTTCATACCAGGAAAAGACTCCAAGAAGCCACATTTCTATAATATAAGCCCTCATCAACTTCATCAGTCTAACGATTGTGGCTTCTACTACCAAAGTTGGATGTAAGCTCAAGGCTTGAGGAGGGATAGAGTCATAAGTCTACAACACAAAAATACCATCCTCTTTGTGGGACTCTACACTTATTAGGTGTGGTGTACCCTACTTTTAGAATATGCTAGTCTATCTTTGAATCCTCATGCATTGTTTATTTTTGTGATGTTATTAATGTGACATCATTATGGCAAGGGTATATTTTTGTGAATCATCTACTTTGTAAATGAATGTCTCATCTAATTGACTTGATATTTATCTTGAATTACTCTCTCTTATATCTCTTAAGTGTTCATATTCTCTTATTTAAAACTTCTTAAGTTGTAAACCTTTTCCTGAAATAATGTCCGTAGTTTATTATATGCTCACACTAATATTTACATTGAATTGCTATTTTATCTTTGGCTTGCTTGCTTCTGGGTGTTGCCTTCAACCCACCCGAGAGTAGTTAGGCTAGTGAAGGATGACCTTGGTGAACTGGTACTAGGAGTTTAGTATGGAGGATAATCTAAGATGGCCAGGTTGCCCACTACAACTGGTCCTTTGGTGTAAAATAAGCTTGTAACTTCCCATGTATGTCATGCCACCTTGATGGGTTAGGAATAATGTGAATATATACCTTTATGACTTTGTAATAGTTATGATTTATTCCTATTCAATGTAATCCTTTTGTTTTGTTTATCATTGTGTTTCAGAAATGAAAAATTTACCACCTTCCTTCATACTTTTTGTATGTTTGGTTTGAGTGAGTTTATTTCTCAAATAAGTAAAGAGTTTCCCTCTCACATCCCACTCCTTACAAGATGGTATCATAGCTTAAGCAGTCAGTAAGTATGACTATTTCAAGATATCCTAATATGTTTCCTATATATATACCTTGAGTAGCTAATAAGTTTATTCTTGAAAGACTTTTGAGAATTTCACCCAAAGTCATGGTGTGTTGATAAGTGTTCTAATCCCTACACAAACTAGTATTTACTAGTGCCTCCTATAAAACTCTAACCCCAATCTAATGTGGTTGAAAGAAAAGTTAGGAATGAAGTGTCACACTTAAGATGGTTGACTTGCCTCCTCCTTCTCTGAAAATCCAAGGCTTCAAGTGGAAATATGTGCATGAAATCACAAAAGATGGACACGACATTGTCTCTTCATTCTTATAAAGTCTTTCAGGGTCTTCTAATGTACGCTTACCTATAGAATGGTTTGAAGACCATCTCATTATTCCTTATACTCCATAGGTTGCTTCACACCCTACCCGGTTAAAGGGCTTCCCTTTGTTTGCAAGTCTTTGTCATTGAATGGGGGTAGGGTGGGCAAACAACCCCTTTTAAATTTGTAAATTTGAGGAGCATACTGAAAAAAATGGTACCCCCTCATTCTTTCCGTTTTGAAAAGAATTTAATGTACCTTACCCCTCATCATGGTGAACCTCTCCTTGTGACTGAGATGAGGTAGAAGTGTATTCTTTGTCTATTAGCTATGGGACTTCCTAAATCAAACTAAAATTGCAGTTTATCAACCACTCACAAGACCACCCAATATTCACTGGGCTCCCAAAGATAATCCACCCAACCCTTCATCAACCTATTCAAGGGGAAAATCCATGATGTCTTCAAGTAAGACAAATGAACTTGATTCTCAAGAAGGCTACTTCTCTTCTTGAACTAGGGTTGAGAAGGGTCATCCGTTATGAAAAAAACTTTCCACTAAGTGGATATGTGGAAGTATGTTTTGTTGGTGCCCAAATTTGACACATAAAAATAGATGGGTGATCATGCATGCCTAACCTTACATTCAGGCACATACCTATTTTTCCTTTTATAGCAAGATGTAGTATTATGACCACTACATACCACACCATTGTGGGGCTCATTGGAGTGTCGAGTATGATTCTTCTACCAATTTGATATTGTTGTAATCAAGATGCAACAAATCTACACTCTAAACTACTTTTTTAGTTGATACCCTACCTATGGTAAACTGTGATTGCTCCAAACTATGTTTGGGTATGTATCCTAGTGTTCTCAATGAGATTTTTATGCTAGGACCAATTATGATGAGGTTGAAGTTAGTGTGTGGGAGTTGTTGTAACCTATCATGATCTAGTATAGATAGATCTAACATAAATGAAAATCATGTAATAGGAAATCTAGCTCTAAGATATAATCTAGAGGTGTTAGGTAAGTCCCTTTAGATGCTTGGAGATGTAAACCCTTTTGGTGGAAGTGTGAGATGGTGAAAAACTTGGCTATGTAGTTTAACTTTGTGAGTTGGCTTCCATTAATTTTGATGCCATTTTCATATTTACATTGTAATATTTCCCTCATAAACATAATTTCATTATTATTCAATGTGTTGAAAGATTTTATTTATTTATTTTATCAATGGTTTCATAAACCAAATCATCGTGATAAGTAGTTTAAGTAATGAGAAGACCCTTAGATATGAACCCCCTAACTTTTTAGGTCGACCATGGAACCCTAGATTTAGCGTAGAATAGTTATGGGTAAGAAGTTTTGTACACAGTTGACTTACCCCCTTGCTACCTCTAGGGTGGTGCATTGGGATATAGAATGATCCTTTTAAGGGGTGGAGTCCCACACCCTTTAGACTTTGAGAGTAGAATCCCATTTAAGGATTCTTGGGCATAAACACATTATCTAACTCATGATTTATTCCGTAAGTAATAAACACATAGATAAACTATCACCTAATTAGAATAATTGAGTATGCATTGCTAGTGTATCATCATGGATCTTAGGTAAACAACTGTAACATTTTTTATGAAAGAATAATGTCGGTAAATGGTGCTTAGGCTAACCTAGTTACAAGTTGTTAATGAATGACTCAATACCCTAAGTTATGGTTTATTGGATTTTGAGGATGAAATATTCCGTAAGGGTGGAGTTTTGTAACATATAGAAAATAAACTAAACCCTAACCATGACCCTCTTATACATTTTCCTCTTGGAATTAGTTCTAATTCCTTTTTCCTTGACTTAGATGGTGCAAGGGATACATTAGGTGATTAACGACAAAGTATTTATGCTAAATTTCAAATATTAGTTGGCCATGATACAATTGGTTCACTTAGCATTTTGGTCAGGGTTTAGAGTGAAAACTCACAACTCAATATGATTTAGACTTTATCAAGGACTCTATAACTTTCCTAGATTTAGGCGATTAGAAAAATTATTACAAATATGACTCCTAAATACTTAAAGAAAAATAGTTAAATGGAATTAGACTTGGGGCACAAGATGCAAAATAAAAAACTATGAGTCATATAATGTGGGAAGTAGTGAGAGAACATGAATCTATCCTTTTTAGTTGTCTTTACAAGTGGATATTTATATTATTGGAACATTTAACTTAAGTTGGAAAAATAAGTTGTCATTATCTCAATGAAAATATATGGAACTATGGGTGTTTAGAGTGAGAATGAGGAAGTTTAGAAAAGATAAGATAGGATATACCTCCGCAATGAGTAAATAATCTTAGATTGAGCATAATTTCCAACTATGGTATATAAAAGAGAATACTACTAATATTTATTTATGGAATACGAATAAATTTTCATATGTTAAAATATCTAAAAGTAGTTTCAAAAGAGGAAGTGCATGTGTTTTTCGGATTCTATGTGTACAAATTAGGCTAGGTGTCAATTTCACCTTATAAGGATCATATTTGTTGTTGTGAATAGAATAGAGAAGAAAAATGGAAAGTAGATAAATTTGTTTGATTTAAATCAATTTCTTTCTCAAATTTATCATACTGACATAGTCTGATTCCTGGTTTTCAAATCTTTGGTTATGTGTCAAGCTCTATGATTTTCTAGAGCATGTTACAAAGGCACCCACTTTCTCTCCTACCTTGGACCAGTTCACTCCTTTTACACACAAAGTACATTCTCTCTGTAATTTCTCACTTCATTCTTCATCTGTTTCCAAGATTTTTTCACTATTGCTTTCCTTATAAGATTCTACCCTCTTGATCCCAACTTTCCATGAATATTCTTCACCTAAAAAATCCCTAACTTGATCCTTACTGCCTTTCCACCATATGTGCAAACTCCGACAACTACCTATATAAAAAGAGATTTTGAGAAAATTTGTTCCCCCAAGAATCATATAACACAACAAATTTCCCATGAAGATTCATCGATAACCCAAACCAAGATTAGGGAAACCCTCAGTAGAAGTCTCTAGAGACTGCCTACACCTTGACCTATGCCAGTATAGGTAAACTAGCTTATCCCCACTCGACATCTGTCAATCCTTATACCACTGAGTTTGTTGTGAAAAGGTCGAGTTTAATAGCTATTTTTTTGGTCTTAATGGTGTTTACCTCACAATCCTTCTCTGAATCCTGGCTGACTTATCAAAGGGTCTTCACTTGCTTGTCCCTCTCATCTCGGTGAAGACAAGAAGTAGAAGAAGCATGTTCCTTCTATTGTTGCTCATGATATAGCACAAGACAATAATGATTCTACTTGGTGTTTTTCCCAAACTACCATTTTGTGAATTAGTATTCTGCCACAATGCGTAGGGATCTCTTGGTCTTTCTACCTGGATTTTTAGTTGAGGCTCCAAGATTTTTTGTTTTGAGTTCACAGTTCTACCCCAGTTACGCCTAAGGTATTATTTCATGATGCAGGGGTATGATTGTCTTTTCCCTTGGTTTTTATTTGATAAAGTCCAAAAAATGGTCTATCTTCCAAAAATCATAAGTAAATATTTGTAAGCTATATATATATATATGTGTGTGTGTGTGTGTGTATGTGTGTGTGTGTGTGTGTGTTTTCAAAATTTGAAAGATGTGATCTTTCCTTTGGTATGGTTTTCCTAAACCTATTGGGTTTGAAAGTCATTTTTATAATTTCCCATAAATATATTAATCTTATAAAACCCATAACTAAATGTTTTTTATTCATACATTTATAATAAAATATGATATGAATCGTAAAAAATGAGAGTAATTGTTTGGTGTGGTTTTTAGATTTTAGATTGAAGATTTCCAAGAATCTTATTTAATGAATACATGAACCCTAATTTGTGATATAAGAATTTAGGTGTGGATACCCTAAGTGGTGTGTAGTTTTAGTCTTTATATGTAGGATCAAGATTAAGGTATGTTTATCTATCTATATTTGTTTGAGTACTATAATGATGACTAAACCCTACTTCCCATATGAGGCATATTTGACTTGTGAATACAATTGAGTATCTTTATCTCTTTGGAAACTACCTTTCTTTTGTGAACATCTCTCTGATTTGTTATTGATGATATGATCATGAAACATTGATGGTCCTCTGACCTAAGTCTATTTTTTTTAAGGACGTTGTCATCCTCTTTACTTGAACACAGTTGAGAATGATTATACTTATAATATTTCCTATCCATTTGCATGTGTGATTGACTGGTCATGGCTATAAGTAGAGACGTCATTTGTTATTAGACATTGAGTTTTTAGTCTTTCTGTCAAAGCATTGAGGTTTTAGTCCTCCTGTAATATATCTTAGGTATTGAGGTTATAGTCCTCCTATCATGCACACTGAGGTTTTAGTCCTCCTACTAATACAGTGAAGTTTGGTCCTCCTGAAATATATCTTGGGCACTGAGGTTATAGTCCTCTCACCATGCATTAAGGTTTTAGTTCTCCCATGACTTTATATTTATTTGGCACTGAGATTTTAGTCCTCATGTCCCTTGATATGGAACTTATGGGTTCCTACCCTACATTTAAAATGTGCTAGTTTATATTTCAAATCCACATGAACTGATCAATTTGTGATGCTATCAATGTGAGATAATTATGGAAAGAACCTCTTTTTGTGAATCATCTGCTTCAAAGATAAATGCCTAATCTACTTGAATTGATTTTTATACAGAGTGTTGATATTCTCTTATTTAGAACTTCTTAAGTTGTACACCTTTTCCTAAAATAATGCCCATTAATTTATTATTGGCACAAACTCATTTTTATATTGAATTTATACTTTATCTTTGACTTTCCCTCATCTAGGTGTTGCCTTCAACCCACCCAGGAGTAGGCGGGCTAGTGGAGGATGACCTTGGTGAACTTGAACTAGGAGCTTAGTTTGAAGGATAACTTGGGATGACCAGGTTGCCCACTGCAACTAGTCATTTGGTGTAAAATAATCTTGTAACTTCCCATGTATGACATGCCACCTTGATAGGTGAGGAACAATGTGATTGTATACCCATGTGATCTTTGTGATAGTTATTATTGCTTCTGTTGAAATGTAATCCTTTTGTTTTGCATATCATTCTATTTGAGAAATGAAAAATTTACCACCTTCCTTCATACTTATAGTATGTTTTGTTTGAGTGGATTTATTCCTCAAGTAATTAAGGAGTGGATCCCCTTCTAATTTCCACTCCTTATAAACAACAATGTACATTTTCAAGAATGCGGATTGATATCTTTCTCATATTGGGTTCTTTGATGAATGGAATCGGCTAGATTCCATTGAGGGAGGACTAAGCCTTTATATAAATATTTAATGCCTCTCTATCCATAACCAAGAGGCATGGAGGTTATTTTATCTATACACTAAACCCCCAATCGATGCACACTTTCAAGAAAAACACATAATAAATATATTTCTATTTATTTTGGGGCATACTAAAATGGATAATTAACATTTTCTCGCTTGGCCCAAAATGTTATAGGAAGAACATTAACAATTTTTCATTGATGGTCAACATAAACAATTTCATATATGAGAGTAAGGTATGAGTCATAGTGGTTGATACCCAATAAATAAGTAGACTCATCTATGAACAACAAAATCTAAACATCTTATATGTTGTGGTATAAAACTTATTAAGAGGTTGACCTAAATCCTAATCCTTGGTCCAACTTTATGTCAGAACTGACATCCTATTGTGACTAGTATAAGAATAGAAATAGTGAGTGATGTATGTGATCTAATAATAAATACATTGTCAAATAACATTGATCATTACACATCAAATGACTTTGTCAGGCCCATATTCTTTATTTGATATGTATACAATCATGGAGGTTGCCCTTTTGTAAGAGGATCTGAAATCATATATTGCATACCAATGCGATCATTGGTTATCATCCTATTGTCAACTCGCTCATTAACAACATATAGATTTACATCTAGGTATCTACATGCAATAGTTCTTTTATTATTATTGGCAAAAGTGACTACACCTTCATTATTAGAGTATATATGTACTATCTTATTAATTGAATCAACAACGTAAAGATCTTATACCATACTCGTAAGCCATATCACCTGTGATGATGTTTCATGGCATGTTATAAGCTCGAATTCCATGGTAGATGAAGCCATAGTATTTTTCTTTACACACCTCCATGACACAACACCACCAGGTAGTGGGAAGATATGACACATAGACCTCTTATTGTGTAGACACCTAGCAAAATTTGTGTCTGAATATCATGTAACCTTAAGGCAGTTTGTTCTTCTTTATTTAAGCATGCTATACTTTGTTCCTTGCTGGTAGAACATCATGTTCTTCACAAATATCTAATGGTCAACGTCTGTATTACTTTGGTAACAGTCAAGTATTCCGGTACAAAAGGCAATGTTTGGTTGCATGTATATCTAGAAATATTGTAGCTCCCAACTGTAGATGTGCAAGGTATCTCCTCATCTCATTCCTTTTAATAATACTACTTGGGCACTACTTAGATTTAAACTTATCTCCTTAAACTATAGGTGTAGGCCCAAGTGAACAATTTTACATTCAAAATTTCTCTAAAACTTGAGATATATAGGCCTTTTGAGATATTCCAAGTATGTCTTAGCTCTCTCTCATTGAATCTCTATGTCAAGTACATATGTGGCTTCCTCCATATCTTTCATCTCAAAATCAAATGAAATAAATTTCTTAGTTTCATGTAATATGACAAAGTTATTACTTGCAAGTATGATGTCATCCACATAAAAAATCAAGATTATAAACTTATTCTCGATCAAAATATTGGGTTTAAACCCAAAAGTTGATATGATGGTGTTAAATCTTAGGCACCATTCTCGGGATGCCTATTTAAGACCATAAATTGATTTCTTTAATTACAACCAATATGACTTACTTTCATTAATCAAATCTTAATTAATGAAATATTAGAGGTGAGTAGGTTGAAACACTTTGTCCTCTAGTGTCTTGACCATGTGCATATGTGACTTAGGTCTTTTGACCTAGATAAGGATAAGGAAGTGTCTCGATCGAGACAAGCAGATGGAAGTGTCTCGACCAAGACAAGGTGATAACCGACCTAGTTGGTCGCGACTCTTTTACTAGACAAACATGAACATTTCATATAGTTCATGTGAGTGGAGGAAAGTATATTTCTTTAAAGGACATGTGACCCTTGGTGATATATTATGTTGACACCTCAAAATCTCTCACTTCCCTCCTCCTTTGGGTATATAACCCATTCTCTTCACAAGAAATCAATCTTTTAGGCTCTACACTCTTTCTTCTTCCTTTGGATTGTCCTTGGACTTCGGGAGCAAGAGAGGTCAGATCTTGAAGATTGGGTGACCGATCTACCATGCTTGAGGAAGATCTTGTGCTAGATCAACATGTAGGTGGTGATTTTGTGGAGATTTCTTTTCTTGCTAAGTGATTTTCTTCCTTGGATCACATTTTCTTTTCTGAAATCCACATCATCTTATTCTTCCTCCTTGGTTCTAGACTATAGACTATCCATGGTGGCCTTCTTTAGAGAAACTCCTCTTCACAAAGGCCTTAGACTATGTTTTGACGTGGTGGTAACTAGTGAGAGGATTATTTCATCTCTTTCCCCTTTCTTTCCTTAGTTTGGCCTAGATCTGTTTTCCCTATTTCTTGAACTCCCATGTGATCATGGTTTTCTTCTTCTTGGAGGCAATCCTTTGGCTGAAGATTTGAAGCTTGAGATCTTAGGAGATAATTTATCTTCAAAATAGACGGGTTATATAACCTTTCTCCGCATCTATTATTGGCATCTTAAACCTAATATTGTTACTGTTGTTCCATATATTAAAAGCATGTTCTTTATGATATGAGAATTATGAAGCTAAGGGTCCATATTGTAGTATTCTTGAATGGATTATTCTTGTTATAAACCCGAAATCTCGTGTACCCGATTTTGTGGTAAATGGAAGATTGATGTGTATTCTTTAGATCTTGATCTTTGGAACCAAGTTTGAAGTGAAATCCTCTAGAGATGTTATTGAGGGATTGAAATCCCATAAGTGATGTGACATTGTTGATGACCTTGTGAATATCAGTATTACCAGTGCCATATGATGATGGGATAACTTCTTACTTAATATGTTTTATATCTTTTAAAGTTGTAATCAATCCTTGATTTTGTAGAGTTTGTTTAGGGTTTATGCGTTGTAACTTGATAGATGCATTAAAAGATACCCAATTGGAATATCAAATCAAGTGAAACCCTAATCATGTAGTTTCCACGTACCATATATCCATCTTTAGGTCAATAACTAGTTGGATGGTGAAACAACTAGCTCCTATGGGAAACTTAGAGTGCATATTATTGAATATGTAGGGTACCAATGGAGATAACTCCATGTATCCTTAAATTTTTAATAGTGGTATATTGTTTATTATTGAATGGCCATGTATGAGCATTATCTCTAGTGTTATTCCATGTACCAACATAGACTAGTTGTTTTACAGGACCATATCATTGACTATGAGTTGTTGTCTCTACAGGAAAATAGCATTGACTATAAGTTATTGTCTTTGTAGTTGGACTATATGTCACTGCATTGCAGACTCGAACTGATAGAGTAGTGTTGGTGATGATCATGGAGTTCGGCTCTTCCATTGATCTTGTATGGTACTAATTTTGACTTAACAACAGTCGGTTGAATTTGAGTGGTACGCCTCAAATCCTCATGGAAAATAATAACAGTGATAATACAACCATGTAGCATATTTGCTTAGGGTCAAATAAGAATCACACTGGATGACTCCATGCATTATTTCTTGTATTTTTTAGTTTATAACAGTCATATATGTTCTTGATATTCCTTTTAAAAGTATAAATTGTTCTGCTATTCACGTGTAAGTGCTTAGACTACTCAATAGTAATACCTACTTTATTATATAACAATACTTATAATAGATTTTGTCCAAGAGTTACATCTCTCACTGCACTACTATAGAAATGGCTTATAACATCACATTTACAGGCATCAGTTATATACAAGAAACCGACACCTAAACCCTACAACGTCGGTTTATTACAAAAACCGATATCTATCTGTGAAGAGCGGCCAAACACGAGTATCACTTTTTATTTAGCGTCAGTTCGTAACCGACGCCTAAAATCGACGCCAAATCTAAATTTTCCAATGGAAAAAATTACCTCCAAAATTTAACATAGTTAACAAAACAACCGACGACTAAAGGTTTTTTGTGAGACATAAATTGGGACCATTTTTATCGTCGCTTTTTTTGCAATAACCGACACCAATGTATTTTCACGTGCTGTCCCCGTGAAAATTTTCACCCCCTTTGGCGTCAGTTTTCTATGGCAACTGACAACTATGGTCAGAATTCGAGAACATTTTGTTTTTGTCGGAATATGTAGATAGACATCAGGTTTTCTAGTAGAAACTGACGACTATAATTGAGCATAGGTGTTAGTGTTTTGTGGTAACTGACGCCTATTGTTATAAGTGTCGGTTGGTTTTAATAACCGACATCGATTGTTAACTTAATAGCACCCGCGCGAAGCAGACTCTTCCCCTTTCTCTCTATTTCATTGCAATCGAACGTCGATTTTAGGGTTTGGCGATTCTGCCCCTGCTCCCTCCTCCTTGTACGCCACCACCGAACGCTCCCTGCTACTCTCTGCTCGCCGCCTTTGTGCCGGTAATTCTCTTTGATCTCCACCGCCGCCGCCCTTCTCCTTGCTCTCCGCCTCCTCCGCTATTCCTTCTGTGCTCGCCGGCCAGCTGCCTGCTCACCACCGCCCTTCTTTCCTTACTCACTCGCCGACTTCCTACTCGCCGCTCTTCCGTGCTCGCCTGCCCTCTCAGCTTCCACGTGCACCCCTCCATCTTGCCCTCTCTCGCTGCTCCAGAGCAAGACGCCTGGATGGGATCAAACAGAGGTAAACATCTCCAAAAACCCTCTGTCTCTCCCTCTCTCCCTGCTCCAGAGCAAGACGCTCGACTTTCCAATGATGATGTCTATTTCCCCTAATTGTGTTCATATCTTCTCTGAATCCCTATTTTATTACAATGCTTGATATTTAATCACATATACTTAATCAACATTCCTACTTGTATGATCCTAGTGATTAAAAGCACTCTTTCCTAGTACCTCAGTAACTAATGTTCCCTTGAGATGAGTGTTAATTGATCTAGCTTGCTTACTTTCCTTCTAATGCCATCTTTTATGTGCTATGACCCACTAGTCACCTTTAGAGTATTAAAATGATGCAACTTGTACACTTGTTAAGTTTGAATCTATAAATCCCATGAAATGATATCACCCCACAAAATCAGTAGTCAATATTACGTCTTATACACTCTAGAATCAAGATCTAATACTCTTATTAGGGCTGTCAATGGGGGAGGGTAAGGTCTTACCCTTACCCTCTTTGGGTAGCGGGCAAGGGTAAGGGTAATTATCCTTCTCAGCAATCCCCTTACCCTTACCCTCTTCTCCATAGGGTAAACAGGGAGGGTAAAGGGTAAGCAGATAATTTTGACAAAAAAGAATTTTATACACATTGTGTGTTGAATTTTAATAATTTTATAACTAAATTATTGATAACAACATATAAAACATTATATCCAATTCAAAATCATATGTTTCTCCGTGTAAAGTTAAGTCAATTCACACAATAACAATTTTTTATGCATAATTTATTTCCTTTGCATAAGTATGCATAACAAATAAGTATTTCACCAACACCTCATTTTCCGCAAGTTATATATGTTTTTCTCTCAACAAGAAAGTATTACAAGCACAACACCAAGTCATTTTCCAATGATAGAATAAAGTATTAGGGTTAAACATTTACATACAAACCCCTTTAGAATATTTATATTTGTGTAACCTTTATATCATGTGCGGGTAAAAGGGTATGGATAATGTCTATACCTTACCCTCCCCTTATAGTATAGCGGGGAAACAGGGAATAGGTAAACGGATAAAGGGTAATAAAAATATTTACCCTTACCCTAACCCTCCAGGGTATGGGTAAGGGTAAACGGATAATATCCTCCCCATTGACAACCCTAACTCTTATGCTATTTTAACACCATGAGACCTCTTTTGCTCATTCTAGTGGATTATTATGACCTATGATGACCTAACATGAAACCATGCTCTTAATGATATGATTTTGTTGGCCTAGAAATGCGTCCAAGATTTACTAATTAGGAGTAAATCTTGGATAGTCCCCTGTTTGGGACCGTTCTTGAACACCTAATTTCACTTAGGATGTAAGTGTATAATGTGTATTGGGTTTTCAAGAAAACTTCGGTAGCACTTCCCCGTTTGTTCTCTAAGTACATATGTACTTAGAGAACAACAGAGAAATGCTGCCGAAATTTTCTTGAAAACCCAATACACATTGTACACTTACTAGTGAGATTAGGTGTTCAAGAATGGGATAGGTGGTACACATTTATTATATATAAGAATGACAACACATGTATTTGTTGGCCTAGAAACCTGTCCGAGATTTACTCATTAGGAGTAAATCTTGGATAGTCCCCAGTTTGGGACTATTCTTGAACACCTAATCTCACTTAGGATGTAAGTGTATAATGTGTATTTGGTTTTCAAGAAAATTTTGGTAGCATTTCCCCATTTGAAAACCCAATACACATTACACACTTACTAGTGAGATTAGGTGTTCAAGAATGTGATAGGTGGTACACATTAATTATATATAAGACCTTAAACCCTAAAGTTTTAACCATGCATAAACTCTAATCTGTTAACCCTAGACCCTAATCTTGTTCTAATATATACTTGTTTTCTCTTTGATCATAGAATGGATAGATCATGGATGTCCATTCCAAATCGCTGCACCCCAGAGTTTATTTCTGGTCTTGATCAGTTTATTAGATTTTTCGAGGAACATAGGAAACAACCTGGAGATAGGTTCTACCCTCCATGTAGGTATTACGGTAACAACTTGAAAGTCAGCACTGGTGATGAAATCAAAAGTCATGTCATGTGCAACAGGATTGTACAAGGCTATACAGAATGGCACTGGCATGGAGAGATTTCAAATCTGAAATTAGTGGATGTCGATAGCCGTTCTTATGTGGAAGAAGAAATTGCCTCTAATGACGTAGATGTAAACGAACCTGTTCCAATAGACATCATTGATGTGATGCTGGATAGTTGTGGGGTAGAGCACACCGATCCACCTCCCATGTTTAGAAACATTGTGCATGATGTTGAGATACCATTATATACAGGTTGTAAGTTTATAAAACTTAGCATTGTGTTGAGATTGTATAAACTGAAAGCTAACAATTGATGGAGTGACAAAAGCTTCACATCATTGTTGTCTTTGTTGAAAGAAATTCTTCCTGAAGGAAACGAGCTTCCAATCTTAACATACCGGTTAAAGAAATTATTGTGCCCAATGGGAATGGAGGCCAAGAAGATACACATATGCCCGAATGATTGTGTATTATTTCAAAAGGACAATGTGGATTTGAAATATTTTCTGAATTATGGTGCGTCAAGGTATAAATTGATGACTTCGGGGGAGTCCAAAACTGGTTCTCCTGCCAAGGTGATGTGGTATCTACCTATAATACCACGGTTTCAACGCTTGTTTTCCAATCCTATAGATGCGAAGAATTTGAGGTGGCATGCAAATTTTAAGAAAAAGAATGATGGGTTCCTACGACATGCGTCTGATTCCCCACAATGGAAGAAGATTGATTTATTGTACCCTGAATTCAGTGAAGAAGATAGGAATCTAAGACTTGGGCTTTGTACAGATGGGATGAATCTGTATGGGACATTGAGCAGCCAACATAGCACTTGGTCAGTTATGCTTGTTATATACAATCTTCCTCCCTGGTTGTGTATGAAAAATAAGTACGTTATGCTGTCATTATTGATATCAGGCCCTAAACAACATGGAAATGATATCGACATTTATCTTGAACCTATGATTGATGACTTGAAGAAGCTCTGGGGTGAAGGTGTGATGACCTATGATTCTTCATGAAGAGAGACATTTCGTTTGCACACTATGTTGTTTTGCACTGTGAATGACTTTCTAGCGTATAGGAATTTGTCTGGATATAGTGTCAAAGGATCTAAAGTGTGTCCTATATGTAAAGAGAACACTGATTCAATACGACTAAAACACGGTGGCAAGACTGTATATATTGGTCATCAAAGGTTTGTTCTAAAATTTCATCTGTATCGTAGGTTGCGCAAAGCTTTCAATGAACGGAATGAGGAACAAAGTGCACCTAAACCTATATCAGGGGAGGATGTTTATGAAAGAGTAAAAGGCATTGCCAATGAATTTGGTAAGAGATCACAATGTACGATGGAACACAGAGTGACAAGTCTTTATTCAAGAAGAAGTCAATATTTTGGGATCTTCCTTATTAGAGTTCTTTGACAATCATGCATTGTATCGATGTCATGCACGTTGAGAAAAATGTATGTGATAGCGTCATCTGTAATCTGTTGAATATACCAGGTAAGACTAAAGATGGGATAAAATTTGGAATGGATCTACGTGAAATGGGAATAAGGACAGAATTAACAGTAGTAGTTAGTAGCGATCAGAGAACATACTTACCTCCCACTTGTTACACGTTGTCTAGAAAGGAGAAGAAAGCTTTTTGTGAATGCTTCGTAAATGTTAAGGTGCCACAGGGTTACTCATCCAACATACGTACATTGGTATCAATGAAAGATCTGAAGTTGATAGGTTTTAAATCTCATGATTGTCACACTCTAATGCAATAAATATTGCCCGTGGCAATTTGATCTATATTGTCGAAGCATGTACGGTTTGCAATCACCATACTTTGTTTCTTTTTCAACAGTCTGTGCAGCAAAGTTATTGACCCTGATACTCTCGATAAATTACAAAGAGAAGTGATTGTTACCCTATGTCGACTTGAGATGTATTTTCCTCCTTCATTCTTTGATATCATGGTACATCTTGTTGTCCACTTGACTAGGGAAGTGAAAATGTTGGGGCCAATTTTCTTGCATTGGATGTATCCCTTGGAATGATACATGAGCATTTTTAAAGGTGATGTTCGAAATTGTTATCAGCCTAAAGGGAGTATTATTGAGGGTTATGTGGTGAGAGAGGTTATGGGATTTTGCAATGACTTTCTGAGTGGTAATGACGCTCCTGTGAATGACAAGAATATTAAGGAGCATTTTGGCAAAGGAATTTTGGGATCACGGGTGAAAGTAATCAGTCGCGAGTAGTTGGAGCAAGGTCACTTGTATATTTTACACAATATCAATGAAGTGAGTGTTTATATTGAGGAACATACCAATTTCATCAAGAGATAATATCCTCGATCCAATTCAATGTGGCTTGCTAGAGAGCATAAAAAGACATTTATTAAGTGGTTTGAAGATAAAGTCTTACATCAACTATCTCAAACACTAGATAATCTTACTGAAACCATCAAATGCCTCACCTTTAAACCAAAATTGAATGTTATGTCTTATGAAGGGTTTGACATAAATGGATTCTCATATTACACAAAGCGTCAAGATGATAAGAGTGTCGTCCAAAACAGTGGGGTCACCCTTCAAGCATCTTCATTGTTTTTTGCAAGTGCAAAGGATAAGAGTCCATGTGAAGCTAAAATGTCATATTACAGTGTCATTGAAGACATAAGGGAGTTTGACTATGTAGATTTCAGAATTCCGATCTTTAAATGTAATTGGGATGACAACAAAAAGGAGTTATAGTGGATGAATTGGGTTTCATGTTAGTGAACTTTGAAAAGATTGGCGAGAAGGGTGAACCATTCATATTGGCATCATAGGTGAAACAAGTATTTTATATCGATGATCCTGCAAATGATAAATGGTCAGTTGTTCTTCATGGTAAAAGACAATTCATTGAAGATCCTATAGATGAAGAAGAGTACTATGATAAGTATGATGACTCCAGTCCATTCTCAGTTGGGTTGCCAACACCACCAAACATTGAAGTTGGGGATCACAATGAATTGTATGTTCGTGGGGATCACAATGAAGGATTGTTAATTGATAAAAGATCACAATATTAGAGGCATGCATGTTTATATTTTTTATATGTTTTATTTTTCTGAATGTGAACTTTACAATGTGAATTACTTTACAATGTGAATGTGAAATTTACAATGTGAATTACTTTACAATGTGAAATTTATAATTTGAATATGAACTTTCAGATGGATGAGCATTCCCATGATGACCGTGCTGATGATCACCGTGAGGGTGAGGACGTGCATGTGTCGCCTGACAATGCAAGTTTTAAGAATATATCCATGAGGTTTCTATCTATAAGTTCATTTATAATTATATCATGTAAGTGTGTTTTTTTAATCAAATTTTAGGTTGGTGATGTACCCCCTGAAGAAATTACAGCACTTGATGAGTAGCAAAAGAAAATTGAGAAAGTGAGGGGCATCACAATGATGAACAAGTTACTATAGCAAAGGGGCAATGGATACAAATTGGCTTTTGATTTTGATCATGCAGGAAATTTATATGGAGTGAACCACAACTCATTTGTTTCATATCTTGGGGTTCTTACTCGCAACCATTGCAGTCCTAACCTAGAATCTTGGCATAAAGTTCCTAAGGGGAAGAAAGACCATATATGGAAGGAACTATGTGTGAGTTATTATTATTTATAATTCTATTTGTGTAGATTACTAATTTTCAAGATACTAGTTAATAGCAATTCTATTTAATTTGCAGAGCATATTTGATCTGGATGAAAAGCTACATCGTAAATGTGTGATGCAACACTGTGGGAGGGTCCTAAGGAACTATAGGACCAATCTCACCTGAGATTACATACATGATGCTAAGAAGAGGTTGTTTATTGATTTCCAATTCTAGACATTGATCACTATTTGACTAACTCTACACTAATAATTTTTGTTTGTATTCTCTTTAAAAAATAAATTTAGGCAGAAGGAAGACACAAAGAAATGGAACTACCTAGACCCCAAAGACTGGGAGGAGTTTGTTACCCAAAGAAAAATGGATGAATTCAAGGTATTAAGCGCCACTCCCAATTTAATTAATATACATTCTTATGTATTCGCCTATTCAAGATTAACCTTTAGTGTTACTAACCAAATCAATGTGCTAACTAACTAGGCTATCAACGATGCTCAACAGGAAATGCATGCACTGAATGTGCATGACCACACAATGGGTCCAAGAGGATATGCAGGCGTTAGCCAAAGACTACAGGCCGAGTCTGCTCAGCCTGCTGCTACTCAAGAGACTGCAGAGTCCTCTACGACTGCTCCTGTACCTCTGCCTCACCGTGCTATGTAGATAGCTGGGAGGCAAAATAAGAAGGGAGACATACCGAAGCCCGCAACTGCTGAGGGGGCTGCAAAAGTGGTAAAAATCAACTCTTAGAGCAATCGATCGATATTGATTATTGTTATGTTTACTTACTAATTTTTGTTGATGGTGATTATCCAGAGCTGCACGAGCAGAGGAAGGAAGGCAAGTTCATCCCTCAGGGCACACGGGATGAACTGACAGTTGCTTTGGGTAACCCAGAGCATCTTGGACATGTTAGGGGTGCAGGCGCTGGTATGGGCATCAAAGCGTTCTTTGGGCCATCCCAGCACAAACCTGTCCCAAAAGTGGGACTTTCACAAGCTGAGGTAACCTATTCTTATTTTTTAATGTTATTGTGAAAGGGAATTCAATAATCAGAATCTAGCGTTTCTTTTATCCATGTATAGGTAGATGCATTAATTGATAGGAGAGTCGAGGAAGCACTTGATAAGAGACTCCATGACGTAATTAGCAAGTGGCATGCATCTCAGATGGCCACTCAGACAGTAACTGTGACGTGTCACGCTTCTCCTACTACTCCTACTGCAGAGGTTGGGAGTAATCCTATAGACCCACCACCTACCACGTCGTCTGTAAGTATTTTTATGACATAGTAGCTAGTCTATTCAAGATGATATGTTTGTGTATATATGCATATAGCATTCTTTACATACATTTGTAGGGGTTGAATCCATGCTGACTAAAAAGTCAAAAATATATCATTATAGAGGCATCGATTTAGCCACCCCTTAAAGGGTGCATGTTTCATGGGTATCCAGTACCAGATGGTGTGGTACGCGTGAGCCTGATACATGTACTCCCTGAATGGAGGGATCTTGCACTGCCTCATGCACACCCAGGTGCTAAAACACTTGGTGAGGTAGTAGGCGGAGTGATACTGTGGCCCAAAGAGGATGTTCTCTATACTAATATTGAATGATAAATTTCCATTACGTTAATTTGTTAGTGTGTATATATGAGTCAATTGATCTGAAATTATATATACAGGTCAAAAAGACGAAACCCACTACATCTCGACCTCCACCTCCTTGACTACCAAGTTGGATTCCAAGGGACCTACATGCCTCGATAGGTCCTAATTGTAGGGGTGTGGCAATATGGATCGGCAAACATGATCTAAATTACCCTATAAATGTTACTATTCTGGAGGATGTTGTAGGTAAATCATACGATAACAATATATTTATACAAGTTTAGCATACATATTAATGCATATGTAATACAAGTTTTGCATACGTATTAATGCATAGGTATTAATGCAGGTCAATCATACAAAAACAAGATATTTATACAAGATATTTTGGAGTTGTTTCATTATGATTGGCTGAACACATCTATGATAGAGCTATGGATATGGTGAGATCTTGTTTATACATCCATATACCTTGTTTTATATACGGTGATCTGGTTTCTTATATATTAATGCATACGCAATACATGTTTTGCAGCCACTTACACACGATATGTACAAATTTTGGGTTTTCCCATGTGGGATTTTTGGTTCTATCTTTGATTAGTGTTGTAGATGCAGACCCTTCTTCAGTTACTTCATACTGCTGTGATGCTTTTCAATATTTTGGTAAAAATAATAAGACGGTGATAATAGCTCCATTCAATGTCGAGTAAGTTTAATTTGCTTATAATTTGGACTTCAACAAATTACATTTTTATTGTGGATTTTGAGTTATTAATTTTCTACTTTCTTGCCTGTAGTGGTAAACATTGGGAGTTACTAGTTATTGTCCCCAAGACGTTCACTGTCTATTATCTAGATCATGCGGGGAATGAGTTGAATACATTATATGGACATGCAATTAAAAGGCCATTATTCTCATGAGAAATTTCATGTTTTATATCCGTTAATATTTGTTACTACATTACTATTTAATTATGCAATTTAATGTGTTACATTAACATATGTAGGGCTTTACAAGAGTACAAAAAAGCTGGAGGAAAGGCCCCCAGGAAAAAGAATCTGTCACTAATTTGGGAGAATGTGAAAGTAATTTCCTGACTCTAATGTATATATTATTTATGTGAACTGTGCTTATTTGTATTTTTGAATATTTTGTATGTTTCAATTTATAGTGTGCTACACAAGACAACAGTTGGGCATGTGCCTACTATGTGATGCGATTTATGGACCTAATCATCAAACATGCCGTAATGGAAATCGATACGATACATCATATATTTTACATAGTCTCACTAGATAATATGAAATATATCAATCTTATTATATATCATTAATTATATATATACGTCATTCTCTTTGTAGGTCTTTAAAACTAACTTCAGCATAGGTGGAAATCTATTAGATGTACATACTCCCTATACAAGAGAGGAATTAGATACTATAAGAGAAGAATGGGCAAAATCCCTACAAAGAAAGGGAATTTTTAAATATAATTTTATTGACAATGATGACGATGATGAATAAAGAATAACTTTGTTCTCATAATTATTTTTGTGTGAATGTGAATGACTTTTTATGAATTGTCATATGTGTGAATGTGAATGTGAATGGCTTTTTCTAATCAATACATGAATGTTTCTACATGTGTCTGAATGTGAAAAAGATGAAATGAATGGAACTGAATGTGTATGTAAATAACTTTGTAGGTTTCTACATGTATATGATCAATACATGTGTCTGAATGTGAATAACTTTGTAGGTTTGTGGCATGTTGTATGGCTGATATCAATGGATGTTGTAAACCTGTAGTTCAGAACTGAACTGCAGGTTCTGTATCCTGCTGACCATCCATACAACGGGCCTGCAAACTGATATGAAAAAAATAAGCAAATAGACATCGGTTGTTTATAAACAGCCGACAACAAAATCATACGACGTCGGTTATTAGCAAAAAGCTGACGTCTTTATCCCGTCCTGGTGTCAGTTTTCAGTAAAAACTGACGCCTATTACCACGGTCGTGTTGGCCAGACACGGTCATGCTAGCAGTGATATGCCATCGATTTTATGCATTAAACCGATGACTTTATTAAGATATAGTGTCAGTTATATACAAGAACCGACGCCGATAGTGCCCTTGCTGACGCTTTATTGATGACGGGAAGGGTAATGGCATCGGTTCTTTTAATAATCGATGTCTATAACCACTCTATACTGTCAGTTTTCTTAAATAACTGACGCCTATAGTCCCTTTATTGGTGTATTTTTGGTGGCGGGAAGTGTTTTGGCATCAGTTAGGGAACCGACGCCGAAGGGGTCCACCTTTAGCGGCGCCCACTTGGGTTTTTCTTGGAAACCGACACTAAAGGCCTTAATTAACCGATGCTAAAGGCTTGTTCTATAGTAGTGCTGGGACTTTGGTCTCACTCCATGGGTTCCACATCTTTTTTTAGGTGGTCATGGACGAAGATGTCAAGATTGTGGTGTAGGTGTTGAGTGGCAAGGAGAGCAGTAGCTATCAGAAAGTTGGACATGCTACTAGTTAGAGTCTTGTAGTAACGTCCTATGTTTTGTCCATGTACTCTCAGGTCTTTGAGGATATTTTGTTGTTTTATATATCGACACATAGATTTTGTCTTTGTGCCATGAATGTATAGAAATAGCATGTAGAGTCTTGTAGTAGAGTATATAGGGACATAGGACTGGGCTTTGAGTATGCTCTGGTGTCCTCAGGTATATCTTATGGTCACTTCTTCTTATTCAGAAGAAGAAGAAGAGAAGAAAAGATGTCTGGAGAACATGAAGAGCATGTTGCTGAAAGCGGTGTAGCTATACCAGGAGGTGGTGCAAGGAGGCAAGAAAGGGTAGAAGTTGCACCAGAGATGTCTCAAGTCAACCCAACTGATGTAGCCAATCTTACATTCTAGTCCATGTTTGGACAATTCATGGCTACAATGACACACATGGCGGATAGGATGCTTGCAACCCAACCTAGGGCAACTATTCTGGGTGTTGAAACTCATGGGTCTGGAAAGACCTTTGAAAGGCTTCAACATGTAGGAGTGTTGGAGTATTTGGGAACATCTGATCCAATTGATGCATATGTGTGGTTGACTGAGCTGGAAAAGGCTTTTAAGATCCTCAACATCCCTGAATAGGATAAGGTGAAACATGTTCTATACTTGTTGAAAGGGAGTGTTGGACAATGGTGGTCCATAGAGGAAGAGAAAAGGTCGGGTGTTGAAATTACTTGGAAAGAATTCCGACGGGATTTTGTAAGTTGGTACTTTCTGGAGACTTACTTGGATGAGAAAATTTTGCAGTTTGAGAATACCTGGCAAGGATACATGTCGATCAGTGCTTATGAACCCAAGTTTATGGTGCTTCTAAGGTTTTGTCCGCATATGGCTGCAATGGACAAGGAGAGGATCAAGCACTTTGAGAAGGGTCTGAGTTCTAAGCTGACAACTCCAATATCATCTTTAGAGTATAGAGAAAGATGTTCCACTTTTGTGGAGTCAGTTAGGAGGGTGGAGAGGTCTATTCTGGAGAAGCGTGAAGAAAAGGCCAAGAAAAGGCACGTACAGTACCATGGACAATCATCTGGAGGCTTTAAGATGCCTAGGTACTCAACACCTCAGTCTCAACAGAGGGAAGTGACTCAGTCACATTGGAAATAATGCAGAGCAAAGGTCATAGTTTTCTACCTACATGATCTCATAGTGCCACGTCAATGTCTATGACAGGGCCATCTAGGAAGTTGAACAAGAGTAAAACCTATTTCAAGTGTGGATAGGTGGGGCATACTAAGTGTTATTGCCATATGAAGGATGAAGAGGTGACTCAACAGTCCAGATTGAGTTAGCAAGGGTCATAACAGTGACAATAGCACAGTGGTAGAGGACGTGGACTGGCGTGACAAGTAGGTTCTTTAGGACATGCTGGCAGAGGAAGAGGGCAACAACAGGTGATGACTTGAGTCTATGTGATGAGTCCACCAAAAGGAGTCATTAACCCTCAGGTCATGATAGGCCAGATGGAATTATTTCATTTTGATTTATCTTCTTCATGTTTTGTATCTGTTTTGATTGCGCAACACACTCCTTTATTACTAGACAAGTGATAGCTAGCTGTTTCTTACTTATTAATTATAGACAAGATAGTCTTCATCTAGAAACTCCTTTAGTTGGTTCCGCAGAGCTGCGGGAAGTGTGTCCATCATGTGTTCTTTCTTTTTTGGACGCATCATTCAAGTGGATCTCCTACCACTTGATATGCACAAATTTGATGTGATACTTAGGATATATACTTTAGAGAAGTATCATGTAATCTTGGTTTGTAGTTTCAAGGTGGCAATGTTTTTGGATGGTGATGTTTCATGGGTCTTCCAAGGTGATAGGAAGATTCTTTCGGCATGTCTAGTTTCAGCTATGAAAATAGAGAAGTGGATGAGACATGGTAGTGATGCATTTTTAGCACATGTGGTAGATACCAAGACAAAGAGTCCTAGTGTAATGACCACATTTGTGCTTAATTGGTAAACTAGGGTTTACCTGAATGATTGCATGCTTGATTAGATTGAATATCATTTCGACTTGATTAATGATAGTAGATCAATTGTGATGTTTCAAATCTAAGAAGAAACTCTAACTATGATTTTAGTTTGAAGAATTACGGTTTGAGAATTGTAAACCCTAATCGGAAAAAATTAGGGTTTTGATAGTACATGAATATGGAATTTGATCAGGATAACAGTGTGGTAAATGATTTTTCATATTTTCTACAAATTTATATTTAATTGAATTTTGGATATGATATGTATAACTCAATCATGAATATTGGAGAAAATTTTTAGAATATTTGAATGTTCTTTGAATGTGGTTCTCAGTCGAACTATACTTCCACCAAAATGCTGATAGAGTGCTTTTCAGTAGTGTAGTTTTTATTTTTAATTATATTTTGGTAACTCCAAATGATCTAAAATTTTAACTGAAGATCTGAAACTCAATCATAAATAATATGTAAAATTTCATAATTTTTGGATGTGTTTAGTCCTTATCAGTAGATGAATTATAGTAACTGACATTTCTGTAGAATTCTAGATAGCAGTTCACTAGTATATTTTTAATTATTTAATGGAAGCTTGGAATGATTTCAAATTTTAAATCAAGCTTTATAACTAAATTATACACGACATGATAAATTATCATAATTTTTGGAGAAGGTTAGATCTCTGAAATACACGAATTCATAGAAACCTTTTTATGACAAAAAAATCTACTGAAATAAGAAAAAGTTTAGTGAGGGGTCAATGTGCAATTAACTCAAGCAGCTCGATTGCTCTATATGGTCAACCTAAAACACAAAGAGCTCTCATAATTCGTGATTCAATCTAGAGAAACGAAATCCTATAGAGAGAGAGAGTTAGGGTTTGAGAGGAGAAATTGATGGAGATGCTGACCTAGGGTTTTGTGGTATGAGGAATGATGAAATCATGTAAGTTTAGCTTCTTTGCATAGACTTTAATGGTGAATCTTCTCTCACATGTCAAAATTCCATCCCTCCTCTGATTTGATCCAAAATGGTATCAAAACTTCCCCTTTTCTCACTGTTTCTTCATAATCCCTCATTTTTAGGGTTTCTGAGTTGAAAGAAAGTAGAATTGGGTGAATTGCTAGGGATTTGATATGGATTCGAGATTTTCAGATATGGGATATGTTTTAAAGGTGTTTTCACACCTTAGGGTGAGTGGGAACTTCCTTTAAACAGTATATTGCATGAAAATTGGTTAAATCAACTATAATCTTTAATTGCTTAGTATGCGACTACAAACCCTGAATTGTCTATTTGTTCTAAGTTGTTGCAAAATGATATGAAATGGATTATTCCTTTGTTTGAATGAATTTCAGATGATAAAATCATATTTGAAATGTATACAATGAATTCTAATGAGAATTCCCTAAGTATTCACAGAGGTTATAAGAGTAAACTGAAATATAGGGAATTTGTCCATGACTGAAATTTGTTGTATAAGTAAATAGAGAAAGTTGCTTATCTAGATCCCCTTGGTTTTGAATGATTATTTATCTAAATTCATAGTACATATATGTCAGCTACTATCTTGGATTTCATTTAAAGTGAGTACTGTCTGTTTGGTATCTCAGTGAAGAGGGTGAAACCCTAGATGCGAGGAAAGTTGGATATTTGCGAATAGATATCAAGAAATCCATTTGAAGGGATTTTCTTGACATGATAGACTTTATTTATTCAATGTTATTACTGATGCATGATATCCCAGTGAATGGCATGGAAACCAAATTCAGCTCAGTTCCAAGGTTTCATACATATATTGATTTTATATGATTTGTTGATAGTAGTCTTTATTCAGTGAATGCTTATGTCGCATGAAATCTTTATGGGAGCCATGGGAATAAGTTGTTGCCTAGTGAGAGGTGACAAGATGTGTGATGGCCTTGTGAGACATGAGAATACATCTACAACCAGTGAAATGAATACCTTGGTCTAAGGACCTAGAGGTAATGGTTACATGTTACAGAGGTAACAATGCTATGTGATGATCAAAGGGTTTGAATAACCAGATCCAGTAATTATGATAATGATGTGAAGGGATGAGAATTCCCAATAATGTGATAAGGGATTGAGATCCCAGGTATCATGTGTTGTAAAGATTTGAAAAGTAATGATAGATGTATTACACCTTTCTTTGTAGCATTTGTTGTGATTAAATGAAACCCTAAGAGTAGGGTGTTCAATGAATCAAGTATTGTGATATCAATGTTCTCAGTTATTATTAATAATTCTTGTCATGATAAGTAATTAACTCTTAATTGAGTTATGAGATGCACAACTCAAGATTTGGGTTGATATGCATGTTGTTTGAGAAATTACAGATAAGTTGCATGTGCTATTGACGATTACTCATATGTCAAGTAATTAACTCTTATCAGTGTAATAAGATGATAAATTGCATGATTCTAGTGTGTATGTGCCAAGTGGACATGTAATCTGTTTATTTATGAATTTTAGTCTGCCTGCATGTATAGTATGTTGATTACTCAGTATATTACAGTGTTTTTAATATACTGCTTTTCCAAGTTTAGAATGATATACATGTTGTATTTTAACTTCAAATAAGTAGATGCGACACCATAGAGATACCAGAGTCAAGTATAAGTAAGAGAAGGGTACAATGTAGAAAAGAGATTTCTAAGAATAATAAAATAATAGACTTAGGAGCCATAAACACCGTAGAACCCCTATGTGAGGTATGTGCCTTAGGGGTGAAATGACCTAACCCTGGCAACATCCAGTATACGAGGGTTGGAACATGCTATCAGGTGGCACAAGAGATGAAGGCCTAGTGGAAGTCTCCTTAAATTATAGTTTGCAATGTCCAACATCAACCAGAAGTCCTGGTAGCACTAGAGTATAGAAAAGCCAAGAGGTGGCTTGACTCTCCGCCTATGTGCTCAGGTTAGAGGAGGAGTCCAGTTTAGGCCAGAGAGCCATTTCCCTGTTGTAGACCAGGAGAGTAGTCAGACTTAGCATTTCCCAGGTGTGTCCGCTAAGTCTTGTACGGTGTGATCATAGTGCACTATGAGTCTTCATATGTAGAGTACACTTCATATGATCAGGGTATAGTAAAATGAATGAGAGGTCAAACAAGTGTGTACAATTATTCAATTATTCTTTGTATGTTTCTAAATTATTAGTTCTCTTTATGATCAATCAAGAATTTCATATATTGATTCACTCTTATAGATATTTAGAGTATCCTGCCATATTTATGATCGTCAATTATTAGACTCTTTAAAGCTTACTACTGTTATAATTGCTATCAATTGCTCAGAAGTATATCTGTAATTATATCAGTGCTCTAGACTATTTCTTTGAAGTACTCATTCACTGAGCGAGTAGGCTCACCCCTCTACTCACAATTTTTAGGGAAATCACATGGACTTGAAGAAGATATCATTGCATTAGAGTAGATCTGTCATAAGAGTTAAGTCTGAGTATAGTTAATTTTAGTCATTCCTTGTCACTCTAGGTCCTTGTAAAGAAATAAGAGAGAGTTGTAAATGATGATGTATGGCATTATTCCTCTTTTAGCAATATGTGTGAATCAGCAAGTCTTATGTGCTTAAAAGTATGAGGAACATAATGAATGTTCATACATGCATTTTTACTATTGAAATCATATTAGAGAAATAAATGTTTAGATTCCCTTGTAAAGTTGGTTTATGTGGTTCAATGTAAGAAAACAAAGAGTTTTGAAAGAGAAGAAAAAGTTAAGGGTGATCTTTGTATTATGTTAAATCCTCAATTTATGCCCTAATCTCATGATTAGTGGAAATTGTGAGATCGAGGTGTAACACCTAGTATTCAGGAAGTGTCAGTTGCATATAAGTTTGAGGATGTATTTCCTGATGAGTTTCCAGGTGTACCTCCTCATAGGGAGATTGATTTCGAGATTAATTTAGTTCTGGGTACTCAACCTATAGCACATACATTGTTTGGGATGGCACCATCAGAACTTAAGAAACAATTGCAAGAACTTCCTGACAAAGGTTTCATTAGACCGAGAACGTCTCCTTGGGGTGCCCTCATTCTATTTGTAAAGAAGAATGATGGACCAATGAGGTTATGTATTGACTATCGGCGGTTGAATAAGATGAAGATTAAGAATAAGTATCCATTGCCACATATAGATGATTTGTTTGATTAGTTAATAGGTTGCCATAGTATTTTCTAAAATAGACCTAAGGTCGGGTTATCATTAGTTGCGGATTAAGGCAGATGACGTACCAAAGTCAATCTTTAGGAAAAGGTATGGTCATTATGAGTTTGTGGTTATGCCATTTGGGCTAACCAATGCACCAACAATGTTTATGGATCTGATGAATAGGGTGTTTAGGCACTATCTAGATCAGTTTGTAGTTGTATTCATAGATGACATCTTGGTCTACTCTAGAGATAGCCAACAGTACTTACGTCAGGCTTTGACTTTGTTAAGGCAACACCAATTGTATGTGAAGTTCAATAAATGTGAGTCATGGCTTGAGGAAGTGGCTTTTCTAGGGAATGTAATATCTGTCAGGGGAGTCTATGTAGACACAAAGAAAGTAGATTCAGTGATGGAATGGGAAGACACCTATGAAGATTTGCAACTTTCTAGGGTTGGTTGGGTATTACAGGAGGTTCATTAAGAACTTTAGTGCAGTGGCATTACCCCTAACAAAGTTAACAAGGAAGGATTTGTTGTTTGTTTGGGATGACATATGACATCGATCTTTTATGATCCTAAAGGAGAGGTTAACAAGTGCACCAGTATTAGTGCTACGAGAGCAAGGAAAGGGTTATATTATCTTTTATGATGCATCCAAGAATGGTATGGGTTGTGTGCTTATGCAGGATAAGAACGTGATTTCTTTCTCTTCATGACATATTAAGAAACATGAGAACTACCCAACACACAATCTGAGTTAGCCGATGTGGTCCATGTCTTGAAGATATGAAGATACTACTTGTATGGTGAGAAGTGTCAGATTTTCAATGACCACAAGAACATGCAATATATCTTTTCAAAGTAGGAGTTGAACATGTGACAACGATACTGGATAGAGTTGATAAATGACTATGATTGTACCATAGGTTACCATCCAAGGAATGTGAATGTAGTAGCAAATGCTTTAAGTAGGAAATATTCTTAAGCATTATATGTTGATAAGGCACAGTTAAGTGCATTAGTGTGTCACAAGAGAGACATGTCAGTGTCTTTGTGGCATGAATGTAAAATTAGAAGTGTCTATGTTAGCAGGTTTGTTGGCACAACTATAAGTGAATCCGACTTTGAGTCAACAAATTAGATATGCATAGAAGAATGATATTGCGGTCCAAAAAATTTGGGAAAAATTATCCAGTGAGAAGCGTGATGGCCTCCATGAATCTGATGACAGAACAATGTGTTATCATGGAAGGACAGTTGTGCTAGATATAGATAATCTGAGGACGTTAGTTCTAGAGGAGGCTCACTCTTCTATGGATGTTATGCATCAATGTAGCACCAAGATGTATCATAATCTAAAAGATATGTATCGGTGGCCAGGATTAAAGCATGATGTAGTCAAATTTGTGGCTAAGTGTGCAGTATGTCAGCAGGTCAAAGTCGAACATCAGAAGCATGCATGGACTTTGTAACCATTGCCTATACCATAGTGGAAGTGGGATCATATCACAATGGAATTTGTGGTTGGACTTCCTAGAACAGCCAAAGGTCATGATTCCATCTGGGTAATAGTGGACAAGCTGACTAAGTCAATGCACTTTTTGTCAGTAAAGACGATGTATACAGCTGAGAAGCTTGCACATGTATATGTTGATGAGATAGTATGTTTACACGATATCCCAACTACTATAGTATCAGACAGAGGTCCACAGTTCACTAGTCACTTTTGGGAGCATTTGCATACATCAATGGGTACACAGTTGAGGTTCAATATTTTGTTCCATCCGTAGATAGATGGATAGTCTGAGAGGACAATATAGACATTGGAAGATCTATAGAGAGCATTTGTGTTGCAATTTTTGGGCAATTGGGATATACACATTAGTTTGATAGAGTTTGCCTACAATAATAAATTTTAGAGGAGCATCGATATGGCACCATATGAAGCATTGTATGGGAAAAATTTTAGATATCCTTTGTGTTGGTATGAGACAGGAGAATATCATCTTCTAGGTCCTGAAGTAGTACATAAAATGATAGAAAAAAGTCTGAAGGCAGCACATGAAAGAAAAAAGTCTTACACTAATAATTGTCGTAGACCTTTAGAGTTCCAAGTGGGAGACATGGTGTACCACAAATTCTCTCCTTGGAAAGGTGCTCTAAGGTTTGGGAAAAAGGGTAAGTTAGCTCCCATATATATGGGACCTTATCATGTAGTTGCACGTGTTAGAAAGGTGGCTTACAAGCTAGAGTTGGCACCTGAGTTATACAAGTTACATCATGTGTTTCATATCTCTATGTTGAGGAAGTGTCACACTGATATAGAGTTGACTCTTCAACCTATTGAGGTAGAGCTGGATAATGATATATCTTATGTGGAAGGTCTTGTTTACAGCATGGATAGAAGGATCAAAAAGTTGTTGAAGAAGGACATTGTGTTAGACAATGTTTTGTGGCATCATCGTGGTGTAGAAGAAGCCATGTGGGAGCTTGAGGATGAAATGCGGAAAAAGTATTCATCTCTTTTTGTGTAGGATTTTGAGGGTGACATCCCTATTAGGGGTTTTAGGTTGTAAGACCCCTGACCTAGTTTTATGCTTAATTATGACATGCTTATTTTCACTTTGATCCAATTTGATTGATGTTTGAGCTATCTTTGCTATATATATATATATGCTTATTTTGGACTAAATTGCAATCTACCCATAAGTGAGGGTTATCTTGGAAATTGTCACATGTTGAGAATGTTTCTTGTGCTTTAGCATCAGGAGAGAGAAGAAGATGCAATGGGACACCTTGTTTGAATCATGGTTAGCGATGTGACATCTCATGGTGATTCTAGGGTTTTTAGGGTTTGCATAGTTGATATAGTGATAATGCTAGGGTTGAGTGTTGCGACCCTATACCACTTTTGGTGAGGGTAGCGACCACAACACACCCCTTAGGTGTTGTTGTATTGACTGAGATGACCTAGAGGTGAGTAGGTCAAAACACTTTTTCCTCTAGTGTCTCGACCATGTGCATATGTGACCTAGACAAGGATAAGGAAGTGTCTCGACCGAGACAAGTAGATGGAAGTGTATCAATCGATACAAGGTGGTAACCGACCTAGTTGGTCGTGACACTTTTCCTAGATGTCATATATTGCATGTGAGTGGAGGAAAGGCTATTTCTTTGAAGGGCATGTGTCCCTTGGTGATGTATTATGTTGACACCTCAAAATATCTTACTTCCCTCCTCCTTTGGGTATATAACCCCTTCTCTTTGCAATCATTTTAGCCCTACACTCTCTCTTCTTCCTTTGGATCGTCCTTGGAGCTTTAGGAGAAAGAGAGTTTAGACCTTGAAGCTTGGGTGGCCGATCTACCTTGCTTGAGGAAGATATTGTGCTAGATCAACATCTTGGTGGTGATTTCGTGGAGATTTCTTCTCTTAGTAAGTGATCTTATTCTTTGGGTCACATTTTCTTTTCTAAGATCCCCATCATCTTATTCTTCCTCCTTGGACATAGATTGTGGACTATCCATGGTGGCCTTCTTGAGAGAAACTCCTCTTCACAAAGGCCTTAGACTATGTTTTGACATGGTGGTAACTAGTGAGAGGATGATGTTATCTCTTTCCCCTTTCTTTCCTTGGTTCGGCCAAGATTTGTTTTCCCTCTTTCTTGAACCCCCTTGTGATCATGGTTTTCTTCTTCTTAGAGGTGATCCTTTGGCCAAATATTTGAAGCTTGGTTGAAGCTTTTGGAGCTTGAGGTCTTAGGAGATAATTTTTCTTCAAAACGGGTGGGTTATATAACCTTTCTCCGCATCTATTATTGGAATCTTAAACCTAATATTTTTACTGTTGTTCCATATCTTAAAATCATGTTCTTTATGATATGAGAATGATGAAATTCAGGGTCCATATTGTAGTATTCTTGAATGGATTATTCTTGTTATAAACCCTGAATCCAGTGTACCTGATTTTGTGGTAAATGGAAGATTGATGTGTATTCTTTGGATCTTGATCTTTGGAACCAAGCTACTTTGCATATGGTTCATTTATACTTGAAGAATAGGAAGTTGTTGGTCTATTTATATGCATGAAAATCTGGGTTTTCTCTCTAATATAGTTCTTTGATGATCATCTATTACCCATGATCTAGGGTTTAACACATATCTTTATATAGAGATTTTCTCCTTAGTTGACATTTGATCTTCTTAGTTTGATCTATGTTCCAACCTTTCTTAGATCTTCTATGGTGTTGGGCATGTGGTCGAGACGTCCTTAGGTCTTCCATCATGGTTGACACACTTGAAGTGGGTCATTTCGACCTCAACACCCCCTAAACCTAAGGGTGGTCGCTACACTGGTAACACAACATTGTTGCATGGTCTCCCAGCCTATTGGCCGATGTTGCGACTAAGTTTGGATAAGTTTGATGGTCAAGCCCCTTATTCAGTTTGTGTGAGGGTCATAACCAGTGAAGGGTAAGTTGGTTACGATCATGATACCAAAGGGTTAAAGTCATAACATCTTGTGACTGTTGGATCAACACTCTGTTGTATCTCAGTCGTGACGCAACATGTGGTGTGAGGGTTGTGACCTCCTTGGTGGAGTTTTGGTCACGACGTCCCGTTGCATGCTTCCTAGAGTCGCAGTCATGATGCCCTGACAAGGTGATGTTAGGATTTTAACACCAAGGGTCAAGACAATATGGAAGTGTCTCCATTGAAATAGTTGGTATATGAGGGGTCCAGACATATGTAAAGGATGGATGAGACCATGTGTAGTGTCTCAGTCGTGACTTGTGTTATGAGTGGTCGAGACACATGTGTGTGGGGGTGGTCGAGACACCTATATATAAGTATGTACATGGTCATTAAATAGTGTAGTGTTCTGCATAAGATGTTGTGATTATGAATGGTTAATCATTAAAAATAGTGCTTAACACTAGTACTCTCCAATAATGTGGGAGGTGATGAAATTAGGGTTTAGAGGTGGCATGATGTTATGAAGCCCTAATCGACTATATATGAACCCTAACCCTAATCTTGTGACAATGTGATGAATGTTCTCTCTCTATTTGAAGATTATTATTTTGTGATTGTGTTTTTCTCTCTCCTACTTATGTAATACTAATTTGCAGGTGAGATGTGTAGCATAGATATGTGAATGATATGGTGAACCCTATACAATACAGGGTGGTGATTATGAGCATTATTGAGCTATGATATGATATTGAATGTACATGGATCAGGTGATTGGGTCTAATCACCTGACAAGTTCCTTGAACATAGTTTGAAGTGAAATCCTCTAGAGATGTGATTTAGGGATTGAAATCCATAAGTGATGTGACATTGTTGATGACCTTGTGAATGGAAGTTTTACTAGTAACACATGATGATGAGACAACTTCTCACTTAATACGTTTTATATATTATGAAGTTGTAATAAGTTAATATCTTTGTAGTTGGACTATATGTCATTGTGTTGCAGACTCGAACTGATCGAGTAGTGTTTGTGATGATCATGGAGTCCTCTCTTCCATTGATCTTGTATGGTAATGATTTTGACTTAGTAGTGGTTGGTTGGATTTGAGTGTTACGTCTCAAATCCTCATGGAATATAATAACAATGATCATATAGTTGTGTAGCATATTTGCTTAGGTCCAAATATGAATCACATTGGATGACCCCATGCCTTATTTCTTGTATTGTTTAGTTTATAACAGTTTTACATGATCTTTATATTCCTTTTAAAGTATAAATTGTTCTACTATTCGATTGTAATTGCTTAGACTGCTCAATAGTAATACATCACTTATAATAGATGTTGGAAAAGAATTATATCTCTCGTTGGGACTTTGGTCTCACTCTGTGGGTTCCACAACTTTTTTAAGTGGTCATTGACGAAGAGGTCAAGGTCGTGGTGTAGGTGTTGAGCAGCAGGGAGAGCAATAGCTATCAAAAGGTTGGGCATGCTACTAGTTAGAGTCTTGTAGTAGAGTCCTATGTGATGTCATGCATGTACTCTCAGGTCTTTGGGGAGATTTTGTTGTTTTATATATCGAATCATAGACTTTGGCTTTGTGCCATGAATGTATAGAAATAGCATGTACATATGAACATTTGTAATATGTAACAAGTTTGGCTTGATAGCCTTTGAACTTGGTACGTAACATATTTTGGCAAATACGGAATACAGACAGTCTGAGTTGAAGGCTTGTTTATAAAATACTTCTGCTTGAGATATTGAATTGCAAATGGTTTTAATTTACCATGTTTGTAGTAATATTATTGATAGTGGTAATTCCGTACTTTGTTCTGAGTAATCTTGCTTTGTGTGGAAAAGGGTGTCACATTTTGGTTGGTATCATAACTATAGGTTTGATGAGTCTACAAGGACATAGGACTAGGGTTTGATTCGGTTCTAGTGTCCTCCATTATATCTTATGGCCACTTCTTCTTATGCAGAAGAAGAAAAAGAAGAAGAAGAAGAAGAAGAGAAGAAAAGATGTCTAGAGAACATGGAGAACATGTTACTGAAAGTGGTGTAGCTGGATTAGGAGGTGGTGCAAGGAGGAAAGAAAGGGCGGAAGTTGTGCCAGAGATGCCTCAAGTCAACCCAGCTGATGTAGCCAATCATGCATTCCAGTCCATGTTTGGACAATTCTTGGCTACAATAAAACACATGGTGGACATGATGGCTGCAACCCAACCTAGGGAAACTGTTCCCGGTGCTGAAACTCATGGGTCTAGGAAGACTTTTGAAAAACTTCAACATGTAGGAGCATTGGAGTATGTGGGAACATTTGATCCAACTGATGCATATATGTGGTTGACTGGGCTGGAAAAGTCTTTTAAAATCTTCAACATCCCTGAAGAAGATAAGGTGAAACATGTTGTATACTTGTTGAAAGGGAGTGTTGGCCATTGGTGGGCCATAGAGGAAGAGAAAAGGTCAGGTGTTGTAATTACTTGGGAAAGAATTCCACTGGGAGTTTGTAAGTCAGTAATTTCTAGAGACTTACTTGGATGAGAATATTGTACAGTTTGAGAACATCCAACAAGGATACATTTCGATCAGTGCTTATGAATCCAGGTTTATGGAGCTTCTAAGATTTTGTCTACATATGGCTGCAATGGACAAGGAGAGGATTATGCTCTTTGAGAAGGGTCTGAGTTCTGATCTAACAACTCCAATATCATCTCTAGAGAATAGAGAAAGGTTTTCCACTTCTTTGGAGTCAGTTAGGAGGGTGGAGAGGTTAGTTATGGAGAAGCATGAAAGGCCAAGAAGAGGCATGTACAATACCAAGGACAATCATCTAGAGGCTTTAAGAAGCCTAGGTACTCAACACACCAGTCTCAGTAGAGGTTAGTGACTCATTCATAGTGGACACAAAGAAGAGGCAGAGGTCGTAGTTTTTTGCCTATAGGAGCTCATAGTGCCACATCGGTGTCTGTGATAGGACCGTCTAGATCGTGGTATGATAGTAAAACATGTTTCAAGTGTGGACATGTGGGGCATACTAAGTGGTATTGTCATGTGAAGGATGAAGAGGTGACTCATCAGTTGAGATAGAGATAGCAAGGGTTGCAATAGTGACAATAGCACAGTGGCATAGGACGCAAATAGGTGTCACATGCAAGTTCTTCAGGACATGCTGGTAGAGGAAGAGGGTGACAACAGGAGAGACTCGATTCTATGCGATGAGTCAGCCGAAAGGAATCGTTATCCCTCACGTCATGACATATCATATGGAATTATTTCATTCTGATTTGTCTTCTTCATGTTTAGTATCTATTTTTATTGATAATGGTGTGACACACTCCTTTATCACTAGACAAGTGATAACTAGTTGTTCCTTACATGTTAATCATAGACAAGATAGTCTTTATCTAGAAAATCCTTTAGTTGGTTATGTAGAGCTATGGGAAGTGTGTTCACCTTGTGTTCTTTCCTTTTCTGGACATAGCATTTAAGTGGATCTCCTACACTTGATATGCATGGATTTGATGTGATCCTTGGGATGGATACTTTGGAGAAGTATCAGGTGATCTTGGACTGTAGTGCCAAGGTGGTAACGTTTGTGGATGGTGATGTTTCATGGGTCTTCCAAGCTGATAAGAAGATTCTTCTGACATGTCTAGTTTCAGATATGACAATGGAGAAGTGGATGAGATAGGGTTGTGATGTGTTTTTAGCACATGTGGTAGATACCAAGGCAAAGAGTCCTAGTATTCAGGAAGTGCCAGTTACATAGGAGTTTGAGGATGTGTTTCCTGATCAGTTTCCAGGTGTACCTCCTCCTAGAGAGATTGATTTTGAGATCAATCTAGTTTCGGGTACTCAACCTATAGCGTAGACACCGTATAGGATGGTACCAACATAGATGAAAGAACTTAAGAATCAGTTGCAAGAACTGCTTGAGAAAGGTTTCATAGGTCGAGCATGTATCCTTGGGGTGCTCCCGCTCTATTTGTAAAGAATAAAGATGGATCTATGAGGTTATGCATTGAATATTGATAGCCGAATAAGATGAGAATTAAGAATAAGTATTTGTTGCCATGTATAGATGATTTGTTTGATCCGTTAAGAGGTTCCACAGATTTTTCTAAGATAGAGCTAAGGTCGGGTTATCATCATTTGCAGATTAAGGGATATGACATACCAAAGTCAACCTTTAGGAAAAGGTATGATCATTATCAGTTCGTGGTTATGCCATTTGGGATAACCAATGCACCAACAACATTTATGGATCTGATGAATAGGGTGTTTAAGCCATATCTAGATTAGTTTGTAGTTGTGTTTATAGATGACATCCTGATCTACTCTATAGATATCCAGCAGCACAAGCAACACTGACGTCGAGCTTTGACTTTGTTAAGGCAACACCACTTGTATGCAAAGTTCAGTAAATGCGAGTTATGGCTTAAGGAAGTGACTTTTGTAGGGCTTGAAATATCTGTCATGGGAGTCTGTGTAAACCCAAAGAAAGTAGAGTCACTGCTGGAATGGGATCAACCAAAGATACCTATGGAGATTCGCAACTTTCTAGGGTTGGCAGGGTATTACATGAGGTTCATTAAGAACTTTAGTGTGGTGTCGTTGCCCCTAACAAAGTTAACAATGAAGGATATGTCATTTGTTTGGGATGACATATGTGAATGATCTTTTATAATCTTGAAGGATAGGTTAACAAGTGCACCAATATTTGTGCTACCAGATCAAGGAAAGGATTATATTGTCTTTTATGATGCATCCAAGAATGGTATGGGTTGTGTGTTATGCAGTATAAAGGTTATAAAATATTTTTTCCCTATAAAAAATAGAAAAGGTCCAAATGTATCTATGAAAATTATTTCTAACGTTTTATTACTCATATTGGCACCCTTTTTATAAGTGGTGGTCTGCTTAGTCTTTATGCATTCAACACATGTTCTAAGATCAGTGAAATCTAAAAGCTTTAAAATGACTTCCCTTACTAATTTTTGGATTCTTTCTTTGAAAATATGCCTCAACCTTTGATGTCAAAGAAGTGAAGGTTTTTCATCTACTGATGTACATTTATCAACAATTGACTCATGCCAAACTATAATGTTTTCTCATAATAGGGACTTAGTTTAACTTGACAACAATCATTTATTAAAATATAAATATGAATTATATTAGAGTTTTTACATAATGATACTTGACCACCTTGGAGAATGAAAGTATAGTATAGCTTGTCTAGTCTAGAAATAGAAACTAAATTTCTACTATGATTTGGTACATAAAAGGTATTGTATAAGTCCCCCAAGTTTCCACTATCAAGGATCAATATACATGTGCCAACAGCCTTTATGTGAGAGTCTAATTTATTTTCTTAATAGATGGTACTTTTACTCTCCGTTGGTTTCTTTTGATTTAGAAATCACTGTAATGTATTGACAATGTGCATGAGGGCTCTAGACTAAAGCTACTAACTATATAATATAACATTTGAAAGATGATATTCATATAAAATAAGAGACATGATACCTTTCTTTTTTAAATATTTCTTGTACTTTAAGTACTATTTTTAGTATGTCCTTTCTTATGGAAGAAGAACCATTTAATGTTAGCTTTTCTTCCTCCATCCTTGTCATTACTTGCCTTGGACACTCCTCCTGGGATGGGAGAAGTTTCCTTCATTTTCCCTTTACCCTTATGTACACGCTTGTCATGGGTACTCAATGCACAGTAGGGACCTTGGACGACCATTCATTTATTGATCATTTTTTCTTTTGTGTGTTATAAGAGACCTTGAACGATCCGTACTGACTAGGCAAGGAGGCTAAAAGGAAATTAACAAAAAATGCATCATGGATAGATAATTCCATCTCATTAAGTTGGGCAGCAATATCTCTCATTTCCGTTATACGTTCATCCCATTAGAACCATGGTACTTCATAGAGTACATCTTGACCATTAAGGTGTTGACCCTAGACTTATTAGTGGAAACATATTGCTCTTCTAATGTGTTAAAGAAAATCTTTTACCAACTCAAAAGTGAGAATAGGTCATCTAATAGGATTTCCTACATGTACTTATATAATAAACAAACTTAACTATTAGAATGTTCCTAATTCTCATAACTAGTCTTTTCGGCAATGGCGGTTTCATCTACCGTTCATTGTAGTTTTTTCACTCGAAAAGCTAAGTATAAGTTCATGCACCCTAATGTAAATATGATCGTTTCTTTCTATTTATTAAAATTTAAACATTGAGATTTGGAATGTTGTTTCACTCCCAAAATGATGAGGAACTAATTGCAATAATATTAATAAAATATTATAACATCAATATTGATCTTTTCTTGATGTGAGTTATGCTCACAAAGACTAATTTGACACATACTTTTAATAAGTAAAGATATTTTGACATTTGGGTTGAATATGATATGAATTTAATATCATGTCAAAATTATCTCATCCTGCTCAATAACAATAACAATTTTCACCTTTGGTAATATCATTATCACCAAATGTAAGCACAATCTAACGTTATACAGTCTTTATGTGAATATTTTCCTTTGAGAGATCACTCTATTGTACTCACATTGGTGAGATACAAATAAGACAAAGTTTAGGAAAGACATCAACTTTATTACCGGTATGTATGGTTGGATATTAATTTTCCATTACTAAAGGAACACTAGATGCACATGTTCGAAATGAGAACTATGATTTATGATATGTCTTGCATAACAACCCCCCTTCACGAGGAAACAAATGAAAACACTACTATTTTTAATTAAAGAGTCTTGGACCTTTTCACAAAAAGGATTAAAATTTGAGCACGCCACATGCCGTCACGCGTTGTGACGCGTGCCCAAACCAGATTGTGATACTACCTTACCAACTGGCCCTAATTATCTTCATTCTGACGTGCATGTGACAACATTGCGTTTGGATCGGGTGGTTTTTTGAGGAGAAAATCTATATTTGAGAGGGTGACATGGTGAATTTTAATTGGGTGGTAGGTAGAGGTTAGGTAATGGACAAATAAATTTATTTTACTTATAACTTTTGAACAGTGATGAATTCTTTGCGAAACAAAAATTATTAGATTTCTTTTTAAAAATGCATTCCAATAAGACTAATATTGATATATTTTTGAGAAAAAAGTATAAAAATGATATGCATAGGTGATGTGATGAGAGATAATTTTGTTATATTTATTATTTTTAAACCATAAAGAATTTTTGAACGAAACAAAAATCATCAGATTTGTGATAAAAAAATACATTCAAATGATATGTTTTTGAGAAAAATGTTATGAATCTATATTTTTTCACAAATGTAAAGATGAATATGGGCCCAAAAATAGCTAAAAAGGCCCACATATATCTAAGTAGCACCCAAAAATGCTTAATACCATCCAAAAATGGCTAATAATCATCATCATCTAAGGTCCAGTCCCAACCATGTTGTGACGCCCAATAACACATGAAATGAAGCCCAATGAATGGTTAATTGTGCCCAAACATGGGGTGTCATGATGCCTAATGAATGGGTAAGTAAATGGGTAAGTGCACCCAAACACTCAAAAACAAGTTAACGACACCCAACGCTTAATAAACTAGATCAAAGCCCAGTAGACATGAAATGACAACCAATGAATGGGTAACTGGGCCCAAAATGGATAATTGACACCCAAACATGGGTAATAAAAACCCAAAAAAAGTTAACAACGCTCAAAACTTAATGAACTTAATCCACTCCCAGTAGCACATGAAATGACGCCTAGTGAATTGGTAAGTGAACAAAAAAATGGACAATTGACACCTAAATATGGGTAATTGACGTCCAAAAACAAGTTAACGATGCCAAAGTATAATGGACTTCATAAATGTTTGATATAACATGAAATAAAACCAAATGAATGGATATGTGCACTCAAAAATAGACAATTGACACCCAAACATGGGTAACTGGCACCCAAAAACAAGTTAATGATGGCCAAAACTTAATGAACATAATCAATGCCCATTAGCACATGAAAATGGTGCCAAGTGAATGGGTAAGTGTGCCCAAAAATGGACAATTGACACCTAAATAGTGCTAATTGACACTCAAAAATAAGTTAACGACACCCAAAACTTTATGAAATCAATCAACGCCCAGTAGTACATGAAATGACACTCAATCAATGGGTAAGTGCACCCAAAAATGGACAATTGAAACCCAAAAATGGGTAATTGACTCCCAAAAATAAGTTAATGGTGCCCAAAAACTTAATGAACTTAATTAACACTTAGTAACATATGAAATGACACCCAATGAATGGGTAAGTGTGCCCAAAAATGTGCAATTAACACCCTAACATGAATAATTGGCACCAAAAAAATAAACGACACCCAAAATTCAATGCACTTAATCAACACCCAGTAGCACATGAAATGACACCAAGTGAATGCGTAAATGCACCCAGAAATGGACAATTGACACCCAAATAAGGGTAATTGGCACCCAAAAACATGTTAACGACGCCCAAAACTTAATGAACTTAATTAAGGCCCAGTAGCACATGAAATGACATGAAGTAAATGGGTAAGTGGGCCCAAAATAGACATTTCACACCCAAACATGGGTAAGTGACACTCAAAAACAACTTAACAACGCCCAAAACTTGACGAATATATCAACGCTCAGTAGCACATGAAATGAAACCTAGTGAATGGATAAGTGTGCCCAAAATGAACAATTGACACTAAAACATGGGTAATTGACACTCAAAAACAAGTTAACGACGCCCAAACTTAATGAACTTAATGCATGAAATGACACCCATTGAATTGGTAAGTATTCTAAAAAATGGGTAACTAAAACCCAAAACAAGTCACTAAAAATGGGCAATTAATACCCAAAACAAGTTATTGAGACTCAAAACTCTATGAACTTACTCAACACCCAGTATCAAATGAAATGATAATGGGTAACTACGTCTAGAAATTGGTAATTGACACTCAAAATAAGTTAATAACACTCAAAACATGATGAACTTAATCAACTACCAAGTAACACATGAAATGACACCCATTGAATAGGTAAGTGTGCCCAACCCTCCTCTCTTCTTTTCACTTCCCTCATCTCTTTACTTTTATATATTTATTTTTGAGTTAGTGTGTTAGTGAGAAAATAAACACTAAATCCAAAATATACAATATTCGATTTTTATATTTTGTATAAATTTATTTCTCAAAAGTGTATCAATATTAGTCTTGTTGAAAAAAAAATGTAAAGAATCTAAAAGATTTTATTTCGCCAAAAAATTAAACATAGAATGAAAACTATAAACAAAATAAATTTCTTTCCCATCACATCACATCCATCTACCATGCAGTAATGCTTATTTTTATGTTCCTATCATTTTTTCATAAGTATATCAATATTGGTCTTGTTGGAAAGGACTTTTTGCAAGGAGTCCAATAGTTTTTTCTTCAAAAAATTCATCATGGGTTAAAAGTTATATGCAAAATAAGTTTCTCTCTCACCCAATAAATTTCCTTCCATGTCAGTCCAAAATCACCATAGAATGCCATCGTCACCTCACGACCTGCCACCCTGTCAATACCACCATCAAAAAGGCAAAACTTCTCAATTTTTCCAAAAACACCATCCATCATGCACATAACTTGCATGTGACCGGAAATGAGCGTGACCAAATCATTTTCGTTACAAAAATCAGAATCCAATGCATAGGATCCATGATCCGATGAATAGACAAGTCATAAAAGTAGTTCAATAAAAAAATGATCCACATTACCAACATTAGTGAATTACTTTAATGTTCAACGGATTGATGTTTTAACCGGCAATTCACTAATGTTGGTCTGTGATACATGATCGAGATAATATTGTTTCTATTTGAAGCAATTTTAGGTTATGCGTATTGATATACAACACATTAAATATACTATGTTTCACACTCCAGTCTTGCGATCATGTCACAGGTAGCCATCATGCATGCATCATTTATTTTTTTGTGTATTCTCGATGTTCTGTGCATTATAGTGCTAATTTAGAATTAGAACAGTGTTAGAAGTTGAACAGACAACTACTGTAAAAACCAACCCACCCCCACTCTCTCCCTCTTTTTAACGTGACTCTCTCCCCATCGAGCCACAACTGTGACCAAGCCTGGCCTATTGTCGCACCCCCGTCCTGCTGCCGCATGCGGCAGCCGTGATCAAGCAGCCGTCGGTCCCCATCCACTGTCGTGTCTAGGCTGAAGTCACGCCCAATCTGCCGTCATGTCTGTAAGGACCCTGACCCAAGTTTTGGGCTAACCCTATTTTCTTTGCTTATGAAAGGTGCTTACAAACATAATCTAATTTCTTAAGATGTTTTCATATCATGTGACAGGCTCATGTTTCCAGTTTGGTCCTATTTGAATGTTGTTTGAGCAATGTTTGCCTATTTTGGACCAAAGTGCAATTTACCCAAAGTAAGGGGTTATATTGCAATATGTCACATTTTGATCATGCCTTTAGTCCTCTTGCATCACTAGAAAGTGTATTATGCTATGGGGTGCCTTATGAAGAACCTATGTTCCAAGTTTGAGCTTGGTTGGTTGATGCTTGTGCTTTGTGTGCTAGTTTTGGTGTAAATTGCAAATTACCCAAAATGGAGGGGTCAATATGCATATATCAGCTCTAGAGTCTTCTTGCTTCTGTTTGGCATCATCTAGAATGTGGAAGGAAGTAGGGGTGCCTTGTTTAGTTGTTAGATGAGGAGTGACATCTCTATATGGTCCTTATAACATATATGTGCCACATATGTTACCATGTCTTTTAGTGTATCGGGCAAAGCTTGCTTGGTGTGTCGGTTTGAGGGGTGTATCGGCCATGGAAATTTCCCAGATGCACGATACACATTCTAGAGTGTATCACCACACCGTGCATGAGCTTCTAGGGTGGCAAAAAGTGGTGTTTAGTGCAAGAGCAAGTGGCACCTTGGTTTATATGGTTATGACACCTCTCCCTTGCTACCTCTCTCTTCCTTGGTGTATATAACCCCCTTCTTCCTTAGCCAAGCAATCCTTTTCGGCCACCTTCCTTCCCCTACCTATATGGGATGAGCATGGAAGCTTAGGAGCTTAAGTAAATTCCCATGGATCTTGGGAGGACGAGCACCTTGGCCATGGAGACTCCTTGCTCAAGATCTGACCTTGGTGAGTCATGCTTCTTTGCTAGTCTTTCCTTGTGCCTTCTCCTTCACCTTCCTCTTCCCCTCTCGGCCATGGATAGGCCCTTGATGTGAGAAGGCAAGGTCGTGGTTATCTCCCCTCTTTTCTTCTTCTTGAGCTATACATAACCATGGTATCTTCTTCTTCCTTTGTTTCTTGAGGTGATGATGATGGTGTCAGAGGCTTGTTTAAAGCTTTGGATGGGTGATGTTCTTAGAGAGGAACGTGGGTTTTCTTCTTGGACCAAGAAGCTTGATGTCTTTCATGGAGATCCTCTTAAGGCAGGTTACATAACTCTTAACCATCTCTATTATGCACACTCTCCATATATGCACATATTGGTTCTTGTACTTAAATTGATACCTTTCTCCATGATAGATGTGTATATGGAACTTGAAATCTTATCTAATGGGAATTCTACGTTTTATTACTTCCTTTAGCTTGTTTTCCTTGTCCAATATGGTAATGGGTGGCTAGAGGTTGAAGATTACTAGCTCGATATGGGGCTTTACCCGATACAACTATGCTTTGCCCGATACAGCACCTTGCTTAATAGGTTATGCTTCGGTTGATGGTTTGTGAAAATACCCCTTTCTCTCCTTTGCACTTGAAAGGTGAGCCTATGGCCTATATGTTTGTGGTGATATGTGGTGACCGATACCTCTTTCCTACCCTAGGGTTAGGGTTTGGATGATATGGTTTGTGGACACCTAGTTGGTCCCTTGGCCGATATATGTTCTACATGGTAGCTCCTTGATGTTGTTGCCCAATACCCTCTTCTAGAGTTGAGCCTTGGGTTATATGATAAGTGAACTCTTTATTGGCCTTGTGACCGATATGCACATCTACCCAAGATGATGATGGTGGCCGATATGGTGGTTGGATGACATAAAACCCTAACCTTAGTGTCTTGGCCGATATGGAGCTTCAACCCTAGCTTGGGCAATAGGGTTTCCCTGGGCGATATAGATGATATACCCTTGTTGCATGACATGCTCTTGGAGTTGAACCCTTGGTTAATATCTTCGGGCAACATGGTGGTGATGTATTTGGAACCACTAAGTTGATCCTTGGTGTGGGCGATAGCCCTAGAAGTGGTGCCTTGGGCAGTACAGATGCCCTAACCCTAGTTGGGGTGATATGCTTGCTTTGGCCGATAGGATGTTCCTAACCCTAGATACCTGACTTGGAGTCTTGAACGATAGGGTTTCCCTAACCCTAGTTGACCGATAAGGTGCTTTTGAGTGTTATGGTTCACACCTTGATCCTTCACTGATATGATGTTGGGAGATGTGGCCATGATGTGCTTTGCACGATACTCTTGGATGAGAGCCCTACCCTTGAGTAAGCTTTTGGGTGAGACTAAGTATCCCTGCCCGATATGCCTTGGTGAAGGACCTAACTTGACACCCTTTCTTGCCCGACACACATCTATACGGTGTCGAGGCCGTTATAGGGTCTCAAACCCTAGTTGGACGATAGGGTACCATGGACATCATGGCAACGTTGAAGTAGTGTACCTTGGGTGGTATGAGAGACCCTTGAGTATCTTGATGTGTTAACCAAGTGGGTGTGCTTGTTGGGCGCAATGATCTTGACCGATATGGCCTTAGGTGGTAGAGAGTTGAGGGTTTCCCGGTATGAAATCCTAACCCTAATGGGCGGTAGGGTTTTGGGTGATAGGTGATGCCCATGTGCTGCACGACACACGCCCTTGCACCTGGTTACCTGATATTGACCTTGCATGGATGCACGATACCCAGCTCTAGATCAGGTTGCATGACACACCATAGATCCTGGTTGGCACGATACCCCCTTTGTGCATGAATGTATGACATACTTGTAGTTGACAACCTTGGGTGAGAGTTGGTACTCTATCCGATACCCCCTTTAGTGAGGGTTTTTGGTCGCTACCTAGTTTTGGTGAGGGTATGCGACACTTTTAGTGAGGGTTGTGCTCTAACCTGATACCCCATGTACGTTATCGTGAGTGTACACCTTTGTTATTGTTGAAGCTATGACAAGATAGGTTGTGAACCCTTGTATAGTGGTTACCTATGGGTTAATGATAGATGAACCTCTAATTAAGTTGGATGGTGGATCATGATGTATGATCCTTAAAGTTAATCCTTAGGGATGATGCGCATATTATTTGAGATATAGGGTATGATGGGATACCCATGATGTGGTAACAGTAGTATGTATTGATTTATACACCAGTTATGACATTAATATGCATATGTTCATAATGATGGAAGAATATTCCAATGCTATAAACCTTAATCTTGATGACATGATAATCAAAGATATGTTCATGAGATATGGGGCATGATGGATGCTTACAGTTTGATAACAATAATATAAATTGACCACAGACACAGCTATGAACATGGATGGTGTTCCAATCCTATGCACCTAAATTCTTGTTAGCATGATAATCATAATATGTTCTCTAAGATCTATGTTCTATATTTGGTGATCCAGTTATCTCTTTGTTATGCAAGCTAAACATGCAGGTGTATTGAATTCATAGCCAAGTAAGAGCTATGGTGATTATATGATTATGTGTTTTGTATAGCACTTGATGTATGTGAAATATCTAAGTAATAATGATATGTCTTGTTGATGAGATAACATATATCATCATTATGATGAGAAATGCCGGTTGAGATGTGATCCTCTAGTGATGACATGAGGGATTGATATTCCCTAATGATGTTGATGATGCCTTGAGAGGCACTGGTGTAATGTGATGAACTCAGGGATTGATATCCCATGATGATGTGTAATGATGAAGCCTTAAGAGACAGTAGCACTATGAGATGATGTGAGGAATTTATATCCCATGGCAATGTGATGATTGTTGAGGGCAATGGAAATAGCAGTAGCAATATAAAACCAATGTAATGAATGTAATGTTGTTCATGTTTTATATGTGGTTTCTTAATACAACTTGATTGCCCCAACAATCTACTTAAAATACATTAACTAATTACAGATGAATCTCTCATGTAGTTTGCCCTGGCCATAGATTCATCATCGTCAGTAATTAGGTGATGGTGAAACGGGTTCTCCTGTGAGTTAACCCGGAGCGCATATTGTTGAATATGTGAGGTTTCTCCTAGCCGAAAATAGGAGGATCAGAATGCAACTGCGGTTGTGGACTCAAGATGTGTATAAGAGCATGGTGATCAGGCCCATGGCTCAGTGTGAAATAGCATGAATGCGTTCATGGCTCAGGAGCACGGTGATTTGGCCTGTGGCTCAGAGGTATACTAGTGTTGAGACTTGTACCAAGTCAGGCTAGAGAAAGGGCAGCGTGCGGGACTGACCTAGTGGCTAAGGCCACTTTGTTGGTTATCGTGCACTGACCATGAGGAGGAGAGGTCTTGGAGTCCAGATCATCCATTGACCTTGTATGGCACCGGCTTTGGGCTTCGCAACTGTAGGTTGGAATAGAGCGATACGACTCACTTCCTCAGGGCATAATAAATCGTAATCCAGCCGTATAGAATATATTGCTTAAGGCAAAACACGGAACATTGGTTGAGGCCTTGCTTGTGTAGATGATCTAGTTATATCTTGTAGTTATATGTATGTTCTTTATATCTTGTGATAAGATCTTATAAATCTTATCTTGTCAATCATGTTCCATATAGAATGCCTGGTTATATGCCTCCTGATGGTTTGGTAATGATGTTAATAAAGTTAGCTATGCTCAGTAAGTTGCTCCTATAATCTGCTTATACCAGTTATCTATGATCATTATAAAGTTGGTAGAGGGTTATGTTTCTCGCTGGGACTGTGTGTCTCACCCCGCTGGTTAATAACCCTTTTTAGGTGGACGTGCCTAGCGAGATGAAGATCATGTGGCTACGGATGATATGCAGAGGTATCATACCCGGTGGGATAGATAGTGTCTAGCAGTAGAGTCCTATGTGTCGTCCTTGTACACTCAGGTCTTCGGGAGAGTTTTTCGATGCTTCTTGTATAATTATCGTTGTACGATTTTCGGTTTATGTACCTTGATGTAAAGCAACATTTGAAACAGTTATTTCATGTAAAGAGATGATGGGAAATTATGTTGTAGCACCCTGAAAAGATGTTATGAAATGAAAAGTGTTGGCTCATATATTATATGTTTCATCTTGTGGTGCTTGTTGTAAATCGATTTAAATTTCCTGTGATTTTTGGTAATCCGCTGGTTAGCATGTAATCATGTTTTGTTGTAGATGGGGTGTTACGGTGTTTGGTATTAGAGCTCTAGGTTCGCCGAGTCTATAGGGACACTAGGACTAGGATTAGGATGGTGTCTAAGATTGGACCGTGACATAAAATATGGTGCATACGACCTAATCTCAGTAATTGGATGCCCTGGCCAGGTATTCAAATATTGAAAACATAGGTAAGTGTGGAGCCTTAGATTGCTTCCTCTTTGATTACTCTGATCAAGTAGTCATTCTGGAGCAATCTAAAGAGCATAACAAGTCAGGAAATACGATGATAATACCTTAATCATGTTATAAAAGAGGTAGATGAATGCACCATAACTCCTTAATACATGGATGCTTGATAATCAAAAGATGAAGTAATGGTTCTATGAAACCTAAATATGTATAAGAATATGATGAGTTAAGTTCTTGAAACCGTAATCTCAAGAGATATACATGAAAAAAGATAGATTAACCTGTGATCACAAGGTAAGTAAAAGCGTTAAACTCACACAAGATGAAGAAAATACCTGAAAGTAAAGATAAAGTTAGAAGAAAGAGGAGAACAAGTGATGAGTAAACAAGATGGAACCTGAGATAATCTCAGACCAACCAATGAACGTAAGCAAAAATGAGAAAGTATAAAGTGCAAATTCGTGATAAGAAAAAGAGAAAAAGGGAGATGATCCTTGTTCAATAAAGAATATGTGAAGAATAACGATCTATTTCACAAAGAGGAAATGAAAATCTGATATAATCAGGAAATGATCATGATTATGATGAAATGGTAACAAGAGAACAAGAATGATAACACGTAATGGTCTTGATGTTTCCTATGTTGAGTGCAAGGAAACTAAGAAGAAACGGGATGAAACCAGATGGAACAAGGTTTATCGATGCTTAAATTGTTGGAAAACTCATGTAAGGATCAAAGAAAGTGATAATATCCTCCCCTTTGATATGAAACCATAGATGTTGATGGGGTGTTTGGAGGAGTTTGTTCCTTTATGTTCCTTCCTTCTGAGGGAGTGGTTGTCAAGTGGACCTTGTGTCACTTGATGTGTATGCTTTTACAATGATCTTTGGTTGGATACTTTGAAAAGTATCAGTTGATCTTGGACTTTAGTTTCTAAGATAGAGATATCTGTGATAGATGATGATGGTAGGATCCTCTTGACATGTTTTGATTCGGTGATGATGGTAGAATATAAAGGCGATACTGGAAGTAATGTGTTTTGACTCAAGAGATGGATAACAAGGTAAGGAAAAACTGGTATATGAGAAGCGCCAAGTGTATGGGAAGATGAGAACATGCCTTCTGGCAAAAGATTAAGAATCAAGATGCCTAGATCATGGAGGTATGAAGGTGAACCGTCTTGATAGATCATCCTTGATCGTGAACTGACCAGCTTGAAGCTTATTATGGAGTTTGGATTTATGTGGTGACCCTCGAGGCAGCAGATCAACATCACGGAGGAACGCTGATAAGGATAAGCAAGTGAGGACCAGATGGTTTGATCAGGCAGCAGATGGCAACATGCAACAGTTAGATCCGGTGGCATGAGTTGAACAGAAATAGTGAGATGACTAGGGTGTGCTGGCAGGTTGAATGGAGTCACTCCATTCTACTTTGTCTTCTTCTTGCCTCTTATCTGCTCTAGTTGACCAAGTTTAGGATGTACCCTCCCTTGAGCGCTTGTAGTACGTTTGGCAGATGCTTCCTTTTATTAGTCAGGAGAGAGATAGCCTATTGTCAAGCACCTTGTTGGATGACCTGGTTGTGTAGGATGGAGTATACCCTTCTCATATCCTTCCTTTTCTTGAGCTTGACATGTCAAGAATTGAGATAACCCTGGGAATGGATAACCTTGGGAAGATATGAAGTTGTCTCAGATGCAGAGGTTGGCTTTGGTTTGACCTGGATAAGTGCCTATAGTATGATTATCACCTGTTAGGGGTTTATGCTCTGCATAAACATGGCCTCGGAAGGTATACACCCAAGGAAAGGAACTAAGGATAGAGTCATCTTGGGAAAGGTTCTTCAAGTTAAGCATGATTCCTTGGAATACTCCTAGCTAAGTCTCGAGTAACGGAAGATCTAGGCAGGATGTGCATCGGATAGAGATGGATGAATGAGGTTGTGGATCCTATCCATACCAGTTGAGATAGTGCATATTTGTTACCACCTGAGTTGGTGCTTGTTGTACCTTGGGAGCTGATAGGAAGACATGGCATGCTTGAAACCCAGATTGTGTGGTCATTCTTAACCAAGAAGCTTCCTTCTTTAGTTGTCTGATAATTCCTTTTTGTGTTCAGCCTTAAGCGATGCATAGTGAGGTGCCTTATGAGCCATGTCATGTGCATACATGTGTTTTGTAGAGTATGAATCTTGAGATAACCACTTTTGAGAAATATCTCCCTTGGATTTGAGACATCCCATGTGAAAGGAGATGGAACAGTTGGAACGTATATGGTAGAAGAATGGTGACTACCAGTTATGTGAAGCTTAAGAATCAAGCCTATGAGATTAGAGTAGTGCAGCGGAAACGTAATGAGGAATGTGATATATCAGCAGAAGGAACTGATACCTAAGCAATACGAGTTGCATGTGATGTTCCAGTATCAAAGGATGTACCAGATAAAGGATGATGAGATAGAGGGTTGAGTCTATGACCAGTATAAGGAAACCCTGAGTTAACTCTGGGAGAAGAGTAGGTGTGTCGATCACAGATCTGTGACACTCTGGAGCTTTGCGGAGTTGTATAATGTGATGCGTGAGTAACACCCATCTTCTTTCTGCTTGGGATTTCGGGGGCAAAATCCTTGTTAGGGGTTTATGACTTGTAAGGACCCTGACCCAAGTTTAGAGTTAACCCTCTTTTCTTTGCTTATGAAAGGTGCTTAGAACCATAATCTAATTTCTTAAGATGTTTTCATATCATTTGACAGGCTCATGTTTCCAATTTGGTCCCGTTTGAATGTTGTTTGAGCAATGTTTGCCTATTTTGGATCAAAGTGCAATTTACCCAAAGTAAGGTGTTATATTGCAATATGTCACATGTGGAGCATGACTTTAGTCCTCTTGCATCATTAGAAAGAGGATGATGCTATGGGGCGCCTTATGAAGAACCTATGTTCCAAGTTTGAGCTTGGTTGGTTGATGCTTGTGCTTTGTGTGCTACTTTTGGTGTAAATTGCAAATTACCCAAAATGGAGGGGTCAATATGCAATTATCAGCTCTAGAGTCTTCTTTCTTCTATTTGGCATCATCTATAACATGGAAGGAAGTAGGGGTGCCTTGTTTGGTTGTTAGATGAGGAGTGACATCTCTATATGGTCCTTATAACATATATGTGCCACATATGTTACCTTGTCTTTTAGTGTATCGGGAAAAGCTTGCTTGGTGTGTCGGTTTGAGGGTTGTATCGGCCATGGAAGTTGCCCAGCTGCACGATACTCATTCTAGAGTGTATCACCAGGCCGTGCATGAGCTTCTAGGGTGGCAAAAAGTGGTGTTTAGTGCAAGAGCAAGTGGCACCTTAGTTTATGTGGTTATGACACCTCTCCCTTGCTACCTCTCTCTTCTTTGGTGTATATAACCCCCTTCCTCCTTATCCAAGTAATCCTTTTTGGCCACCTTCCTTCCCCTACCTTTATGGGATGAGCATGGAAGCTTAGGATCTTAAGGGAACTCCCATGGAGCTTGGGAGGATGAGCACCTTGGCGATGGAGACTCCTTGCTCAAGATCCGACCTTGGTGAGTCATGCTTCTTTGCTAGTCTTTCCTTATACCTTCTCCTTCACCTTCCTCTTCCCCTCTCGTCCATGGATAGTCCCTTGATGTGAGAATTAAAGGTCGTGGTTATCTCCCCTCTTTTCTTCTTCTTGAGCTATACATAACCATGGTATCTTCTTCTTCTTCTTCCTTTGTTTCTTGAGGTGATGATGATGGTGTCAGAGGCTTGTTTGGAGCTTTGGATGGGTGATGTTCTTGGAGAGGAACGTGGGTTTTCTGCTTGGACCAAGAAGCTTGATTCCTTTCATGGAGATCCTCTTAAGGCGGGTTACATAACTCTTAACCATCTCTATTATGCCCACTCTCCATATATGTACATATTGGTTCTTGTACTTAAATTGATACCTTTCTCCATGATAGATGTGTATATGGAACTTGAAATATTATCTAATGGGAATGCTACGTTTTATTACTGCCTTTAGCTTGTTTTCCTTGTCCAAGATGGTAATGGGTGGCTAGAGGTTGAAGATGACTAGCCCAATATGGGTCTTTACCCGATACAACTATGCTTTGCCCGATACAACACCTTACTTAATAGGTTATGCTTTGGTTGATGGTTTGTCGCAATACCCCTTTCTCTCCTTTGGACTTGAAAGGTGAGCCTATGGCCTAGATGTTTGTGGTGATATGATGTGGTGACTGATACCTCTTTCCTACCCTAGGGTTAGGGTTTGACCGATATGGTTGGTGGACACCTAGTTGGTCCCTTGGCCGATATATGTTCTACATGGTGGCTCCTTGAGGTTGTTGCCCAATACCCTCTTCTAGAGTTGAGCCTTGGGTGATATGATAAGTGAACTCTTTATTGGCCTTATGACTGATATGCACATCTACCCAAGATGATGATGGAGGGTGATATGGTGGTTGGCCAACATAAAACCCTAACCTTAGTGTCTTGGCTGATATGGAGCTTCAACTCTAGCTTGGGCGATAGGGTTGCCCTGGGCGATATAGATGATCTACCATTGTTGCACGACATGCTCTTGGAGTTGAACCCTTGGTTAATATCTTGGGCAATATGGTGGTGATGTCTTTAGAACCGCTAAGCTGATCCTTGGTGTGGGCGATAGCCCGAGAAGTGGTGTCTTGGGCAGTACATATGCCCTAACCCTAGTTGGGGTGATATGCTTGCTTTGGATGACAGGATGATCCTAACCCTAGATACCCGACTTGGAGTCTTGAACGATAGGGTTTCCCTAACCCTAGTTGACCGATAAGGTGCTTTTGAGTGTTATGGTTCACACCTTGATCCTTCACTGATATGGTGTTGGGAGATGTGGCCATGATGTGCTTTACACGATACTCTTGTATGAGAGCCCTACCCTTGAGTAAGCTTTTAGGTGAGACTAAGTATCCCTTCCCGATATGCCTTGGTGAAGGACCTAACTTGACACCCTTTCTTTCCCGACACACATCTATACGGTGTATAGGCCGTTATAGGGTCTCAAACGCTAGTTGGACGATAGGGTACCATGGGCGTCATGGCAACATTGAAGTAGTGTACCTTGGGTGGTATGAGAGCCCCTTGAGTATCTTGATGTGTTAACCAAGTGGGTGTGCTTGTTGGGCTCCATGATCTTGACCGATATGTCCTTAGGCAGTAGAGAGTTGATGGTTGCCCGGTATGAAACCCTAACCCTAATGGGTGGTAGTGTTTTGGGTGATAGGTGACGCTCATGTGCTACACGACACGCTCCCTTGCACCTGGTTACCTGATATCGACCTTGCATGGATGCACGATACCCAGCTCTGGATCAGGTTACACGACACACCATAGATCATGGTTGGCACGATACCCCCTTTGTGCATGAATGTATGACATACTTGTAGCTGACAACCTTGGGTGAGAGTTGGTACTCTATCTGATACCCCCTTTAGTGAGGGTTTGCAGTCGCTACCTAGTTTTGGTGAGGGTATGTGACACTTTTAGTGAGGGTTGTGCTCTAACCCGATACCCTATGTACGTTATCGTGAGCGTCGACCTTTTTTATTGTTGAAGCTATGACAAGATAGGTTGTGAACCCTTATATAGTGGTTACCTATGGGTTAATGATAGATGAACCTCTGATTAAGTTGGATGGTGGATCATGGTGTATGATCCTTAAAGTTAATCCTTAGGAATGATGCGTGTATGATTTGAGATATAGGGTATGATGGGATACACATGATGTGGTAACAATAGTATGTATTGATTTATACACCAGTTATGACATTAATCTTCATATGTTCATAATGATGGAAGAATATTCCAATGCTATAAACCTTAATCTTGATGACATGATAATCAAAGATATGTTCATGAGATATGGGGCATGATGGATGCTCACCGTTTGATAACAATAATATAAATTGACCACAGACATGGTTATGAACATGGATGGTGTTCCAATCATGTGCACCTAAGTTCTTGATAGCATGATAATCATAATATGTTCTCTAAGATCTATGTTCTATGTTTGGTGATCCAACTATCTCTTTCTTATGCAAGCTAACCATGCAGGTGTATTGAATTCATAGCCAAGTAAGAGATATGGTGATTATATGATTATGTGTTTTGTATAGCACTTGATGTATGCACAATATCTAAGTAATAATTATATGTCTTGTTGATGAGATAACATATATCATCAGTATGATGAGAAAGGCCGGTTGAGATGTGATCCTCTAGTGATGACATGAGGGATTGATATTCCCTAACGATGTTGATGATGCCTTGAGAGAGACTGGTGTAATGTGATGAACTCAGGGATTGATATCCCATGATGATGTGTAATTATGAAGCCTTGAGAGGCAGTAGCACTATGAGATGATGTGAGGGATTTATATCCCATGGTAATGTGATGATTGTTGAGGGAAATGGAAATAGCAGTAGCAATATAACACCAATGTAATGAATGTAATGTTGTTCATGTTTTATATGTGGTTGCTTAATACAACTTGATTGCCCCAACAATCTACTTAAAATACATTAACTAATTACAGATGAATCTCTCATGTAGTTTGCCCTGGCCATAGATCCATCATCGTCAGTAATTAGGTGATGGTGAAATGGGTTCTCCTGTGAGTTAACCCGGAGCACATATTGTTGAATATGTGAGGTTTCTCCTAGCCGAAAAAAGGAGGATCAGAATGCAACTGCGGTTGTGGACTCAAGATGTGTATAAGAGCATGGTGATCAGGCCCATGGCTCAGTGTGAAGGAGCATGAATGCGTTCATGGCTCAGGAGCACGGTGATTTGGCACGTGGCTCAGAGGTATACTAGTGCTGAGACTTGTACCAAGTCGGGCTAGAGAAAGGGCAGCCTGTGGGACTAACCTTGTGGCTAAGGCCACTTTGTTGGTTATCGTGCACTGACCACAAGGAGGAGAGGTCATGGAGTCTGGATCATCCATTGACCTTGTATGGCACCGGCTTTGGGCTTCACAGTCAATGGTTGGAATTGAGCGGTATGACTCACTTCCTCAGGGCATAATATATCGTAATCCAGCTGTATAGAATATATTGCTTAAGGCAAAACACGGAACATTGATTGAGGCCTTTCTTGTGTAGATGATCCAGTTATATCTTGCAGTTATATGTACGTTCTTTATATCTTGTGATAAGATCTTATAAAGCTTATCTTGTCAATCATGTTCCATATAGAATGTCTGGTTATATGCCTCATGATGGTTTGGAAAGAATGTTAATAAAGTTAGCTATGCTCAGTAAGCTGGGACTGTGTGTCTAACACTGCTGGTTAATAACCCTTTTTAGGTGGACGTGCCTGGTGAGATGAAGATCATGTGGTAATGGATGATATGCAGAGGTATCATACCCGGTGGGATAGATAGTGTCTAGCAGTAGAGTCCTATGTGTCATCCCTTTACACTCAGGTCTTCGGGAGAGTTTTTTTATGCCTCTTGTATAATGATCGTTGTATGGTTTTCGGTTTATGTACCTTGATGTAAAACAGCATTTGAAACAATTATTTCATGTAAAGAGATGATGGTAAATTATGTTGTAGCACCCTGAAAAGATGTTATGAAATGAAAAGTGTTGGCTCAGATATTATATGTTTCATCTTGTGGTACTTGTTGTAAATCGGTTTAAATTTCCCGTGAATTTTGGTAATCTGTTGGTTAGCATGTAATCATGTTTTGTTGTGGATGGGGTGTTACAGTGTTTGGTATCAGAGCTCTAGGTTCGCCGAGTCTATAGAGACACTATGACTAGGATTAGGATGGTGTCTAAGGTTGGACTGTGACATAAAATATGGTGCATACTACCTAATCTCAGTAATTGGTTAATCAACCCAAAGATTTAATTCATTCAATTGCAAAATCAGCACTTAACCCGATTAGGGTTTCTAATTGGATGATTGACCATATATTGATTCAATAAATTGGAACCATTAGATCCTCATCCAACATGTACTAGGGTCCTGACCTCAAACGGTCAACCCATCCAAACGGTCAACTCATCTAAACGGTTTGGAGTTCAAGACTCTAAACGGTTTGCAAACCATTTAGTCTCCAAACGGTTTGGTGAAACCATTTGGACCAAAGTCTTAAAACCGTTTGCAAGGAAAACTTGTTGGAATATGTGCCTAAGATGATTTCATCATCATCTACCTTCTTTCATTCAAAAGCTACTGCCATTTTCATGGTAATTACAACAATGGATCAAGGGAATTTCAAATAGAACAAAACGTTCAACAAATAATGGAAATTTGAATGCAATAACAATATTTAAGGGTTTGAGTTATATAACCCACCTCCAATTGAGCTTCAAATATTGGATCTTCAAGTCAACAATGGTGGAGGAAGCTTTTGCAACTCTCCCAAGGCACCTCCTCAAGATTTGGAGTGTAAAGATTGGCTAGGATTGAAGAGGGAATCGAGATAAGAAGAAATCATGCATTGATTTTCGATTTCCACCATGGATTCAAGGTAAACGAAGGTCAAGAAGCTTACCAACTGGTTGGGGGTCGTCCTCCTACTTCTCCTAGCTCCCTTGGTAGTTTTTTCAAGCAAAGAGAAGAAGTGGATTCGAAAAAGCCTTTGGTTTGAGTTGTAAAGGGTGTTTTATAAGAAAAATCAATGAGAGAGAAAATGCCTTATAAAAAATCTTTTAATTCCAAAATTAGTGCTGCCTCTTCCCCCTAAATTCCTTGGATACAAGGATATCCTTCTTGCCTATTATTACTCTCAATTATCCTCAAATTAAAGTAAAGCAATTTAAGCCCCTTAACCCTTATAATACTAATATCCATAAGTGAGTGGATATTTCTTTTTCTTATTATAATGTGAGAGAGTTATCCACTTCCTTTGGATATTTCCGTGCCTTTGCAAGGCACATGGTCGTCCATTCTCTTGAAAATTCATCCCTCACCTTTTTGTTAACGGTCTCTTCAATTAATATATTTATTTTTGCATTGAATTGAATTAGGGTTTCAATTAGACTTAAATCTTGATTATTTTAATATCAGGATTCTCTCTCCTTCAAAGGGATACAAATGAGATGCCCCTCTCATTTTATTTGCTCTACATGATGCCAAGAAACATTAGGGACTATTTTGAAGTGGTATTTTGCATATTGAACCCTGGGTTTTGGGTAAATTGCATATTATACCAAAACTAGGTTTTAAAGCACAGGCATTGCTTTATCAGCTCTTTCTTGGTACTCAAGCTTTCTCAAGCCATTCCTCTGCATCATCTTCATTATCATGATGCTTCAACATATGAGGAACATTTTATCATGTAACATTTGCAAGTTAACCCCTCAACTTGGGTAATTTGCACTTTAGTCCAAAATAAGCAAATATTGCTGCAACATTATTCAAACAAGACAAAAATTGAAACATAAGTTCCTCTTGGGCCTTAATTACTTTTCAAAAAATGAAATTAAGGATTTAATTAGCTTTCTTAAGCAAAACTCCTAGGGTTAAGGCATAACCCAGGTCAGGGATGTTACAAATTATAAACCCCTGATAAGGATTCTGTCACTAAAATCCCCGATAAAGGAAGATAGATATTATGCATTCATCATATTATCTAGTCTCTACATAACATTTCATTGTTATGGAGACACTATAAAATTTTGATCCACACAAATTTTTTTCTACACAAGATATCAATAGAATCAATTTCATAGGACGCATACTCCACTGTCCTTTCATTATTGACTATGGAGTTGATATTGTGCCAGGTGACACTTTTCCTTATTTTACCGTTTCATGTAATAGATTCTTGTTCCTGAGGAGTCTCCCATACTCCTTATTTAATTCAGCATTTCACTTTCATGATCACAATTATGTTCTGTCACCCTCTTGGGACTATCAGTCTTTTCATACCTTGATTGTGCCATCTCACCTGGTGACACAATACTAGTTCTCCTTATTACTTCCATCAACTATCTTATTAGTTTTACATTTTCTCATCATAAAGAGAGGTTACTTACCAATTAAGAATTTATTTTAAAGATATCTTTAATTTTTATGTTTATGCAAAGCATAAACCCCTAACATATTTGATTTCAAAAAAAAAACCTAACATATGGTGTTCATATTATTTTATGTAAATTAAATTGATTTCATGGCTGACCATTCCAGGTAGCCAACATAAACCATCTGATATTTCTTAGATACCAGAATCTCTTATCTTGATATCTATTACATGTGTTGAAAATACATCACATATTTATCTTCCTTTCATCTTGGGACATTATTTGTTAAATGTATCTTTACCTTGGAATCAAAGTCCAAGATAAACTGATACTCTTTTAAGTATCCATCACATGAACATTTTTATCTTATGCACATCAAGTGTCCTAAGACCCACTTGATTGTCATGTCCTCACAGGAAAGAAAACAAGGAATCATATTCCTCTTATTATTTCATATATTTTCAACTATTTATGAATCATTTACTCTTTATCTCATCTTAGGTTCCTTGCCCTCAGCATAGGAATTTATAAGGATGATCACATAACATTATTCCTTTCTTTGTTATTATCTAACATATTCATGAGCATCTTATGATCTCATCAAATTTCCCATTTCCACATTATGGGAAAAGATCTTTATTATACTTACAAACTTTATTGGACATGGATCATCTCCCTTGTTCCCATTCTTATCTTATGAGTATACTTTTTAATTTCTCATACACACATACTCATCTGAGATTATCTCAGATTTCTCTTTCTTGTGCTTAGGATATGACACATTTTTCCATTCCATATTTCTAATTTCATGATGCTCATTGGATTGTCTCAGAATGACTACTTGATCAGAGCAATCAAAAATATAACAATCTAAGAGTTTCCATACTTACTTTATCATCAATAGTTGTATACATGGATAGGGTATATAAATACTGAGATCAAGTAGTATGCACTTTGAATACTATCATATTCCTTACTTTTCATATTATGACAAGCATAAGATTTAACATTCCTGGATTTTATCCAGGCATCTCTTTTGTACCTCATCCTCTCTCATAGAGGTAAGAACAATATAAAACATCTATAATGTTGTTGTACAAAAAGTAAGTCCTCATAGGATTAATCAAGGAAGGCTCAATTAATTACCTTCTTAATTTTAACTCAGGAAACCATAAAAAGACATATTCACTACTACAGAAACAACATTCAGTGTCGCTTTTCTGGGCGTCGGTTCTTTAGGAAAACCGACGCCTACACTATTAGACGTCGGTTATTTAGGCAAACCGACGTCTATATTCGAAGACCAGCCAAACACGGGTACCGCTTTGAATACAGCGTCGGTTGTTAATAACAAACCGACGCCTAAAGTCACCCACGAAATCTAATTTTTGAGCAAAAAAATAGTGTCACTTTCAGCGTCGGTTATGTAGATAGAAACCGACGCCTATGCGCAATAAAAATTTGCGTGAAAAGTGTCACTTTCAACGTCGGTTAACCTTTTATAACCGACGCTAAAAGTGGTTCCCGCCAAACAATTTCGTGAAAATATCGTCCAATTGGACGTCGGTTGGTTCAAACAACCGACGCTAAAGAGGTTTAGGCATCGGTTGTTTGAACCAACCGACGCTATTTGGGAACTTAATATCCCGCGATCGCCCGACTCTTCCCCTTTCTTCTATTTCATTGTGAGCTGATTTCCCTTTTCTTCTCTGTTGTCGCCCGACCACGCCGCCGATTTCTCCTCTACGAAAGCTCCTTCTTCCTCCACGATAGCGTCGTCGCGCCCCCTTCTTCGCCGCCACTGCTGCTGCCTTCTTCCCCTTCTCCGCGCCCCCTTCTCCGCCGCGCCCCCTTCTCCACAGCCACTACTGCTCCTTGGTCTGCCTTCCCTGCCGCCTGGAGCTCACCTCCGCGCCGCCTTCCTCCTTGCCGCCGCCTGCCGTCCTTCCTTGCCGTCGCCGCTATCCTCGTTGGCGTTGCCGCTGCCTGCTCCGTGCTCGCCGCCGTCCTCCCTGCCGTGTCGCCTGCCTGCTTGTTGCCCGCCGTAGCCTCCAGCTAGTAGTCGTAGCCTCTGTTCTTCCTTCTCCCTAGCTCTTTACCAATGGTAAACACGGCCGTGGGTGTTGGCCTACCACGGCCGTGCTGGGCAGCACGGCCGTGTTGGACATTGTAGCTAGTCTGCTGTAAGTATTATTTATGACATTGTAGCTAGTCTTTTCAAGATGATATGTTTTCAATATGATATGTATATATGTATAACATTCTTTACGTAAATTTGTAGGCATTGAAGCCATGCCTCTTAAGAATACAAGACTATGTTGTTGCAGAGGCGCAGGCTTACCCGTCCCTTCCTGGGGAAAGGTTTCATGAGACTCCAATGCCACAGGGCTACGTTCGTGTGGGCCCATTATGTGTGTTACCCGATTGGAGGGAAGCTACATTGCCATATCCCCACCCGGATATTGATACACTTGCTGAGGCAGAAGGCGGGGTCATATTGTGGCCCAAAGCAGATGTCGTCTATACTACAATAATTGTAAGATAAATTTACATTGATTTAGACTGTTAATGTGTATATATGAGGTCAACTGATCTGAAATTATATATACAGGTTAAAAAGAAGACACCAGGAGCACCTAGGCCTCCACCTCCACTTACCGCATTACCAAGTTGGGTTCCAACTGACCTAACATACCCATTAGGTCCTGCTTGTAGGGGGATGGCATGTTGGCTACGGGCACATAATATACATTACCCTATAATTGTTTCTTTAGATGCAGATTATGCAGGTCAATCATACGATAGCTCTTTATTTATACAAGATATTATTGAGCTGTTTATGTATGCTTGGATGAATACATCAATGATAGAGACATGGATAAGGTGAGATCTTGTTTATACATCCATATACCTTGTGTAAGATCTGGTGATTTGGTTTCTTATATATTAATGCATACGTAATACATGTGTTGCAGCTACTTAGTCGAAGATCAATGCAAACAATTTGCATTTGATCATGTGGGATTTTTGATTCCATCATTGATTAGTATGGTAGCTAAAGACCCTGATAGTGTTCAACAATACTGTATAGATGCTTTTACAATTTTTGGTCAGCAAAAGAAGACGATAATAATAGCTCCATTCAATGTCAAGTAAGTTTACTTTATTTATAATTTGGACTTAAGAAAATTCCATTTTTATTGTGCATTTTGAGTTATTAATTGTTAACTTTTTACCTCTAGCGGTAGACATTGGGAGTTACTAGTTATTGTCCCCGGGACGTTCACTGTTTATTATCTAGATCCTGCGGGAAGTACATTAAACACTAAAATTGGACACGTAATGAGAATGCCATTATTCTGGTGAGAAATATTTCATTTTTTTATTTGTTAACATATGTTATTACATTACTATTTACTTATGCAATTTACTGTGTTATATTAACATGTAGGGGTTTAGATGCATTCAAAAAGGCTGGAGGAACGGTCCCAAGGAAAAAGAACCAGCCAATAAATTGGCAGAACGTACAAGTAAGTTCTCGACTGCAATGTATATATTATTTATGTGAATTGTGCTTAGTTGTATTATTTTGTATGTTTCAATTTATAGTGCGCTACACAAGACAACGGTTGGGCATGCGCATACTATGTGATGCGATTTATGCAGATGATTATCCGACATGCCGCATTAGACATCGATAACATACATGAGGTATTATATATAGTCTCATTAGTTAGTATGAAATATATCAATCTTATTTTTATATTATTACTTTTATATATACATCATTCTCTTTGCAGGTGTTTAAAACTGACCACACTATAGGTAAACACTTAAAAAATATACATGCTCCATATACGATGGAAGCATTAGATGAAATAAGAGAAGAATGGGCAAAAGCCATACAAGCAGTGGCAACTGTAAGATATAATTGGGATGTTGATAGCGATAATGAATGATACTTTGTAAATGAATATTTCTGAATGTTAATACATGTATTTGAATGTTTCTATATGTGTGAATGTGAGAATTGAATTGATGTCTGAATGTATCTACTTGTGTGAAATTTTCCTTGGGACTTTTGCAGGTTTGTGGCCTGTTTGTAGGCCGATATCAATGGATGTCGTAAACCTGTAGTTCAGAAAACTGAACTGCAGGTTCTCATCCTGCTGACCAGCCACAGCAGGCCTGCAAACTGATATGAAAAAAAAAGATATAGGCGTCGGTTATTTACAGAAAACTTTCAGCAAAGACCTACAGCGTCGGTTATTGGATAAAAACTGACGCCTAATATTACAAACAACCCGACCGTGCAGGAAAGCACAGCCGTGGTGGAAAAGGCATCGCTTATTCATATAAAATCGATGCCTATAGTACTAAACACAGCCGTGCAGGGAAGCACGGCCGTGTCGTCTTGAAGTATGGAGTCGGTTGTTTAGTTGATCACCGACGCCAAACGGGTTCGCGCCATAGAAAACGGCATCATCTAGGACACTTTCTGCGTCAGTTACCAATTAAACACTGACGCAGAATGTGTCCTAGATGACGCCGTTTTCTGTGGCGCGAACCCTTTTGGCGTCGGTTTTCTATAAACAACCGACACATGTACGTTAAATAGGCATCGGTTAAAAACTGACGCCGAAGTGTTAGACCTTTAGCGGCGCCCACATAGGCGTCGCTCGGAAACCGACGCCAAAGTGGGTTAAACAACCGATGCTAAAAGGCATTTCTGTAGTAGTGATTAGAATGACATTATTTTGTCTAACCTGTCATAATTTGTGGATAATTCACTACCTCAGGCTGACTCTGGCTCATAGGTTGATTCACCATAACATTTTTGGCTGAGCAATCTCTTACTAGATGTCCTATCTATCTACATCGGTAGCAAATTCTGGGTGCTAGATATGGTCTAGAGGGTCCTTTACCCTTTCCAAGTAGCCATTGCCTTGGTGCACTAGGCCCTGGTTGTACCGATGGTACCAAAAAATTCTTCTTTTTGGAACTACTAAGTCTATGTTCCTGAGTTCGGATAGGCCTTTTCTCAATTCTTCATTTATATTCCTTTTCTAGACAATTACTTCTGATATGTCCAGGTTTCCTACACTTGTAACAGACCCTGATTTCAGGTTGTATCTTGTTCCTTCCATCATTTTCTATTGCTTCAACCTGTTGGGGTTGATTATGTATCCTGTTGATGTCCAAAACATCGTCATTGGGGGCTGGTAATCTAGGTTGTATTTGAAAACCTCTAGAGGGGGTGAATAGAGTTTTATAGAGATTTTAAAATAATTTTTTTAACTCAAGCAACCACAAAGAAAGATTGGACAAAGAGACACAAGGGTTTAGAGTGGTTCCTAGCCTTAGCAAATACTAAGGTAGTCAGTCCACTACCCGGTTGCTTACCCAACCGGGATTTGAAAAGAAATTATTTTATTACCTCGCAAGGACTTTACATAAAATACATTTCTTTTCCCTAAACCCTTCAAGCAGCCTTCACCTAGAAGTAATCGCCCAACTCGAAGCAGCCTTCCCTTGAAGTAGATGCACCAACACCCGTTGCACCAGCCTTCTGAAGTAGCTTCCCGTGCGATAGCCTTCTTGAAGTAGCTTGAAGTCCCCTTCTCCACCTGAGAAGTCCACCCTCTCCAATCCGCAGCCTCCAACCCTAGGAGTAGCAAGGAGAGTACAAGGAATAAATAGGAACAAGAAAGAAATACAGAAATTACAATACCGTTGTAAGCACAAGGCTTGATTTTCCTATATCAAGCGTTTGGATCTCCCAACCAAGATATATAGCAATGTGATTATTATGTGTAGGAGATCCTAGTCTATAGGACACGAAACGGTAGCAATATGGATGTATAACAAGTGTGGGAATTGCACTATTGCTCCAAACAGATTGCCAATGTAGTGTATGCTCAAAGATTGCACAATTGAGTATATGAGTGTATTCTAGTGTCCTATGGCTTGTCCTATTTATAGGAATGGCCTAAGTATGCTTAAGGACGTTCTAGACAACTTCTAGGGGGTTTCTAGTGCTTAACTAGCCGTTAGGAATAAGTTAGGCGCATTAGCAATGGCTAGTTAATTAATTCTGCAGTTGCTGTCAGAGACCATCTCGGTCGAGGACTTGTCGACCGAGATGCCCGGTCGGTCGAGGATTTTTCGACCGACAGGCTCTCTGGATTAACGTTTATTTGCAACTGTCAACTGCTGTGTCTAACGACTACTTTTGGTCAATCTCGGTCGAGAAGTTTGTCGACCGAGAGTGTCTCGGTCGAGGAGTGTGGTCGACCGAGATTGACTCTGTTTTCAATCTTTCAATTAAGATACTAAGTGAGTGCATGAGTGTGCATTATGTGATCCTATTAGAAGGAGATGTCCTAACTAAGTGTAGTGTTTAGTTAGGGAGATCTAACGCTTGATTTACATGAAGTCTAAGTACTTGTACATTATATGTTTGTACAAGTTTACATATGATTACATTGCATGACATTTATAAACATTCAAGCGTAAGGATTCCCTAGAACTTTGTCATCACCTTGTTCCTGCACACTTAAGTAGCTCGTTAGATTAATAAGAATGAAATGTTTGTCATCATCGAAACAAAGGGATTTATCATAATATCCAATTTATCCAACAATCTCCCCCTTTTTGAAGATGACAAACATTTCCTAAATATGAAATAAGGAAATATAAAGTATATGAGTTTCATACCTGAAAATTTACCATTTGTAGCCATTTGTGTTTTTCAAGTAAGTGCTGGCCAAGATGTGATGAAACTCTTTTATATATATTTTTATATTCTTTCTCCCCCTTTGTCATTTCAAAAAGATATCCAAAGTTGAATGTTTTATTTTTCTTCTCCCCCTTAATATAATGCTCCCCCTTAATTAGATATCCTATTAGGAACATTGATTTTTATCTAATTTATCCATAATTTGTTTCTCAATCATTCGCAAAGGATGTTAAGCCTTGAAATGAAATGAGATACCTTTAAGCATATGATGAAAATGTATATGGATTTCTCATATATCAAAGGATGTTAAGCACTAGATTAGATGAGAATCCTCTAAGCTTAGAGTACCTAAAAATGTCTCCATCCAAATGCAAGGGATGTTAAGCCCCATTTTGGGTAGAGAGTTCCTTCGAGTACAAGATACCAATTTCAATAAATTCATAACTTTCTTGAAAATATTCAGTTATACATAGTGATTTCAAAGTTTTGTAAGCTTCTTTTAAACAATGATCAAAGTTTTAATGATCTCCCCCTTTTTCTTATGCTTTGCTCCCCCTTCGATAGATATCTCAAATGAAAGTTTGAATACTCAGCAAATAAAATGTCCAAGATTTTAACAAAGATGTATGCAATTATGTCAATCTGGAAAAACAGAAACCCAGTCGGTCGACAGTTGCTCGACCGACAATGTTCTCGGTCGACTAGTTGCTCGACCGAGAATGTTTCTGGAGAACTATTTTGTTATTTGAAAATTTAATTTTAATTTGTAATAGTTGCCTGTTTTAATTATTATTATTCCCTTATTTGTTATGCTCTACAATAATGAACTGATAACCCATATTTTGAAGATGTCATCATAAGCCAAACAAATAACCATGCAAATTTCATTCAATATCATGAAGAAGATTACAATCATATAGAATTTGACTAATCATTTGTATTACAACTATTACAACTCCAACACTTCACAGGAAAGATTTAAGAATTACATCGATGTCCGGATCTTTCCCAAGAAATGGCTCGGCTCCATAGTATTGAACCAGAGTTTTCCAATCCAAAGCACCAGTTGTAGTCAACGCATATGCTTCGAGGAAAGTGGGAACTCGGTCAAAACGGAAGTGAGCAGCTATGTCTTGCAATTGTATGGAAGAGAATTGAGTATGTGCAAGATCCATTGATGGTGAAGGTGGAGGTTGATAGTAGTTGTATGAGGGGTTAAATGGGTTGAGCATGCCAGGGTTTAAAGAATGCGGATATTCATCGGTTTGGTTAGGAGAAAGGTTTTGCATTCTTTGATTTAAGTATGTCATGGCATGGTGATTGTAGTTTAATTGTCTACTAAGATGGTATTGGGAGCCAGCAATATAAGTAAGGGTATTTTGGATGGGATCAATGGAAAGGTTAGTAGGAGGAGGGGGTGGTATATCCTGATGTGATGACTCTCCTTCTACTCTTGCCCTTTTATGGCCAAAGTCAATTCCCATCTTTTCTACGGTGTTCTTACTTATCTTTGGTGGTCTACGCTCCCATATGTATCCCATATCTTCAATGTTTGACTTAAGAAAATGTTGAGTAATCTGGCATACAAAATCGGCATATGGTGGATTGCCAGAAAACTCAAGCATATTTTTAAGTATTATGCGAATGAAGTTGATGGGAATTTCTTTTATGATAGCATAAATTAGACACATACGGAAGATAGGAACCTCGGATTTATTGGCTCGTGGATGTATGTTGGTGGAAACAATGAGGTTTACTATTCTACATGCCGGTTTTAGGTTTATTGCATAATAGGTTCCCCTATCTTCATGACAAGTGGTATTGGCTTGAAATATGGCTCTTTTTATATCACTAAGACTAGTGGTGTGGTCATCATGGGAAAATAAATTTATTGGATTGCCGATGGAAAGGTCAAGGAAATCTTGATATTCATCTATATCAATTTCAAGCATGTCAAGAATATCCCCTTCGGAAAATTTAAAACTATGCCCATTGACCATGGTATAGAAGAAAGTGGTGTCATTTTCGGTGTGGGATAGAAGATTGGCATAGAATTCGTTGACTACCTTAATGGAGTAGGAAGGAAAGGATGGATTGATGAAGTCCTTCAGCTTTTGTACTCCAAAAAGATGCTCCAGGTCTACTATGTTGATGAAGTCCATCACTTCGACCGGACGTCGGGGAAGAGGAGCTTTAGAGGAAAGCCGAAAGTATCTATCTCCAGCATCTCCGTCGACGAAAGCTATGTCATTGATGATCGTCAGTGGCGGAGTGGCTTCCCTCTCTTCTCTTCTTTTTCTTCCAGCAACTTTCTTCTTCCCACGGACAGTTGATGATGAGGCCATTGTGTTTCTTGAGAGTGGAGAAGAAGCAAGGAAGATTTGAGGGTAAGAGTGCTGAAGGATTGCACGAAATTGCACTAGAGATGGACTATGGAAGCAAGGAAATGCAAGTGTGAGTAAGTGGCTCGTTTTTGCACTTATTTATAGAATTCCAGCGACCTGGTCGGTCGACGACTCGTCGACCGAGCGTCCGCAATGGTCGAGTTGCAGACGCGCCACTTGGTCCTCCAACGGTAAAGAAAACCATCATAACGGTCGGGTCGCAACGGTCATATCCAACGGTTATTTCTCGGTCGAGCGCTTGTCGACCGACATTGTCTCGGTCGAGCACTCGTCGACCGACAGTTTGTCTGATACTGAGTCTGTTTAGAATATGTCGGTCGAGTGAGATGGGCTGACCGAGTGGTTCTCGGTCGAGCATTTGTCGACCGACTAACTTACTGAGTTCAATTTTTTTTGGCTGAATTTTAATGTAAATCATAGAACATTTTTGTAGAGCATATGTATATGTATATTCCAAGGGAGTAATAATATTTAAGGCTTCTAATTACCACAAATGATTTGACATTTTGATTTAAAAAATATGCTAAGACTAAGTTCAATAAAATAATGTTCAAATAAACAATTTTTTATCAAAGTTTATTTTAGGTCGCCCTTGATTACGACCATGGCGCCCCTTGGTCAAATTTTATTTTAACCAAGAGGCATATTCTGCAGGTTTCTAGTATGAACATTCATATGCGAAGTATGAGTTCTGCAGATAGCTTGCAATCATCAATTTGAGACTCATTAAAGTGTACAGATTATGAGAGCTAAATAAGGACATCAAATATGATGAAGCATATTCAAGAATAATATCCATTCATGAATTTAAGATTACTTTGGATAGACTAAAATAAGTGATGCTTAATATAAAAGCACATAAAAATTTATTTGAAACATTTTATTCATTGCAAGTATTTCTGAAAAAGAAATGTGCAATAAAAGAATGATTAAATAGAAATGTAAGCGTGATCAGTTTGAGATAAACATATGTGTATCAAGGTGCTATTAAATCTTTTAATTTTTGATTTTGTTATCCCTAAATGTTAAGTTGAGATAGACATAAGGATATACAAATTAAGGTCTTTGGTCATATCTCAACTTGGTCGAACCTATTTAATTTGGGGTTTTTGGAACCCATACCATCTCAACATGCTTTTTCTTGTATGGGCATGAAAAAGAATAATGTCCAAGGCGTGAGCAATAATGACAACAAATTGAATCAACCTCAAGCCTTTTTCTATGGGTTTGATCTAGGTTATCTTTGGGTATATACATTTTTGTGCCTCTAGGTATATAAGCAGATTGACTTGCTTGTGTTCTTCTAGGTTGTTGATGGGATTTCTTATTAGGCTTATAACCTAGTCCTCTTCTCCCTATTTGATGATAGGAATTTTCTAATATTCTATCAAGGATTCCATTGTTGCTTAACCTACTAACTTCTTGTTGCAACTTAACGATTTCATCCATTCTTTTCTTGATATCTAATTTTGCTTGGTCTAGATTGGATGATAACATATTTCTTTCTTTCACTATATTGTCATAATCTACATGGGTGCACAATATAGGTTGTTTTTGAAAACCATTTAATTTTGTAAGCAATTCAGCTTTTTCTTGACATAGAAGATCATAGTTTGTTTCTAGAGTAAAGATCTTTACTTCACTGTTACTTAGAGATGATTTCAAGGTACGATTATCAGACATAATGCTGTCTTTTTCAAAACCAAGAGTATTCAATTTAGCATATAAATCGTCATTTTCGGATGTAAGAGCAAGAAGTCTAGCATTTAGATCATCATTTTCTTTACTGGATTTCTTTAACTTCTTTTTGCATTCAACATATTTATTATGTGTTTCTTCAATAATAGCAACTAACTCCTCCTTGGGTAAATCAAGCAAGCTTACCTCTTCTTCTTCTTCCTCACTTATTGTAGCAACGAAACACTCTTTATGTGCATCTCCTTTCTTTGACCTCCATGGACATTTAGACGTAGAGTGCTTTGTTCCTAAGCACCAATTGCAACTTGTCGAACTTTGGTCCATGCTCCTTTTCTTGTAGTCACCTCCTCCCTTTATCTCTTCAAGACCTTGTTAGGGCTCCTTGAAGCCTGCTCTGATACCAATTGAAAACCTCTAGAGGGGGGTGAATAGAGTTTTATAGAGATTTTAAAATAATTTTTTTAACTCAAGCAACCACAAAGAAAGATTGGACAAAGAGACACAAGGGTTTAGAGTGGTTCCTAGCCTTAGCAAATACTAAGGTAGTCAGTCCACTACCCGGTTGCTTACCCAACCGGGATTTGAAAAGAAATTATTTTATTACCTCGCAAGGACTTTACATAAAATACATTTCTTTTCCCTAAACCCTTCAAGCAGCCTTCACCTAGAAGTAATCGCCCAACTCGAAGCAGCCTTCCCTTGAAGTAGATGCACCAACACCCGTTGCACCAGCCTTCTGAAGTAGCTTCCCGTGCGATAGCCTTCTTGAAGTAGCTTGAAGTCCCCTTCTCCACCTGAGAAGTCCACCCTCTCCAATCCGCAGCCTCCAACCCTAGGAGTAGCAAGGAGAGTACAAGGAATAAATAGGAACAAGAAAGAAATACAGAAATTACAATACCGTTGTAAGCACAAGGCTTGATTTTCCTATATCAAGCGTTTGGATCTCCCAACCAAGATATATAGCAATGTGATTATTATGTGTAGGAGATCCTAGTCTATAGGACACGAAACGGTAGCAATATGGATGTATAACAAGTGTGGGAATTGCACTATTGCTCCAAACAGATTGCCAATGTAGTGTATGCTCAAAGATTGCACAATTGAGTATATGAGTGTATTCTAGTGTCCTATGGCTTGTCCTATTTATAGGAATGGCCTAAGTATGCTTAAGGACGTTCTAGACAACTTCTAGGGGGTTTCTAGTGCTTAACTAGCCGTTAGGAATAAGTTAGGCGCATTAGCAATGGCTAGTTAATTAATTCTGCAGTTGCTGTCAGAGACCATCTCGGTCGAGGACTTGTCGACCGAGATGCCCGGTCGGTCGAGGATTTTTCGACCGACAGGCTCTCTGGATTAACGTTTATTTGCAACTGTCAACTGCTGTGTCTAACGACTACTTTTGGTCAATCTCGGTCGAGAAGTTTGTCGACCGAGAGTGTCTCGGTCGAGGAGTGTGGTCGACTGAGATTGACTCTGTTTTCAATCTTTCAATTAAGATACTAAGTGAGTGCATGAGTGTGCATTATGTGATCCTATTAGAAGGAGATGTCCTAACTAAGTGTAGTGTTTAGTTAGGGAGATCTAACGCTTGATTTACATGAAGTCTAAGTACTTGTACATTATATGTTTGTACAAGTTTACATATGATTACATTGCATGACATTTATAAACATTCAAGCGTAAGGATTCCCTAGAACTTTGTCATCACCTTGTTCCTGCACACTTAAGTAGCTCGTTAGATTAATAAGAATGAAATGTTTGTCATCATCGAAACAAAGGGATTTATCATAATATCCAATTTATCCAACAGTATTGCTAATGCTTGATCCACTATATACATCATGGTTGACCTAAGTTTCCCAACAGTGATACCTAAAGAAGGATTTCTTATCATAGTTGGATCAGCTTAAGGGTTCTCAGGCAATTGTTCCTCTCTTGCTTGATCCCATGCACCTCTTCTTGGTGTAGCATTGCTACTTTCTGTAGCAAATTCCTCATGTGACCCAGCCATCTTCAAGTTCTTCTTCTCCTATACGAGCAGAAGACACTGTCAGAAACATTGGAAGACACTAGAACAGACTCTACTACCTTAGTCCTATGTCTATGTAGACTCAGCGAACCTAGAGCTCTGATACCACTAAATTGTGACATCCAACTTACAAAAATAGGATTTACTTAAGCAGAAGCATTCGTTAACAGTGGAATTACTAAAAATCACTAAAAATTAAAACTGTTTGCAAAGAGATCCAATTCTAGGAAACTCTTATAACAAGAACCAAAGTGTTACATATACATCCTGGTTCTCAAGTACATTCCATGTATCATCTCTTCTTGAGGATTACTTACAATAGTTACTTTGCCAAACTATACATCAGCAACATAAAACCTCGAGGTGTTCAAGCCAAAATCTCATATCGATTATAAAAGCACTATGTACTGACTCTGAGGACCTGAGAGTATAGAGATGACACATAGGACTTTCTATACAAAACTTGGCAGCTAGTGCCTCCATCTGAGTTATCATTGTTGTCCTTGTTGCTGATGATGCTGCTTTTCCCTTACTATAGGGTTCCTGCTTGTTCTTCTGCGTTTGCTTAAAAAGTTGGATCCCATGGGGGTGAGACAATTGTAAATTGTCCCAGTGGGAGATATAACTCTCCGCCAAAACATTATTATTGCAGATTATTAAAATAAAACTGAGTAGGAGTTCTTATATATTAACAACAGTATTAATCCTTGTATGAATGGAGTAAAGTAATCTCCTTTCCTAAGGAGAATATTGCATCTACCCATGGTAGAATTATAATTCATCTGTCTATTGGTAATGAATATAAAGAGATATAAATAACATCTATCAACTAGAGATGCATAAAAGAAATGTAACATCAGCCAGTAAAATCTCATATTCAATCCTTAAGCAAACATGTTATACAGATGATTATGTTTTACAACCACACTTATGTCCTGAGGAGATGAGTTATACCGCTCATACTCCAACCGACCATTGTGAAGTCGAAATCGGTACCATACAAGGTCAATGGAAGAGCTGACTTCCAAGACCTCCCATATCTCGGTTAGTGCGAGACTACATTCAGGACATCTTATGTCTCTGCTAGATAGCTTTCTAGGGTATACTGGCAACTTCGCTATAGATTTACAGTGGTAGATGTACTCTCTTTGCGATCGAGAGATTTCATGTTTACCTCCATCGATCTGGCATTAATGTTATTGGGAGATGTGTACTGCATCTATCCCAATCATCGGGAGATTCATGATACATCCATCCTGGTACAAATAATGAAGGATTGAGAGGTTTAATATTTACCTTCTATCATTTCTCCCATTAGGACGTAAGGATATGTTCACCCATTACCCCCATATATTCAAAAATATGCATTCTGGGGTTTTGTCGCGGAGCAATCCGTTTCACCATCATCAAATTACTGACGATGATGGATTTATGGTCAGGGCTCTACATGATATGATTTCACTTGATTAATTAAGTACATTAGCATATTCTTTTAGCATCAGTCAAGTTCTCAAACAAGAATTATTATGGCAAATGCTATAAAGAAACATGTAAGCTCTTATTTATTGCTTTACCAGAACTTATAATACATTGAGATTTTCATCCCTTATCTCATTACTTGAAAGTTCACATCTCACAGCAATATCATTATCTTAATTGTCAAAACTAGGTATTCGTACCCTCAGTTCATCACTAATCACTGTTACCACTTGTTAGGTAACTATTACCTCTAGATCCTCAGACCCAGGTATACATGATACTTGTTACACAAGCGTGTCACATGTCTCACAAGGCTCATTAAGTGTCTTGTCACCTTTCACTAGGTAACGACTTACTCATATGACTCATAAAGTCCATGCACATTTTGTTACTTTTACTAAGCAACCACAACACTAAGGCACACAAGGCCAATCAACATTTTTGTTATATAAAAGTCATAGATCAAATCTGGCTATGTCCATCATCTCATGATATTTGCATGGTTAATAGACAGGATAACAGTCATATAAATCATTTATCACATCAGGTGATACAATAGTAACACCACCATTATTCCCTTACCATGATTAGTGTTTACCATCAAATAGATATTTTCATTCCTTTACCCAAAAATTAGGGTTAGGGTTTCCCATTTCACACTAATTAGGGTTTCGTGTTTATATTATCTTATCCAACCCTAATATATTGTTCCATTCCTCTAGAAGCATTTAATGGTATCATAAGTATTTACTCATGATCATTACTCTCATCATATAGCATTTAATGATTATCAATTCAAGGTATGAGTTCATCTCTCAACCTTGCCATGGTATGGTTATATCATACCCATTATCTTGACTTAATCCCCTTTCTCATAATGTTAGTCAACACTTATCAAAATGCATTGAACTCATTACATCTTTATTGTAATAATTTACATAACACACACTTCTTGTATTTCTTATCCAAGTATATTGGATTTGAGGTGCATCAAGGTATGTCAACCCTGAAATGCTAAATACATGATAACTATCATGTCTCGATATATCACTTTACTTATTACATTCTAACTCACCTAATTTTGCCAACTTATCTTGTATTAAGGTAATTCCCTCTTAATACTGTTAACTACTCACCTATCACTTTCATCATATAGTGCGTAGGTCACATATTAGAATTGTCCAGTTATCTTTAATGATATGGACTTATCCAATGGTTAAGCATTGTTGATATAGAATAAACCATTATCAACCACTCTAGGTATTTCAACTCTTAAGATGTTATCCACACCATTATTTAGTGTTGCATACATCACTCCTAAGAGTTTCTTGTCCTCATCCTTGTAAGGTATATAAGTTTGTTACTCATGTATAGAGTTAGATATATAATGATATAGTAATCATCTTGTCCCTTATACTCTTACTCATTAAAGTATCAACATTACCATTCATATGGTTTATCAATTTCACCCTTCATGGGTGTAACATTCTCATCTTACTTGATTATATTATCCACACCCTACTTTAGTGTATTGGACATTATGCCATCACTAGGGTTTCATATATCATCATATGGCATCACCCTGGATTTGAGTCTCACATCTCATCATTGCGTCAGGGTTCGACATAACATTATTCTAATTTAGGGTTTCACATTCAATATCCCACCATTAGGGTTTACTATTCATCCCAATTAGGGTTTTGTATTACATTACCCTGAATTAGGGTTACTCATGTCATCACCATTAATTAGGGTTACTTCCATACCTTAGATTAGGATTACACCTAGCATTGCCCTAAATTAGGGTTACTTCCATACCTTAGATTAGGATTACACCTAGCATTGCCCTAAATTAGGGTTAAGGTTCATCTATCTTCTTAATTAGGGTTTCATGATCTCTTTATCATGGATCATTCCCTAATTACACATTCATTTATGTTGAAAATGTTGAGGCTTAACCACTACATGGTTATCATTCATGTAGGAAGTCCTCTCTCTCTCTCATCCTCTATAAGATGATACTTATTTCAGACTTGATTAGATTAGGTTAACTCAACTTGAATGAAGGTTGACACAATGTATTATGTCATTACTTCTATAATCATTAAAGATTGATCATTCAAGAGATACTAATCACCCTATCTTATTAAGGATACAATAACTATAATCACCCTTGATTTACATCATGTAATGATCAATTAAACAATTGACCTTTAATCACCTTAATTGTCCATATGGTTTTGGTTAATTACTTCTAAACAGTCTTGGTCACTTAGACCCCAAACGGTCTTGACCAACCAGACCTCAAACGGTCTTACTTGAAATACCTCCAAACGGTCTAAGACCGTTTAGACCTCCAAACGGTCTTGGTCTAATGGTTTGAAACTATTCAGAACATATGTACTTGGGATCGTTTGAGTCTCAATTGGTTTGGGATCATTTGGTCCCAAACGGTCTTGAGACCATTTGGTCCAAACCTCCTCAAAACCGATTGGACCAAAAATGGTCTCAACCACTCATATTGATTTAGGGTTTCCAAGATTAATTTCTTCATCAATTGAATCCATGTAATTACTCATCAATTGAACCTAAGCACCATACTTAAATGGAGCTTAATGAATCATCTCTCAATTGATTAGACTTTCAATTGATCATCACTTAGGGTTTTGAACCCAATTGAATTAGGGTCAAAATCGATGAACTTTCAATATTAGTCATTGTGGAACTAATTACTTTGAAATTATTGGATCATCATTCAAATTGGGCGTGACCTGACCCCAAACGGTCTTGAGGTCATTTTTATGATCTCCAAATGGCCTTGAGACCGTTTTCCCCATCCCATCACTTAAAATTGTGAAATTCAATTAGGGTTTAGATCATTAGATTGATCAACAATTCAACTATTGATTGCATTACCATTTGCTATCTTTGGACCTTCAAAAACTCAACCATACTCAACCCTAGACCTCCAAACGGTCTTGGTTGACCTCCAAATAGTCTTGAGACCGTTTGGGTGATCACCAAATGGTCTTGAGACTATTTGGTTAATCAACTCAAAGATTTAATTCATTCAATTGCAAAATCAGCACTTAACCCAATTAGGGTTTCTAATTGAATGATTGTCCATATATTGATTCAATCAATTGGAACCATTATATCCTCATCCAACATGTACTAGGGTCCTGACCTCAAATGGTCAACCCATCCAAACGGTCAACTCATCTAAATGGTTTGGAGTTCAAGACTCTAAACGGTTTGCAAACTGTTTAGTCTCCAAACGGTTTGGTGAAACTGTTTGGACCAAAGTCTAAAAACCATTTGCAAGGAAAACTTGTTGGAATATGTGCCTAAGATGATGTCATCATCATCTACCTTCATTCATTCAAAATCTACTTCCATTTTCATGGTAATTACAACAGTGGATCAAGGGAATTTCAAATAGAACAAAACGTTCAACAAATAATGGAGATTTGAATGCAATAACAATATTTAAGGGTTTGAGTTATATAACCCGCCTCCAATTGAGCTTCAAATCTTGGAGCTTCATGTCAACAATGGTGGAGGAAGCTTTTTCAACTCTCCCAAGGCTCATCCTCAAGATTTGGAGTGAAAAGATTGGCTAGGATTGAAGAGGGAATAGAGATAAGAAGAAATCATGCGTTGATTTTTTATTTCCACCATGGATTCAAGGTAAACGAAGGTCAAGAAGCTTACCAACAGGTTGGGGGTCGTCCTTATGCTGCTCCTATATCCCTTGGTCGTTTTTGCAAGCAAATACAAGAAGTGGATTCGAAAAAGCCTTTGGTTTGAGTTGTAAAGGGTGTTTTTATAAGAAAAATCAATGAGAGAGAAAATGCCTTATAAAAATTCTTTTAATTCCAAAATTAGTGCCGCCTCTTCCCCCTCAATTCCTTAGATAAGAGGCTATACTTATTTCCTCTTATTCCTCTCAATTATCCTCAAATTAAAGAAAAGCAATTTAAGCACCTTAACCCTTATAATACAAATATCCATAAGTGAGTGGATAGTTCTTTTTCTTATTATAATGTGAGAGAGTTATCCACTTCCTTTGGATATTTTCGTTTCTTTTCAAGGCACATGGTCTTCCATTCTCTTCTAAATTCATCCCTCGTCTTTTGGTTAAAGGGCTCTTCAATTAATATATTTATTTTTGCATTAAATTGAATTAGGGTTTCAATTAGACTTAAATCTTGATTATTTTAATATCAGGATTCTCTCTCCTTCAAAGGGATACAAATGAAATGTCCCTCTCATTTTATTTGATCTATATGATGCCAAGAAACATTAGGGGATATTTTTAAGTGGTAATTTGCATATTGAACCATGGGTTTTGGGTAAATTGCATATTATACCAAAACTAGGTTGTTAATGCACATACATTGCTTTATCAGCTCTTTCTTGGTACTCAGGCTTTCTCAAGCCATTCCTCTACATCATCTTCATTCTCATGATGCTTCAAACATGAGGAACATTTTATCATGTAACATTTGCAAGTTAACCCCTCAACTTGGGTAATTTGCACTTTAGTCTAAAATAAGCAAATATTGCTTCAACATTATTCAAACAGAACCGAAATTGAAACGTAAGTTCCTCTTGGGCCTTAATTACTTTTCACAAAATGGAATTAAGGATTTAATTATCTTTCTTAAGCAAAACTCCTAGGGTTAAGGCATAACCCAAGTCAGAGATGTTACAAATTATAAACCCCTAACAAGGATTTCATCCCTGAAATCCCCAATAAAGGAAGATAGATATTATGCATTCATCATACTATCTAGTCTCTACATAACATTTCATTGTTATGGAGACACCATAAAATTTTGATCAACAAATTTTTTTTTCTACACAAGATATCAATAGAATCAATTTCATAGGACACATACTCCATTGTCCTTTCATTATTTACTGTGGAGTTGATACTGTGCCAGGTGACAATTTTCCTTATTTTACCATTTCATGTAATAGATTCTTGTTCCTGAGGAGTCTCCCATACTCCTTATTTAATTTAGCATTTCACTTTCATGATCACAATTATGTTTTGTCACCCTCTTGGGACTATCAGTCTTTTCATACCTTGATTGTGCCATCTCATCTGGTGATGCAATACTGGTTTTCCTTATTACTTGCATCAACTATCTTATTAGTTTTACATTTTCTCATCATAAAGAGAGGTTACTTACCAATTAAGAATTTATTTTAAAGATATCTTTAATTTTTATGTTTATGTAAAGCATAAACCCCTAACATATGATGTTCATATTATTTTATGTAAAATTAAATTGATTTCATGGCTGACCATTCCAGGTAGCTAACATAAACCATCTGATATTTCTTAGATACCAGAATCTCTTATCTTGATATCTATTACATGTGTTGAAAACACATCACATATTTATCTTCCTTTCATCTTGGGACATTATTTGTTAAATGTATCTTTACCTTGGAATCATAGTCCAAGATAAATTGATACTCTTCTAAGTATCCATCACATGAACATTTTTATCTTATGCACATCAAGTGTCCTAAGACCCACTTGATTGTCATGTCCTCGAAAGAAATAAAACAAGGAATCATATTCCTCTTATTATTTCATATATTTTCAACTATTTATGAATCATTTACTCTTTATCTCATCTTAGGTTCCTTGCCCTTAGCATAGGAATTTATAAGGATGATCACATAACATTATTCCTTTCTTTGTTATTATCTAACATATTCATGAGCATCTGATGATCTCATCAAATTTCCCATTTCCACATTATGGGAAAAGATCTTTATTATACTTACAAACTTTATTGGACATGGATCATCTCCCTTGTTCCCATTCTTATCTTATGAGGAGTATACTTTTTAATTTATCATACACACATACTCATCTGAGATTATCTCAGATTTTTCTTTCTTGTGCTTAGGATATGACACATTTTTCCATTCCATATTTCTAATTTCATGATACTCATTGGATTGTCTCAGAATGACTACTTGATCAGAGCAATCAAAAAGATAACAATCTAAGAGTTTCCATACTTACTTTATCATCAATAGTTGTATACCTGGCCAGAGTATATAAATACTGAGATTAAGTAGTATGCACTTTGTATACTATCATATTCCTTACTTTTCATATTATGACAAGCATAAGATTTAACATTCCTAGATTTTATCCAGGCATCTCTTCTATACCTCATCCTTTGTCATAGAGGTAAGAACAATATAAAACATCTATAATCACTACTACATAAAAGCCTTTTAGCATCGATTATATAAGCTCTTTAGTGTCAGTTTCCAAGCAACACCCAAGTGGGCGCCGCTAAAGGGGGACACCTTCGGCGTCAGATCCAAACCGACGCCAAAACCTTTTTCACCACCAAAAATGCGCCAGCAAAGGGACTATATGCGTCGGTTGTTTAGTAAAAACCGACACCCAAACTCTTCCCTCCACCGAAAACGTGCCAGCAAAGGAACTATAGGTGTCAGTTGTTTACTAAACAACTGCCGCCAAAACTCTTCCCGCCATCAAAACACGCCAGCAAAGGGATTATAGGCGTCGGTTTTCTAAGAGACACTGACGCCACATCATCTGAACCGACGTCGGTTTTGTGATAATAACCGATGCCCTATCCCCTGTCTTCCACCACGACCGTGCTTCCCAGCACGGTCATGGTAACTGGTCACATAGATGTCAGTTTTAGGTGGAAAACCGCCGCCGTATATAATAGGTGTCGATTTTGTTCAAATAACCGATGTCTATGTTTTTATTTTATTTTTTTTGTCAGTCTGCAGACCTGCTGTGGCTGGTCCTAGGATGAGAACCTACAGTTCAGTTATGAACTGCAGGTTTTACGACATCCATTGATATCAACCAACAACAGGCCACAAACCTACAAAATTAACATGATGGACAATATTATATATATGTGATTCACACTCATGTATAAGAACGTTTAATTCATATTGTTTTTTTTCATCACATGCATGTAGAAACCAGTAGCAACCTACAGTTCCATTTATTTCATCTCTTTTCACATTCAGACACATGTAGAAACATTCATGTATTGATGATTTTCACACACATATGACAATTCATAAAAATTCATTCACATTCACACAAAATTAATTATGAGAACAAAGTTATTCTTTATTCATCATTGTCATCATTTTCAACAAAATCATATTGAAGAGCCATGAAACAGCAAAAGAAGCCACAATGAAGAGAAGCATGATACAGATACAATACATAAAGTGCAGCAAGCACAAGTGTTTCAGATTCATATAACAACATGACAGACTAACACATATATAGTGCATAACAACAGCAGCGCTGAATTTACATACAACACTAGCTTAGTACATATATAGTGGGACTAAGGTGACGATCCCACCTGCTAAAACAGGTTACCGACAACTACATGTTATGACTGGGAGGTCTTGATTCAGCAACCGTATGCATTAGCAGGAGGACAAATAGATTTCACCACGAGTTAACATTGAAGAAGGTCTACTAACCTACACTGAGCTAAACAAGTTTATCAGTGCTAGCCTAAGGCACAAGTACCGTTTGTCAGGACAATGACGGTCGTGGAAGCTTAGTGGCCACTACACAGCGTGGCACCTTAACATTTACCAAGCATTCACAAAAAGCTTTCTTCTCCTTTCTAGACAACGTGTAACCAACAGGAGGTAAGTATGTTCTTAGATCGCTACTAACTACTTCTATTAATTTTGTCCTTATTCCCATTTCACGTAGGTCCATTTTGGATTTTATCCCATCTTTAGTCTTACCTGGTATATTCAACAGAGTACCGATGACGCAATCACATACATTTTTCTCAACGTGCATGACATTGATACAATGCCATACTGTCAAAGAACTCCAATAAGGAAGATCCCAAAATATCAACTTCTTCTTGAATAAAGATGTGTCACTCCTTGTGGCCATCGTACATTGTGATCTCTTACCAAATTCATTGGCGATGTCTTTCACTCTTTCATAAACATCCTCCCCTGATATAGTTTTAGGTGCACTACGTTCCTCATTCTGTCCATTGAATGCTTTGCGCAACCTACGATACGGATGAAATTTTGGAAGAAACCTTCGATGAGAAAGATATACAGTCTTGCTGCCATGTTTTAGTCATATTGAATCAGTGTTCTCTTCATATATAGGACACGCTTTAGATCCTTTGACACTATATCCAGATAAATTCCCATATGTTGGAAAGTCATTCACGGTGCAAAACAACATAGCGTGCAAACAAAATGTCTCTCTTCGTGAAGAATCATAGGTCATCACACCTTCACCCCAGAGTTTCTTTAAGTCATCAATCAGAGGTTCAAGATAAACATCGATATCATTTCTAGGTTGTTTAGGGCCCGATATCAACAACGACAGCATAATGTACTTATTTTTCATACACAACCAGGGAGGAAGATTGTATATAACAAGCATGACTGGCCAAGTGCTATGTTGGCTGCTCAATGTCCCGTACGGATTCATCCCATCTGTACAAAGCCCAAGTCTTAGATTCATGTACTCTTCACCGAATTCAGGGTACAATAAATCAATCTTCTTCCACTGTGGGGAATCAGACGCATGTCGTAGGATCCCATCATTATTTTTCTTAACATCTGCATGCCACCTCAAATTCTTCACATCTATAGGATTGGCAAACAAGCATTGAAACTGTGGTATTATAGGTAGATACCATATCACCTTGGCGGGAGAACCAGTTTTGGACTCCCCCAAAGTCGTCAATTTATACCTTGACGCACCACATTTCGGACAATCTTTCAAATCCACATAGTCCTTTTGAAATAATACACAATCATTCTTGCATGCGTGTATCTTCTTGGCCTCCATTCCCATTGGGCACAACAATTTCTTTAACCGGTATGTTGAGATCGTCAACTCGTTTCCTTCAAGAAGAATTTCTTTCAACAAAGACAACAATGACGTGAAGCTTTTTTTGCTCCATCGATTGTTAGCTTTCAGTTTATACAATCTCAACACAGCGCTAAGCTTCGTAAACTTACAACTCATGTATAATGGTATCTCAGCATCATGCACAATGATTCTAAACATGGGAGGTGGATCGGTGTGCTCTACCCCACAACTATCCAGCATCACATCAACGATGTCTACTGGAACTGGTTCATTCACATCTATGTCATTGGAGGCAATTTCTTCTTTCACAAAAGCACTGCTATTGACATCCACTAGTTTCAGGTTTGAAATCTCTCCATGCCAGTGTCATTCAGTATAACCTTGTACAATCCCGTTGCACATGACATGACTTCTGATCTCATCACCAGTACTGACTTTCAAGTTGTTACCACAATGCCTACATGGACAGTAGAACCTATCTCCAGGTTGTTTCCTATGTTCCTCAGTAAATCTAATAAACTGGTCAAGACCAGAAATAAACTCTGGGGTGTAGCGATTGCGAATGGACATCCATGATCTATCCATTCTATGATCAAAGAGAAAATAAGTATATATTACAACAAGATTAGGGTCTAGGGTAAATAGATTAGAGTTTATGGTTAAAACTTTAGGGTTTATACATGTGATGTCATTCTTATATATAATAAATGTGTACCACCTATCCCATTCTTGAACACCTAATCTCACTAGTAAGTGTATAATGTGTATTGGGTTTTCAAGAAAATTTCGGCAGCATTTCCCCGATGTTCTCCAAGTACATATGTACTTAGAGAACAAATGAGGAAATGTTGCCAAAATTTTCTTGAACCCCCAATACACATTATACACTTACATCCTAAGTGAGATTAGGTTTTCAAGAACAGTCCCAAACCAGGGACTATCCAAGATTTACTCCTAATGAGTAAATCTTGGATGGGTTTCTAGGCCAACAAATACAACACCAGTTCCTTGTTCACAACCCCATTCAACACACAATTTCTTATAAAAACACTTGTGGACAGCCATAACAACATATCGATGCTTCCTAAATTAATCAACATTAATAGCTTATGAATGTTTATGCACATTTATACTAACAATTCCTAGGGTTTACTAAATTAGGTCAAGCATGAGGATTAGAAGCACAAATATATGCAAGCACAAGATTTATTCATATCCTAGGTTGATTTACAATAGCAACATCTAAATAAGTAAACTCAAAACATTAGATAAATAAATATAATCAGAAGATAAACAAATACAAAGCAATAGATAAAAAAGTACATCTCAGTTGATAAACAAATATAAATCAAGAGATGATTAAATAATTTTAAAAAGTAGATGAATAAATATAAAGCCATAAATTTAAATAATGTGATGAATAAAAAAATCATTAGATGAACGAATGAGTAGATAAGTAAATACAAATTAGTATTTAAGTAAATACAAATCAGAGTGTCTTGCTCTGGAGCTGGGAGAGAGGGCGAGACAGAGGGTTTTTGGGGATGTTTACCTCTATTTGAGCCCAGTCGGGCGTCTTGCTCTGGAGCAAGGAGAGAGGGCGAGATGGATGGGTGCACGTGGAAGCCGAACGGGCAGACGAGCATGGAAGAGCGGTGAGCAGGTAGCCAGTGAGCGAGCAAGGAGCGTGGAAGGAGGCAAGCTCCTGAATCGTAATGGAAGTGATCATTGAAAAAATACTAGACAATCATATTTTGTTTCATATACAATGTTCAATTTAAATAAACACTCCCTTAGAGGATCTAATATTAGGCACAAAGTCATGTCTTAAATACTCTGGAAAAATATATATTGATTCAAGATCACAACTACCATATAGGTAGACATCAAATCCACTCTTAACAATGTATTAAAGGACTAATCAAGTAAAAATGACACCAATACTAGAGTCGGGTCAGACAAGAACCCTACAGAAATCAACATTGGATACAATAAATGAAGATGGAGACCAGACTGTACGGTACTCCTAGTTGCAATAGAATACACATAGAAACCAGTGGATCAACCACAGTAGAAATAGAGATGGAGACCAGACTATAAGGTACTCCTACAGGTCACACACATAGCACACACGTAGAAACGGAGATGGTTCCATTACCTTTGATTGGTCGGAGCAGCGGCGGAAGTAGTGGCGGTGGAAGAAGGCAGTAGGAAGGCGGCGCTGGAGTTGGAGCAGTTAGAGAGAAGGCCTCCAGAGTTGGCCGGAGTAGTAAGAGAGCAAGCCGTCGGAGGTGTCGGAGCAGCAAGAGAGCAGGCCGCCGGAGAGCAGGAGACCAGGCCACTGGAGCAGCGAGTGGCGGCAGTAGAGGAGAAGAGACCATCAAGCGGTGAGCAGCAGGTGGCCGGTGGCGAGCAAGGAGAACGGTGACGGCAAGCAAGGAGAACGGCGGCGGTGGGTGGCGGCGTGGAGGGAGTCTGTGCTTGCTCACCGAAATCGCCAGACCCTAAGTCAGTTGCAACACAGAGAGAAAGGGGAAGAGTCGGGCTCGCTCGCGTGCTATTAAGTTAACATTCGGTGTCGGTTATTAAACAAAACCGACACATAACACTAAAGGTGTCGGTTAACCACAAAAACGGACACCTATTCTCAATGATAATCGTCAGTTTTAACTAGAAAAAAACCGACGTCTATCTAAATATGCCGATTAAAAAATTGGTTCACCATAGTCGTCGGTTTTTTTTTTAATCCGACGCTCAAAGGGTGTGAAAAATTTCCCACGATCAGCGCGGGAAAACCCATAAGTGTCGGTCATTTTTGTAAAATCGACGATCAAAATGTACCCAATTTCTGTTTCGTGAATAACCTTTAGTCGTCAGTTTATTAGTTAATGACCGACGCCATATGTTAAATTTTGGAGGTAATTTTTTCGCTGGAAATTTTGGATTTGGCGGTTAATTTTCGGCATCGGTTTGTTATTAAGGAACCAACACTGAATAAAAGTGATACCCGTGTATGGTCACCCTTCACAGATTGATGTCGGTTTATTTTATAAATCGACGCTTTATTGTTTAGGTGTCGGTGTATTTATGCAACCGACGCCTTTAAAAGTGATGTTGTAAGCCATTTCTGTAGTAGTGAATGTTGTTATACAAAAAGTAAATCCTCATAGGACTAATCAAGGAAGGCTCAATCAATTACCTTCTCAATTTTAACTCAGGAAACCATAAAAAGACATATTAGAATGACATTATTTTGTCTAACCTGTCATAATTCGTGGATAATTTACTACCTCAGGCTGACTCTACCTCAGAGGTTGATTCACCATAACATTTCTGGCTGAGAAATCTCTTTCCAGATGTCCTACCTGTCTACATTGGTAGAAAATTATGGGTGCTAGATATGGTCTAGAGGGTCCTTTACCCTTTCCAAGTAGCCATTGCCTTGGTTCACTAGGCCATGGTTGTACCGATGGTACCAAAAGCTTCTTCTTTTTGGAACTACTAAGTCTATGTTCCTGAGTTCAGATAGGCCTTTTCTCAATTCTTCCTTTATATTCCTTTTCCAGGACAATTACTTTTGATATGTCTAGGTTTCCTACACTTGTAACAGACCTTAATTTCAGGTTGTATCTTGTTCCTTCCATCATTTTCTATTGCTTCAACCTACTAGTGTTGATTATGTATCCTGTTGATGTCTAAAACATCGTCATTAGGGGCTGGTAATCTAGGTTGTATTGCTAATGCTTGATCCACTATATACATCATGGTTGCCCTAAGTTGCCCAATAGTGATACCTAAAGAAGGATTTCTTATCATAGTTGGATCAGCTTGAGGGTTCTCAGGCAATTGTTCCTCTCTTACCTGATCCCATGCACCTCTTCTTGGTGTAGCATTGCTGCTTTCTGTAGCAAATTCCTCATGTAACCCAACCATCTTCAAGTTCTTCTTCTCCTATATGAGCAGAAGACACTATCAGAAACATTGGAAGACACTAGAACAGACTCTACTACCTTAGTCATATGTCTCTATAGATTCAGTGAACCTAGAGCTCTGATACCACTAAATTGTGACATCCAACTTACAAAAACAGGATATACTTAAGCGGAAGCATTCGTTAACAGCGGAATTACTAAAAATCACTAAAAATTAAAAATTTTTACAAAGAGATCCAATTCTAGGAAACTCTTATAACAAGAACCAAAGTGTTATATATACATCCTGGCTCGCAAGTACATTCCATGTATCATCTCTTCTCGAGGATTACTTACAATAGTTACTTTGCCAAACTATACATCAGCAACATAAAACCTCGAGGTGTTCAAGCCAAAATCTCAAATTGATTATAAAAGCTCTATCTACTGACTCCGAGGACCTGAGAGTACAGAGACGACACATAGGACTTTCTATACAAAACTTGGCAGCCAGTGCCTCGACCTGAGTTATCACTGCTATCCTTGTTGCTGTTGTTGCTGCTTTTCCCTTACTATAGGGTTCCTTCTTCTTCTCCTATGTTTTCCTAAAAAGTTGGATCCCATGGGGGTGAGACAATTGTAAATTGTCCCAGCGGGAGATATAACTCTCCGCAAAAACATTATTATTGCAGATTATTAAAATAAAACTGAGCATGAGTTCTTATATATTAACAATAGTATTAATCTGTGTATGAACTGTGGCATCCAACTTATAAAAACGAAATTTACTTAAGTGGAAGCGAATCATTTGCAACGGATTACTGAAAATCACTAAAAATTAAAACTTTTTGCAAAGAGATCCACACATAGGCAATCTTTTTCATCAAGAACCAAAGTATAATATTTACATTCTATTCCATAAGTACACAACTTGTACTATCTCTTCTCGAGGATTGCAACATCAGCTGTCCTATTCAACATTATATACAGACAACATAAAACCTCAAGGCATCAAGCCAAAATCTCAGATCGATTCAATAAAAATACTGACTACTGACTCCGATGACCTGATAGTACAGAGACGACACATAGGACTTTCTAACTATATGACTAGACAGGCAGTATCTCCACCTGAGATATTACTGCTGTCCTTGATAATGTTGTTGCTGTTCTTTCTCTGCTAAAGGTTTCCTGCCTCTTTGTCCGCATCCACCTAAAAACATTGGATCCCACGGGGGTGAGACAATTTTAAATTGTCCCAGCGGGAGATATAACTCTCTGCCAAAACATTATTATTGCAGTTATATACATAAAACTGGACAGAGGATATGCAATTTAAAGCATTCTCATCTTAAAGCATTGTAACTATCTATGATAGAATAATAGATCAACTTTTCTCTTAATAAGAAATAGGAAGAACATGTATATCATTTATCCTCCATATTATACCATCATGTCAAACTTCTCTTGTGACACTCATTATCTTGATATGTCACCCATGAGACATTCTTATTTCAACTTATTGGCCTTAGCCAATCAGCCAAACAGATTTTGGTTATATTGGACATGAGAGTGTGCATCATCATGTCTTATTCAGGCATTGGTCTATACCAATCCTATATAAATATTCCAGGAATTGGATTACACCAATCCTATGCAACTAGTACAAGCATGAGACTTATATTATTCATGTGTATCCATTCCCAAGTATTGAACTATGTCAATCCTGTGCAACTATTCCAGGTATTGATCTATGTCAATCCTGTATAACTATTCCAGGTATTGATCTATGTCAATCTTGTGCAACTATTCCAGGTATTGATCTATGTCAATCATGTATAACTATTCCAGGTATTGATCTATGTCAATCTTGTACAACTATTCCAGGTATTGATCTATGTCAATCATGTATAACTATTCCAGGTATTGATCTATGTCAATCATGTATAACTATTCCAGGTATTGATCTATATCGATCCTGTGCAACTATTCCAGGTATTGATCTATGTCAATCCTGTGCAACTATTCCAGGTATTGATCTATGTCAATCCTGTATAACTATTCCAAGTACTGATCTATGTCAATCATGTATAACTATTCTAGGTATTGATTTATATCAATCATGTGCAACTATTCTAGGTATTGATCTATGTCAATCTTGTATAACTATTCTAGGTATTGATCTATGTCAATCCTGTGCAACTATTCTAGGTATTGGGTTATTACCAATCATGTGGTATTATTCTAGGTATTGGGAGTTAGCCAATCCTGTGTTATTATTCTAGGTATTGGGAATTAGCCAATCTTGTATTATTATTCCAGGTATCGGGAGTTAGCCAATCCTGTGTTATTATTCCAGGTATTGGAAGTTAGCCAATCCTATGCATTCCAGGTATTGGGAATTAGCCAATCTTGTGTTATTATTCCAGGTATTGGGAGTTAGACAATCCTGTGCATTCCAGGTATTGGGAATTAGCCAATCCTATGTTATTATTCCAGGTATTGGGAGTTATCCAATCCTGTGCATTCCAGGTATTAGACTATACTAATCATGTGCCTCTATTCCAGGTATTGAACTATCTCAATCCTGTGATTTTATTCCAGGTATTGATCTATATCAATCATGGGTAACCTTTAAAACATTTTTTTACCTCTCACTAGGCAAAAACCATCATCATGGCTCATAAGTCCCATAAAGCATCTTGTCACCTCTCACTAGGCAACATAACATATTACTTCATGTAATACAATAGTAACACCTCTATTCCCTCTATAGGGTTAGGGCTTACTATTCATATCATATTATGATTTCTCATGTCCCATTACCCAATTTAGGGTTAAGGTTTCCCATCTCACATTAGGATTTCATAGTTATCAAAGTATATAAACTTTGAGATGCTAACTGTGAAGTGTTTCATATCTTGATGTATCACTTACCTCATTACTTCCAACTTTCTTGAGTTATCAACTTATCTTGGATTAAGGTATTTCCCATCTTAATCCTTTCATCCACTAACCTATCACTCTTATCATGAAGTGCATAGGTCACGCATAAGAATGGTCCAACTATCTTTAATGATATGGACTCATCTCAGGTTAAAGCATTGCTTGCTATAAGGGTATCTACAATAAATCACTTTAGGTATTTCCCCCATCAGTGTATTGGTTACCATTCCATTATTCGAATTAGGGTTTCCCATATCATTATTCTTTAATAGGGTTTAGGGTTTCACATACTATCATACTTCATTAGGGTGAGGATTGCATATAACATTATCCTTCATTAGGCTTTCACATCCTATTGCCTAAAATTAGGGTTTACTATTCATCCCAACAAGAGTTTCTCATAGCATCACCCTTAATTAGGGTTTCTCATGGAATCAACCTCAATTAGGGTTTCACATTGAATCAACCTCAATTAGGGATTCACATAGAATCAACCTCAATTAGGGATTCACATTGAATCAACCTCAATTAGGGATTCACATGGAATCAACCTCAATTAGGGTTTCACATTGAATCAACCTCAATTAGGGATTCACATGGAATCAACATCAATTAGGGATTCACATTGAATCAACCTCAATTAGGGATTCACATGGAATCAACCTCAATTAGGGATTCACATATTATTATCTTGGTTTTAGAGTCACAACATTACCCTAGGTTTGGGTTACATATGATATTGCTCTAAATTAGGGATTGGGGTTCAACAACCTTCTTGATTAGGGTTTCATGATCTCTTTATTATGGATCATACCCTATTCATCACATTATCACTACTCATGTATGAATTCCTTTCCATCATCCTCTCAACTTGATTAGGTTACATCAACCCTTCAATCAAGTACATACAATTATGATTAACATAATGTATCAAGTCATTATTCTTATAGGCAATTAGGGTTTATCCCTTAATTGGCACTAATCACTTAGGTACTATTAGGGATTCAACCTTTGTACCTTCATTGATTATCATTACTAATCATCATTGGATCAATGGATCATTCATCATCTTAATTCTCAAGAGATTCGATTACATTGGACCTCCATTACATAAGGTATCCAATTGAATTGACCAAAGAATCTTCAATTACAAAAGGTGTCCAAGTGGATTTACCAATTGATTCCTTAATTGATTTTGACTACTTGAGCCCCAAACGGTCTTAGTCATTCAAAGTTCAAACGGTTTGAAACCGTTTGGTAAAGGTAGTGCTTGAGACCGTTTGCTAAAGCAAGTACTTGAAACCATTTGTTAAAGCACACATGGGCTCAACCGGTTTGGGATCGTTTGGTCCCAAATGGTCTTGAGACCGTTTGGTCCAAACCTCCTCAAAACTGCATGGACCAAAGATGGTCTCAACCTATCAAATCGATTTGGGGTTCTCAATGTTGATTCCTTCAATCATTGAATTCATGTAACCAATCTTCAATTGGACCCATTACCATACTTCAATTGGGTTAATTAGGTCATCCTTTAACTGATTTGATCCTCAATTAACCCTCAATTGATCATCAATTAGGGTTTGAATCAACTAAATTAGGGTTTGGAATCGATGATCCTTCAACATTAACCAATGTGAGTCTAGTTGCTTTAAAACTATTAGACCATCATCCAAATTGGACATGACCTGACCCCAAATGGTCTTGAGTTCGTTTGGATGACCTCCAAACGGTCCTAAGACCGTTTGCCCATGTCAACATCAAAATCCAAGTCAATCAATCAAAGTTTGGATCATTGGATTGATCAATAAGTCAGCATTTGATTGCACTTCGACTTAGTACCTTTAGATCTTTAAACACCTAACCATAGTCAACCCTGGATCTCCAAACGGTCTTGGGTGACCCCCAAACGGTCTTTGGATCGTTTGGATGACCTCCAAACGGTCTTGAGACCGTTTGGTCATCATATCATCATCAACCATGTCATTCAATTAGGGTTTGGATCCTAGGACTGGTCACCAAATCAGCACTTAATTGTATTTCAATTTGGTATCTTTGGACCTTCAAACACTTGAACAAACATAACCCTAGACCTCCAAACGGTCTTGGGTGACCCCCAAATGGTCTTTAGACCGTTTGGGTGATCCTCAAACGGTTTTGAAACCGTTTGGGTCAATCAACCCAAACCATCAACTTATTCAATTGCAAAATTAGCACTTAGCCGATTAGGGTTGATACCATATCTTTGGATCTTCAAACACTTAGCCATACTCAACCATAGACCTAAAAACGGTCTTAGGTGACCTCCAAATGGTCTTGAGACCGTTTGGGTGATTCCCAAACGGTTTTGAAACAGTTTGGGTCAATCAACCCAAGTTTCAAACTCAACCAACTTGAAAATCAGCAATTAACCCGATTAGGGTTTTGGTGATTGATTGACCCTCAACTCATGAACCAATTGGAACTAACCAATCATAATTGATGGGTCATTAACCTAGATCATTTTCAATAGATCTCCAAATGGTCAACCTTGGTCAACTCCACCAAACGGTCTTGAGACCGTTTGGTCTCATGCGGTTTGGTGAAATCATTTGCTTCTAAACGGTTTGAAATCATTTGCTCCCAAACAGTTTGGGAAATCGTTTGAGCAACTCAAACAAGATTGTTTGCCTTGGATATTTGTAGAGGTGTGTGCTTATCATCTTCAACCTCTAAACTCATGAAACCTGTTGTGGTTTCCATGGAAATTGCATCCATCAACCAAATCAATTATTGCAATTATGGAAATGATCATTATTTGATAAGGAATTGAATGCAATAACAAAATCAAGGGTTCAAGTTATAAAACCCACCTACAATTGAGCTCCAAAGCTCCATGTCCATGGCAACAATGGTGGATGCAAATCCTTTCACCATTCCAAGGCTTGTCCTCAAGGTTTGAGTGAAAAGGAATGGTTAGAATTGAAGAGGAGATATCGTTGGCGGCAGCTCTCTCACCTAGTGTTACTAGGGTTTCTTCCTCCAGAGATGCCTGGCTGGGGGTAGGGGGATTTGACCGCCGTAAAGCGGTGTCCCGCTCCCCCTCAGCCTCTTTTCGCCCATCTTCAGCAGAGTCTTTTCTTCGGGAGGCGCGCGGGTGTGTTGTCTTTGGAGGCAGCGGTGGAGCCTGGCTGCGACGAGTTTCCTACCTCCTTTCTCTTTTACTTGCTTTCTATTTAGACTAGGTTGATCTCTTATTTTGTCTCTCTCGCTGTTAATCAGCGGTTCTGCCTCTTCTCATAGTAGATTTCTCTTTCTCGGTCAATTTTGTTGTGGTGTTGTATGGCAGCAAGTGTGGGGACAATATTCTTTTGGAACACCGATCTGGTACAGATACCACCACATATACATACTTAGGTTGAAGGTATTCCTCATAGAAAGCTGTGTTAGCCAGCGAAGGAGAAGAGGGATCTATACATCATTGTTCTTATCAAATTCCGATATGAGTTTTTGTGGTGGTTTGTATGTATTCTTGATCTTTGTGTGGTCCTTTAGTTTATTTTTCTCCTCATGTAGATGTCATATGGCTCCTCCATAATGAAATTTGTCAGTTTAACTTTCAAAAAAAAAAGAATTGAAGAGGAGATCAAAATAGGAAGAAATCCATAATTTATTTTCAATTTCCACCATGGAATCAAGGTGAAATGGATCAAGAACCTTAACAACAGGTTGGGGGTCGTCCTTCTGATCCTCCCAATCTCCCTTGGTCGTTTCCCAAGCAAGGGGAAGAAGTGGGGTCGAAAAAGCCTTTCATTTGGCTTATAAAAGGTCCTTTTATAAAAATTCAATGCGAGAGAATATACTTTGTAAAAATCCAATTAATCCCAAAAATGTGGCCGCCTCTTTCCCCTCATCTTCCTTAGGGACGAGGCTATCTTGTTTGCCTCTTATTCCTCTCAATTATCCATGATTTAAATAAAAGCAAATCAAGCACCTCAAATCATATTATATCAATATCCATATGTGAGTGGATATTTCTTTTTCTTATAAAATTGTGTGTGAGTTATCCACTCCCTTGGATATTTTTGTGGTCCTTGCAAAGCTCAAGGACGTCACACACACATTTTAATCCAACCATTTTAATTTTGGTTGAAGGCCCTTTAATTAATACATTTATTTTTGCCCTAAATCGAATTAGGGTTTCAATTAGGATTAAATCTTGATTATTTTAATATCAAGATTCTCTCTCCTCCAACTTAATTCAAATGAGGTGCCCCTCTCATTTTATTTGCTCTAAATGGTGCCAAGAAACATTAGGAACCTTATTGAAGTGGTAAATTACACATTGCACCCTAATTTTTGGGTAAATTGCACATTACACCAAAACTAGGTTTTTATGCACATACATTGCATTATCAGCTCTTTCTTGGTATTTAGGCTTCCATAAGCCATGCCTCAGCATCATTTTCACTCTCATGATGCTTCAACACATGAGGAACATATTATCATACACAATTTGCACTTAAACCCCTCAACTTCGGAAATTTGCACTTTAGTCCAAAATAGGCAAAACATTGATTTCAACAATGTTCAAAAAGGACTAGAATTGCAACATAAGTTCCTCTTGAGCCCTAATTACTTTTCACAAGATGAGATTAAGCATTTAATCACATTTCTTAATCAAAACACCTAGGGTTAAAGTATAACCCAGGTCAGGGATGTTACATGAACGGAGTAAAGTAATCTCCTTTCCTAAGGAGAATATTGCATCTACCCCTGGTAGAATTATAATTCATTCGCCTACTTGAAATGAATATAAAGAGATATAAATAACATCTATCAACTAGAGATGCATAAAAGAAATGTAACATCAGCCAGTAAATTCTCGTATTCAATCCTTAAGCAAACATGCTATACGGCTGATTACGTTTTACAATCACACTTATGCCCTGAGGAGATGAGGTATACCGCTCATACTCCAACCGATCATTGCGAAGTCGAAATCGGTACCATACAAGGTCAATGGAAGGGTCGGCTTCCAAGACCTCCCATATCTCGGTCAGTGCGAGACTACATGCAAGACATCTTGTGTCTCTGCTAGATAGCTTTCCAGGGTATACTGAAAACTTCGCTATAGAGTTACAGCGGCGGCTGTACTCTCTTTGCGATCGAGAGATTTCATGTTTACCTCCATCAATCTGGCATTAATGTTATTGGAAGATGTGTACTGCATCTATCCCAATCATCGGGAGATTTGTGATACATCCATCCCGGTACAAATAATGAAGGATTGAGAGGTTTAATGTTTACCTTCTATCAATTCCCCCATTAGGACATAAGGATATGTTCGCCCATTACCCCCACATATTCAAAAATATGCAGTCCGGGTTTTTGCCGCGGAGCAACCCGTTTCACCATCACCAAATTACTGACGATGATGGATTTATGGTCAGGGCTCTACATGATATGATTTCACTTGATTAATTAAGTACATTAGCATATTCTTTTACCATCAGTCAAGTTCTCAAACAAGAATTATTATGACAAATGCTACAAAGAAACATGTAAGCTCTTATCTATTGCTTTACCCGAACTTATAATACATTGGGATTTTAATCCCTTATCTCATTACTTGAAAGTTCACATCTCACAGCAACATCATTATCTTAATTGTCAAAATTGGGTATTCATACCCTCATTTCATCACTAATCACTGTTACCACTTGTTAGGTAACTATTACCTCTAGGTCCTCAGACCCAGGTATACATGATACTTGTTACACAAGCGTGTCACATGGCTCACAAGGCTCATTAAGTGTCTTTTCACCTTTCACTAGGCAACAACTTACTCATATGACTCATAAAGTCCATGCACATTTTGTTACTTTTACTAAGCAACCACAACATTAAGGCACACAAGGCCAATCAACATTTTTGTTATATAAAAGTCATAGCTCAAATCTGGCTATGTTCATCATCTCATGATATATGCATGGTTAATAGACAGGATAACAGTCATATAAATCATTTATCACATCAGGTGATACAATAGTAACACCACCATTTTTCCCTTACCATGATTAGGGTTTACCATCAAATAGAGCTTTTCATTCCTTTGCCCAAAAATTAGGGTTAGGGTTTTCCATTTCACATTAATTAGGGTTTTGTGTTTATATTATCTTATCCAACCCTAATATATTGTTCCATTCCTCTAGAAGCATTTAATGGTATCATAAGTATTTACTCATGATCATTACTCTCATCATATAGCATTCAATGATTATCAATTCAAGGTATGAGTTCATCTCTCAACCTTGCCATGGTATGGTTATATCATACCCATTATCTTGACTTAATCCCCTTTCTCATAATGTTAGTCAACACTTATCAAAGTGCATTGAACTCATTACATCTTTATTGTAATAATGTAATGTGTTTCTTATCCAAGTATATTGGATTTGAGGTGCATCAAGGTATGTCAACCCTGAAATGCTAAATACATGATAACTATCATGTCTCGATATATCACATTACTTATTACTTTCTAACTCACCTAATTTTTCCAACTTATCTTGAATTAAGGTAATTCCCTCTTAATACTTTTAACTACTCACCTATCACTTTCATCATATAGTGCATAGGTCACATATTAGAATTGTCCAGTTATCTTTAATGATATGGACTTGTCCAATGGTTAAGCATTGTTGATATAGAATAAACCATTATCAACCACTCTAGGTATTTCAACTCTTAAGATGTTATCCACACCATTATTTAGTGTTGCATACATCACTCCTAAGAGTTTCTTGTCCTCATCCTCATAAGGTATATAAGGTTGTTACTCATGTATAGAGTTAGATATATAATGATCTAGGTATCATCTTATCCCTTATACTCTTACTCATTAAAGTATCAACATTACCATTCATATGGTTTATCAATTTCACCCTTCATGGGTGTAACATTCTCATCTTACTTGATTATATTAGCCACACCCTACTTTAGTGTATTGGCCATTATGCCATCACTAGGGTTTCATATATCATCATATGGCATCACCCTGGATTTGAGTCTCACATCTCATCATTGCATCAGGGTTCCACATAACATTATTCTAATTTAGGGTTTCACATTCAATATCCCACCATTAGGGTTTACTATTCATCCCATTTAGGGTTTTTTATTACATTACCCTGAATTAGGATTACTCATGTCATCACCATTAATTAGGGTTACTTCCATACCTTAGATTAGGATTACCCCTAGCATTTCCCTAAATTAGGGTTAAGGTTCATCTATCTTCTTGATTAGGGTTTCATGATCTCTTTATCATGGATCATTCCCTAATTACACATTAATTTATGTTGAAAATGTTGAGGCTTAACCACTACATGGTTATCATTCATGTAGGAAGTCCTTTCTCTCTCATCCTCTATAAGATGATACTTATTTCAGACTTGATTAGATTAGGTCAACTCAACTTGAATGAAGGTTGACACAATGTATTATGTCATTACTTCTATAATCATTAAAGATTGATCGTTCAAGAGATACTAATCACCCTATCTTATTAAGGGTACAATTACTATAATCACCCTTGATTTACATCATGTAATGATCAATTAAACAATTGACCTTTAATCACCTTAATTGTCCATATAGTTTTGGTTAATTACTTCCAAACGGTCTTGGTCACTTAGACCCCAAACGGTCTTCACCAACCATACCTCAAACGATCTTACTTGAAATACCTCCAAACGGTCTAAGAGCGTTTAGACCTCCAAACGGTCTTGGTGTAACAGTTTGAAACTGTTTAGAACATATGTACTTGGGATCGTTTGAGTCTCAATTGGTTTGGGATCATTCGGTCCCAAACGGTCTTGAGACCGTTTGGACTCAAACAGTCTTGAGATCATTTGGACTCAAACGGTCTTGAGACCGTTTGGTCCAAACCTCCTCAAAACTGATTGGACCAAAAATGGTCTCAACCACTCATATTGATTTAGGGTTTCCAAGATTAATTTCTTCATCAATTGAATCCATGTAATTACTTATCAATTGAACCTAGGCACCATACTTAAATGGAGCTTAATGAATCATCTCTCAATTGATTAGACTTTCAATTGATCATAACTTAGGGTTTTGAAACCAATTGAATTAGGGTCGAAATCGATGAACTTTCAATATTACTCATTGTGGAACTAATTGCTTTGAAATTATTGGATCGTCAATCAAATTGGGAATGACCTGACCCCAAACGGTCTTGAGGTCGTTTGGATGACCTCCAAACGGTCTTGAGACCATTTTCCCCATCCCATCACTTAAAATTGTGAAATTCAATTAGGGTTTAGATCATTAGATTGATCAACAATTGAACTATTGATTGTATTACCATTTGCTATATTTGGACCTTCAAAAACTCAACCATACGCAACCCTAGACCTCTAAACGGTCTTGTTTGTCCTCCAAACGGTCTTGAGACTATTTGGGTGATCTCCAAATGGTCTTGAGACCGTTTGGGTTAATCAACCCAAAGATTTAATTCATTCAATTGCAAAATCAGAACTTAACTCGATTAGGGTTTCTAATTGGATGATTGTCCATATATTGATTCAATCAATTGGAACCATTAGATCCTCATCCAACATGTACTAGGGTCCTAACCTAAAAAGGTCAACCCATCCAAATGGTCAACCCATCCAAACGGTCAACTCATCTAAACGGTTTGGAGTTCAAGACTCTAAACGGTTTGCAAACCGTTTAGTCTCCAAACGGTTTGGTGAAATCGTTTGGACCAAAGTCTTAAAACCGTTTGCAAGGAAAACTTGTTGGAATATGTGCCTAAGATGATTTCATCATCATATACCTTCGTTCATTCAAAAGCTACTACCATTTTCATGGTAATTACAATAATGGATCAAGGGAATTTCAAATAGAACAAAACGTTCTACAAATAATGGAGATTTGAATGCAATAACAATATTTAAGGGTTTGAGTTATATAACCTGCATCCAATTGAGTTTCAAAGCTTGGAGCTTCACGTCAACAATGGTGGAGGAAGCTTTTGAAACTCTCCCAAGGCTCGTCCTCAAGCTTTGGAGTGAAAAGATTGGCTAGGATTGAAGAGGGAATCGAGATAAGAAGAAATCATGCATTGATTTTTTATTTCCACCATGGATTCAAGGTAAACGAAGGTCAAGAAGCTTACCAACAGGTTGGGGGTCGTCATCCTGCTGCTCCTAGATCCCTTGGTCGTTTTTTCAAGCAAAGAGAAGAAGTGGATTCGAAAAAGCCTTTGGTTTGAGTTGTAAAGGGTGTTTTTATAAGAAAAATCAATGAGAGAGAAAATGCCTTATAAAAATTCTTTTAATTCCAAAATTAGTGTTGCCTCTTCCCCCTCAATTCCTTGGATACGATGATATCTTTTTTGCCTCTTATTCCTCTCAATTATCCTCAAATTAAAGAAAAGCAATTTAAGCTTCTTAACCCTTATAATACAAATATCCATAAGTGAGTGGATATTTCTTTTTCTTATTATAATGTGAGAGAGTTATCCACTTCCTTTGGATATTTTTGTGCCTTTGCAAGGCACGTGGTCTTCCATTCTCTTTCAAATTTTGGTTAAAGGGCTCTTCAATTAATATATTTATTTTTGCATAAAATTGAATTAGGGTTTCAATTAGACTTAAATCTTGATTATTTTAATATCAGGATTCTCTCTCCTTCAAAGGGATACAAATGAGATGCCCCTCTCATTTTCTTTGCTCTACATGATGACAAGAAACATTAGAGACTATTTTGAAGTGGTAATTTGCATATTGAACCCTGGGTTTTGGGTAAATTGTATATTATACCAAAACTAGGTTTTAATGCACAGACATTGCTTTATTAGCTCTTTCTTAGTACTCAGGCTTTCTCAAGCCATTCCTCTACATCATCTTCATTCTCATGATGCTTCAAAACATGAGGAAAATTTTATCATTTAGCATTTGCAAGTTAACCCCTCAACTTGGGTAATTTGCACTTTAGTCCAAAATAAGCAAACATTGCTTCAACATTATTCAAACAGGACCAAAATTGAAACATAAGTTCCTCTTGGGCCTTAATTACTTTTCACAAAATTGAATTAAAGATTTAATTAGATTTCTTAAGCAAAACTCCTAGGATTAAGGCATAACCCAGGTCAGGGATGTTACAGGTACGACTCACTTCCTCATGGCATAATAAATCGTAATCCAGTCGTATAGAATATATTGCTTAAGGCAAAACATGGAATATTGGTTGAGGCCTTACTTGTGTAGATGATCCAGTTATATCTTGCAGTTATATGTACGTTCTTTATATATTGTTATAAGATCTTATAAAGTTTATCTTGTCAATCATGTTCCATACATAATGCATGGTTATATGCCTCCTGATGGTTTGGTAAGAATGTTAATAAAGTTAGCTTTGCTCAGTAAGTTGCTCCTATAATCTGCTTATACCAGTTATTTGTGATCATTAAAAAGTTGGTAGAGGGTTATGTTTCTCACTGGGAATGTGTGTCTCACCCCACTGGTTAATAACCCTTTTTAAGTGGACGTTCCTGGCGAGATGAAGATCATGTGGCTATGGATGATATGCAGAGGTATCATACCCGGTGAGATAGTGTAACGTCCATAGATTTTCACCTTCTCAAAACCCCATGGAGATGAGAAGATAAAATCCGAAAACATTAGGCAATTGTATCAAAGTGCATTGCAGAAGCAATTTGCGCACATGAACATACAACTATAATGCACCATGACATTCTCAATATTCAATATGTATATTTATACAGCATGAATTATTACATAATGATTTATAATTACATATTGAATGAAGATTCTACAAGTCTAATAACATGTATGCTAACAGGATCTTAACACAATAGGTACAACCTGGACAACTGCTCACTTCCTTTCTTTTATCCCACACAAGCTCTGAACCTAAAACATACGTGAAACAACGAATCAACACACAAGGTGTTGTGTATGTGGGTACAAAGATACATACTAATATGTTTGCATAATTGAAATAACTTGAGAAAGAAAGAGTAAAAGAAAACATTGTTTAAAGCGATAATCAGGTAAACACATATTTTTAGATGTCTTTTGATGCGTTTGTACTACTAAGTGGTGTCGCACTTCATTTTTCCCCGCCCCTTGGGATATGGGGACTGAGTGCCGACCTTATATTTAGAGGGGAGAGAGAGATGTCGCACTTCATTTTTCCCCGCCCCTTGGGCTATGGGGACCGAGTTCTGACCTTATATTTAGAGGAAGAGAGAGAGGATTGAGGGAGAGAGAGAGAGAGCATATATCCACTTAGTAGCTACAAACCATCTATACTCTTTGTTGTTCTTATTGACATGGCGAAGATACTCCAATCATAGTACATACAAGCAATATTCTCAAATAAAGACAAGCAATACATCATAGCTATTGCACACAAGAAAACTAGTCATATACTTAGATAAAGCCCACATACCTGAGTTCAGAGATTTCTAATCATTCTTGCTCATCTAGATATTTGGTCATCAGCTGGTTAATAACAAATTAATCATCATTAATACATAGTCCATTATGTCATTGATATTTTAGGTCTAAGTTAGGGTTTAGGCCAAACCTAGGTTCAAACAGCCTAGAACATGTCTCTAATATTTTTCTACTAATCTAGAGGTCATTATTTAGGTCTGGTTTAGTTTTCATAAATTTTCTGACGATTGGTCTTTTTTCTAGAATTAAAATGAGTTTATAAACATCTAATTGGTCATTAATGAGGAAAGACCTAATAATGAGCAATAAAAGTTAGATAAGGGTCTAAATCAGGTTCCAATAATCATTAAGTGTCTAAGAATTTATCTAGAACAAATATCATTTATTGTGTCTCAAACAACCTAAAATGAAGCATCATCTTGTAAATAGAAACTCAATATAATACTGCTTCAAGTGTTTTTTTGATGTTTTTGTTTCTCGTATTTTCTAGGTCCAGAGCTAGAATGGGATAAAAGATTAGGATGTGAGAAAGTTGTACAGGTTGTACCTATTTTCTAAGGTCCTAGTTAGCATACATGTTTAGTCTTGTGTAAAATTTTCATTCAATATGTAATTGTAAATCATGTTGTAATAACTCACTTGATAATATATACATGTTGAATGTTGAGAAATTTTTATGGTGTATGTTATGGTTTAATGTTCATGTATGCACATATTGCTTCCACAACGCACTTTGATACAATTGCCTTTCATTTTCGGATTTTATCTTCTCATCTCCATGGGGTTTTGAGAAGGTGAAAATCTGGGGACGTTACAGATAGATAGTGTCTAGAAGTAGAGTCCTATGTGTCGTCCCTGTACACTCAGGTCTTCGGGAGAGTTTTTCGATGCTTCTTGTATAATGATCGTTGTACGGTTTTTAGTTTATGTACCTTGATGTAAAGCAGCATTTGAAACAGTTATTTCATGTAAAGAGATGATGGGAAATTATGTTGTAGCACCCTGAAAAGATGTTATGAAATGAAAAGTGTTGGCTCAGATATTATATGTTTCATCTTGTGGTACTTGTTGTAAATCGGTTTAAATTTCCTGTGATTTTCGGTAATCTGTTGGTTAGCATGTAATCGTGTTTTGTTATGGATGGGGTGTTACAGTGTCCAAGTTGCTCTCCTCTGCTATCGCGCCGAGGACGAAGTTGTGCTCAACCTATCGTCATGCCCAAGCTGCTCTGCATCCTCCTTAGTGCCTAGGCTGAAGTTGCGCCCATCCAGCCGCCACACCATGGTCGTCATTATGCCTAGACCACATCCACACCCTATCGTCGCCGCGCCTACACTGTCGAGTCCATGCAGTCGCGCCCATGGCACCTGCAACTCTGTCGCTCTCGTGCTCTTCCTGTCTTTGTAACGCCGCACGTCCGCCCACACCGTCACCCCACGTGCACCGACTGTCGACACACTCGCACACACTCTGTCGTCGCATCAGCGTCCATGTTGCTGCCACACCTTCACAATGAGGAGGAAGACCAGTGCCAAGGGGATTGATCTATCAGTGTTGTCATTTTTATTCATTGTAGTTGTTGGTCCTAAGTTTTATATTGTAATGTATAAAAAAATAGATTTTTATTGAAAAAACTATGGTACTATGAAATTTGTAATGGAGTTTTCATTTTGTTCTATATGCAATAACATAGAGTTATGTATATAAAATGTATCTTTTTTAAAATAATTATAAACGGATATTGTGCTTCGTATTATATTTTTCTGATTACAAAATTATCTTGATCATAAACACTGTTCTAACTTATTTTTGGCCTTATTCAGAATATTTTTCAGTAGTGTTGTGATGATCAAACAATATTGTATTATATTTACAGTAAAATGTGGCAATGTCGCATAATAGTGGAGGCAAAATAAATAAAAAATTAAATATAAGTGGGGGGGATAAAAAAGAATTGAATTGTATGTGGCAAGGGGATAAATGCAAGTTGTTGGTTAGTGGGTAGTTGAATGACATTATTATCTTTGTTGTAACAGTTGCATGCATGCAACCATGCAGACACATTAACAGATTTTTTGCCTAGACGACTGTACCACATTGTGCTATATATTTTTTAATATATTGTTGTTGTATATTTAGCACTGTAATGGGTACATTTAATTACTGATTTTTGACATAGTATAAAAATATACAAGAACACAATTTTAGTTGAGTCGGACATTATGTCCAGCCCGAAATAGAAAAAATAATTTCATATTTTTTAAATATTATATTTTTGTAATCACAAAATTCTCCTAATCATAAGTATTGTTCTAATTTATTTTTGATCTTGTTCAGAATATTTTATGGTAGTGCAATGACGATCAATTAGTATTGTATTATATTTACAATAAAATTTGACAATGTGGCATAGAAGTGGAGGAAAAATGAAAAAAAAATGCAAGTGGAGGGAAAATGAAAAGAAAAAAAAATGAATTGTATGTGACAAGGAGATAAATGGAAGTGATTGGGTGGTGGGTGGTGGGTGGTTGATTGACATTATCATCTTTTTTGCAGCAGTTACATACATGCAAGCATGCAACCATGCAGCCGCATTAGCAGATTTTTCGCCTTGACGATTGTGCCGCATTGTTCTATACATTTTATAGTATATTGTCATTGTATACTTAGTAATGTAATGGTACATTTAAGTACCGGTTTTTACTTAGTAGAAAAATGTATAGAAATTTGATTTTGATACTGTCTTGAACATAATTAAATATTACTTTTAGATCTAGCATTTATATATATATATATATATATATATATATATATATATTATTTTGCTAATCAAATGAATATCTAAGTATATGCATTGTGCTATTTTATATCCCTTACATCTGTTGATAACTTTTGACACTACGCTGAATATATTCAAATATTGAATCTGAGCTTAACTGTGAAATATGTACAAACTTACATGTAATCGTGTCGGTCGCTGCATTGCTAACAAGTGGAGAGAATTCAAAAATATATTTAAAATTTTCAAATCCATTGTTTTGTTTCCAAGAGGAATAATAATTACAAGTAGTTGGGTTGGAGTTGCTTTATTGTAACGACTGCTTGATTGCAGTGGTTACATTTATGCAAAAGAAATTTGTAATAATGTTGTATGAGCAGCAGACGTTCACATTCTCGACATCCGTGTCACGCAGTTCAAATAGTTGCTAGACGCGATAATATAGATTTTGGTAGGAGTGCAATAAATAATTTCTCTTAAATTATTTATCTTGCAGAAAAACGCAGTCACATAATGCCTAACAGTGTCTTAATGCAAATGCAGGGCCGTCATCAGTGCCCAAACATTGATGTTTATTAAATTATGGCCACTGCAGCGGTGAGAGGTATTTGCGTTTCAATTATGGCCATCATCAGTGCCCAAAAATTGATGTTTATTAAATATGGCCACTGCAGCGGTGAGAGGTATTTGCGTTTGAATTTGGTGAAATGATGTACTTGCCATCTTTACTAGTTTGGTTTGCTGAACTGCACTTCCATCCTTATTGTTTTCGATTCCAACGGACGAGAGCATGAGGTGGAATAAACAAATGTAGAGACGTTTTGAGGGGCGCGACAAAGATTTATAAAGATGTTTTGAACATCTCTGTATTTGTTGAATTGCAAACTAAAAGAAGACGTTTTGAACGTGGGTTTTGTCCGGGACTATATCCCGAAAATTCTAACCGCACACCACCCTAGAGCTAACAAGTAAAGGAATCAGATGTTGTGGACACAGAAATAGATATGGACGATAAATACAGAAAATTTAGACCTTTTAAACGTAAAGGCGCTACATTACGGAACTTCAAGATGAAACGAATATGGAGACATAAAAATTCAAATCAGACGTGGCTCAGATGTCATGTGATAGAAAAAAAATGCATACTCTAACGTGTTAAGTTTGCATATTTTAAGCCCGATAACGGCGATAACGGCAACGAGAGTACGAGGCATAATCAGAAAATATCAAGAGAGAAGCGATAAGGATGTATAATGTAGCGTTAACGAGCGTTCGTATCTCTTTTCTTATGGACTAACCGATGAATGAAATTGATTACATATGACGTAGAGATATATGGCGACATTATAGGCAGCGAAAATAAAAAAATATACGCCATCATTAAAATAGAAGATCGCATCAATGACTATAAGATGAAAAAGATGGTTTCGAAGATATACATCGTCCTGGAGCAAATCCAACGACATCTCCTCGTCGTTGTAGATGCGTAATTGTCTTCTAGTTACACTGGGACTCGTCTGACTGTTGTGCCTCTTGGTCAGCACCACAGACTGCAACCTCGAACATCTTCGTCTGTAGCAGCTCCTCTCATCACAAACTGTTGGTTGGCATTGTCCTCCTTAGTGACAGGCAACGGCCACCTCGCGAAGTCCACATTGACCGCTTAGAACTCTTGTCGTCCTACTAGAACATACAGGAAGGAGTTGTCCCTCCCGTTGGCGTACTAGTCACCAACTTACTGTTCCACAACAATGATCCTCAGTTGTTCTTTCACGTTTCTATCCTTCCTTAGTCGGGTAGGACTTGCTTGGGTTCTCTTGATTACCACAGTCAGAGAGGATAATAATTGTCAGAGCAACTGATTCTCAATTGTCTGTGTTGTGCTCTGGGAAGCTCCCAGTACCCCTCTATTTATATGCGGGGTTAGAGCCAGGGTTCTCAGTCTTTCAGGATCAGTGTGGGAGTGGAAGAAGCTTAAAGATCTTGAATTTTTGCAACATGAGACCACTAAAACGGTCGTCTGACAACCCAGACGGTTGCTTGGCACGCGAGATGGTCATTTTGTAGTTTTTCAATCGCATACAAAATTGGCAATTCGAATCAAATTGATGCCCAACATGACATCAGCACTAATTTTTATTGCAATCAAATTTCCCACGAACTGAGTGATCTCGCACATGCGAGATGGTCATCTTGCTCACCCAGACCGTCGTCTGGTGACCCAAGCCTAGCCGATCAGTTCAACATAATGAATCTGCTGGTTCACACCTCAGTTTGGGCATAATATAGCCATTTCAATTTCTAATCAGTCTGGCAATCCAAACGGTCGTCTCAACATTTGAGCCGATCATATGACACTCTAAATCGTTGTCTCACTCAGTGAGTTCATCGGTTGGTATTGTTGTCAGTTGATCTGTTGCGTGCATTGAATACTTAAATACTTTAGTAATCAATTCAATAATCATTTAAGATTAAACTCCTCTTCTAGGTCAAGACCTATGTGTGTGACCCTATAGGTTCCATAATATATTGACAATGAATGTTCATAACAACTTATTACATCCCAAGCAATAAGCGGTGCCTAGTCACACATCAATTCTACCCAAGTAAATAAAATTTTGGGGAACAACTTCAACCTACAATTTGTGCTTGGTGTTACAGTTTTTGCATAATTCATTCGTCTCTGATATCTCGATTGAATTCGAGGCATGAGTAGTCACCCTCTTTAACATCCAATCTTATTTCTTGAACCAAAGCAGACTGTCTGAGATATATGTAAGCTCAATATCACATATTGACTCACATGTGCATGGTCATGTATTTATCAGTCTTGCTAATCAAGAGGTCCTAGGACATCATACTCTCATAGGAGGGACAAATCTCATTTATATCACTCACAGTCAGTGCCCATGTGTCACAGGCATCCAATCATCATCTTTATAACAACCCAATGTCTAGGAGTGTGTTTGATGATGTCAAAATATACTGAATGACATGTGATGAGTGTAGTGATTTCAGGTCCAAGAACCACAAACACCACCATCACTATGAGAGCTGACTATGACTACCATGGTAATGGTTTTCATGTGTCAGTCTCATGGTGGGTATGTCCGATACACTATTCTCTAACATGCATTTGTGTGCTTGGTTTGATATTGTCATATCATGACTAATGAGATTTTATCATCAACCAACTCAAACTATGATCTTATGTGTTATTTTTGTCGATCAACCTTCCACAAAAGTAAATGATCTGGGACATAATGAGAATATATATGTACTCTTAACATTCATATGATCTCATTTCCTCAAGTTATGTACTTGAAGATATACGTCATTGAGTAATATCATTCTCTAGACATTTATAATGTTACATCATTGTCTCATAACATATTTAAACAAATAAATTAGAAGTTTACCTTATTTATTAATCAAATAAATTATAAGTTATGCCATTAAAATCATCACATGATTGGATCTCTGGGCATACATACCAACAGAATCCCACTTGCACTTAGATCCAATCATTAATGAATCGTATTTCAAAGGAGCTAACATGTCCATAATGCTTCTACTGTGAAAGTGCCTTGCTCAAGGGGTCAGCAATATTGTTTTCAGTTGTTACTCTACAAATCTTTACATCTCCTCATTGTACAATCTCTTGTATGAGATGGAACCGCTTTTGTATGTGCTTTGAGCGTTGACGTGATCTGGTTTCCTTAGCTTGTGCAATAGCTCCATTGTTGTCAGAATACAACTCGATTGTGTCGTTGATGCTTGGAACGAACCCAAGTTTTATAATGAACTTTTTGATCCATACAACCTCCTTTGTTGCATTCAATGCAACAATATACTTGGGCTCTTTTATACAATTGACAACTGCCTCTTGCTTAGAACTCTTCCAGCTTACAGTTCTATTATTTAGGTAAAATACAAATCTTGATTGTGATTTGTAATCATCTTTGTTAGTTTTGAAGATTGTATCGGTGTAACCTCTCACCACCAACTCTTCTTCTCCGTCGTAGACTAAGAACTGATCATTAGTTCTTCTCAAGTACTTGAGGATGTTCTTCACGGTTGTCAAGCGAGCATCACCTAGATCTGACGGATATCTGCTCGTCATGCTTAAGGCATACAAGACATATGGATGGGTACACAACATTACATACATGATTGATCCAATTGTTGAGGCATATGGAATCAAACTCTTGGATTTATAGCTATAGATCTTTATCCCCGAGATGTAGGATGCTTCTCCCAAGTCTTTCATAGAAAACATATTTCCAAGCCATGTCTTTACCTTTTGTAAAGTAGAGATGTCATTTCCCAGCAATAGTATGTCATCTACATATAATATTAGGAATGTCACTGTGCTCCCACTAACCTTCTTATACACACAAGGTTCATCTTCATTTTGAATAAAACTAAACTTTTTTACTATCTCATCAAAACGAAGATTCCAACTTTGAGATGTTTGCTTCAATCCATAGATTGACCTTTGTAGCTTACAAACTTTATTTGCATCCTTTAGATTTCTAAAACATTCATGTGTTATCAGGTATACATCCTCAAGAAGATTCCCGTTAAGGAATGCAGTTTTAATATCCATCTGCCAAAGGTATGTTTTGTTTGAGTTGTTGAGTTTTAGTCTTTTGGTATTAACGTTATAAACATTTGTCTAGATATGCGGTTCTCATGTATGTGCCCTAGACGACAATGCCAAAGGTATATTTTGTTTGAGTTGTTAAGTTCTAGTCTTTTGGTATTAACATTATAAATATTTGTCTTTAGATCTAACAAGTAAAGACCATAAGATATCAGGGCACTGTCATAAAAGATCCCATCATTGAAAATAGAACATCGGTCATTTTTAATATGGAATTCAAATGCATCCTTATTCATACAAGATACAGAAATGATGTTTTTTATTTTGTAGCAGGTACATAATAGCAATTCTTTAACTCTATTATAAGTCTTGTGGGTAGAGATAAACTATAGGTTCCAACTACACTGGCCGCAACTATTGCGCCATTAGCAACTCGTAGTTCCACCTCGCCTTTTCCCAAAGGCCTACTCCCTTTTAGATCTTACATATTCGAACATATGTGAGATCCACATCCGGTATCTAGTATCCATGATGAAGAAGTAGATAGATTTATCTCAATAACATATATACCAGAAGTGGAGATCACTATCACCATCTTCTTCTTCTTGAATGCCTTCAAGTACAAAGGAGGAGTTCCTCTTGTACTTTTCTTTCTCCTTATCTTGAGTGTTAAAAGATTTGGATTCGTGTTTGACCTTAGAACTCTTCGCAGTCTTGCTTTGATCCTTGGACTCAGTTCCGCTGATCATGGGCTTGTCCTTCTTCAATCTTTCTTCAACATGAATCAACATGGCAAGCACGTCTAACATTGGTCTGGCCATTTTATTCATGTGATAGCATGCAATAAACTGGCTATACGATTCTGGCAATGTCTTCAGAATCATATTTGTGGTCAACTCTTGGCTCAAGGTGAATCCCATTTCTTCAAGATGATACACATGTCCAATCATATTGAGCACATGTTCTTGTACTAAGGTTTTGTCTGTCAGCTTAGACTCAAGTAGCACCTTTATGATATTGTCCCTTTCTTGCTTTATAAGGCTAATTGTTATTTTCTTGATGTGTGTTACAATCTCAAGAACACTCATGTCCTCACACTGCTCATGCAACTCATAGTTCATGCAGCTAAGCATAAGGTACTTTATCTCCAAGGCATCATTGGCATGCTTCCAGTAAGCATCCACTTGTTCCCTAGGCGCATCAGGAGCAGACATTTCTGGCACTGGTTTGTCAAGGACGTAGAGCTTGCACTCTTCATTGAGAACCCTTCTCAAAGTCTAAAACCATTTGTAGAAATTTGTCTCGTCAAGTTTGTCCTTCTTAAGGATTGATCGCAATACGGCCTTGTTCTTCATTTGATTCTACAAGAGAAAATTTACATTTGTCAAAAACTTTCAATTTGATTTGAAAATTTGATGATATTAATTAGGTTTTTAATTATTATGGCTCCCACTATTTTATTTCAAATTGATAGTCCTCACATATCAATTTAGAATATTACAGCGTACAATATTCTAGTGGGCCAAATCCAAGATAATTCAACTATGACCCGACCAACATCAAAATACATAGTCAATTATCAAGGTAGGCAACTTTTTCCAATTGCATCATATGCAATTATGGATAGATGATATGTGCAACTCCTTGCCATAATCATGTGTATACTTCTGGGCTTAGACGCCCTAAGAATCACTAGTTTAAGCCTGACCCAAAGTCGACACGATAATAATACACCCGCTTTGGTAGAACCTACATCATTACCATCACACTTTCACAAGGTAAATGGTGCACCATGCTTTGGCATAACCTACGCTTGGTCGATCAAACTTTTCATGTGTGCCACTTTTGAAAAGTATCTAAGACTTAGTATAATTTTTATTTGAAGGAATTTGTATTTATAAATACATATACTTTATCCAATCACCACATATAGTATGTATCGTATACATGCTATATCCCACAATAAAAATATGTAATAAATGGAAGTGATGGTTATGGCCAGCCTAATGTAATTCCTTGGAGTCACAAGGAATTACCACATCCTAGGTCTACATCTCATGTAGAAACATGTTGTTGATGAAGATTTGTGTTTACCAATCTAGGTTGATCAGTTCAACCCTTGAACCGATCGGATCGCCTCCTGACCAATCGTTTGGTCATCTCATCGGTCATCTGGTTCTTTTATCCACCATCTACTGGCTCCTCCATCCGATCGATCAGGTCCACCAGCCGATTGGTTCAACTCATCCATATGGTCCTCCTTGGTCCTCTAGTCGGTCGGCTCGTCTCTGAGATGATCGTTTGGCGTCGTCAGAACGTCCTTCTTCTTTGTCATAATAAGAAAGTAAATTGTCCTACTTTTACATAATTATTAAAAATATCGACTTACATTTGAGGGGAGCAAGGGTAGTAAAGAATTAATTTTACATTGGAAAGATAATATAGAGGGTCGGTACGCAGATTGAGATAAAAGGACTAACCAACCATACAACCATGCATAGATAATAGGGGTTATTGGCCATAACCATACTACACATCCACCATCAAACCCACTTTTAGGATAATGTGTGTAAGTTACATATATATAACATATATATAATATATTGGGATTATCATGGTATTTGATTGGACAAAATTATTTGCATCGTATGCAATAACTAAACGATAAAACCAAAAATCTGATCATATCGATTATACCAAAATATAGTAGTTTGATGTGGCTCTCTTACCACTGTAGGGAAATAGGGCGATAGAATAGGCTGCAGAAATAAAAAATTTATGCCATATTTCCCATTAAATAATAGATCGTGTCAATAACTATAAGATGGGAAGGATGGTTTCGAGAATATAACTAGTCCTGAAGCAAGTCCAGTGATATCTCCTCTTCGTTGTAGATGTGCAACTTTCTTCTAGTTGTACTAGGACTCGTCTGATTGTTGTGCATCCTGGTCTACACTGCGGACTGCAGCCTCAAACGTCTTCGTCTACAACAGCTCCTCTCACCACAGACTATTAGTTGACGTTGTCCTCCTTAGAGATGGAAAAATGTCACCTCGCCTCTAGAGAAGTCCACACGGACCGTCTAGAACTCTTATCGTACTGCTAGAATGGACAAGAAGGAGTTGTCCCTCCCGTTGGTGTACTAGTCACCAACTTGCTCTCCTAGAACAATGATCCTTAGTTATTCTCTCTTGTTGTTATCCCTCCCTAGTCGGGTGGACTTGCTTGGTCTCTCTTGGTTACCACAACCATAGAGGACAACAATTATTAGAGTAATTGATTTTCAATTGTTTGTATTATGCTACGGGAAGCCCCTAGTACCCCTCTATTTATAGGCGGGGTTAGGGCTAGGGTTTTTAGTCTGGTTGGGATCTGTGCGGAAGTAGAAGGGATCGGAAGATCATGAATTTTTGCAACATGCAACCACTGAAACGGTTGACTGGAACATGAGACGGTCATTTTGCATTTTTCTAATCACATACAAAATTGGTAATTTGAATCCAATTAATGCACAACATGACGTCAGCACTAATATCTTGATGAAATCGAATTTCCCATGAATTGAGCGATCTCGCACATGCAAAACAGTCGTCTCACTCACCCAATCGTTCGTCTGGTGACCCGAGCCTAGCCGATCAGTTCAGGAGAATGAATCGGTCAGTTCACACCTCAGTTTGGGTAGAATTTAGCCATTTCAATTTTTGACCATCCTGACAATCCAAACGGCCATCTCAATATTTGAATCGATCGTATGTCACTCCAAATGGTCGTCTCACTCAGTGAGTCAATCGGTTGGCAGTGCAGTCAGTTGATTTGTTGTGTGAATTGAATACCTATACACTTTAGTAATCAATTCAACTATCATTCAAGATTAAACTCCTCTTCTAGGTTAAGACATATGTGTGTGACCATATAGGTTCCATATTATGTTGGCAGTGAATGTTCATAACAACTTATGTCATCACAAGCAATGAGCAGTGTCTAGTCTCACATCAATGCTACCCAAGTAAATGGAAAATTGGGGAAGAACTTCAACATACAATCTATGCTTGGTGTTATAGTATTTGTATAATTCCTTCGTCTCTGATATCCAGATTGAATTCGTGGCATGAAGTAGTCATCCTCTTCAACATCCAATCTAGTTTCTTGGACCAAAGCAGACTGGTTGATATATATATATATATATATATATATATATATATATATATATATATATATATATATATATATATATATGTGTGTGTGTGTGTGTGTGTGTGTGTGTGTGTGTGCGTGTGTGCGTGCGTGCGTGCGTGCGTGTGTGCGTGTGTGTGTGTGTGTGTACGTGCGTGCGTGCGTGCGTGCGTGTGTATGTGTGTTTAATATCATATATTAACTCACATGTGTATGGTCATGCATTTCTCAGTCTCGCTAATCAAGAGACCCTAGGACATCATACTCCTGTAGGAGGGGCAAATCTCATTTCTATCACTCACAGTCAATCCCTATGTTTCACAATTACCAAATCATCACCTTTATAACAACTCATATTTTAGGATTATGTTTGATGACGTTAAAGCATACTGAACGACATGTGATGAGTGTAGTGATTTCAGATCTAAGAACCACAAGCATCATGGTGTCAGTGTCATGGTGGGTCTGTCTGATACATTGTTCTCTAACATGTATCTGTGTGCTTGGTTTGATATTGCCATATCATGACCAATGAGATTCTATCATCAACTAACTCACACTCTGATCTTATGTGTTATTATTGTCTATCAAGCTTCCACAAAAAAACTGATCAGGGACATAATGAGAATATTTATGTACTATTAACACTCACATGATCTCATTTACTCAAGTCACGTACTTGAAGACATACGTCGTTGAGTAATAGCATTCTCTAGACATTTATAATGTTATAGCATTATCCCATAACTGAATTAAACATAATAAATTGGAAGTTTGTATTTAATTATTAATCAAATCATTTATAAGTTATGTCATTACAATCATCACATTATTGGCTCTCTGGGCATACATATCGACATATGAATCCCTGGGAGGACAATTTTTTATATATAATATCTAATATTTCTTTGTCCATCACCAAGATGCATTGACGGTTATAGAGATAATACCCTAAACCCCAAGCATACATAATAAATATATTTCTATTTAATTTGGAACACGCTAAAAAAGGATATTTGACATAGCCTACTAAGTCCCAACCAAACCGAAGGCTCAACAACTTGGTCACACATGTAAGTTGGTTGAACTCAATTTGGTATTAGGAACTGATGATTAGATTCACTTACAAACTATTACATGCTCAATGTGATATGCCAGAAATCACGTATAAGTTGTCCTCACGAACACATCAATGGGAGGTCACTTACTGCTCTCTGTCTTGCAAGTCGAATCAGAAGATATCAAAAGGGCCTTGATAGATGGTTCTATCTAAGTGTTTCAATATCAAGTGGATATGTTAACCAAAGATGTCAAATTAAATCATCAGGGTGCATAAACAATGACACCTAACGTGAAACAGCAACGATGAACCGAGTAGCACTTACTTTGGCTCAAGTTGAGTGTCACTATTACCAAGTTGAGTGTTGGTAGTATCGATATGATTTTGGAATGTTCTTTACTGAGTGTTGGTACCAACAAGATGTGTCTCGATGGCATCGAATTGAGTCTGCTCAAAAATAATGAGGATGCTTCGATAGGACCACAATTTTCATATAGCCTTGCTGACTTTTTGGTATGTCAACTTTGTCGGTAGCACCGAGTTCTTCTTTTAATTCACATTGAACCTGAATTTCAAATAACAAAGTAGTAAGACAATGAAATTTATGATAATTCATACAAGAGTAAAAAAATATGTAAATTGATACAAAAGAATATCTCAAGCTAGTTCATCGTAATATAAACAAAAATACATAAAATAATAACGAGAACACAAAAAATCACCCAAACTGGTCAATAAAATAATGATATAATTTGCATTCATACGTCCTTTCTTTTCCTACTTTATTTCTTTAACATGACAAAAGCACAACATCCGAGCATGGTCTTACCCATGTATCGTGGTAATATTACTTACACTCGTAGCAACCCGTATCACTTTCAGGCACCTGTGGGTGAGCTAACTACCCCGATCAATATGAGGCACGCCACTCCCTATTTCGCAAGATCCCAACGACACTCCAATGACTATAAGACTCTCCTTTGTTTGCAATAAATTATAACAGCCCATATTTTCCATGGAATGAGGTTTCGTCGAAATCATCGAAATTTCGCTCGAAATTTCGATTTCGATGCTATCTGGTACCGAAACGTGTGACTGTTTCGATTTCGATGAGTTTCGCCAAATTTCGATGAAAATTTCGATAATTGCAATCCTTGTTGTTATTGTTGATTTTTGAAGAGGAGCAAAGGGGGATTGGGTGAGCTAACCACCCCGATCAATATGAGGCACGCCACTCCCTATTTCGCAAGATCCCAACGACACTCCAATGACTATAAGACTCTCCTTTGTTTGCAATAAATTATAACAGCCCATATTTTCCATGGAATGAGGTTTCGTCGAAATCATCGAAATTTTGCTCGAAATTTCGATTTCGATGCTATCTGGTACCAAAACGTGTGACTGTTTCGATTTCGATGAGTTTCGCCAAATTTCGATGAAAATTTCGATAATTACAATCCTTGTTGTTATTGTTGATTTTTGAAGAGGAGCAAAGGGGGATTGGGTGAGCTAACCACCCCGATCAATATGAGGCACGCCACTCCCTATTTCGCAAGATCCCAACGACACTCCAATGACTATAAGACTCTCCTTTGTTTGCAATAAATTATAACAGCCCATATTTTCCATGGAATGAGGTTTCGTCGAAATCATCGAAATTTCACTCGAAATTTCGATTTCGATGTTATCTGGTACCGAAACGTGTGACTGTTTTGATTTCGATGAGTTTCGCCAAATTTCGACGATTTCGATGAATTTCGTCAAATTTCGATGAATTTCGCCAAATTTCGATGAAAATTTCGATAATTACAATCCTTGTTGTTATTGTTGGTTTTTGAAGAGGAGCAAAGGGGGATTGGGGTCATTTCACCATTTAGTACTCATGCATAGTATATACTTATAGTATATCATAATTGCATTGCATTTCCCTAATATTTGCTATTCAAATTATTAAATACTTATGTAATGCATGCTATTTTAGTTTCTGCAATGTGGATGACATGTATCCTAGTGGTGATTTATTAGACAATGAGGGTGCTAGGAGGCCAACCACACCAACAAATGATGATTTAGCTTGGAAACATTGCACTAGTATTCTTGGGACCAATGAAATGGTTGACTATTGAGTCAATATCAGCAACAAACTATAAACCCAAGTAAAATGTGTGGGATGCCCTACATATCCAATATTTGATATTATAACACGAACAAGTACATGCATGTATATAGCTCATACTTACAAAATTGCATAACTTAATTCCTACATTTTGTCATCGAAATCATTCATCGAAATCAACAAGAAACAGGACAGTTTCCTTACCTCCCACATGAAGGACCCCCTCCCTAACCTACCCCCACATAAAATTTTATTGCATAAAACGATGCATTTAGGTGTAGAGATCACACCTGTAAAATTTCATAAATTAATTCATTCATTTTGGCGTCGAAACGGGCACAATTGCATTTATCGGAATTTCTGTCGAAATTTCCATAAATTTCGATTTCCATGCTGTCGAAACGGTATCGAAATCGGATACCTCGTTCCTTGATATTTTCATTGTACTTTTTATGCTCACTAGAGTTTGTTTCATGTTAGTAGCCATCAATGTTTAGGAGATCTACACGTTTTTCATATGAAAATTTGGTAAGTTCAATTAAAAATAGAATCAAAATACATAAAATCATCTGTCTTCATATCTAACAAACATGCCGCATCTTCATTGTCATTTTAGATGGTCTCAAATTCCTTAAATGTTTGTAGACCCACTTACTCCTTTGAGCCCAACACGTGGTCCCCCAAAAGAGTATCTTATGTTTACCCCACATATAAAGCCACATTGTTTCCTTTCATCCAACATCCTCCCCTTCCGTAGGAGAATTTTGTACCATAACCGCCACTTCATGTGTTCTTGAACTTCACTAGAAACAAATATTTCTTTAACTATCAATTGTTGTATGAATTCTAAACGTCACACTCAATTTTAATTGCACATATGGCTTCTTTGCCCATATGATTTTCTCACAATTGTCATATCATAGATGGTTGCATCTGCCTTTAACTTAATTAAATTATACCCTAAAGGGCATCATATGGGTATTTTAAATGAATAATATGCTGAACTCTTTTAAACGAACTTCTATTACTTTTATCTTCAAGTCAAAGATGGTGTGATTCAGTCATCATCTCCAAGTCTTGTGTTGGAATAATCAGCAGCCAGCTATCCTGGATATACCCTTGATCTGTGAGCATTAGTCCTTACACGCAAGACTACAGACTACTATAGTCGACATTCATCTTACCATTTTAAATGGCTTCAATTAGTAGCAGGCTGTCCTTTCTCTATAGAAGACAGAACATGTATTCAACAATTCAGCACTACAGGTCCACAACCATGAGACAGCCGACCTGCCGTGTACTTATTATACAACAAGGCTTGGAGAAGGAACCAACTTAACAGAACAATCCAAGACAACACCGAAAATAAAAAGACAACGGCGCAATCAAGGACCTAAAGTTAGTGACTAAAAATATTTGACATTTATAACTCTATTCTGAAATCCCCCTTGAAGATACAAATATGGAAATCCTCCAAACAGCTTTGATTCTTAATAACAAACTAAGACCAAGCTCCTATTTGTTTTAGACCAGTTCGTTAACAAGCAGGGAAATAGGAATCAACAACTTGGCCATTTCGGCCATTTCTGTAAACTAGAAAAGTGCACGTGCTAAGTAAGCACAAGCACAACGACTTATGCATTCAGTAGCCACGCATCTTGCTTCTCCTCCCACTTTTCTTCACGCTCACCTCCATTCACGGTCTGATAGGTGTTAATCTGGCCTCGCACAACCATGTGCACGCATCAGTTGCTGTGAGGGTGGTTGGCCAACCTCGAGAACGTCAACTTAGGCACCAGTCGCACATGTTGCTACTTAGGCGGTGATGGCCATGGTGGCTGCCTGACGGGATACTGTATCAGTCTCTCCACAGCTGCACTACTTACAGAAGCACCCCAACACGTTGGTCGACAATTCTGTCAGCCATTATATGATCCTGTTGATCATAGTGGACATCTTACCTGCCAGCCGGCAAGGATCTCATCCCAGAGCACCACTCATAGTTCATCCCCATGACCTGTAGTGGCCCATGTACTGTGCCAGTTATAGAACACTGACGTGGAGCACAACATTCAGTAGCACGGAAGGGGGCTGACTGAAGAGTCCAAACAATATAAGAACAGTGAAAAGCTAGATGTAGCTGTAAATAAAAACATGGTAGAAGTCAACATTAAAGAGGGTCGACACAACTACAAAACGAAATTGGGTTGTATACCTTGCAAAGATATTTGACAGTAAATGGAGAAGAATGCTAGATCGGAAGGACTTTCAGATAAAAGCTTTGCAAAAAAACTATAGCAGGATCGTAAAAGTCGGTTATTAGTGCAGCCATGTTATATAAATAGAAAATCTAAAGTTAATCCATATTATACTACGGGGAAGACTGAAGAGAAATATATATTACTCGAATCGGAGCAAGTATGAGGTGCCCTGTACTCTGGTGAAACACAAATCATGTGTATGAAACGTGGCAACATACTGGGTGACAAGGAAGAAAATGTCCGATTTCGATGCTGTTTCGGTGGCCACAGAAACAGAAATTTCGACAAATTTCGATAGAAATTTTGATAAATGCGTTCCTGGCGTTTCGACGCAAAATAAACGAATTAATTTATGAAATTTTACCAGAATGATCTACTAGTGTAGATCTACTCAAATATGTAATAATATTTCATATTGGATATGTGGGGGGTGGGGTCTCATCATTTTTTAGTGAATGACTCTGAATTGTTTCGATGGACATTTCGATGGGGATTTTTGATGTTAATTTTCAATGGTGAAATCAATGAATTAAGTCATTATAGTTTGCAAGCACAATAAATAGACTTGAAAACACAAAACTGTGCCCAAAAAAATATGTTGTAGGTAGTACATAGCATATTAAAGCGTAGAAAAAAAAATCGATGATCTGCCTGTTTCAAGAGTTTCGTGAGTCAATTTCGATGTCCAATTGCCACAAAGACAGAAATTTCGGCCGAAAACTCGACAATTTCGTTGAAATTATGGTAATGCTGATCATGTGGAAGCTCGCTTTTGGTACACAGCCCTGATTGACTGTCGTAAGTTGGAGGGAAAGCAGGTTGAAACGCAGGCAGTTCACCGGAGGAAAAGCAGGCAAGTTAACCGTTCAAAAGTAAGGACCCAATGAAGAAGACAACCAGGCTGGTTAACCATTCAAGAAGTTGCAAAAGCGCTGCTTATACTAGGTTATAAAGGATCTATGTACTGGCCAAAGGAGGTAAGCATGTTAGCTAGCAGTCAAAAGGAGAACAACACAGGCTAAATTGAGGTAAGCAAGCTGGTTGGCAGTTCGAAAGGCAGTCAGGCAACGACTCCTATTTATCCATAGGAATATAGATGCCTGTGCTCAATTTGGTAGTATGAGCCGATGCTTATTTTCAGCTACAAACTATTATATACCAGGTCAGAGATCACCTGTAAGCTGCCTCCCACGTAAAAATCCATGGATGGTCACTTGCAGCTCTCGTTGTACTGCAACAAAATGGCAATGGAGGTTGCACACAACAGGATCTAAAGATCTAAAAAGGCCCTTAATGGTTTTATTTGTAAAGTCAAATATCAAATGGATTTAATTATATTACTTGGAACATTTGATATAAAACAATTAGACTTGTAGACAATGACATCCTATGAGAAACGAGATAGATGGATGCAAATAGAATCCAGGTCAGATTTCCAGTTTCACTCATAGCAGTTATGCCTATCATTTATTTTATATATTGCAATTACCATTTCTTGTTTATTTATATCAAAATTAATGTTTTGCATGATTGACAATAGTGTATAGATGTTTAATTGTTTGTATTTCACCTTATCATCAAAATTCATTGCCTTTTACTGTCAACTCAAACCAGTACTTAAATGTATCGCCACATCATCTTTAGACGAGAGATAAACTTTGTTGTTCTGAGTGCACTAGTATTTGGTAAATAGACATATACATGATAGGAAAAGGAAGAAGGAAAAGGAAGCAAACGAAAGAAGATATGAGCAATGAATGAGAAATAAACAGTTGTCTGGTTATGATAGCGATACAGAGAAAACTAAGCAGCTCAGTAGAGAATGAAAATGATTAAATCCTATGCAACTATTTCCCCTTCACAGAGTATATTTTGGATGCGGAAGTACAAGCGGAGTTTCTCCTCCCTTTTCCTTTTTCTCTTAAATTCCATTCTCCCTCATTGACATAGTAACCAAAGAACATCATACATGTTTCCCTTCTATTATATCCCCACGACTAACTACATAGCAAACACGTGCCTAAACACGAAAGACAAGTACAAGGCTGTATGACCAGAAGCTTAATATATGTATCTGGACTATTTTAAACTAGGAAACATGGACACTTCTCGGATGTTGCCGTGTCCGTGTCCAACACGTGTCCAACTTAGACACACCGCAGACACACGTAGGACACTCCCCATACGTGTCCAAGTCCCTAATTTTTTAATTAGGAGTAGGACACAGCTTGGACAAAGCCAAGACATGGCCTAACACTAGTAAGAAGGGTAAACGCCCACTTTTCACCAATAGTAGTGATGCATTCTCCTCTCAACCAAGAGACAAAACCACAACAAGAGGTAACTCCTACACTCCTACTCTCCCTCCCTTTCTTTTCTCCCCTTTTTCCTACCCATTTCTTCCCTTCATCTTCTTCTTAAACTTATGGCTTGTGAATCCTCTCCATCCTCTTCTTCCTTTTCAAATGCGCATTAGATTTTTGTCACCACAAACATTCTCCTCCACTACAAAAACTGATTTTTTTTATTACCCTCCTATATTATGCACATAACACATTTCCTTCCATCTCCTCTTCTTCCTCCACCTCCAATACCTATGTTCTATTTCTCCACCACCACTACTAGCAACAATCTCCTCTTACTCCTCTTCTTCCTCATCCTCCACCTCTATAGAGATATGTTGTGTTATGTTGTGTTTTGTTGAGTGTCATTTGCATAGCATGTGCCTCACTTATGCTTTCACTTCTGTAGTTTAGTCTCATATTGCTCATCTCTGCTTTAGTCTATATTCCCTTCTGTTATATAAGAGACTGAATTGTATAGTTTTACTCACTCAATAAGCAATTCTCAATTTCTCTATATGGTATCAAGAGCAGGTCCGGTTCTCCAATTTTTCTTTCCCACACTGCCCCTATGCCCTGAGCCCCCCCCCCCCGCCGCCGCCGCCAGCAGCCACCACCTGTCGCCTGCACCACCTCCCCCTTCCCGCCGCAACCGGCTTCCTCTCCCACCCAGCGCCACCCTCTTCCTCTTCCACCCCCGCCCCCTCCCCTCCACCCTTTTCCCTCCCGCCACCGCTCCAACTCCTCCACCCAGCGCTGCCCCTCCTCCTTCCACCACAGCCGCCACCCCTTCTCCTTTCTACCCCAACCGCCAAACCCTCCTCCCTCCACCATCCCACTGTTGCCCTCTTCCTCTCAGGTTTCCCTCTCCTTTTTCGCACGTGCACTCTTCCGAACAGCCATAGTCATCCCACATTTAGAGTCTCCTAACTCTCCGGATATTTCTCTGCATGTGCCTCATGATGGGATATTAATCTTCCTCATGACAGTGTAGGTTCATTTATCAATCTAGTTGCCCGACACGGGTTTCTTCTGATCTGATGCGTCAGATCCCTGTTGCTGCTACTGCCCCATAGTGGGTTCTTTATTCACTACATGTTGTTGCGTCGCCACCTCACTACTACCTGCCTCTGCTCATAATGGCTTCAGTTGAGCCTCATCGCTCTCTGTGTGTTATCACCATCAAGCTTGATGGTTCGAACTATCATCTGTGGTCAGCATTCTTTATTCTCTACGTTAAGGCTCAAGGTCGGTACTCCCATCTTACCACTAATCTCACTGATGTTGTCGGATTCATTAGTCGGTATCTTGATAAACCCCAGCAATGTCATTAAGATGCTATATGTCATATTCTGCGATATCTTAAACGCTCTCCAGGAAAAGGCTTGATGTATAAGAAGCATGACCACTGCAATCTATCTGGCTTCTCGGATTCTGACTATGCAGGAAGTCGTTCTGATCGCAAGTCAACATCAAGATACTATACATTTGTTGGCGGAAATCTTGTCACCTGACGAAACAAAAAGCAGACTGTTGTCATCAGATTCGGTGCAGAGGCGGAATACCGAGCTATGGCTCATACTGCATGCGAACTTCTGTGGGTTCAGAGTCTCCTCCAGGAGTTTGATATATCCTATTCCAGCCCTATACCGATGTTTTGTGACCAGTGTTCTGAAAAGCAGTAATCGGTGTACGGGCGGAGAGGGTACCGAATAGAGTATATACGGTATGCGGGAGTATAAGCGGGAGAATATTCGGTTTTAATCGATTTTGATTTTTTTTAATATTAATCATAAATATATGTAAATTATATATTGACCATATAATAATGACAATGATAAGTAATTAGAAACATTTATAAGTAATAGACTAATATTGAATTCATAAGTAGTTAGAAACATTGATGAAATTAGAGAAGAAACATTGATAAGTAATTACAAACATTGATAAGTCATAGACTAATATCACATTAATAAGTAATTATAAACATTGATAAGTCATAGACTAATATTGTATTAATAAGTAATTAGAAACATTGATAAGTCATAGACTAATATTGCATTAATCAGTAATTAGAAACATTGATAAGTAATAGACTAATATTGCATTAATAAGTAACTTGAAACATTGATGAAATTAGAAAAGAAACATTGATAAGTAATTAGAAACATTGATAAGTCATAGACTAATATTGCATTGAGAAGTAATTAGAAACATTGATGAAATTAGAGAAGAAAACATCAACAATAAGAATCAGTTCAATAAACATTAACTACAAACTTATTGAGAAAATATGAGGAGAAAACCAAATATGTAAAGTGGAAGAGAATGTAATTGTAATGACCAATAGTAGTATTAGAAAAAATTAATGTAAAAAAAATTATTACTAGCATTTGATTTTGAAAATCGCCGATTAATCGGCCGATTATACCCCCGAACGGCCGATTAATCGGTCCTGGACTGATTATAGGCCGATTATTCATATTCGGAGCGCTAGACCCCCAAAACCGATTATTCAGCCGATTAGACCGATTTTCTGAACACTGTTTGTGACAACAAGACCTCTATTTTTATTGCGAGTAACCCCACTTTTCATGAGGACGAAACATATTGAGGTCGACTGTCACTTTGTTCGAGAAACAGTCGTTTTTGGCTGGATTTGCACTCCATATCTCAGTACTGGAAAGCAAGTTGCGGACATCTTCACCAAGATACTTCCTAAAGCTCGTTTTGAGACTCTAGTTGACAAGCTAGGCATATTCGACATCTATGCTCCAGCTTGAGGGGGAGTATAGAGATATGTTGTGTTTTGTTGAGTGTCATGTGCATAGCCTGTGCCTCACTTATGCTTTCACTTTTGTAGTGTAGTCCCATATTGCTCGATCTCTGCTTTAGTCTATATTCCCTTTTGTTATATAAGAGACTGTATTGTATACTGTTTTACTCACTCAATAAGCAATTCCAAGTTTCTCTATAACCTCCATCACTTTCACTCTTCTCTTCTAAAAGTAACAACATACCTCTTATTTCTTTGTTGTCCACCACCACCACTATTATTTTCCTGTCTAAATTTTAGATTTGCAAAATATTTTATTGTGAATTCAATCTTGTGGTGTTTAACTCGTGTTGTAATTTTCAGTAAACTGTCTATTAGTTTGACTACTATTCTGATTAAATGAAGGTTTGTTTGGTAATATGTCATTGATAGCTTGATTATTAGATTTATCCAATGTGTTTGAATGCACATTTGAAATCGAATATAGCATGGATGAAATGATCTTTGTGTTTGACTATGATTGTTATTTTTTGTGCTTATACATAAAATTTATATACATATACATGTATATTTTTTTTGCCGTGTCTGACGTCGTATCCGTGTCCTATATTTTTGGAAATTATCGTGCCCCGTGTCTGTGTCCAGATTCGTGGCTGTCCGTGTCCATGCTTCCTAGATTTTAAGCTGTCCTTAAAATATGTATTTGGACTTATTTGCTCATGGATACTGAAAGATATGGGCATCTCAGTATGCTTCCTAGAATTGCTCAACTTATAAGTAAACATTACACCGATGTTACACTTGCACAACTGATTGAGAATGCCAAACTTCATTCCACAAGCGAACTGTAAAGTGCAACCTACTTCACCAGTAACAGCAATGTCAACTGGGCAAATGTACTTATCATAAATGTCGTTTTACCACTGTTGATTTCAGGTGGAACGCCTGCTACAGCAATATAGATGAACCCACCAGTGATTATCAAAAAAAAAAAAAAGATGAACCTACCAGCAATAAAGACATCAGTGAAAGCTGACTTCCCTGGCTCTTTACCAAGAAGCAGCGAGGGCTGTTCCTGCTGGTAGCCAGCGGCCACTGCGAACAGGAAGTTGAAGAACAGGGCCATTTAAACACTGAATCCAGAGCTCACTAGGATTCCAAAATACCAATCTCTTGAAGGAGCTTATGAGCAAAAAGAAACAATGTCCTGGACCATCCCCAAACAGAGCCATGGAGTAAGAAAACACTTCCCAAGGCCATTCCGCCTGTAAAATTGTGTACACTGCCTGAGAAGGGGTTTACTAGCTAAAGACTAAGCAATAGGGTTGAGAAGCAGAAGGCACGGCATGATTAGATGATTTATCTGAAACTGAAACTGAAACATCAGTGCTATATGCCAGCATCCGCATCATCTCCCTGCACACGCTTGTGAAGGCGAGCTTAATATCATCATCCTCAACTGCATTGCCTCAGATTTGCTGGAAGTTGGTACCAGCTGAAGCCAGATTAGATTTGGTTGCACTGTTGCTGTCACCCTTTGAGTTTGCTGACCTTATCATGGCACTGATGATGGTGATGCCCCATTCCCTGTTCTCCATTCCAAGAAAGTGATTCAACTTACCTCAAACTTCCACCAGCATGAAAAGCACAATGCCCCCAAAAAAGAAAAATTTCGAAAGGCCCTTGAGAGAATGAGTGTGACCATGCCCAGGCTGATGTTCATATCTGGAAAGATACTTATGTTATATATCTAGAAAACTTCTGCAATTTTTACTAAGAAGATCCAGTCAATGGGATTAATATGCTTAGTCTTAACACATTCCATTTATTTCTCCATTGTTAACAGCATAGCAGACACACCATTAACTGTTAGAGAAAAATAAGTGCTATGTAATAGGGTTGTATATCATATACTTTAAAATATACTAATCAAACCACTACTGGATACTTGACAATTTGTTTCCACTCTTTAGCTAGTGTTTCTGGATCACAACTGTATTGCCGGTGTTTTTTCATCTCGGATATATCTACCATATACCATCCATTCAAGTGATGGTTCCCAGCATTATAAGCATCAATCTTACATCTTGTTGACTTATTGTATTTTATTTTCCTCCGATTTACAACCATATACATATAACATTCTTTTATTAATAATGGGACACAAATTGCATTTCAGGAGAATATTGAACATACAATAATCACATTCAGAATTAGAATAGATCATTTTTCTCGATATCAAGCACTACTGATACACATTTTAACATGGTATTGTCATCTACCCTCTGAATAACCCATGTCAATATGTCATCCTGAGATACATAAGGGTGCTCCGACAACCCTGATCACTCTGAGGCACAGCACTTCCTATTTTGTCAACATCCCTATCACACTCAAATAAGCATGACATTTGCCTGAGCTTGCAATCTGAATTAGAGCAACACATATGTTAAATGTGATTTTTGCACAGCTAATTACTTATGCCGTATTCATTATCATAGCTTTTACAAAAATCTACAAGATCGTCATATGCATGGTTATCAGAACCGGACCGAACTGGCTGGTTCAACCGGTTGAACTGGGAACCAGTTCAGTCCCCTCTCAAAGCCGGAAATGAAGTCTGACCGGCATCAAATTAGTGAACCGATGAACCGGCAAACCCGGTCTGATTCTTAGCCCAACCGGCCGGTTCTCTCAAATAGCAAATAAATGTATTGCTGCTGTTATTTTTCGCTAATTTGGCTGTTGGGTGCATAACTGTTTCTTTTGCCGCTTCAATAGTTTTACTTCTATTCTCCATCTACGGTTCACTAATCTAAATGTCACATTTGAATTGTCAATGATTATCCATGTAGTATCTACACATTTCTTTGATTGTTGTTTGATTTCACATTGCATTATTTAGCATGTAGTGTCTCCAAAATGGCGTTAAAGACTTGTAGTACATTTAGGTAATTGTAGTTAACTAATATTGCATTGGGTTGTATGCTTAATGAACTAGTTAAGTAATTATGAATACTATATAAATTTTGGTATATGTATATCCATATATAATAATATTTGTTATTTGGTTTGTTTATCAAGTTATTGTGAGCAGTTGTGCTATTATTCATGTTTCATACATCTACGGTTCACTAATCTAAATGTCACATTTGAATTGTCAATGATTATCCATGTAGTATCTACACATTTCTTTGATTGTTGTTTGATTTCACATTGCATTATTTAGCATGTAGTGTCTCCAAAATGGCGTTAAAGACTTGTAGTACATTTAGGTAATTGTAGTTAACTAATATTGCATTGGGTTGTATGCTTAATGAACTAGTTAAGTAATTATGAATACTATATAAATTTTGGTATATGTATATCCATATATAATAATATTTGTTATTTGGTTTGTTTATCAAGTTATTGTGAGCAGTTGTGCTATTATTCATGTTTCATAATTTTTACGGGGACAATTTTCCATGAGTATCAAATACATTTATATATTTGTTAATTATCAATGACGTCATGTTGATGTCACCGGTTGAACTAGTCAGACCATTGGTTGAACCAGTGAACCGAGAACCAGATGCCTCACTGGTTTGCTGACCGGTTCGGTTCTGACAACCTTGATCATATGAATCAAATGTTTCAGTTGATAATGTAATTACAAACCACAGAGCCATTGTCATCTTTAATTTAACCAATGTGCCTTGTCTTCATTGCCAATAAAGGTAGTCTCATATTCCTTTTGTTGATTGTACGCCCACTTACTCCTTTGAACCAACAAGTGGTCCCTCAAATACTATGTTAGTTTTCCCCATACACTGGTCTTATTGTCCCCCTTTGATCCGACATCCTGTCCTTCCTCGAGAGATTTTCATCCCACATCAATGACTTCCTTAACAGGCTTTTGAACTTCATTCGGATCTATCATGCCTTTAATTACTGATTAATGGAGACATTTCGTAAATATCACTACTCAATTGAAGCTGCACACATAGCTCCTTTGTCCATACAAATTTATCACAATAGCATAAATGGTTGCATAATATCCTAAAGCGGGTCCTTTGGTATTTATATCAATTTTTTTGAAATCTTTCTTTCCAATTTATTTAACAGAATCCTTTAGCTCAAAGGTGCACGGTCCGCATTAATCTACAAGTTTTGTGTTGGAAAAAGTGAGTGTCTGTTATCCTGGATATGCCATTGATCTATTGAGCAAGAGCCTTTCCACATAAGACTCCCAGATCACTGTGGCAGACTTTGATCTTACCATTTGAATGCCTTCAACTAATAGCCAGTTATCCAGTTCTCTATGGGAGTCTGGTGCATTCAACCATTTGGCCACCACCATAATCTAGAGGGATCGTGTACCTATTATACAACAAAGCTTGGAAAAAGAGTTCACTAAACAACAACAAAAATGGGCAAACGCAACACCAAAGTCGCAACAAAACAAGGTATCATAATCCAAGGATCTAAGGTGGTGAATTTATATATTTGACATTTGTAACCCTATTGTAAAGTCTGATGTCAAGAATACAAATATGTCAATCCTCCAAACAGTTTTGGAGCTTTTTTTGTGGGGTAGGGTGGGGCGGGGATGGGGTGGGGGCAAGCAACTCACGGTTATATGCATGGTTATTAGGACCGAACCGGACCAGCCGGTTGAACCGGTTGAACCGGGAACCGGTACCCTACCGGGTCGGTTTCCTCTAAAAGCCGGAAATGACGTCTCACCGGCATCAAACCGGTGAACCGGTCCGGTTTTTGCCCAACCGGACGGTTCTCTCATTTAGCAAGGAAATGCATTGTTGCTGCTATTTTATGTTATTTAACATTGAATACTATATAAATGCTGGTGTATAAATGTCCATGAATAGTATAATATTGTTATTTGGTCTTTTTTATCAAGTTATTGTGAGGAATTATGCTATTATTCATGTTTCATAACTTTTATAGGGATAATTTCCATGAGTATCAAAGACATTTATATATTATTAAACTACTAGTGACGTCATGCTGACGTCACCGGTTGAACCGGTCAGACCACTGGTTGAACCAGTGAACCGTGAACCAGAGGCCTCACCGGTTCACTGACCGGTTCGAGTCTGACAACCCTGGTTATATGCAATACTTGAGCATAAACAGTAACTCGAGACAGTGATTAGAATGCTAGAAAGTCAACATTCTCCACCAGGCACAATTCGTCCCACCCTTTCTTGATATTAATTCATACAAAAAAAAAAAACAGTTCCAGCCAAAATTAGGAGCTTAGATGCCCCCTTAACAGTCAGGCATCTTGTTTCTGCAGCAGCAGCAATAAGAATCAACGAATGGAGGGACTTTTGGAGCTATCAATAAGTAGTCTTTCAGTATCCACATCTTTGGAGCTTAATAACAGACTACAATTAAGCTCATATTGTTTAGGACTAGTTAGTTAGCAAGCATAGCCTACTAGACCCCAAGCAAACCGAAGGCTCAGCAACTTGGCCACACATGTAAGTTGGTTTAGCTCAATTTGGTAATTAAAAACTGATGCTAAGCTTTAGATACAAACTATTACATAGTCAATCTGATTTGTCAGAAATCACGTATAGTTAGTTGTCCCCACGAACACATTAATCGGAGATAAGTTACTTCTCTGTGTCCTGAGTTGTAACTTGTAAGTAAAATCAGAAGATGAAAAGGCCCTTGATAAATGGCTATATCTGTACATTCCGATACAAAGGGGATATGTTAAGGAAAGGAAATCAAATCACCAGGGCGCATAGACAATGACAGCAAAGCTGAACAGGGTGGTTCCAAATTGTATTCTTAACAGTATTATGCATATCCATAAGCATAACTATAAATCGTAATTAACAATTTCTTGTTTCATAAAATTTAAAATGATATTTTGCATGGTTGACAATTGATGACTAATTGTTTGTACTTTGTTTTTATCATCAAAACTTTGTTGGACTCCAATCCTAAACCACTACTTCAATCGTCAATCTACAGCCACAACTTCTTCGGACTAGCTCTGAGTGCACTTTTACTTGGTAGATATGCAGAAAAATGGTGGGAAACAGGAGAAAGACAAGAACACAAATATACAAAAAATGAGAATGAAAGAGAAATAGTTAAAACAGCTTGTCTGATAAGCAGCTCAAGAAAAATACTCTACCAATGCAAATTCTAAATCTATTTTCGACTCCTTTACAAATTTCGATTTGGATGAGGAAACCAGTGACATTTCTCCATCCTTTTTCTCATTATCCATTTCCCTGCATTTACTTGACCACGATTAACTACTCCGCAAACATGCCATTAAGTATGAAAGATAACTAACAAGGTATAGACCATGTCCTCAGTTTAAAAACCACTTTCAATCGCTGATATCAAATGCTAAATAACATAAATTGTAATTGGCATATGTATCTGGACTTACTTCGCTCATTGATACCCAAAGCTATGGGCATTTATCTGTGTATCCTCATTAGAAATTGTTCAAATTCAAAGTAAACGTTACAGAAATGTTACACTTGTGCATCTGATTGAGAATGCAAACTTCATTCCACAAGGGAAATGTAAAGCGCAACTCCCATCCCCAGTAACAGCGATGTCAACTGGGCAAATGTACTCTTAAATGTTGTGCTACCACTGTTGATCTCAGGTAGAACGCCTGCTACAGCGATATAGATGAATCCACCAGCCGTAAAGCCCTCAATGAAAGAGGAGTTTCCAGGTTCTTTCCCCATAAGCAAAGCCAAGGCAGTTCCAGCCAATGCAGCCAATGCGGAGAGGAAGTTAAAGAACAGGGCCTTTGGGACACTGAAGCCAGAACGCACAAGGATTCCGAAATCACCAATCTCTTGAGGAAGCTCGTGAGCAAGTAGAAACAGTGTCCTGGACCATCCCCCAACAGAGCCATAGAGTAAGAACGCACTTCCCAAGGCCATTCCGTCCGTAAAATTGTGGACACCGTCTGAGAAGAGGTTCAGGTAGCCAAAGACTAAGCTAGAGGGATGAGAAGCAGAAGGAACAGCATGCTGAGATAATTTATCTGAGACCAAAACATCAGACTGTTTTATGCCAGCATCAACATCATTTCCCTGCACATTTTTGCGACGGCGAGCTCTTCCTTCTACGGGGCTTTTGCTTTTCAAAGTATCATCATTTTCAACTGGGTTGATATCAGATTTGCTAGAATCGGTACCATCTGATGACAATTTAGATTTGGTCGCGTCGTCGTCATCCTTGAGTTTGCCGACCTTACCATGGCCGTGATGATGGTGATGTCCCAATCCCTGGCTTCCACTCCCAGAAACTGATTCAACATACCTCACTAATTTCTCCACTAACAGAAAAAGCACAATGCCGAAAAGAATAGAAAGTCCAATAGAAAGGTCCTTGAGAGAATGAGCGTGGCTATGCCCACTACCATGGTCATGATCTGAATGATCATGTGAAAGAGAATGTTCGCCGCCAAAGGCATGAGGTAACTGGTGAAGAAAGGCGTCACCTAGCATAGCGCCGGCACCGAATGTAGCCAGGCAATCCACTAGCCCCTTCGACGGCTTTCCTTTCAGGAAGAACACGGGGAGCAGGACGAGGCAGATCAGGGAAGCCAAGCTCACTAGTAGCGAGCAGCCCATCGCACTCACCCACAAACCGAGAGGAGTAGAGAAGTCAAGGGCACGGAAGTGGCTGTTGCCGTGGTGGTCATCATGGTTGATGCCATGAGAGTGTTCCAGCTTGAGGTCCTCCTCCTCCGCCAACTCCTCCGGGAGCTTCGGTCGCTGCCTGACGTCACTTTGTCCGCCATGGTCATCGTGGTGGTGGTTATGTTCACTGTGATGGTGCCCGTGGTGGTGGTGGTGGTCTCCTGACGAAGAAGAGGCGGAGAAGGGACAGCCTCCAGATCCAGAATCTGATCCATGCCCATGAGCCGTATCAAAGGCATAGTAGCACAAAACGGCTACAAAGAAGAGGACCACGGTTCCAGGACTCCCCTTCGAGTGGGCGGAACCGGCCATTGAGAGCTTGTAAGTTGGAAATCGAAGAGTGGTGAATTAGGGTTCTATGTAAACAACCGATGGCATAAAGAAGGGCGACAGAAACAAACGAATAAGAACAACATGTCGACAGCGACTACAACAAGCGGGGATAGCTCAGTTGGGAGAGCGTCAGACTGAAGATCTGAAGGTCGCGTGTTCGATCCACGCTCACCGCATATATTATTTTAAGAAACACTACAGATATACACACTAAAATGAAATGTGTTCAAAATTTTGAACTGAATTTAGTAGGCCAATTCCCGTTGATAAATTTGAGCATTTTATTTTCAATATGATACACGCTAGTTAATATATTAGCTATTTTTTTAAAACAATTACTACATTCAAATAACACATTAAAATAAAGAAATAATAACAATATAAATGTTTGTGCGAGTTATATCTATTCACTTACAATTAAAAAAGAGTAAGGGTGATCCTTAGCTGGGGAGTTAATCATCGTTGATTCCGGGAATCAAACATGTGTCGCTTCATTGGGAGAGCGTCAGACTGAAGATCTGAAGGTCGCGTGTTCGATCCACGCTCACCGCATATATTATTTTAAGAAACACTACAGATATACACACTAAAATGAAATGTGTTCAAAATTTTGAACTGAATTTAGTAGGCCAATTCCCGTTGATAAATTTGAGCATTTTATTTTCAATATGATACACGCTAGTTAATATATTAGCTATTTTTTTAAAACAATTACTACATTCAAATAACACATTAAAATAAAGAAATAATAACAATATAAATGTTTGTGCGAGTTATATCTATTCACTTACAATTAAAAAAGAGTAAGGGTGATCCTTAGCTGGGGAGTTAATCATCGTTGATTCCGGGAATCAAACATGTGTCGCTTCATTGAAGGCCCATTAGCTAATTTAAAGGTGGTGTTCAATCCATATGTACCACATATTATTTTAAAAAATATACAAACGCACACACACTGAATTTGCAATATCTTCAAATTTCTGAATGAAGTTATGTCAATTTTGAATTGATAAAATTGAACATTTTTACTTTTTATATGATACACAACTAATGTATATATTAGTGTTTTAAAAACAAATATTAAATTTAATAAAACATTAAAATAGAGATATAACTATGTTTAAGTTGTGCAAATATAATCGGTCCCAAGTCTGGGTAAAGGAGGAGGGTTGGTTGTAGGTTGACAGCCAACCATAAAAACTTTGTCACTCTTTTTAGGACATGGATCCTTGCGCAGATATGAAGTAATGCTATTGAGTCAAGCACAATAAATAGAAGAAGAGGAAGACCTAAATTAATATGGGATGAGCTTATAAAGAGATATATTGAATCTCTACATCTCAACTAGAATATGGCTACGATAGAGCTGAATGGAAAAGAAGGATCCATGTAGCCAACCCCAACATAGTTGGGACTGAGGCTTAGATGATGATGATGATGATTGTTGTTCTTTTACACTAACGAGTTTCAATCTTAATAAAGATCTTTTACTCAACTTAACCAATTTCCGCAAGTATACGGAAGCAGTTGTAGTCGAGGTCAAACACAAGGAGCTTTAGCAAACTAATTAAACGTATTAATGTTAAGGTTCAACAATCTAGATTGTTTTAAAGGTGATTTGATTGATTAGACTAGAATTTCAGAAGTAAACAAACAGTAATAGATTACTAAAAGAGATTAAAATTCAGATATGGAAGAATATTAGACTTAAGATTTCATCCACATATCATACCATACAATAGGAGCATGAAATTTAAACATACTAAGTACTCATTTTAAAGGAGAGTTGTATGTTGCACTTCACCTCTCGGTGCAAGTACAATGATCCTAACTCAATTCAACATTCTCATGTATGAATTTCATTTTGGATCACAAACCTACTCCTCAACTCCATAATTTCCACTCTCGTGGTAAAGAAGGAGTTGCCAAGAGAGTACATCCTTACTCTCCTACTTATCTTCTCAGATCAAGTAAAAGAGCATAAAACATACACATAAGGTGGTCAGCCATACATGCAAAAAAGAAGAAACCGGTAGTCACAAGGTAGAAAAATAAGCAACATAACATTTAGTACGAAATTGTCATGTTCCATACATGCTATGACATGGGAGCTACTCTCCCATATCCAAAAAAAGGAAACTACTCGTCCATAATAGTGTACAGCAAAAAATGCACAGAGATTTCAGAGTTTAACATGATTTAGAGAAGGAAAAGCTAAGAAAACCTAAGGTGAAACCCAAGAGGGATAGAATTCCAGCTTTAGCACGAAATCCCACTCCTACAACTGCTCCAAACCGGACAAACCTCTTTTCCAAGAAGCTTTGTGGAGTGGAGAAGCTCTGCTGCACCTTGGAGAAGAAACTTGGAGAAGAAAAGAAGAAGAATGGGGTTCTTTAGTAAGAAACCACCTTCTCCTACTCCAAAATCACCCTCCTTGCTCTAGCCTTACTTTGGGATGAAAGAGTTTCAAATTACGACCCAAGATAACTGCTCCATAGAGTGGTTTCATCTTTTAAAATGAAAGGAGTCGTATTTGAAAATTATTGAAACTGATAGGCACACGCCGTGTCTTTCTCCGGACACGGCGTGTCCTGTCTCCGGCAGTCATTTCTGTGTGAAGTACACGTCGTGTTTGAATTAATACACAATGTGTACTTTATCATAAAGGCTAGACTCAGTTCTAAATTCCCAGGTACACGTCGTGTCTGATTTAATACACGTCGTGTGCTTTACCAGAAAGACTAGAGTCGGTTCTGAATTCTCAGGTACGCGTCGTGTCTTTTGTGGACATGTCGTGTACTTTTCTTCAGAGTCTAAAGTAATAGGTTGTCTGGAAATATACATGTCGTGTCTTAAATGAGACACGTCGTGTGCATTGCTGTTTCAACAGACTCAAAGTTCTTATCGTCCGTAAGGCATGGAGAAGACTCGATAATGGTGAGATTGAGTTGGGATATCTTCAGTTTGATCCCTTTGATGCAAATCTGCAATACACATCATGTGATAAGCAAAATAACAAAAAAAGGTGGCAAGAGTAATATGAATAGAGGCTAAATGAGAACAAAATGAACTGACTTTGTGTGTAAAAACATGTGAAAAGTTGATGTAGAAACCACACAACAATGATGATGATGATGATGATTAAAATAAAGATATATTAAACATAGAGGTGCTTATGTGAATAATATTCTTTCACTTATTATTAAAAAAAGAGTAACATAATGGGGTGACCCCCTGTTGCCCCTTAGGTCACCCAAATCTCAGTACGAGTAACTGGGAGTTAATCGTAGTTGGTTCAAGGAATCGAACATGAGTCACTTCATTGATGGGCCAGATGCAAATTGATTAGGCCAATTCCACATGACTATTCACTTACTATTAGAAAAAGTTTAGAGCCCTGTAGAATATGGGTTTGGTTTTAGGGTGTACATTACAAAATTTTGCATTTTTTTTCTAAATAAGAAGAGAAAATTAGAGTTTATTATCAAAGCTTGCACATAAAGGTCACTGGTTCAAGTCTTGAAATAGTTGCAATGTCTTTAATAATGTTATGACCCCCAAGTTATGGATGTGGTGTTGCAGAGAATTGATTTTGTCAATAAAAATGAATAGGTGGTGTAGCTTATCGCTGATCTACCTTCTATTTCATTATAATTGATTTTTATTTTTTGTTTTATAAAATAGAAGACAAATTCTTATATTGCCTTTTCCTTGTGTAGGTTGGAGCATGTTCATAAATTACAATCAAATTGTTACAAATAGATTAGTAGAATGACCCCCATTTTAGATAAGGTTGTTAGTGTTATTTTCTCCTGCACCAATATTGCAATGGGAAGGTGTTTTGTATATTCACTTTTACAAAATAAGTTGGATATGTATTAGCCATTCTCTTAACTAATTATAACTTCATCTACCATTCGTGCAACCAGAACTTGAATTCACAATGTCCAAGCAACGAAACTTGGAATTTTATCACAAAGAGCTTCACAATACACTATATAAATCAAATTCAACAATAACACGACGTCGTCCACCAAGCCAAATTTGTTCTAAGGCAAGCAAGATGCCTTATGTGTGTCTAAACGTTAATTAGTATGAATCATCACAGTCCATCTTTTGATCCAATTTTCTTGTGATCTTTAGTGGTTGTGCGATGACAACTCTTCTTTACCGCATCATGTGCAGTCTCTTTAATCCAACCACGTGTTGGATGAAGCCAAATTTCCTCATCATCTACTGTAGGAACCCATGTCACTGCACAAGCTTTGTTTCATTGTTCAGTCACTAGTACAGAAAGCATTTGTAGTGTCAATTATTTTATATACCGTCACCTATGTGGATGACACTGTAACTAAGGTCATTTGGTGTCGGTTGCTAGGATAAGCAACAATTGATGACTCAAATATAGTTAACAATGTTATTAAAGACAAAATTGATATAACATTATTTGTGTTACATCGATTTATAATCAAGAAACTGATGACATAATCTGGATATCAGTATCCATTATAAGATAGTTATGGGACTATACTTGTCAGTTTTGCTTATAGCAACCGATGACGTTGATCTGTGTCATCGGGTGTAAGGAACAAACTGACGTTGGTGTAAGGCATGTGTTGTCAGTTTGCTTAAGAAAATTGACATTGTGATTCTTTATCAGTTAAAATTTAATTGATGAAGGATAGTTGTGTCGTTGGTTTCTTTGAGAAAACCAATGATGTGTATCTATATCGTCAATTTTTTTTCTTAGGAAATTGATGTCGTAGGTCTATTTCTTAATAGTAGGTATGCAAACATATTGTCTAGTTGTTAACAGGATGTATAACCCTTAGTTCATTAGAACAACAGGTTCCATCATGTGTTCATTTTACAACATGCCAGCAATACCTGCAAAACATACAATGACAAATACATACAAAATCTCACATCCACACAATTCATTCACACATATGTAATTTCATTGTCATCTACATGTACAAATACAACTCATGTTGTTCATTTCTCTTTACATTTATTCACACACATGCATATATGCTTTCATCATTCACATATGCACCAATTGTTCACTTTTTTAAAATTTAATATTGCACAAAGTCATTACCATCACATGTATATAGAAATAATGATACCAAAGTTTGAAAAACATCATAATTTGTCCCAATTAACTATAAAATTGACTTCCTCAATGAAGGATTTTTCCCACTCTTCTCGTAGCTCGTTGAGATCTTCTTTTATATAAGGCATATTATGTTAAATAACTACAAAGAGAATGATATAATTCAAGAGTTTGATTAAAAAATATTTTATCAAATGAGACTATTTACTTATGATTCAAGACTATATAGATTGGCTTTTGTATACAGCTGATGTCTTGTGATGCTTTTTTGACAATCAGGTCCACATACCACATCACGTAGTATTTGCATTCTCAATTATTATCTTCTACAGGAGCCTATAAATTTACTATTATGTGAAATGTTAATAAATAAAAACAAGCATAGTTTTCATATATATGTATTCGAGTCTGAAAACTACCTTAATATTCTTCCAAGTTATTATTTTCTTTCTCTTACCTACACCCCTTCAAGTTGTTTGAATGCTTTCATACCCCTATAAATTAAATTAATATATTTAATTGCATTGTAAACAATCATACAATGATGCATACATTAATATATGTTGACGGGTAAAAAAATTATTTAATGTGTAATTTCCAATTTCATTGTGTGTTCCCCATTCCTATCACATATAGTAGTAAAAATATTCAAATTTACCTATGGACAATGATCTCTTCTTTATGAGATGAAAAATCCCAAAAGAGAAAGATTAAGTTGCTAGCCCAAGGGCATTTCCTAGACCTATTCATCTGAAAGGCATATATCCTATTACTGATTCTTCTAAATATACTTTCAATGGTTTAGGAACAAATGAGTTAGAGTAATCTCAAATGAAGTTACATCATGTAAGAAATTAACATTACGGGAAATCTATTTTCCAATGCATTGTAAGCCTTATAATTTCTTAGTTAATTTTTTAGTTCCCACGTGTCATTTAAGTCTTAGCTAGAAATCTAAGGAGTTAAGGAAATGGTAACTGTAACTTTATTTCATTATGTCTAGACTTTAAATTCATGTTTTTACATTACTTTGTTTATAATATAGATAGTCAAACTTATAGTTTGGCCGAGATACCATTGGTCAAAATGTTAGTTTGACTAGGAGATGGTGTAAGTTAGTTGTTGTGCACTGGGATATCTCTCATCAAACTACTAGTTGAATTGAGTTACATCTTGATTGTACTCTATTTTAATCAAAAGGTAGGAAAAAATGACATGTTAATGATTTTGTAGACATTGGGTGGACGTGTTATGTGTTCTAATGCACTTCTGTCGAAGTCATAGTTCAATCAAAGCATATTCAATTGAAGTACAAGTTGAACCAATCTAATCAGTGAAATGCAAGTTTAGAATGTTGATTTTGTTCTTGACTTGGCCCAACAAATTTATTGATCGGGGATGCTTTGAGAATCTGCATTAGGATAACCCTAACCATTTCTATGTGCAGGGGTCATATTTTATCATATCCACGCACACATGTTAAGAAATGTTTTATTGTTGGTTGTTCCTTAATGATATGTTTGTAATCATAACTTCTGGACTACTACAATGAGAAAAAAGGAAAAGTACTTGTAATCATAAGTTTATATAATATTTTTTTGTCAAAACTAATTACTTTTAGATGGTTTACATCATGATCACATTAGTGTTAGTCAACTCCATGATAATCGATTTGATGTTTTGTCCATAAACATGGAAGGATGAATGGAAAAGTATGTATGCTTAAGACAAATTCACCTACCCCATGCAATGGAAAGTATCTTATAGATAATGAAGAAAATAAACCCTTTTGGTCTAGAAGGCTAGGATAATTGAACATGGATCATATCTAGAAGCTTGAAAAATATGAACTATTTAAAAGTTTTATCCATTTTCCCTTTGAAAATGAAGAAGAAGATGAACCTTGTACAAAGGGTAAGCCAAGAAATAAAATACTAAAGTATACAAATATATTATCCAATAGTATACTTCCAGATCTTGTCCATATCGATATGTTTGGAGCAATGACACACGATCTTTTAGTGGAAAAAAATACTTCTTTGTTATAAATGATGGTTGGTGTAGACCTATTTGGGACCGTTTCATAATTGAAAAGTATAATATACTTGATTCATTCAAAATTTGTACAAGAGTGGAAATTGACCTTCAACTTTAGATTAGCAACATTAGAAGTGGTCTGAGGGGGACTTTGACAAAATTGAGTTTAAAAGATATTGTGACCAAGAATTTAATGGGTACAAATTCTCTTAAGATAGAACTCCTCAAAGAAAATATTTAGTAGAAAGTAAGAATACATAACTATAAGAGATGGATATAAAAATGCTTATTGAGCACAACTATGACAATCCCCTCCTCCTATCATCCTCATTATTAAGGATCAGAGAAGCAAGGGTAGTTATACAACAATTTCTAGGGCCATATTTGTAAAATAACAAAGAATTATTAAAAAATTATTGAATATGTTATCATGATGTTCAATAAAGTTGTGATCTAAATGGAGGTACATATTGGAAATTTTAAAGAATGGAATTTAAAACCTAGATCTTATAGTACGTTGAAAGAGAAAGGAAAACTACTACCTAATTCTTCATGGTTGCATTTATAGTTTCTTCATTTTTCTTGAGTTGAAACAACCTCAACTTCACTTTTGAGTCTTGAGCTTAACCTAAAAAACTGACAATTGAGGGTTAGTACATGGCTATACTATGTATGTGAGTGCAACCAAAAGTGTGCATATCATGATAATAAATATATGATAGAATTTGATCAAATATTTTCTTACAAGTAAAGAATTTCACAATTTAAATTTATATCTTAGAACAAAATTAGACATCTCACTAGGTGGACCACTGTAGGCTCCTTGAGGGTCTCTTAGATGTCTAACCATGTAAACCAATGTAACTCTCACTCATTTTCGGTATATAGTCATGGATTCCAACTTAGTCTTATTGATTTTTATTTACCCTCTTAGGGTTTATTTCCACCCTTATGAGATTCAGATTATTGGGTTTAATCATCAGTTGATTCAAATTATAGACACATAAATTTAGTATCTGTAGAAGTGATGCAACCAAGAGATATGTTAAGAATAGTAAACAATAAAAAAACTTCGGGAAATAGTGCATAGTTAAGGCGGTTAACTTGAAGTATCCCGCGTACTTGATTCATATTTCATATCATTTTTTAGATTTATACAACTTAGTGAACCTGGTCAAAACATATACACAAACATGCATTAGATTCCATATCTATAAGATTATTATAACTATATTAGTTTCTCATATTTGTTTGGGTCATCCTAACTCATACTTGTTATCAGATGATCATATGTTACAATCATCGTTTAAGTCATCATCAACAAATTATATGTATGTAATGACATCAAATAAGGTTTTCATCAAGACTAAAGTTCTTAGGTACATTTTATGAAAACTTGTACAAAGGTCAGCAGAACATTATATTATACATTTATTAACATCGTCAAGGTCAAAGCAGATTCACTTCTGACATTTAACTCCAAACCACATCATTCAATATCAAGACCCATGACTAAACATTTTATGCATCATATCTTATAAAATCAAACTTATAAATAATTCCAAATCCTCAATCTAAGGGCATAGATGTGTAGGTCTCAATTTATAGATTGATATGGCGTATAAATTCTTTTTCATATGATTATCCTAGCATATGTTATGGTATTTGAAAGAATGGACTAAGAACATTAATTAAATCAAGAAGTACCTTTGGATGACAAGTAGAACAAACTTTCCAATGGGTGGCCCAGTAGTAGCCACACGACCCATCCACAAGTGGTTGGACGGCCCAAACAGAGACTAGCCCCTCACCGGTTTTAGAAAGATTTGAGTAGGCGTTCTATTTGTGTGTCTTCCTAACGGACTGTGCGGTTGGGCATATACCCACTTCGCGAGGTTGTGATAGTGGTTCTCTTTCCCTTATCACTTCTCTTGCACCCTTGGGATGTCCAAGCAGTGCTTAATTTCTGTTTGCATGTTAGAAAGAGACAAGCTTCACATTATGACCTCTTCTGATTGTATCCTTCCCTATAAGTAGTCTATTCGGGTATGATTTTACAGTCAAACAAACCTTTCTTTTATGAAGGTTGTGGTGATTGAGAAAGGAGTTTCTGATCTACAAACTTGATCACATGAGGTAGAAGAGGCACATAGCCATTTTCCAAAAAGTCTCATTTTGATTTATAAAACTAATCAACTATAGGTCCAAATACGTGAAATTGCTTCTCCTCCTCTTGCTACTTGATTAAGTGTTGACAGAAATAAACAATTGCCTCACTCATCACAATCAGAAAGATTTTGTCAATCATCCTAATGACTAATGGTCACCAATTCATGAAAAAAAGTAACTATCCTCTTTTAAATGTAAATAACTCCCACATTACAATTGACAAAAAGAGTTCACTCATGCACAACATGTTTCTCCCTTTTTTTCATATGGTGAACGTTGAAAAGATTAATTATTGCAATGTTAAACTTGGTCAAAAATGGTATCGATGCCAATGTATGTTGTGTACATACAAAAGTAACCTTGGTACATATTTGATGGTGATTGTCCATCAGAAGTTAGTGATCATCTCACTAGAATATTTTTGATCCCAAAAGGGCAGGTTTAGAACACAATGACCATCTTAAATGTTCCTTATTTATATAAAAGACCTTTTAATGTCAAGAAAAACATATCTAAATTCATATGATTACATTTCTTAGTCAAAAAAATAATATCACCATTAAATTAGCCATCCTTAAATGTTTATTAATAAAATCAGATAAATGTTTCAAAAAAATGTTGGTCTTCTCTTAAGCACTTTAATAGTTACTTATATTCTTATTAATAATATATATTTCTAAAGCTATCCAATACAAAGGATGTCAAACATTTTTATAGCAACGTTTCTAGAATTTTATGAATTATAGTTCCAAGATTATTTTGTAAAATTTAATTCTAAAAAGTTAGGATATGATATTCACCCCACCTTAAAAGTAATCTCTTCCTCTATATATGATCCATCTCAACATTGTGTGATTGCAAGGGTCGTCGCCATCATCATACTAAAACCTCATCATCTAAGGTGGTTACAGTTCATGTGTGCATATTTTAGGGTTTCACCATAATTATATGACTCTTCACCACATTAAATTTCATATTTGAGATTAAGCATATGCTCATTTTGATCATTCAATATATGATCCAAACATTTCCTCAAATCAAAACTCATATATGCTCATCAAATCTTACATGTATTGGTGGTACATATTTATCAGTGAAGCTTATCTAAGTGACATCACAAATATAACACATTTATAGCTTAAGTGAGATAGATTCTTACATTATATATTATTTAGGGAACAACATCATTATCAATATCAACAGAAAATTCTCATAATCATCTCCCTTGTGACTAAAGATGAGGTCTACAAGCTCTAGACACTCAACCTAAGACCTATTTATGTCAAGGCATGACTTTCCAACCATAACATTTCTACCCATATCAGAATCATTTACCCAACTATCAAAAGTTCTATATCCATTAGTTTCCTTCACATGGAACCATTAACCTGATTATGAAGCTCATCATGGAGATCACATATCATATATTTCCACTAGGGTTTTGGGGCATCTCCCTCACTCAAATGGAGTTTCACAAATAAATTCAATGACTTCTTCTGTCAAAGGTTAAGTCCTTTCATAGGAAGTTTAGGTTTCAACGTTTTCATAGGAACTACACGCTAAATGAGTCAACTCATACTTCGAAGTTGTCTAGCTAGGGAATCACTTTCACACATCTGATTGAGTTCACATGTATCAAGTGTACATGTATTGAGTGGGAAAGCCACATTATCATTGATGTTATTTCCTCAAAATGATAGCACAAATAATCCTCATGTATACTATGTAACCAACCCTACAAGGGATTTTTGAAAGTACTATTGGGGAAAACACCCTTCTTGTGAGAGGTTTTATTTGTACTATCATCATACCTATTAGTGGTCATATATATAACAAGCTGAGGTTGGAACCAAGACTATTCTATGTATGGTCATACATCCTGATTCATTGCATTATTCCACCACTTGATGATCATATATTTAACTAGATAACGTTCATGCACCTGGACTACCATATCTATATTCATAAGATGTTGAGGTAGTTCATCTATATCTCATAATCATATAATTAACTCAAACTCAAGATACTCATCACATATACAACTTATGTGTATTAAAGGTGTCTACCCTATATCTTACACCTACACCTATATGAAATAAATATTTGGTCGTAGTTCAAACAAAAATTTCACCTAATTTCACGTGTAAATATGGTGAATTCAGATATCATCTTGTAGTTATGCAATTAGATTAAGTCATGCTCCATGAGTGACTCTTTATACATGAACAATTTTCTCTAACTCCAATGAGCTCTTAACCATTATTGATACAATGTTAAGTGCTTTTATCAGGGACCTTGATTTTGTGCAAAACCTCCCTTAGTGTATCATCATATTTTCTTCACGAATTATATCAAAGATGAGCTTTTCAAGCTCTAGTCACTCCGACCAGATCATACCCAAGTCAAGAGGCTCTCTTCTTTCAGTATGATAAAAAGTTTTAGCTTTAGATTGTATTTTCAATAGTTTTTACTTGTGTAATACATTATGGCATTATTCTCTCCATCATTCATATATTTATCATGTACCTCATAGTTTCCCTACTTGACCCTAGGGTTGACTTAGGGATCTACCTTACATAGGGTTATCTGAGAAGTCATAAACTATTTTTTATATATATCATCATGTATATTTTTTTCGAAATAGGCTCTCTAAGATTGTCAAGATTGTATGTCATATTGACTCATCTTGAACAAGGCAACCCCTAATCTTACATGTGTTATTATTTTATTCTAAAATATTATATGATTCAGGAAACTCATTCATTGAAGATTCACAAATATATGTTGAAATCAATTTTTAAAACATGAAAACATAACATTGTTTTTTTACACATTTGGGTAGCTGTAAGAACTTTGGTGCCTCATATACTACATGAATATGACCAAATCATAGTGCATCTCAGAGTTATCTCAACAATTACAATTAAAACGAGGTGAGTCAACTCACCTTTATTGGGGTATTATAGTCTAGGGTGTTCTCTTATTTATATGGAAGTTAAAAGATTAGGTTATTTACCAACATATCCTCGCCCATGGGCTTCGGGTTATTCTTCCTCCCTAAGGTATTTTTTTCACTTGGAATGACCCATAACATTTATTAACAACACTACTTTGAGTTTCACACATTTCCTTATACAACAACCGATCTCTTGTGTTTTACATACTTACATAACCAATAGTGTGTACCGTATATGCTTGCATCACCACTCACTTGTACCTTACATACATGTGTGACTATGTGAATATTTGCACTTGAATGCATAAACAAATATGCATGTATGTAAAATTGGCAAATCATCTAGGTTACCAAACTTATTTGGGTTCCCATAATGATAATGTTTTCACATGATAATGCTTATCCACGAGCATCATACTATGCTAGCATGAATTTGTCTAGCTAGGATGGGTGAACAAACATATGCTTAGATTCACTATTGGTCCTGCCAAGTCTTTTCCTGGATTGTCCTTCATTATGGCTTTAGGAATCCATTATCTAGCCATCACCTAATGCACCCACATGTTATTTCATCACTACCAAAGATAGAAAGTTGATGAAGCCCTTTATTGGTTATTCATGTTGTGTCATATTGCTCATTGTTCAACTCCATATGTTTCAAAATGTAAGCACCTTTCAATAATTGGTATTTTATATGCTTCACATGATTTTCAAGGGCTGCAACGTGCATGGTGGAGTCTAATGAATAAACAAAGTCAACTACAACCTACCCAAGTGTCCAAAACTTAAAGATCAGCAAAGAGAACCATGGATGAAAAACTTGAAGATTAAAGTGATGCATGAAATCCCTAAAATGACTGGGATATCCAGTCATGGGCGTGCTAGTAAAGCTAAATTCACATATTGGATTTCAATTTTGAAGCAAATCAAAAACCTCAGTTGTGCTCAATAGAATAATTGTGGTTCTCAAAGACCAACTGGGGCGTGCTTCCCAACACAATTGTGGCATCAACAATCCAAGATGACCTTTTTCCAAAGCACAATCACTCCTTACCTCCTCCACCACGGACGTGCCACCTCACATCCAAAACCCTCAATTTTATCTGATCATTTTGTCTTCACAACGCTGCTCCCACAACTATTTCTATACCTACCCACCATGGCTGAGCTAACCACTTCACCCTAATGTTGTCCTACTATCATTTTACCCCCACTTAACCCTATAATTCCTAGAGAACTATATAAACATCGGTGGTGTCCGGTATCAGGAGGTTAGCTCCCCACAACATTTAAGGATACCACCCACTCCCACCTACCTCACTTGTTCCACTATTCTTCCATATTCCAATCGAAAACCCTATTTTTTAGGGTTTAAGCCATTCCACTCCCACTTTCCACTTTTCATGCCATCCACCTTGAAGGAAGGAGGCTCTCACCCTCACTGTTGTTGGAGAAGAAGAGGGAATCATCTATATCAAGCTCCATGGATTCTCTTCCCCTTATCTTCTCCAATTTTGTATTTCCCTTTGTCAATAGATAGGCCCCCTTTGTGAGTTGTTTGGGGAAATAAAATGTTGCTTCGATACCATATAGGAGAATATTTTTGTTGTTAGAAAGAAAGGCAAAGGAAAATCTATACATTGATAGGAGACAACCCTATCGACTCTCTAACCATTGTAAATACTATAATTTCATTTGAAAATGTTATATTCTTTCTTTATATCATTTCCAAACTATTTCTATGGTGATAGATGCTTGAAACCACCAAACTATGGGTAGAATGATGTATGTGTGGTTATTTGGAGAAAAGCTACTAACTTTAACTAGTGGATTCTTATTTATATAAATATCTTCTCACATGTCCCTCTAATCTTCTATACTTGAGATATGAGTGTCTAGTAGTGTCTCGCTTGATTCACTTAGCAAAGAGCATGTCTAGAGGTTGGATGTAGATTAAAAGGAGGTGAAATACCCTTCTTCTATATTCAACACTACCCCTTGCCACTAAGTACATTAGGAGAATCACTATAGGAACCTATACTAGTGTAGTCTTGATTGAATTATACATATACTCTAGTCAATTGAACCTCATAAGGTTGGATTGGGGTGATGGGGACTTGTTCTCTGTATACACCTTATGGAACCCATGGTCAACCAGTAGTATAGGATAATTCATCATCATTCCACTTAGTTGTTTGGGTTGATAACATGATTTGATTGAATGTGTTGCATGATATACCCCAAAGTACGTTGAGAACCACATTTACCCCAAAGAACCCACTTCCCCAAGTAATTACTTGAAGCACTAGTTGCTTAATTAGTCAATTGCCTTGTTTATGTTAGTTAACCTCTGCTAGAGTAATTAAATTTTGTCCTTAGTTAGTTGTGCTAGATTTTTTTAGTCATTTTTTTAGTGTAGTATCAATTTTCCTTCTTAATAGTTTCCATATAGTGTAGCTAGTTGTTATCTATCTTGACTTGTAAAACTAGTTGCTCTCTTAATTGTTAATTAGGAGTGCTCCTGTTAGCAAAGTGTTTGTTGCTAGTATTTACTTGCTAGCTCTAGTGTAGTAGCCTTCCTTTCATAGTTATCTAGGATCAACTGTGTAGGGTTATTCTTGGTTTGGTTCTTTCTCATTTTAAGTGATTGTTCATTTAGTGTAACTAAAACTCAAAGTCCAAAGCTAAAAACCATACTCTCTACTTTAGGAACCTAGTACAACAAACTTAGCTCTAGTGCCCCTAGTCTCTCCCTAGATTCAAGTACGACTTGCCTATTCTATACTACATCCCAATCCTATGAACCTGCTATCATTTTGTATAAGAGTGTGTCATCATTTGGGGTACATGTTAGCCTAGTGTGCCCTAGGAACATCAATCTTTCTAGCATTGTTTCCTGGGAGAGTGGAGCTCGACCTAGCTAGTTTGTTTTATTTTGACTTTTTCTATTGCCTTCACGATTTTTATTGTTTATTTTCGTGTTGTTCTTGCATTTGATATTGTGAACTCTTCTTGATTGCAAAACATGCAGGTGACAACACACATTAAAGAGATAAATGGCTAGTCCCAATGGAGAACCACCACCCCGCAATGTAGTGCCCCTTAGCTCTCTCCATGATTTCTTCTTATTGGGCACTAATGTATATCCTTTTAGAAAAATAATTAGAGGAATTAACGATCATTTCTACCCCTCTAGCCCTTGTGAAAAGGTATCCGATCTTTTATGGGTTGGATCATAAAAATTATAAGGAGTGGGACCCAATAGGGGATCCACTCCCTACTAAATTTGAGGAACAAACCATCTATTCCAAACACACTAGGAAGGTATGTTGGAATAGGTGTATTTTTTTCTCAAATATGGTATGAAAAAAAACTAATGTGTAGTAGCGGAATAATATTTCATGACTATATTCGATTTAAACATGATTATAAATATTTTCCCATATAGGGTTTACATTAAAATTACAATATAAGAATCTAAGTAGGGGGATATCCAACTATATCAACTCTATCTCCCCAAGAGCCCTACCTAGTAGATCCATATCACCAAGTCCAGTCTTCCAAGTCCTACACTTAGGGTTGGAATCATAATCCCTCCCCCCCCCAAAAAAAAAAATAGTAGAAGATATAAGTATAAAGGCTGGTATGTGCATATTATATATGATTTGAGAAAAATATGGAAAAAGGACAACAAATATGAAAATTCCTTTGGCATACAAGCTGAGGTATGTGCATATGATCCTCCATACCAAATATAAAAATGCAGGGGGACTAAAACCTCAGTGTGTAGTAGGCAAATAAAACCTAGTGCCTAATAATATCACATAGGAGAATAAAACCCAAATAACCAAAGTATTACATTACTTTAGGGCTACTGAATCACAAAGCATGCATGAATGTAGAGGCAAATGAAAGTTCAATCATATGAAACAATAAGATGAGAATATCTGACAATTATCATTTGGGGTCAGAGGACCCATAACCAATATCCAAACATGTCCATAAATGAGATGCAACTAAAGATCATAAATTCCACTACAAGGAGATTACAATATCAAATACTCAAGTTAGGGTTTCCTCATGGAGTAAAATGAACAATAGATAAATAAGAGTCTAATAAGGATATCCATCAAATTAAGTGGACAAGATCAATAAAAGAATGGAAGTACTCAATTGAGTTAACCTCTCAAGAGAGAGAGAATAATGTGTAGGTCATATGTCCAAAGTACCAAGAGAGTGATAATTATGGGTGATTGCTCAATATAGAATAATAGGGGATGCAAAATATCTTGAATCAAGTCTACATAAGTCCAAATCTAGTTCTAGGTCCAAGCCTAGGTCTCCAAAGCACCTAAGAAACATATATGTAGAATTAGGGTTAGGTTTACACTAATTGCATAAACCCTAAAATAGCCTTTTTATTATTATTGAGTAAGGTAATAGAAACCATACCATATCATAGATTATATTTTTTGAGTTCATTTCTTATTTTATTTTATTTTTCTAGATTATATATCACTAGTTATAAATTTTTAGAAATATTAAACAATTAGGAAAATCCTCAAAAAATCACATACTTATTATATTCAAGTTAGGTGATAAAATCGATACCATTGGTTAGAGAATTACCACATGTTCCAAAACATATTTTATTTTATTTTTCTGAGCCATAAATAATTTATTATGAATTGTCTATGTTAAGCCAAATTATTGATTTATAAAATAAAAACAATTACACGATTACCAATATGCCATGTGGTTAGATTTCTCAGCATACAACATGGCATGGGTAAAAAGGTAAATGAATGAATCCAACACTGGCATGGCCAAATGAAATGAATTATGGCAGAAGAACAATAATGCCCATGAGTAGTGTGATAGAAACAAAACCAAGGAAAAGGTCATAGTCGCACAATGAGTGATCATAATCTACTCCAGTTTGTCGATCAATCCTGTGAAGAACATGAAGACAATTGAGGCATGGACCTGTGGAGCAAGCTTGCAACTTTGTGATATGAAATACTGGGATGACTACGTATAGGTCTATGAGCCTCCCTCAGATTGAAAGACCTAGATCCCATCATCTAGGGAGGCCTACATCCCTAGAAGAGACTCCGTCCTAAGATTGAGAACAAGGAGGAAACTAAACTCCTCAAGAAAATAAAAAAAACTCTAGACCCTAGACGGATATGGAACCAAATTGAGGAGCACAAGGAGAATTAGTAGGAAGGGGTCGTGAGAAGAACCACATTGCTAGCATTAGATATTGCAGTGTGGAGTAGGGATACGAGAGATCAAATGAAATACCTAATACCCAGAGACAACAAAGTACATGAGAGGTTTCTCCAAGATCTAGGTGACTGGCCATTAGGCTTGTAGGCTCTGAGTCCACAACAACAATACTCTATGGAGCAAACAAGTACGATACAACGATCCACTCAAACTCACAGTCGTCTTCGAGAAATGCCCACAGTGGCTAGGCTTTTGCTATTATACCAGATTGATTTCTTGAGGCCACTATGGAAAATAGGGTCGAAGGGGAAGAGGGAGGTGATGCATGGTGATGATATCAACAAAGCAGGAAGATTCAGGTCGATGATTCTATGGTTGGCAGTGGCTGGTAAACACTGACCCTGACCGTTAGGATAGATCACAGAATCACACTACTCAGAGCAACGTCGTCTGTTGAAGGTAGAAATACAGGTAGTGGGTGCAATGTAGATGGCAACGCTACTTTGTGGAGGTGTCTCAAAGGACTAGGAGGCTTGATAGGAGTACATGAAGGTCTGCAGTGGTGATATTTGAGAAGATGATCAAGAGATATGTTAGGTAGGGTTTCTATACCCAACACACCAGTGCAGTGGCTACATATATACATTTATATTGGTATGTGATGGGTAGATGATATGGAAATAAGAGTCAAGGGTGAGGGAGAGGAAATTAAAGAAAAAGATGGAAAGGATAGGATGAGAAATGGGAGGAAGAGTCAGAGGAAAGACAATTTAGTTTGCTTGATTTTTGTAACAAGACGGAAGGTGGGAGAAAAGAAGGCAACCGATCAATCAAAATCTGATGGCCCAGATCTAGTTTGGGATTTGCTAAACGAAAAGAAACTGACATAATAGCAAGTAAAACTACAACCATAGGAAAATTTGTTATATAAAACAAATCTAATTAACGTTGATGTGTTATCATTTCTTTGTCAAATCAGTAGAGTAATTAAAGTCCCATTAAATTGAAATTTTCCACATAAGCTAATTTTGATATGTAGAATCGAAATTTGATATTTCTTCCCACTTTTTAAACAATTAACCATGTTATTTAGTACTTTTGAGTAAAACTCATATTTTCTTGCCCAAAAGAAATTAGGATATCTAGGATTTTTCAAATAATGTGAAATTTGGCACCCAAGCTAATTGGAACCCAAAAAACATGATTTTAACATTAGATTTGCATTTTGGAATTTCTTTTTATGAGTTATATTACTATTATAGTTTAGGCCATTTATCATCATCTATATTATTATATATATCCTCTTTTTCATTGATAAACTTCCATGAGAGTCCCATCATCTTCACATCATTGGCAAAAGAATTTTCCTATATTATAATGCAAGAATGTCCATATTTCACTTATTTTTCATATTAAGTCCATTAATTCAATATTTATTTTAGAAAATGACACATTATTCATATGTAGATTGACATGTTATTCTTATTCACGTGCTAAGTTCATTGCACCACTTATTTGATATATCTTAGACATTATCTGAACATTGGTTAGAGAAGGAAACATATATGACGTATGTTGTGTTAAGTGGTTCCATTAAATGTATTGTATGTGTTTTCAAACTATATATATATTAAAGTTACCATTAGGTTAACCATGTTACATGTATTAATTATATTCTTTAGTGTAACCAACACTTCCCTAAGGTATCTCTTCATTCGTATTTGGTCAAATATACGATATCCAACTTAATAATATCGTATCCATGAGATTAGAATTACTAGAGTCAAGATGCTAGGTTTTGGTACATTACAAAAATCCTTTTAAGCATGTTGATGATTTTATAGAGATAGTCTTAACTTTCCAAACTTATGTTGCAAATGATGCTACCATTCATTTGACTATGTTTCCCTTCTTTAAAAATGATGAAACCAAAGATTGGTATTCCTAAAAGCATAGAGATAATAAATTGGGAAGATATGAAAAATGCTTTCTTGAAGAAATTTAATTCTATTGAAAGGTTGACACAAATGCAGTGTGCTATTGTAACTTTCAGCCAATTGGATAAAGAGAATGTTCATGACACTTGGGAAAGGTTCCAAAGGATGTCGAGAGAATGTCCTCACCATGAAATTTCATTATGGCAACTTGTGTAGTCTTTCTACTCTAGGTAAACTCAATTGAGACAAACCACAATGAATGCATCTTGTGGAGGTGCTTTAATGGCCAAAACCCCCAAAGAGTCTTGACCTTTGTTTTAACATTTGGCACAAAATTCAAGACACTAAGCTTATAATGTGACGAGTGAATATGATGGGAACATAGAGACGAAAAATCTTGTAGCCTCTTCGCCTACTGATGACTCAAACCCACAACTGATGAATATACAAGTTCAAATGATGATCTTGACAAAGAATCAAGGAAGAAGTCTCTCAAGTCATGTTATGCAAGTTGGTGATAGCTTAGAGGAGCTGAACACCCTTCAACCTTATAATAGCCAGGAACATCAAGGGCAAGGGCCACCACCACCACACCAACAAAGTCAGAGGTACAACTCAGGATTTCAAGAAGAGATCTTTTCTAAGATGCATGGATTTGATGAGGTTTGAACAAGATATATACTTGAGATCAAACCATTAGTAGACCTGAGCAAAGAATGGAACAAATATCTTCAATGCTCACCCTCCATGTGGAATGGGAACTTCATCCCCAACCCATGAGAAATCTAAATGACATTATTATTGCCTACCATTCATGTGTCCATAATGGAGGCATATTGGGGGTAATCAAACTTTAAATTTATACTTGATATCATAGATTCCTACAATGATAATATGAGTTATTGTGTTGTAAGCGAGGTCAAATTTAGGGACAAGGGTGGCAATCTATTTAGGATCTAAGGCCTTAGATTATCTAAGTCAAATCAAGAGTATATTTGATTCTCCTTATAGAGTGAGGTAACCAATAAGAGAAAAGTAAATAAAGTAAATGAAATCTAGGTTAATTAAACAAAAATAAGTTGTATATATTTCTAATGGGCTTAGATATTTAAACAGAAATTGTATCGGGTTTCACCAACCAACCACACTCACTAACATGCAAACACTCATACCCATTGTATACCCTTGACATAGTTTTCAGCGGTCATCATTAGCCTCTATTGCCTCCTCTCTCAAGATTGGTGATAATAACAATTTTCATGGATATCACACATCTCTTCCAATCTAGAAAATCATATTTATAATCAAATAATTATCTAAAATCCTCTAATTTGCTCTAGTTTCCAATACTCTATTTGGACTAAGTTACCTTTGAAAAATGTAGAAAATTGGACTCTAAACCTTAAAGCCCGATGGATAAGAAATTGACCTCCAAGTTCGATCATTATTTAGGAAGAAGATATTAAAAAAAGTAATCGTGCATCAATCCATCTCTGAAGGTCAATCAAAGAGATTGATATCTACTTTATCAAGGTGAACAACACCCATTGACCTCCAGGTCAATTCACTCATCAAGCTCAAAAGCTAGTCAAAGCCATCAACTTCTCTAGGTCGATTCAACTGAACCATGTAGAAGCCTGATAAAGTAATCAAGCTCTTAAGCTCAATAATACACACATCAAGTTGATTCTTCTGAAACACTAGTCAACCTTTAGGTCAATAGTCCACAAAACTATCAAGCGGGGCATAAATTGCAGACTCAATCTCCTCCATATATTGATCTCTCAAAGATGGATTCAAGGTCAAAGTCCATTCTATCAATCAAGAAGCCCATCAAGATCTCAAGCTCAATAATCAAAAGTTGAAAAGGCCGATGCCGCATGGACCAATCATAGGTCGAGACGAGGTTGGCCAAACCCTATAAATAGGACCCTAAGGCATGTTGTTTTCTATAAAAGGCTGAAACATTACTAGAGCAATAAGACCAAGATCAGATTAGATCGACCTCACATTTTATCAACCTATAGAGGATGTTCAACCTTTCATCTTGTCACCAACCACTTCCAATACTAGATTGATAAGTTTCATCTTGCTAAGCATTACCAACAACTGAAATGAGGAGTATTAACCCTTAAGGCCGATAGTAGTGATCGACCAATCTCTCTGCTGATCAATGTCTTAGTCAGGTTCAACCGAAAGGTGGGTAGATCAACCTCTCTACTCAATCTACCCTTGTATCAACCTTCTCCTTATTATCTTTCTATTTTTGTTGTTTTCTTTAGAGAACCATGACTTGTTCAAGTTGTAGTTTCTTTCTTTCTTGCATAGTGAGTGGATAAACTCATTAACTTGTGTTGGGAGTAGCCATCAGGGCCTCCCATCTATGTAATATTTCACTCTTCTATTCATATACATATATTCTTGTAGTTTTATTTATGTACTCTTATTTAAATGTGTCACTTGCTTGATTAGCTACCTTCTTGTGATGTATTATCTAAATAAATTTGTGAAAACTAGTTCAGAAAGATCTAGAGAATGCATTAGTGAGATCCACAAGAGTGAGGAGTCACTATAGCAAAAGTTGTATGTTTATTCTTCATCTGTTGGTTAACATATCACGAGAGAGGTTCCCTTAGATAAAAATCTAGCCCAGTCTCAAGAGAAGGAAGGTGTTAGATGTATTTTATGACTACTTGCAAAATATGTTGAGAATATATATAAATTGTAAGAGAAGGTTTGCATGGTTGAGAGTGGTCTGACTAGTGAAACCTGATCCAAGTTCCCTTTTATTATATACATAATTACCTTAGTTTTGTTTGAATTTCCTAACATAGGTTTACATATTTAAGTAGGTTATTTTGTTTATTAATGAGAATATCAATTTCATAATTTTTATTTGGTTAAGCTAAGCTAATGGCTTTTATTTTTACATCATTGTTGGTATTATCCATATGTTTGATTCCATATTACTACAAAAGACTCCTTGTTGAATTGGCGATGCATCTTAAAGTCAGGTATAAAGTTAAAGCCCAATAACTACAACCAAGAAATTATGAATACACTTTTGACCCATGTTTAAGGGCAATCAACTTTTGGCAATGTTGTTGGAGATAAGGCAACAAGCAATCACTAAGGACCCAAGTACTTTTTAGATTTAGTCATCTCTATTAAATTAACACTTAATTGCACACCCTCTGTATTTCAAACACGCTATATCTTGAAGCTTCATTCATGATTCTAGTTACTGTCCTTAGACTCGTTCGATTCTTTTAGGTAGTAGTCTGACTCATTCACCATGAATATCCTTTCTAATTTCCTACCAATCAAAGAAGTGATGGCTGCTCAAGTTGGAGCGGGGAAAGACCCACAAGACGAACCATCCCTTTTCAACCAAGTGTGCCAATGAAAATAGGCAGCGTGTGGTGATTACCTGAATTTGGGTGGAAATTTTGAACCAAAGTCGGGCTTCCTAAATATTATTTAACAACAACCGTTCGAAGGAAACTCAATTAAGGAGAATCCCTATCACCATATAGATTCTTTCATGAACAATTGTGATACCTTGAAGATCAACATATTCCCATAGGAAATCATTTACCTCAAGGGTTTGGGATTCTCTTTGAGAGATAAGACTTTAGCATGGTATCAAAGCTTGAAGTGTGAGGGAATCATTGGTTGGAAAGAATTGGTAGAAACCTTTAGCAACAAGTTTTTCCTAATCGAGAAAACCATCTGTTATAGAAATAAATTACCAGCTTAAAAAATAAACATGGAAAAAACGTACATGAAGCTTGGGAAAGATATCAAGAATATAGTAGGGAGTTCCCTCACCACAACTTTGAAGACAACTACCTAGTCACCACTTTCTATAATGGACTCACCCCAGGTGAGAGAGGTTCTCTTAATGTTGCAACATGGAGCAGTTTTATGGGACATAATGATAAACACTCCAAGGGAATTTATCAATAATATGGCAACATTACAAGTTGGTATATATTATGATATGAGGTTGATTAGGAATGCATTCTCTATTAGCACTGCTTTTGAGTAAAAAATTCTTGATGCTATGAATTCCAAGCTTGATAAAATGGCCACATATATTCACAATTTGAAGGAAACTAGCACAAAGGCAAGTCACCACACATAGACTGTCAAGATCTACGTTACTCATGAAAAAGTAGACATGGAGTTGACTATACATAGACCACAAAGGCGGATCCATGGATAACATCTCATATGTGAGTTATAAAAATCTTGTACTATAATGACCTCACTTTTCAGCATCTCCCAATCAAGGAAGACCCAAAAAGTTGAGAGCCATTACCTAAAATTTCCCAAGGATCCAGATTTAACCAAATAACAAATAATAGTAAATAATTTCCATTAATTCAAATATTGTTTACAATATGCTCCTCTAAGGAGTTACATGAATTTATGTCATCAGAGTTGTACATATAAGAAGAAGTATATATCTAACACTCCTTACAAGTTAACTTTAATTTCTTCATATACCCATTATATCTTAATATCTTCATATTTAGCATGTACCTAAAACGTCGTGAAACCAAAAGCATGAATCAATATGTTGCTATGCAATGTACGTGGGGTGCATGCAAAGATGTGTGCATATTATAACAACATGTGATCAATCAATACTTGCAAAAAAAACTGGCATTTTCTCCACATATTCTCATCTTTATGTGTTTCTCATACTGGCATTATAATTGAACAGAATGTAAATAAACATCCAACAATTTATTTGTTCAATCCTCCATAAGTCCCTAGAAAATATCGACAAATTATATTATGGGTAGTCATAAGTGTAACCACGTACCTCAATGTAGAACCATGCAAATTATGCAGTATATACTTCAATTATAAATCCAATCAGTAGATCCAAGCAATCAACATTTAATCTACATGTATGTAAATCTTAAAGTGCCACCATTTCATTAATTATATTAAATCCTACTCAGTCCTATTCTAGGGTTTAGGGTTGTCTGAAGTTGAATAGGGATTAATGGTACAAACCCTAGCTCAAACATATATTAAACATTAGATGAAACCCTAGTGACCTTATCCATCAAATCCTTCACTTATGTCCATTAACAACATTGCATGTTATAAACCATGGTTTCATAACCCTAATTATTCACATGTATGGTTATCCACTTTATTAACCCTAATTATCATCTTTACTATCATGGCCATCATGGAGATCATATCATTCAACAATATGAGACTATAACATGAACTAAGAGCATATGATGTATCCAACATGTTAATCTAGGGTTTTCATGCTCTGATCACCACTTTAACACATCTTAGCACTACTTTTTCGAATTGAGATCAGATTTAGGCATTACTAATATTTTATTCACGTTCCTCTCATTTTTCTCATCAATGTATTGATTCAAGTTGCCAATTAATTACTGCATTATTTACAAAATTAAATCTATCTAGGCTGATGTGGAAGTGTCACATAGGCAACCTACTTTATAATTATGTATATTCAGGTATGGGTCATAATATATATGAAGTGCCCCCTTTACCATTGGCACAATGAACTATATCATCACATGCTCATGCATAGGGTGGTAAAAAACACCGTGAACTTATCCTTCCTTACAACATAGTCTTGTAAACATCGTGGTTGAGCTAATCGGGTGACCGACTCCCCCTCCTCCTGAGCTCCAAAGGCTTGGAGAGATTGGGGCAACTCCCCTTGCTGCCGCCGGACTTGGGAAAGCACTTGGTGCAGCCAAAGATGGTCATAGAGGGAGAGGAAAAGTTCGGCTTTGTGTTGCTACATGAATGGATACAAGTAAGATGTCAGGGAAAGAATTGTTACCTATAATCTACCAGCATCGGTCATCAGGATCATTCTCAACAGGCACTGTGAGTCCCATTAACTAGAGTCTCTTGGCCAAGGGGTGTGTTTTGTCTGCTTCCTTGCACTACCACTGGAAAAACACCACCAACTGGGCGAGGGAACTCAGCCCTGGGTTGGCCGTGGAAGGGGATGAATAGGAGGTCAAGACTCCCTAGAGAGTTAGAGTTGTTCGTCATGTTGTACCCTCGTGGTTGAAGACTCTTGCACCTTATATAGGCCAAATAGTAGAGATTTGCAGCTCTACAAAATGGAAGGCTATAGAGACCATAGTTCTGGAATCAACATGGCTGAGGGAAAGTTTCTTAAAAAAGGGCAACTTTGCTTTTAATAAAAACTCATATTTTGAAAATAGTTATTCCTCTCTCTTCATAACTTGCTTTCTTATCAAAACTTAGGAAAACCTTCTATTTCACATTATCCTTTTATTAGCATAATACTATATCCAGAATAAAATGTTACTAATTTTAAACTTGCCTTTTTAGGAATTTCTAGATAATTGTATATTTAATATTCTATATCATAAGACATCTTGGAATGCTATGGTTTTTCTTCTATATTGGGATCATTTATTGAATATTTTCATGGGCACAAAAAGCCCTTTTTTTTCTATTTCGCATCCCAGGGACCTGCTTGAACATCTTGATTAGGAAAAACATACGTGTATATCATCTTTACTCCAATTGGCCCCAAAAATAAAGCAAACCTTTTTTATACTAAAGCTCAGTTTGGGCAAGGTTTGATGGAACAATACAAAGAGTAAATCCCTTTTCTATTCCCTTAATAAAAAAACTTTATTTGATTCATTTTAGGAATCAATTAATTTTCTTTTTCCATCCAAACTACGCAAACTATCCTATTTAGTGCATTTTCTCATTGTGTGCACAATTAGGATGAACCAATATTGTTAAGTTGTCATCAACACATATTTTCTAGAACACCCCACATAATTCCATAAGTGAAGTGTCAATTGTCCATTACTTTTAGTAATTCTTTTATTATCGGATTTTCCTCTCTTTATTTATCCAATTTCAATAAATTGATTATTGAAAATAGTAAAAACTATGAAATTCATTGCAAAGGAGAAAATCCATATTTAAAACAAAGCATACCCATGTTTCTAACATGTCCTTACAATCCAATATTTGCATTTCAAATATGTAAATACATGTGAAACACCATGTTATAACATCCTTTCCCTTTTATAGGATTTTTTCCTCAAAATTCAACTAGTCCTCCAAAAAGATGGGTATGTGAAAATTTTATCATATATCAATTATCAAACATTTCATAAAGCCATTATCTTTTATTTATGCAAGAAATCTCTTATTTCTTTATCTTGTGCCCCATGGATCTATTTGCAAAGCAAATGATATCATGGGCCTTTATATGGGCCATGGGTTGCACCCGTGCCACAAAGGTAACTTTATTATTGTATCATTTATTATTTTGTGAATTTGAATGTCAACCAAGTCTTATGTATTTATTTACCAAAGTTTGAAGATATGCCATTCACCCCTCCATAAAAGGATTTTTGTCACCAAAATTCGTAAGGTTAAGGTGAATGATAACCTAGCTTAATTTCCAAATATTAGGGTTAGAAACCCTTCAAAGATACCCTTAAATCTTTTATCTATATGCAAATTCCACATATTATTACTAAGATTGGTACCTGAATTCAATTCAAGGACATCCACATTCTTAGTATCTACATTATACCATCTCTTGGTAATTACAATTTCCTTTGTGAATTGCAATTTCACTTGGTGACTATTCGTTCACCTTTTATTCATTTACTTCCCTCATAAAGGTGAGGTAATACCTCAAACCCCATATCATTTAATTAAAACTTAAGGTATTCATTCTCATATGTCAATATGAAGCACAACATGTGTCTACCCAATATCTCTAACTCTCTCTCATAATGGGATGCAATAAGCACTTGACTGGAGCCCAAATACAAAGTTCATCCCATTCCAAGAGTAGAGATGGTGTATCCACACATTATCTCAAAATGTCATATTATAGGTTGAATCATTCTTAACAAGATTCTAAACTATACTTTTAATTCCACATATTTCTTATGATTTATGAAGTCAAGTGCCCTTTTCACTCTTGATTTTATGCACAACTCCTCTTAATATTTCATTATTACATGACTTCTTATATATTTTATAGTTAAACCTCATGTCTCATTAGCCTTAGTCATTTCCTCAAGGTCTTTAGGGGTACATGTACTTTTGGAGTGATCTCATCCTTATGCATTTAGGGAGTGCCTCTCACATTCACCCTTTAGGCCACATGAACTCCTGAAGGTGGCCAATCTCCTGAGTCAAGGATCTCAGGAAAGCATAGTTGTTACTTCCCGACCCTATGGTCTTATGCATTTAGGGAACAATAACTCCTAATCTCATTGGTCTTATATGCCTTTAATCCTCCCTACTTGACCTTGATATTTACTTAGGGCTCTATCCTTCCCAAGGTTTCTTTGAGATGTTGTCATTACTTTATTTTATTTCATTGCACATTTTGCTTGAGGGTTCTCTGATAATATACAAGCACATCATACCCTTTAAAATTCTTTTACTCGAATTTCCTTCATCTCTTAGGGCACACATACATCAATGCATGCCCATTCATTGGGCTCATGGCAACCTTTCTGTCTGGGCTTGATCCCACACCATCAATCAATTTCATAATGACTTTTCCTCATGTCCCTTAGAGATGGCATATGTGGGTCCATAGAATCATACTCAATATATGTGCTTTCATATTTTGTATACTTAATTCTTCACACTTTAGGTGACATTTAAGGTTACATAAATCTTTGAATTGATTTATCATCTCACCCTTCTAGGGAAGGTCCTAATCTAGGGTTCCTTCTTGGTTCACAAGAGGAGGTTAGCCTCTCTATCCACAACCTAACCCCAAGGTCTAAGGGTTTTTCATCCCCCATAGGTCCTTTTCCCACTTTTGGGTTGGCCCACCCCGGTCGGGATACCAACCCTAAAAAATATCATATTTTTGAACATGTATTTTTGGTTACAACTTCTAAACCCTTGTCCTTTTTCTCTCATAGTGAGACCTCTCTTTAGGGGTGCCTCTTTTTGGGGAACCCTCTCTTAAGGGTTTTAGTCCCTGTAGTGGACGTTCATAACCTTCCCTCACCAGGGCTTGGTTTTATTCATAGGTCTTCCTTTCTAACTTGGCATGTGGTGATCTTCATTTTTGGGCTTGATCATTTGTCATTCCCATAATGAGTTTCTTTCACCCCATGCTCTTTAACTCACCAAATGTATTTCATTTAGGGTTTTAGCAAGTTATATCCATAAAATGAGTTGTTCATAAGTTGCTAATGTTTCTTAAAACTTTTCTCATTAATGCCTTGTTCCGCATGCACACATGCATGGGAGACTCAGTCACCTAACTCATTTTTTAATCTTTGTTATTCCTTTTTCACCCTAATGAGGTTTCATATGGGTAGGCTTACTCTATTACCCACACTAGTCCCATTTCTCAGGATTAGGATTTTGGGTTCGGGTTAGGGTTAGGGATTACTCAACCTACACCCTACATCTTAGGGTTTCTATGTCCCTTGGCCCACTAGGGCTTTCCCAAACCAACCTTAGTTCCCTCTAGGGTTACCATCATAAGGAAAAACCCATAAAATAGTTTTCATTACTGTATCATTATTTCCACATTACATGTTCATTAATTGGCAGAAGATGCCTTAATCCCACTTCTTCTCAAAACTCTAACTTGATCTGAGGAGAGAAATATTATTTTAGGGTTTATTAGGCAAGAGAATGAGAAGTGGATGAAAGAGATGTGAAGACTTAGAGGAAAAATTACTTCAAGCAAACCCTAGGTTCTGGCCAGGACGGAATCACATTAGCTAAGGGAGTACTCGTATATCAACTCAATGGTGCGGAGGAAAGTATTGCCAACTCCCAAAACCATGATCCATTCTGGACACCATCGCCATAAAGTCATGCCTTAATGAGTTCCCTTATATTTATACAAATTACCTGAAATTATGAACTATTAAATATTATTTGAAAAATATGAGGCTCCGATACCAAATGTAACGACCTCACTTTACAACATCTCCCAATTAAGGAAGACCCAAAAAGTTGAGAGACATTATCTAAATTTTTTTAAGGGTCTAGATATAACCAAATAACAATTCATAGTAAATAATTTCCATTAATTCAAATATTGTTTGCAAAATGATCCTCCAAGGATTTACATGAATTTCTATCATCGGAATTATACATATGAGAAGAAGTATTTATCTAACCCTCGTTGTAAGTTAACTTCAATGTCTTTAAGTAATTTCATATGTCCATCATATCTTGTTATCTTCACATTTAGCATGTACCTAAACCACCGTGAAACCAAAAGCACGAATCAATATGTTGATGTAATGTGTATGTGGGGTGCATGCAAAGGTGTGAAAATATTATAACAACATATGATCAATCAATACTTGCAAATAAGAACTGGCATTTTTTCCACATATTCTCATCTTTATGTGATGTTCATAGTTGTATTATAATTGAAAAAAATTTAAATAAACATCCAACATCTTATTTGTTCAATCCTAAAAAATCCTCAAAAAACAACAACAAACTATATTGCGGGTACTCATAAGTGTAACCACATACCTCAATGTAGAACCATGCAGATTATGCACTGTATACTTCAAGTATAATCAATCAATCTAATCAATAGATCCAAGCAATCGACATTTAATCTGCATGTATGCAAATCTTAAAGCATCACCATTTATTAATGAGATTAAACCCTACTAGCACCTATTCCAGGGTTTAGGGTCATCTCAAGTTGAATAGGGATTCATTTTACAAACCCTAATTTTAACATATATTAAACATTAGATGAAACCCTATTGACCTTATCCATCAAATCCTTCAATTATGTTCATTAACAACATTGCATGTTATAAACCTTAGTTTCAGAACCCTAATTATTCACATGTATGGTTATCCATGTTATTAACCCTAATTACCATCTTTATTATCCTATCTATCATGGAGATAAGATTATTCGAAAATATGAGACTAAGAGCATATGATGTATTCAACATGTTAATCTAGGATTTTCATGCACCAATAACCACTTTAACACATCTTGTTGGGTTTTAGGGGAGACAGAGAAGGCAGCGGAAACAAAAATTTCTTCTCCCAAATCCAGAACAAAAGGAATCGCGTCAACGTCTATATAATAGGAAGGATGGTTTGTGGAGGCGTACCTTGTCCCGAGGCTTTCTCGGTGACGTTACCTCGTGGCTTGCACGGTCTTCACCTCCGGTCTTGGACGGTGTCAGTGCAGCTCCTAGTCTCACCGGGACTATCGGGATTGACAACTATCTTCTGAGCGGCAGAAGTCTCCCGCCTCTGTAGTAGTCCACACGGACCACCTGGAACTTCGATCTCCTTGTCCCATAAGGAATCGAAAGGAGTCACACCCTCCTGTCGGCGCACTAGCCACTAACACACTCTCCTACAACCAGTTGCCTTTCTACAGTTGTCTTTCCCTTGTTGTGCCTCCCTTATCGGGTAGCACTTGCTCGGGCTCTCTCGGTTACCAAAACCAGAGAGAACGACAACTTTGCAGAGCAACTGGTGTTCTGAGTTGTACTTTTAGAAGCCCCCAATACCCCTATATATATAGGAGGGTCATGGGACAAGGTTCTCTACCCCGGGCAATGTGAGATTAAAGCAGGAGTAGAAGGGTTCGAGATTTTCCACAAAACAATCAACTACACCAGCTGAACCGATAGTTTCAACCTTGAAACGGTCGTTTGGTGACCTCAACCGATCGGTTCACACCTGAACTGATTGTTCGGTTCACTTCTGAGTCGACCAGTTCACTTATGAGTCGATCGGTTCACTTTTGAGCCGATCGGTTTGTGGTCCCAGTCCAACTCAAATTGACTTTCATCTTTGTTTCCGATTAATCAAATATTAATCCTTGTCCAAATCGAATTTGTACAAGTGAAACAAATTGTATTTGCAAAATAGTCTTCTGACTTTCCAAATGATCTTGGTTGGTCACACGAATCGACCGGTTCAACAATTGAGCCGATCGTTTCATGATACATGAGCCGATTGGTTCATCACATGAGCCGATCGGTTCATCACATGAGCCGATTGGTTGGAAGTGCAGACTTTGGAAAATCAGTCAATTGCAGTTTCAATCAATCCAATACTCTAATCAATTGGTCCAACACCTTGAACGCTATGATTTTGAGCTATCAATCAACTCAGTGTTTAATTAAACTACTAAGCTCCTTTAGTAATAAATCTAAACATCATTTGTGGATAAACTCCTCTTCTAGGTTAAATCCTATGTGTGTGACCTTGCATGTCCATTTCACGTTGGCAGTGAAAGTCCATTACACTTATGACTTCACAATCAAAGAGCGGTGCCTAATCACACATCAATGCTACCCAAGTAAAATAGAAAGTTGGAGAACAACTTTCAATCCTACAATCAGTGAATGGTGTTACAGTGAATGTATAATTCCTTTGTCACTAATGTCCAGAATGAACTCAAGGCATAGGGCAGTCATCCTTTCAACATTCATTCATTTTCTTGATCTCAGAGCAGACTGGGTGAGATGTGTGTGACATCAATATCACATATTGATTCACACATGCATGTGCATGCCTTTCTCAATCCTACTCATCAAGTGGTCATGGATATCAAACTCCCTTAGGAGGGACAAATCCCATATATATCACTCACCCCTCAAAAGCCCCATGTGTTAAAGTCACCCAATCATCACCTTTATAACAACCCATGTTTCAGGACTGCGTTTGATGATGTCAAGGTGTACCCAACGACATGTGTTGAGTGTAGTGATTTCAGGTTGAAGAATCACACTCACCACCATTATTGTGAGAGCTGACTGTGACTACCAAATCATGGGTCCATGTGTCACTCTCACGGTGGGTCTATCCGGTACACTTGTTCTCTAACAAGTACCTATGTGCTTGATTTGATATCACTATATCATGACTAATGAGATTCTGTCATCAACCAACACACAATCTAGTCTTTAGTGTTATTGATGTCTATGGTTATTTCCACAATAACAACCGACTAGGAACTAAACAAGAATGTATGCTCTTAACATCCGTATGATCTCATCGTTTAGGTCCTTAAGATAAAAGCATATGTCATTGAGTAAAACAATTCTTTAGACATCTATCATGTTACACTATCATCTCAGAAATAGTTAAAACATATAGATCGGAAATTTCCTTTATTATTATTCAAATCATTTACAAAGTATCACATTACAATCATCATATGACTTGCTCTATGGGCATACGTACCAACAGACTCCCACTTGAAATTAGATCCAGTCACCTAGGAACCTCAGTCCTTGTGACCTAGCATGACCATCATGCTTCTGCTGAGAAAAGGGGCTTAGTCAATGGATCAGTTATGTTGTCTTCAGTTTGTACTTTGCAAATCTTCACATCTCCTCACTGTACGATCTCTCGTATGAGATGGAAGCGCCGCAGTATGTGCTTGGACCACTGATGTGATATGGGCTCCTTAGCTTGAGCAATAGCTCCATTATTGTCACAATAAAGCTTAATTGCATCACAGCTATTGGGAACTACACCAAGTTTAGAGATAAACTTCCTGATCCACACAACTTCCTTTACTGCATGTGAAGCAGCAATATACTCGGCCTCTGTAGTAGAATCAGCAACTGTTTCTTGCTTGGAACTCTTCCAGCTCACAACTCCATTGTTTAGGCAAAATACAAATCCTGATTGTGATCTATAATCATCTTTGTCGGTTTGGAAGCTTGCATCAGTGTAACCTCTTACAACCAGTTCTTCCTCACCGCCGTATATGAGGAACTGATCCTTAGTCCTTCACAAGTACTTGAGGATGTTCTTTACAGCTTTCCAGTGAGCATCCTAGTCCTTCACAAGTATTTGAGGATGTTCTTTATAGCTTTCCAGTGAGCATCCCCAGGATCTGACTGGTACCTTCTCATCATGCTGAGAGCATACGAGACATTTGGGCATGTGCACAACATAGCATACATTATGGATCTGATGGCTGATGCATATGGGATCTCATTCATACACTCCCTCTCTTCATAAGATTGGGGACATTGACCTCTAGAGATGGTGACTCCATGTTGTGTGGGGATGTAGCCTCTCTTTGAGTTCTCCATGCTGAACTGCTTTAGCACTTTGTCTATGTACGTGCTTTGACTTTATCCGAGAAGCCTTTTAGATCTATCTCTATAGATCTTAATACCTAGTATGTAGGATGCTTCTCCTAAGTCCTTCATTGAGAAAGTATTCCCAAGCCAAGTCTTTACCTTCTCTAAGGCTGAGACATCATTCCCCATCAACAGTATGTCATCCACATACAATATGAGGAATGTGGTCGTGCTCCCACTAACCTTCTTATACACACAAGGTTCATCTTCATTTTGAATAAAGCCAAACACTTTGTCTTCCTCATCAAATCGAAGATTCCAACTCCGAGATGCTTGCTTCAATCCATAGATTGACCTTTGTAACTTACAGACTTTATTGGCATTCTTTGGATCTACAAAACCTTCAGGTTGTGTGATGTACACATCCTCATTTATATTCCCATTAAGGAATGCGGTTTTAACATCCATTTGCCAAATCTCATAGTCATAGTAAATCACAATAGCAAGCATGATCCTTATGGACTTAATCATGGCAACTGGAGAAAAAGTTTCGTCATAATCAACACCTTGAACTTGTCAGAAACTCGTTGCAACCAATCTGCCTTTATAAGTTTACACATTGCCATCCATGTCGGTCTTCTTCTTGAAGACCCACTTGCACCCTATGGGTTTTACCCCTTCAGGTGGTTCCATCAAAGTCCATACTTTGTTGGAGTACATGGATTCCATCTTGGATTTCATGGCCTCAAGCCATTTCTCAGAATCTGGTCCCTCCATAGCCTCTAAATAGGTAGTTGGATCATCATCTATGATCAACTCACCGCCTTCCTGAGTTACAAGGTATCCAAACCTATCAGGTTCAAGGCGTGTCCTACTAGATCTACGAGGTCCTTGTGTTACTTGAGGAGACTGAGATTCCACAACATCTTGTGAATCTCTATGTTCCTCCTGTACATCTATTGGTTCAATGTTTTCTTATTGGGCTTAAACCTCTTCAAGATCTATTTTCCTCCCACTGCTTCCTTTGAAAATAAATTCCTTTTCTAGGAACACAGCATCCCTGACAACAAACACTTTGTTGTCAGTTGGGTGGTATAAGTAATATCCCTTGGTTTCCTTAGGATATCCAACAAAATAACATTTATCGGATCTAGGGCCTAGCTTGTCAGGAAACATTTTCTTGACATATGCCTCACACCCCCAAATCCTCATAAAAGACATATTGGGACACTTCCCAGTCCATATCTCATATGGTGTCTTTTGAACCGATTTAGATGGTACTCGGTTAAGTGTAAACGCGGCGGTTTCAAGAGCATGACCCCAGAAGGAAATTATAAGATCAACAAAACTCATCATTGATCGCACCATATCCAGTAAAGTGCAATTCCTTCTTTTAGACACACCATTATACTGTGGTGTTCCAGGAGGAGTCCATTGTGATACAATACCACGGGCTCACAGAAGGTCCTCAAAATCATGGCTTAAGTACTCTCCACCTCGATCGGATCGAAGTGCTTTAATACTTTTACCAAGTTGGTTATGTACTTCATTCATGAAATCCTTGAACATTTCAAGGGTTTCTGACTTATGTTTCATCAGGTACACATAGCCATAGCTACCAAAGTCATCAGTGAAGGTAATGAAGTATTGATACCCATTTATGGCATTAGTTCTAAAAGGCCCACATACATTAGTATGTATGAGTCCTAATAGATAACTAGCTCTCTCACCTTTACCTGAAAAGTGAGTCTTGGTCATCTTGCCCAAAAAACAAGATTCACATGTCTCTATTGATTCATAATCAAAAGAGTCTAGATAACCATCTTTATGGAGTCTAGAAATGCGCTTCTCATTTATGTGCCCTAGACGACAATGCCAAAGATACGTTTTGTTTGAGTTGTTGAGTTTTTTCCTTTTGGTGTTTACGTTGTATACACTTGTCTCTAGATCTATGAAGTATAGACCATAAGACATTGGGGCACTACCATAAAAGATCCCATCTTTTGAAATGGAACACTCTCCATTCTTAATAAGAAATCCAAAACCATCCTTGTCTAAACAAGAGACGGAAATGATATTCCTATTTATGGCAGGTACATAATAGCAGTTCTTCAACTCTATTATTAGCCCACTAGGTAGAGTTAACTCATAGGTTCCTACGGCATTGGCGGAAACTCTTGCCCCATTAGCAACACGTAGTTCAACCTCACCTTTCCCCAAAGGCCTACTTCTCTTAAGATTCTTCACATTTGAACAAATGTGAGATCCACATCCGGTATCAAGTACCAATGACAATGAAGTAGTAAAGTTAATCTCTATCATGTATACACCAGAAGTAGAGATCTCTATCTCTCATATCTTCTTCCATCGTTCCTTCTATCCTCTCAATGTTTTGAGCACAGAAGATTCTGACATTGGTTTGGCGAGAGAACCCTTCTCTCCCTCACCTTTGTCATTAGACTTTGTTCCATTAATCTCCATCAATGAACTATCATTCTTCTTAAGCATACATAGAGTGGATTCATAGGCTACCGGTATATCTGGATTGTGCATAACACTTCTCACAATCCTCAACCAGTTATGGAATTTATTCTCAATTAATTTTCCCATTTTAAAAGATGATTCTTTTGCCATTCTACAAGAGAAAATTGCATTAGTCAAAACTCATTTTGATTTGAATAAAATTTGACAGTAGTTAATTAGGCCTTTAATTAAGTACCTCTCCCACTATTTTGATTCAAATTGACAACCCTCACCATCAATTTAGAAGATTGCAGTGTACAATCTTGTAGTGGGTCAAGATCTGTATTTCATCAAGTCATGAGTCAGCTTTGGCTGATCACCCACAACTTGACTATTCAGGTAGGCCATCATGCCAATTGCATCATATGCAACTCTTGATGAATGAACATGCGCAACACCTTTCCATGAACATTCCATGCCTCTGGGTTTAGACGCTCTAAGAATCACCAATTAAGTCTAACCCAAAAGCCGACACGGGAAACATTCACCCTGCTTTGGCAGAACCTACATGTTTACCCTTCACACTTCCGTGAGATAGACGACGCACCACGCTTTGGTGTAACCTACACTTGGTCGATTAGGTTTTTCATGTGTGTCGCTAATGGAATGCGTGAAAGACTTAATATTTAGATGAGTGATTTGGTTTTTATAGGTACATATACATATCCAATCACCATAATATAGTAAGTATCATATACATGCTATATCCCACAAAAAACATGTGAAACGATAAAAGCAATGATTATGGCCATCCTAATGTGATTCCTCTAGCCAAGAGGAATCACTGTCATCTAGGTCCACATCACATGCAACTTTTTTAATATGAACTCTATGCTTTGCCTTTCTAGGTTTGATCAATTCATCTCCATGATTGATCAGCTCACCATCAGACTGGTCGGTTGGGTGCCACCAGCCAATCGACTGGTGCCTCCAGTCGATCGGTTCACTGGTCATCGTGCATCTCCTCAGGCCGCTACCCACTCGTCTCGCTCCTCGAACCGATCATCAAAAAGGTCTGCCGTTCTTTGACATAACATGAAATAAAATCTATCCTATTTTACATTTGAACAGGAAACCCCGAGTTACATTCGGGGGGAGCAAAGGTAGGAAATAAATCTTGAGTTATCTCAAGTTACATCAGGAATAGGATATAGGGAATCAGTGTGCAGACCGAGATGCAAGCAACCACATTCAACCAAGCACACATACATATGGTTTATTGACTATAACTATGCTATACATCCACCACAAAACTCATTTAAGGGAAACGCACATCAAGTGCATATATATTACATATCATATATGTATATTGGGATTTGTGGATTTAGGATTAGACATACATAAAGCCAATTTTATTCACATCGTATGCAATAAATAAAGGCGACAAACCAAAATCGATCACATCGATAATCGTAAAGCATAGAACAGTTGATGTGGCTCTGATACCACTGTTGGGTTTTAGGGGAGACGGAGAAGGTAGTGGAAACAAAAATTTCTTCTCCCAAACCCAGAACAAAAGGAATCGCGTAAACGTCTATACAATAGGAAGGATGGTTTGTGGAGGCGTACCTTGTCTTGAGGCTTGCTCGACGACATTACCTTGTGGCTTGCGTGGTCTTCACCTCTGGTCTTGGACGGTGTCTGTGCAGCTCCTGGTCTCACCGGGACTTTCGGGATTGACAACTGTCCTCCGAGCGACAGAAGTCTCCCGCCTCTGTAGTAGTCCACACGGACCACCTGGAACTCCGATCTCCTTGTCCCACAATGAATCTGAAGGAGTCACACCCTCCTGTCAGCGTACTAGACACCGACACACTCTCCTGTAACCAGTTGCCTTTCTGCAGTTGTCTTTCCCTTGTTGTGCCTCCCTTATCGCGTAGCACTTGCTCGAGCTCTCTCGATTACCAAAACCAGAGAGAACGACAACTTTGCAGAGCAACTGGTATTCTGATTTTTACTTTGAGAAGCCCCCAATACCCCTATATATAGGAGGGTTATGGGACATGGTTCTCTACCTCGGGCAATGTGGGATTAAAGTAGGAGTAGAAGGATTCAAGATTTTCCACAAAACAATCAACTGTGCCAGCTGAACCGATCGTTTAAACCTTGAAATGGTCATTTGGTGACCTCAACCGATCAGTTCACACATGAACTGATCGTTTGGGACATCTGAGCCGATCGGTTCACTTCTGAGCCAATCGGTTCGTGGTCCTGGTCCAACTCAAATTGACTTTCATATTTGTTTTCGATTAATCAAATATTAATCCTTGTCCAAATCAAATTTGTACAAGTGAAACAAGTTGTATTTGCAAAATAGTCTTCTGACTTTCCAAACGATCTCAGTTGGTCACACGAATCGACCATTTCAACAATTGAGCTTATCGTTTCATGATACATGAGCCGATCGGTTCACCAACCTGAGCCGATCGGTTGGAAGTCAAGACTATAGAAAATCAGTCAATTGCAGTTTCAATCAATCTGACACTCTAATGAATTGGTCCAACACCTTGAACGCTATGATTTTGAGCTATCAATCAACTGATTGTTTAATTGAACTACTAAACTCCTTTAGTAATCAATCTAAACATCGTTTGTGGATAAACTCCTCTTCCAGGTTAAATCTTATGTGTGTGACCTTGCAGGTCCATTTCACGTTGGCAGTGAAAGTGCATTACACTTATGACTTCACAAGCAAAGAGTGGTGCCTAGTCATACATCAATGCTACCCAAGTGAAATAGAAAGTTGGAGAACAACTTTCAATCCTATAATCTGTGAATGGTGTTACAGTGAAAGTATAATTCCTTTGTCACTAATGTCCAGAATGAACTCAAGGCATGGGGCAATCATCCTTTCAACATTCATTCATTTTCTTGATCTCAGAGAAGACTGGATGAGATGTGTGTGACATCAATATCACATATTGATTCACACATGCATGCACATGCCTTTCTCAATCCTACTCATCAAGTGGCCATGGACATCAAACTCCCTTAGGAGGGACAAATACCATATCTATCACTCACCCCTCAAAAGCCCCATGTGTTAAAGTCACCCAATCATCACCTTTATAACAACCCATGTTTTAGGACTGCGTTTGATGATGTCAAGGTGTACCCAACGACATGTTTTGAGTGTAGTGATTTCAGGTCAAAGAATCACACTCACCACCATTACTGTGAGGACTGAGTGTGACTACCAAATCATAGTTCCATGTGTCACTCTCATGGTGGGTCTGTCCGGTACACTTGTTCTCTAACAAGTACCTATGTGCTTGGTTTGATATCACTATATCATGACTAATGAGATTCTGTCATCAACCAACACACAATCTAGTCTTTAGTGTTATTGATGTCTATGGTTATTTCCACAATAACAACCGACTAAGGACTAAAAAAGAATGTATACTCTTAACATCTGTATGATCTCATCATTTAGGTCCTTAACCTAAAAGCATACATCATTGAGTAAAGCAATTCTTTAGACATCTATCATGCTACACTATCATCTCGGAAACAGTTAAAACATATTGATCGAAGATTGCCTTTATTATTATTCAAATCATTTACAAAGTATCCCATTACAATCATCATATGACTTGCTCTATGGGCATACATACCAACACATCTTAGCACTACTTTCTGAACTAGGATCAGATTTAGACATTATTGATAGTTTATTCACATTTCTCTCATTTTTCTAATCAATTTTCATATATTACTTGTCTTGATCTGAGTTACTAATTAATTAATACTTGATTTACAATATTAAGTATATCTAGGCCAATGGGAAAGTGTCACATAGGCAGCCTACTTTCTAATTACATATATCCAAGGCCAGGTCTTGATATGTGTGAAATTCCCCCTTTACCCTTAGTGTAGTGAACTATATCATCACACACTCATGGGCATGGCATTTAAAAACACCCTAGGCTTCTCCTTCCTTGCGATGTCATCTTGCGAACGTCGTGGTCGAGCCAAATGGGTGACCAACTCCCCCTCCTCCTGGGCTTCGAAGAACTGGAGAGATTGGCGTGACTTCTCTTGCTTTCTTTGGACTTAGGCAAGCCCTTGGTGTGCCCGAAGATGGTCAGAGAGGGGGAGACAAAGCTCAACTTTGTGTAGCTACATGAATGGATATGAGGAAGACGTTAGGGTAGGGTTTGTTACCTGGCATGTACAAACATTGGTCATTGATATCGTTCTCAACAAACACCATGAGTCTTATTAACTTGAGTCTCCTGGTCGAGAGGTGTGGTTGGTCTGCTTCCTTTCACTACTAGCGATTAGACACCACCAGTTGGGCGAGGGAACTCAGCCCTGGGTTGGTCATGGAAGGGGATGAACAGGAGTTCAAGACTCCTTGGAGAGCTAGAGTTGTTTGTTATGTTGTATCCTTGTGGTTGAAGACTCTTTCACTTTATATAGGCCAAAGACTAGGGGTTCGTGGCTCTACAAACTGTAGGCGACATTGATCAGAGTTCTGGAATCAACGTGGCTAGGGGAAAGTCTCTTCAGAAGGGCAACTTTGCTTTTAATAAAAACCCATATTAAGAAAATAATCATTCCTCCCTCTTCATAACTCACTTTCTTATCAAAACTTAGGAAAACCTTCTCTTTCACATTATCCTTTTCTCAGCACAATATTGGATCCAAAATGAAAGGTTAGTAATTTTAAACTTGCCTTTTTAGGAAATTATAGATAATTCCATATTTAATTTCCTAGATCACAAGACATCTTCAAATGCTCTGATTTTTCTTCCATAGTCTTATATTGGGATCATTTACCATTTAAAATTATATTGGAGATTTATCATGGGCACGAAAAACCACTTTTTCCTATTTTGTATCCCAAGGACCTACTGCAAATCTCGATTAGGAAAAACATACCTCTCTCTCATCTTTACACCAATTGGCCCAAAAAATTAAAGCAAACATTTTTGATACTAAATCTTAGTGTATTTTCTCATTGTGTTCACTACAAGACCAAACCAAAATTGTTAATTTGTTATCAGCACATCTTTTATAAAATGCTCCACATAATTCCATAATTAAAGGGTTAATTATCTATTACTTTTAGTAATTCTTTTATTATTGTATTTTCCTTTCTTTCTTTATCCAATTTCTATTAATAGATTATTTTAAATAGTAAAAACCACAAATTCATTACAAAGGGGAAAATCCATATTTCAAAACAAAGCATACCTAGACTTCTAATATATCCTTAACAATCTAATATTTGCATTTCAAATATGTAAATGCATGCAAAAAACCATGTTATAACATGTACACCTTGGTTTCTCTTATGGTAACACATCTTATGCCTCACACAATAGTAAGAGGTCAGGCCACAGGAAGAGGTAACTATACTATGTCAACTAAGCAAAAGGACATTGGTTCTTTCACCGTCCCATTTCTACTAGGTGACACTATGGAAAGATATGTTATGTATGACCTAGGTGAAAGCATCAATCTTATAGCTCACTCTTTACCAATTCGGTTGGTATTAATTGATATAGTCCCTTCTCATATGAGGATTTATCTAAATGATAACTCATACACCAAACAAGTTGGCGTAGTTGAAGACGTCCCAATTTGGATATGTAATTTCTATATTCTATGTGAATCATCATCATCTATTCCACTATAGATCCAATGTGCCCAATGATTTTTGGTAAACCATTTATTTCAACTGCACATGCTTTGATTGATGTTGCAGATGGGATAATTTCTATCAGAGTGGGGGGTGAGCATATCGACTTCAACATACTTGATCATGTGAAGGGTCCATCATCTATGGAAACAAATTATTTATCTGATTGTTCTGACCAATTATGTGCAGAGATCTAAGAGCACCATGCTATAGTGGATCCCCTAATAAGAGCTCTTACCAATCTAAATTTTGGGATCATGGTTATGGAAGTAGAAGCAATTTTAGCTTATCTTGAAGCAACACAAGAAGAAGAGGTAAATCAACAAGGGAAGATTGAGTTAGCTAAATACATCTCTCTTTAGAGAGAGATAAAAGATATATTGATGAATGTATATTCATCCCTTTTTCATCACATCTTTTAGGTATCAGTTTAGGCTTTTATCATGCTTTTCCCAATTTTAGAAAATGATTGCATCTCACTTGCTTTTGACTTGACCCGTTACTAAATTTCTTATCACTTTTGCTAATATATTGTATGAATCATCTTCATTGAACTCCAAGATACAAGAGCCTCCTAGGCCACCAATCAATCGACTCATCCAGCTGATCGATCTACTCACATCTAGATTTACTCCAACATAGAAAAGCCATGGACTGGTTCACTCATCCAGCCAATCGACTCATGTCATTCCATAAATACACACCCCTCTAGTGAATCGGTCCACTTTTTACATGGATCGGTCGACCCAGTAACCCAACTAGGAAATTTGGACATCCCAATCGACTGACTCAAGCTCTTAGAGCACACAATTTGTTCACAATCATGCTGTCACTAAAGACTTTTGTGTCGCCACCCCTTTCTAGGGTTTTGACTTGCTTCCTTGGATTTATGCAACCACGCATCCCAGTCGATCGAGTGGGAGATGCAGGACCAATTTTTTATACTATAGCTGTCGGGAAAAATTAGAATTTCCTAGGGTTTTCACCCCTCCTTCTCCCTATAGCGTGGCCCCGAGGCCTAGTTTTTTGTGATTTTTTCTCGATTCTTTTTAGTTCTTTGTGATTCTTCATGTATTGAAACTGTGAGTAGATTTCACACCTAATGAGCCTTTACTCGATCCATGGTTTCCTTTCTTCATGAAATGCCCAATTCTCCTTCCTTGTCTCTCAAATATACCACCCATATAAACCATATTACTACATCTAATAAATACCTAGACATGCATTTGCTTCTGCCACACTTCATGGACTCTTGTTCTAGCCTGAATTTCTCTTCTAAATCCATTCATTTATGTTGCCTATCCAATCTTTCCATCTCTAATTAACCCCTCGCCACTGGAGACTCATACCACTGCAAATGAATCGCATCGAGGGTACGTTTCTACTACATCTTCTCTTCACTTCGATGCTTTTACATCTCACAATCATGATGTCAAGTGGTTTTCTCCAAATCGACATGGCTAGCAGGGTTTACTGCTTGCATCCATGGTGCATGAGAACAAGGAAGGGGACAAACCCCTTCTAATTTCCTGATACTGCCCTCGCTTGTTCTTTTATTTTTGTTTCCTCACCATGGGAAGTTTGGTAAATTCACCTCTTGCTTAGTAATAGCCACAATTTTGATCGAATCATTTTTGACAATGATACCAGTCACATTATATAGATTCAATTTCTAATCTAAGGGCATTTTGGTATTTTGAAATGTAATATTTAGAATAAATCAATAAGTAATGTGAATCTTGTAAAAACCATATCTTTTTATTGGTAGCTCCAAAAACTATAAAAAAATGTTCTGGAGTCGTGAGATTTTTCTCTATCTTTTGGTCTAGTTTTCATCACCTGATTTCAAAATTTTAAAAACATGATTTTTTAGGGGTTTCGTAATCCATATTCACTTAATAATAACTAAAGAAAGTAATGTGAATCATGGGATGACCTAGGGTTTTGCCAATGGATTTGGTTTTCTAGGGTTTTCACAATACATAGACATAAATTAGAACTAAAACCCTAATTGATAGATCTAATCCTATATGTAGATCAAGTTGACTTTAGACTTGGAGGATTAGGACTTGATCTCTGACTTAGCACTCAAGTCAAGGTATGTTTGTATCCCCTATTATTCATTTTGAGCAATAAACCTATTACCTCTCACACTTGACACATTAGACTACACAATCTCTCTCTTCTAAGAATTTATTCCATGTGATATATTCCACTTGAAACTGATCTTATGATCATCCTTATTTGTTGGACTTTCTTTTGACACTAAATTGTGTTTTTCTTCATGATGAAACCCTAATTGATGATATGTACCACCTTTTCCCACTTATGTGGTTGATGTTTATTTTGTCCATTTTTGTGATGCCAAATTTATTTATTCTATAAAGACTGGACTTTATACTTGCCTCTACATTTTGCATGCCTTGTGATACAATAGCCCTAGAGTAGTGTAATTACATCGGTTTTTTGGGTTGTGTGCCCATGTTATATTTTAGGGATGTAGGTTGTGTGCCCCATACCTGGGTTTTGAGCCCATTTTTATATTTACGGGGGAGGTGGTTATGTGCCATACTCTATCAAGTTTCAAGGTAGCGAGCCTTGGTTGCCATTATTTTTTATAATATTCTAGTGCTATATTTATCTCACATGCATGCAGGTTGATATTTTTGTGATGGGTTTTGTGCCCAAAATTTATATGTGATTTTGTGGCACAATTTTTATGTTGGTTTAATGGCAATCATTCTCCTTGTTATAAGTTTTTGAAATTCATATTCTTATATGCCCAATTGGGTAGTCCTTTCCTTTTCCTTTGGGAAGCCTTGGTTATTTGACGTACTTTATTTCATAATGTTGCTCAATACTCAATTTAGCATGTACATACCAACATTTGCTGATGTATCTACTTTTCTCCTCTTGCTGGGGTACGTTTCCAACCCCATGTGTTTGTCAAGGAGAAGATAACCAAGTTGGACCAGGACCTCATCAAGTAATTTCAACCTTTTGGGAGATTTTCTCGAGGTGGTTAGATGGTCGTTTGTTGATCCTTTAGTATTGTTAGTTTTCATATGAATTACCCTACATGGTGAAATGTAGTGACAATATCAAGTTTTGTGATAGTTAGATGTTTTATATTCTGATGCTACATTTGGTATCATGAAACATATATTTTGAATAAATTGGTTATCGTCCCTTTTGTGAAAACATTATAGTGGTGTTTGATATATGTATGTTTCCTATTTATTTGATTTGGTAGGAAGTGGATCCCCTCTCGGTTCCCACTCCTTACATGCATCTTCTACTTTTCTTTCTATAATAAAATTTCTACCTTAAATCTTGTTCTTGGTCTTCTTGTGCATTGAACAAGGAATTAAGAAAGGCTGCCATTTCATTGTCACTATACCAGAGTCCCCTCATGATTCTTTCTCTTTTACTAGTCTATGACTCCCCGTATTCCTTCCTTCGCTCCTCTATTATTTTTAGTGAATCGTGGGTATTTCTTCATAACAGTGCACGGGGAATAGTCTCATAGTCATAGTTGATTAGATCAATTTTAATTATGTGATATAACTTATTAGATGGTGTTTGTTTGATTTATAGCACAATTTAAATGACTTGATCTCTTATTTTTGTCAAATGTTAGTCTTGGGTGAAGATATCTCAGAGTCGATGATTGGAACAACCAAACAAATTCATAGAGATTTAAATGAGATCTTGGAAGGAGTTTGGTGGGGATGATTGAGGAAGGATCTGCAAACACCTGGATCAATGGGTTTGCTAGAAGTGCAAATTTTGTAAATGTGTTTGAGAATGTTTTTGAATGCCCTCATCTAGCTAGTTTTCTATTCACGAGTTCTAACAATCTAGTTTCTTTGTAGGCTATGTATGTGAAATCCATAACCCTGATATCCTTTATTATTGAATCAAACTCAATTTCCCAATCACTCTTACTTTTGCAACTTAATTCTACTTGTAGTTAATCATTTTGATACTTGATTCTTAGAGTGTAACTATTTACTATATTGTTCTTAGTATAACTCTGTAGTATCTTGTTCTTCCTATAATCTTTCTTCATATGTTCTATCATAATAAACCCTCAATCAACAAACTTTTTATGTCACATTCAAAGGAATTGTTCAAAGCAAGCCAATACAAAACTCAATCTTAAAAATGTTGTTCTGTAGGATTGACCTTTTCTATACTAATAAACTAACCAAATTGTTTAGGTGGTTGTTTTTCTTTTAATAAAGGTTACACTCTAGGAATCAACCCCCTAATGAATTGTTGTGTAAAACACACACATCAATTTCGGCATAGTTGCCGCCGACAATGGATTTTTTTTTAAACCCACTTTACTTTGAACACATTTTGTATTTTTTTCCTTTGCCTGTCAAGTCATGTTTTGGCAGTGCTACTCTTCCTTCTATCGAATTCCATTCCATTAGTATTATTTTTTTACAATCACACTTATTTATCTTGAATCAAACTTCTTTTGCTTAAAAAAATCTCCAATCTTTCAAGGGCCAAGTGGTGCATGCCACACTCACAAAACATTGATTCTACACCACCCGCTTTCGATTCCAAGATAGATAGGACTTTCCATCGCTTGAACCAAGCACATCAACATAGGATGGATGAGCAAGAAGTGAGCATGGGGTCTAGTGAGCCCTTGCTCCTAAAAGAGAAGCCATGTTAGCTGAGTGAGCGATTCAAGATGGCCAAATAAGAGGCTCAGGAAGCCATGCTACACGAGGTTGAATGACAAAAACAACTTAAAGGACTTTTCTATCCCTCAGACTGCCTATGCACAACATCCAGTTGTGCCTCCTGATATCACTGCTCCCCAATTTGAGATCTGCACTCAATGGATCACAATACTTCAAGCCAACCCCTTCTCCAATAACACATGTAATAGATGCCAGGATCATCTTTAAAGATTTTCCAATCTATGCGCCTTGCATATGATCCCTGACATTTCTGAAGACATAATAAAATTTAGATTGTTCAAATATTCCTTGTCTGACTAAGAGAATAGCTGGTACGATGCCATGGAAGGGGATCAAGTCACTACTTGGGATGATCTTCAAATCAATTTCCTAGAGAAATATTACCCCCTATCCCTCACTTATCAAATTAGGGAAGAAATCACTCACTTTTGCATGCTCCCACGTGAGACCTTAGGTGAAGCTTGGGAGAGGTTCAAAAACCTCCTCCATTGTTTCCCACACCATGATATCTCTCAAGTTCAATTGATCAAAACTTTTTATTGCCATGTTGATGAGAACACCAAAGTTTTTCTCAATTCCTCATATAGAGGAAATTTTATGTTTTAGAATTTTGATAGTGCATGCGAAGTTGTGAACCACAGTTATAAGACCCAATCATGATGAGGATATAGAGGGGTACTCAAGTTGGAAAAATCTAAAGACAATTCTGACATAAAAGATATTTCCAAGAGTCTTAATCTCCTCGTTCTAAAATAAGAACGCTTAGAATCTTCCCTCAATGCTTATGAAAGAAGAGGGCATCTACAACAGGTTATAGTCATAGATTCTATTTATGGCATTTGTTAGGGATATGATCATGAGACTCAACATTGGCAACTCCTATATAATGTCCCCATGCAATCTAAGGCTGGGAAACAATCAGAGGACCTCGACTCCATCCATATCATTATTGGTAACACTACTACAGAAATAGCATTCAGTGTCGCTTTTCTGGGCGTCGGTTATTAAGGAAAACCGACGCCTATCATATAAGGCGTCGGTTGTTTAAGCAAACCGACGTCTATATTCGAAGACCAGCCAGACACGGGTACCGCTTTGTATTAAGCGTCGGTTGTTTATAAAAAACCGACGCTTAAAGTCGCCCGCGAAATCCATTTTTCGATAAAAAAATAGTGTCATTGTCAGCGTCGGTTATATACCTAGAAAACCGACGCCTATGTGCGATGAAAATTTGCTCCGAAAATGTCACTTTCAACGTCGGTTATCCGTATATAACCGACGCTGAAGGTGGTTCCCGCCAAACATTTTCATGAAAATATCGTCCAATTGGACGTCGGTTATTGCAAACAACCGACGCTAAATATGTTTAGGCGTCGGTTGTTTAAAACAACCGACGCTATTTGGGAACTTATAACCCGCGATCGCCCGACTCTTCCCCTTTCTTCTGTTTCATTGCTACCCTATTTCCCTGTTGCGGCGATTTCTCCGGCGATTTCTCTGCTGCTGCTGCTAGTTTTTCTCTGGCGCTTCTCTCCGGCGCCCCATCTCCAGCGTCCCTCTCCGGCGCGTTTCTTCTCCGCCGCCCCTGCTGCCCGCCCTGCTGCTCCAACCGCCTGCGCCGCCGCCACGCCTGAGAACCGGCGCCGCCGCCACGCCTGGTGCCCACCTGCCTGCCCACCGCCGCCCTAGCTCCTTTCTTCCTGCTCACGCCCGGCGCCACCTCCTTCTTCCTGCTTCGACCACCACTGCTGGAAAAGGTACTACTGGTTTCCTTATATACTAGTAATGCATGATTAGTTTTACTAATTTCCTTGCTGCTTTCAGTGATTAATGATTGGTACTACTGGTTAGTATTACTTTAGTGATTACTTTAATTCAACAATTCATAGTTTGTTATTTACAATTACTGATCTTCTTGCCGATTTTAATGATTAGAGATACTGATTAATAGTAAGTATTGATGAATACTTAGTTAATTACTGATTTGTTGATTAGATATGTATAGAAGTTCCTTATAAATATATTTTTTATATACACATACATGTAATTTTGTATAAAATACATGATGTAGTGTGATCTTAAATCCTAGAGTGTACCCCTTTTGTTCTATGATGGTACCTATGACCCTAAATACATCCATAAGGGTCTATTGTATCCTAAAGAAGATTTATTTCTTACTTCTGCCCTAATTTTTATATGGATCTTAATCTTATATCGCTTACTCATAAATAAGGAAATATCCTCCCTTATGACCACCTTGATGTGTATGTCCCATATAATCCACATGTTGGACCCTAATGATACAAATTTTTTATGTTGAAAACGAATGTATGTTTCAAGTGTTGAACCTAATGTTGGACAATGTGTTTGTTATAGGTGGTACACATTTATTATATAAGAATGACATCACATGTGTTTGTTGGCCTAGAAAGTCAACAATCATTGTTCTTTATATTACTTGTACATTGGTATAAATTAGAATGAACAATCACTAAATTATATACTGTTTGTATGGAGTCCGACTTCATTGTAGATATCTATTATTGTGTTTGTTGGCCTAGAAACCCGTCCAAGATTGACTCATTAGGAGTAAATCTTGGATCGTCCCCGGTTTGGGACTGTTCTTGAACACCTAATCTCACTTAGGATGTAAGTGTATAATGTGTATTGGGTTTTCGAGAAAATTTTGGTAGCATTTCCCCATTTGTTCTCTAAGTACATATGTACTTAGAGAACAACGGAGAAATGCTGCCGAAATTTTCTTGAAAACCCAATACACATTATACACTTACTAGTGAGATTAGGTGTTCAAGGATGGGATAGGTGGTACACATTTATTATATATAAGAATGACATCACATGTGTTTGTTGGCCTAGAATGTGAACAATCATTGTTTTTTATATTACTTGTACATTGGTATAAATTAGAATGAACAATCACTAAATTATATACTATTTGTATGGAGTCCGGCTTCATTGTAGATATCTATTATTGTGTTTGTTGGCCTAGAAACCCGTCCAAGATTGACTCATTAGGAGTAAATCTTGGATAGTCCCCGGTTTGGAACTGTTCTTGAACACCTAATCTCACTTAGGATGTAAGTGTATAATGTGTATTGGGTTTTCGAGAAAATTTTGGTAGCATTTCCCAGTTTGTTCTCTAAGTACATATGTACTTAGAGAACAGCGGGGAAATGCTGCCGAAATTTTCTCGAAAACCCAATACACATTATACACTTACTAGTGAGATTAGGTGTTCAAGGATGAGATAGGTGGTACACATTTATTATATATAAGAATGACATCACATGTGTTTGTTGGCCTAGAATGTGAACAATCATTGTTTTTTATATTACTTGTGGTAATGACACTCCTGATAATGACAAGAATATTGAGGAGGGCAAAGGAATTTTGGGATCACGGGTGAAAGTAATCAGCCGTGAGCAGTTGGAACAAGCTCACTTGTATATTTTACACAATATGGACGAAGTGAGTGTTTATATCGAGGAACATACCAATTTCATAAAGAGATAACATCCTCGAGCAAGTTCAATGTGGCTTGCTAGAGAGCATAATAAGACTTTTACTAAGTGGTTTGAAGATAAAGTCTTACATCAACTATCTCAAACACCAAATGATATTACAGAAACTATCAAATGCCTCGCCTTTAAACCAAAACCGAATGTTATGTCTTATGAAGGGTTTGACATTAATGGATTCACATATTACACAAAGCGCCAAGATGATAAGAGTGTCGTCCAAAATAGTGGGGTCACTCTTCAAGCGTCGACTATGTACTTTGCAAGTGCAAAGGATAAGAGTCCACGTGAAGCTAAAATGTCATATTACGGTGTCATTGAGGACATTTGGGAGTTTGACTACATAGATTTCAAAATTCCGCTCTTTAAATGTAATTGGGTTGATAACACCAAAGGAGTTATAGTGTATGAATTGGGTTTCACTTTGGTGAACTTTGAAAAGATTGGCGAGAAGGGTGAACCATTCATATTGGCATCACAGGCGAAACAAATATTCTATATCGATGATCCTGCGAATGATAAATGGTCGGTTGTTCTTCATGGTAAAAGACAGTTCATTGAAGATCCTATAGATGAAGAAGAGTACTATGATAAGTATGATGACTCCAATCCATTCTCAGTTGGGTTGCCCACTCCACAAAATATTGAAGCTAATGATGACTTATATGTGCGCGGAGATCACAATGAAGGATTGATAATTGATAAAAGATCACAATTTTAGAGACATGTATGTTAATACAAATGCTAAATGTTTGCCTTTTTCTAGTTAATACAAATGCTAAATGTTTGCCTTTTTCTAGTTAATACAAATGCTAAATGTTTGCCTTTTTCTAGTTAATACAAATGCTAAATGTTTGCATTTTAAATGACATTTTCAGATGGCTGACCATGATGAGCATGATGTCCATGATGAGCATGAAGTCCATGATGAGCATGCTGTCCATGACAAGCATGGCGAGGATACTAATGTAAGTTCTAAAAACATATCCTGTATTTCTATAAAATTCATTATCTTCTAGTTATGTCATATATCCTATATTTCTATATTGGGCTAATTTAGTGTGTTTTATTTTTGTCAAATTTTAGGTTGATGCACCTGTACCCACTGAAGCACTGGAGCAACTTGATGCGCAGCACGAAACACTTAACAAGAAAAGGGGCATCACTCTGTTGAAGAAGTTATTAGCGCTAAGTGGTAGTGGATCCAAATTGGTGGTGGAGTTTGATAATGGAGGAAATCCAATTGGAGTGAACCGCAATAATTTTGTAAACTATCTTGGGTGTACCACTCGGAGCCATTGTGGTGTTAAGTATGACAATTGGCATAAAGTTCCTCAAGGGAAAAAAGACTTGATATGGAAGGATTTATGCGTGAGTTATTATTATTTGCAATTCTATTTTGTAGATTACAAATTCTATTATTTGCAATTCTATTTTAGATACTTGTTAATAACATTTCTATTTTACAGAATCTGTTTGCATTGGATGAGAAGTTGCATCGTAAAAATGTGATGCAACGCGCTGGAAAGATGCTTAGGAATTATAGGACAAATCTGAACAGAGAATACATAAAAGAGGGTGATAAGAAGAAGAAGTCAGCCCTTGAACAATGGAACTTCTTGGACAAAGAAGATTGGGACAATTTTGTTGTTTCAAGAAAATCTGAAGAATTCAAGGTATTAGGCGTCACTCCCAATTTAATTAATATACATTGTATTCACCTATTCAAGATTAACATTTAGTGCTACTAACCAAATCTTTAATGTGCATACTAACTAGGCCCTCAGTGACACACAAAAAGCAAGACGTGCACTGAATGTGCATGACCACACTATGGGTCCAAAAGGCTATGCAAGCGTTTGCCAAAGACTACAGGCGGAGTCTGCGGCAACTCAGGAGTCTGCTCCTACTCAGGAGTCTGCCACACCCATGCCTCGCCATGATATCTGGATAGCTGGCAGGCAAAACAAGAAGGGTGAAATAAAGAAGCCTGTAACTGCTGAGGCGGCTGCAAAAATGGTAAAATACAACTCTTAGAGAAATCGTTTGAATATTGATTATTTGTGGTGTTAACTTACCAATTTCTGTTTATGGTGATTAGCGGGAGCTGCACGAGCAGAGGAAACAAGGCACGTTCATTCCTCAGGGCACAAGGGATGAATTGACAGTTGCTCTGGGTAACCCAGAGCATCCTGGACGTGTTAGAGGTGCCGGCGCTGGTGTTGGCATCAAAGCATTCTTTGGGCCATCCCAGCGCAAACCCAGAGCGGGACTTTCTCAAGAAGAGGTAACCTATTCTTTTTTTAGAATGTTACTGCAAAAGGAAATTCATTAATAAGAAGCTAATGTTTCTTTTATCCATGTATAGGAGAATAAGAGAGTTGAGGATTTAGTTGCTAAGAAGGTCAACGATGTAGTTGCTGAGAAGGTCAAGGAAGAATTGCTGCGGTGGCAGGCATCTCAGGCTTCCAATACGCCTATGGCGACCCACTCTTCTCCTGATGCATAGACTACGAGTAATCCTGGAGACCCATCGCCTAGCACGTCTGCTGTAAGTATTGTTTATGACATTGTAGCTAGTCTTTTCAAGATGATATGTTTTCAAGATTATATGTATATATGTATAACATTCTTTACGTAAATTTGTAGGCATTGAAGCCATGCCGCTTAAGAATACAAGACTATGTTGTTGCAGAGGCGCAAGCTTACCCGTCCCTTCCTGGGGAAAGGTTTCACGGGACTCCAATGCCACAGGGCTATGTTCGTGTGGGCCCATTACGTGTGTTACCCAATTGGAGGGAAGTTGCGTTGCCATATGCCCACCCAGATATTGATACACTTGGTGAGGCAGAAGGCGGGGTCATATTGTGGCCCAAAGCAGATGTCGTCTACACGACTGAAATTGTAAGATAAATTTACATTGATTTAGACTGTTAATGTGTATATATTATGTCAACTGATATGAAATTATATATACAGGTTAAAAAGAAGACACCAGGAGCACCTAGGCCTCCACCTCCACTTCCCGCATTACCAACTTGGGTTCCAACTGACCTAACATACCCGTTAGGTCCTGCTTGTAGGGGAATGGCATGTTGGCTACGTGCACATAATATACATTGCCCTATAATAGTTTCTTTAGATGCAGATTATGCAGGTCGATCATACGATAGCTCTTTATTTATACAAGATATTATTGAGTTGTTTATGTATGATTGGCTGAATACATCAATGATAGAGACATGGATAAGGTGAGATCTTGTTTATACATCCATATACCTTGTGTAAGATCCGGTGATCTGGTTTCTTATATATTAATGCATACGTAATACATGTTTTACAGCTACTTAGTCGAAGATCATTGCAAACAATTTGCATTTGATCATGTGGGATTTTTGATTCCATCATTGATTAGTATGGTAGCTAAAGACCCTGATAATGTTCAACAATACTGTATAGATGCTTTTACAATTTTTGGTCAGCAAAAGAAGACGATAATAATAGCTCCATTCAATGTCAAGTAAGTTTACTTTATTTATAATTTGGACTTAAGAAAATTTCATTTTTATTGTGCATTTTGAGTTATTAATTGTTAACTTTTTACCTCTAGCGGTAAACGTTGGGAGTTACTAGTTATTGTCCCCGGGACGTTCACTGTTTATTATCTAGATCCCGCGGGAAGTACATTAAACACTAAAATTGGACACGTAATGAGAATGCCATTATTCTGGTGAGAAGTATTTCATTTTTGTATCTGTTAACATCTGTTATTACATTACTATTTACTTATGTAATTTACTGTGTTATATTAACATGTAGGGGTTTAGGTGCATTCAAAAAGGCTGGAGGAACGGTCCCAAGGAAAAAGAACCAGCCAATAAATTGGGAGAACGTACAAGTAAGTTCCCGACTCCAATGTATATATTATTGATGTGAATTGTGCTTAGTTGTATTATTTTGTATGTTTCAATTTATAGTGCGCTACACAAGACAATGGCTGGGCATGCGCATACTATGTGATGCAATTTATACAGATGATTATCAAATATGCCGCATTGGACATCGATACCATACATGAGGTATTATATATAGTCTCATTAGTTAGTATGAAATATATCAATCTTATCTTATTTTTATATTATTACTTATATATATACATCATTCTCTTTGCAGGTGTTTAAAACTGACAACACTACAGGTAAACGCTTAAAAAATATACATGCTCCATATATGATGGAAGCATTAAATGAAGTACGAGAAGAATGGGCAAAAGCCATACAAGCAGTGGCAACTGTAAGATATAATTGGGATGTTGATAGCGATAATGAATGATACTTTGTAAATGAATATTTCTGAATGTTAATACATGTATTTGAATGTTTCTATATGTGTGAATGTGAGAATTGAATTGATGTCTGAATGTATGTACTTGTGTGAAATTTTCTTTGACTTTTGCAGGTTTGCGGCCTGTTTGTAGGCTGATATCAATGGATGTCGTAAACCTGCAGTTCAGAAAACTGAACTGCAGGTTCTCATCCTGCTGACCAGCCACAGCAGGCCTGCAAACTGATATGAAAAAAAATATATAAATAGGCGTCGGTTATTTATAGAAAACCGTCAGCAAAGACATACAACGTCAGCTATTTATAGATAACCGACGCCTGATGTGGCCAAAGCAGTCCTGGAAATGGCGTCAGATATTCGTATCGAACCGACGCCTATTTAAACAACCAGGCGTCGGTCGTTTGGTATATAACCGATGCCAAAAGGGTTCGTGCCACAGAAAACGGCGTCATCTAGGACACTTTATGCGTCGGTTATCAACTAAAAGACCGACGCTACATGGAATATAGGCGTCAGTCTTTTAGTAAATCACCGACGCAGAAAGTGCCCTAGATGACGCCGTTTTCTGTGGCGCGAACCATTTTGGCGTCGGTTGTCTACTAAAAGACCGACGCCTATAGGTTAAATAGGCGTCGGTTAAAAAACCGACGTCGAAATGTTCGACCTTTAGCGGCGCCCACATAGGCGTCGGTCGGAAACCGACGCCAAATGGGGTTAAAAGACCGACGCCAAATGGGGTTTCTGTAGTAGTGTAATGCCTACTATAATCCCAATCAGGCAAGGAATCACCCTAGGTTCCATTATGGAAATCCGAATGGTGTTGAAAATGTTATCCAACAATGAGCTCCTTAAATCAACAACTTTAGTTGGACACCCCCAAGATTCCAATGCAATAACAACCAAAAGAATTTTGGGAACCAAGATTATTACCGGGGTAATTTCTAAAATTGTGTTGTTTACCAATGACAGTTGTAACATCCCTGACCTGGGTTATAATCTAACCCTAGGTGTTTTGCCTAAATATGTAATTAAGTCCTTGCGATTAACTTTGGGCATGTAATTAAGTTTCTCAGAAACATATATTTCAGTTTTTTGCTCCTTTTTATATAAAGTTGTAGCATTGTGTGGAAATACAGGGACCTATGTGCAATTTACCCATTTAGAAGGGTTAACTTGCAAATTGCACATGTTAAAATGATTCTCTGATATTGAGACATCATGATAATGATTATGTTGAAAGTTTGAGGGATTTCCCAAGCTTGGGCACCAAGGTGCAGCTGTGGAAGCAATCCCGGTACTTGAAACCCTAATTTGGGGTAAAATGCAATTTACCCAGATTAAGGGATGCTATGTGTAAAATATATCATCTAATATATCTTTTAAGACTCTTGACATCATTTAGAGAAGAAATGATGAGGGAGTCACCTCAATTGAATAATCAAGTTATGAAATATACCTTGTGATTGAATAATCAGGGTGTATGTATAATAGCTCTTTATATATGTACCTTAGTATTAGGTTAATCTTCCTTGCCCTTATTTTCTTGACCTTGAGAGAAGGTTTGTTCTTAGAATTAAGAGGAAGGGATGAGCAAGTAAAGATGGAGGGACTTGGTTGATATTATGAAAAACTTATAAGCTTAAGTTGGAAACCCCACCCCAAGTATATATACACTTTACCTCTCAAGCAAAGGAACCTTTCCTTCGTGCATTTTACTGTTTCCCCTTGCTTGACCGACTAAAGACTATCTTGGAGCTCAAGAGGAACGACCAAGGGTGTAAGGTAGGTTTGAATTCCTTCTTTTGCCTAATTCCATGGTTAGAACTCGAATTCAAGGTCAATTTGGTGACTAGCTCACGAAACCCTATCTTTCTAGCCATCTTTTCTTGATTTTTCCCTGGAGTTTTCACCTTGGCCAACCTGTGAGAGCTCAAGGACGCCATTATAGCTTGGAGCTCGAAAGCTTGGAGCTCAAGAAGCAAGATTTAGGCGGGTTTTATAACTTTAAACCCATGCTTTATTATATACATCTCATTTATGCATGAAGATGATAGTTTTTCTTTTTCCTACTTTCCTTTTCTACTTTGCAAGCAAATCCATGGGAAATCCATGCTGTTTTTGAGCTAGGAGATGAAGGCGTTATTTCCATGAAAAATCCACCGCTTTTCACTTTGTTAAACGGTCTCCCCAACTTGCTCTCTCGGTCTTAAGACTGCGAGGTGAGCAAACGGTCTCTAGACCGCGAGAGGGCAAATGGTCTTCAAGACCGTTTAACCCCGTTGACCGAGCGTGGAACGTATAAGAAACCTCTTCATAATTATGTGGACTAATCACCCTAAAAAATTGAGAGGTTAACTCCAGAGGAATCGGGCGATATGGCCATTTTAATCAACAACTTTAATTGAATTTATCCCTGATTTTCAAACGGTCTGAAATAGCCTTTTTGGGCAAACGGTCTTAAGACCGTGTAAGGTCGTTGACCAGGCATTGACCGTATGAGATTACTGTTCAAAATGATGTTAATTAACAACCCACCAAATTTTATGGACTAATTCCAATTGAGCTAAGAGTTGAAGGGTGATTACTAGGGCAAACCCTAATTAAAATCAGTACTGAAATATCAATGATTAATTTAGGGTTTTTGGGGTTGATTGACCTAAACGGTCTCAAGACCATTTGGGGATCAACCAAACGGTCTCAAGACCGCGAGGGCAATCACCCAAGACCGTTTGAAGGTCTGGGGTCAAGAATAGTTGACCAATTGAAGGTACAATTATACCAAATTACATTGCAATTAAGTATTGATATAATCATCAACTCAATTGATCCAACCTTGATGAATTTTCACTAGAATCCAAAATTGGATGGGCAAACGGTCTTAAGACCATTTGGAACTCATCCAAACGGTATCAAGACCGTGAGGACAATCACCCAAGACCGTTTGAAGGTCTAGGGTTAAGCTAATTTGATCAATTGAGGACCCAATTACAATAAGTTATCAAATTGATTTAAATACTGATTTTGTGACTCGATCATGGTTCAACCCCAATCAAATCACATTCGATTTTGATGAAATCTTGGGCAAACGGTCTCAAGACCGTGTGGAGTTCATCCACACGACCTCAAGACCGTTTGGGCCAAGTTTGGGCCCAATTGGAGCTCAATTGAAGGGTTCAACCTTGTGTTGATGCACATTGTTGAGTGTTGATGGTTGAACATTGATAGACCTTATTTGAATCAACTTCAACCCTAATTGGTCAACAATTGAGGGTCAATTGAATGAACAAATGGTTAAAAATAACCCTAATTGACTTAATCTATAAGTGGTCATCATGGCTTTGACCTTTAGAGGGCTTCAACATTGGTTGACATAATTGGTTGTAACTTTGAACCTTGTTGATGGCTAAACGGTTTGAGACCATGAGAGGGCTCGCTGTCTCAAGACCGTGAGAGGGATCGCGGTCTCAAGACCGTGAGAGGGCTCACGGTCTCAAGACCGTGAGAGGGCTCGCGGTCTCAAGACCGAGAGACCTCAAACGGTCTCATGACCGAGAGCCATCAAACGGTCTCAAGACCGAGAGCCATCAAACGACCTCAACCCAACTTGCCCTCTCGGTCTTGAAACCATCATGATTCAATGATGCCTAATCTAAGATCTAATGATAACCTAGGACATCAAGGGATCAGTTGACTAATGATTGGACCCATGAAGGTGGTTAATGGGGTGAATTACCAAATTACCCTTGAAGGGTCAATTGAGTAAATACCTTGATCAGATTAAACCCTAATTACATGAGAATGATGTTGTTAGCCATGATGACTCTATCCAACTTGATCTAGTCTGATGTTATCAGAAACCACTAGTATGAAGAGAGAGATAGTACTTTAGAGAGAGAAAGTACCCTAGAGAGAGAAAGTACCCGAGAGAGAGAAAGTAACCCTAATTGGGTGGAAACTTAAGTAAAGCATCTTCAATGCACATTAATGTGCATAAGTAGGGTATGCTCTACTTGTGAGAGGTCATAGAAATCCTAATTATGATAAATGATGAACCTTTAACTAATCTGAGAGCATCAATGATGATGTTACTCATACATGATGATGATATGAGTTCAATTCACCTTAATGTGAATAGTAAACCCTAATCCAAGGGTGATGACATGTAATGTGAATAGTAAACCCTAATTCAAGGGTAATGGCATGTAAATGAGTATTAAACTCCAATTGATGAGAATCAGAGGATTTAACTCTTATGACAAGAGTGGGAAATGTATTCCTTATTTTTGTATTACCTTTGACAGTTAAATTAACCATGCAGGTTCTGATATGAAGGTGATCTTATCCAGGTATGGATGTTGATGTTATATTCATTGAAGGCATGTTGTTAGCCTTATGAATAAGAAAAGTAACTTGATGCCTTGTCAATGGCATCCTATGATGATAATAGGCTGTAAGAGCCATGAATACCATCAAAGTCATGTTTTAGAGATGACTTGTGATGAGTATAATAAGAAATTATGATTGATATGAGTTAGGCTTGTTACATTTAGTATTCTTCTTTTATAGCTATTATGCTACTGTTATTGTTTGAAGAACAATGTATGTTGTTAAAGAATACTAAATGTACCTAACTAATCAAGTATAATGTAGAGCCCTGATCATAGATCCATCATTGTCAGAGATCAAGTGATGGTGAAACAGGTTTTCCTCAGGGAACTCCTGGAGCACATACTTTTGAGTATGTGGGGTACATGGATGTGTAGAACCTTACATCCTAGTGTAGGAATGTGATGTAGATGTGTAATCCGTCGATCCTTCACTATTTTTTTCCATGACCGTATTAGTGGTAGGTAAACATGAAACCTCCTGATGATGAAGAAATCACAGATATCCGTATCAGTGGAGATAAACATGAAATCTCCTGATGACGAAGAGAGTACAGAACGCCACTGTGACTCTAGAATAGTGAAGGACCAGTTTACCCTGGTGAGCTATAGTAGTAGAGACACGAGATGTCCTACAAGTGATCCTCTTACTGACTGAGGAAGGTGAAGGTCATGAGAATCTGGCTCTCTTAATGACCTATGTATGATACTGATGTGACTTCTCAGCGATCAGTTGGAGTATGAGTGGTATGCCTCATCTCCACAGGGCATAACGTTGTTTGTAAAACATAATCAACCACGTGGTATACTTGTTAGAGATAACTCCAAGTTAGTGGATTGATGTTACACTGTAATAGTGCTTATATTTCTTCATATCTCATAAATGTTGAGACCTTGTTATAGCTGCAACTGTTACTGATTACTTTGAAGGCTTTACTGCTTAAGATAATCTTTGATGTTATAATAAAGCTTCTGGCGGAGAGTTATAACTCTCGCTGGGACAATTATGTAAAATTGTCTCACCCCGTAGACTTCAACTTTTTAGGTGGACGTCGGAGACGAAGGAACCAGCCTACATGTGACCAGTCTCAGCAACAGCAGCACCAGGAGCAGTAGTAGAATCTCAGGTGGAGATTTATCCTGCCATGTGGTGTAGTTAGAGTCAGTCCTATGTCCCCTCTGTACTCTCAGGTCTTGGAGTCTTTTGTATAAGTTCTTGAGATTTTGTATCTTGATGTATATAATTACTCAAGAAGTAATTATCATGAGATGTAAATAGTTTATCTGTTGTTATGAAAGAAGCTTTTATGGATTCAAGCTCTTGTCTCGAAAAGTTTTAATTTCTCGTGATTTTTGTCTTCCGCTGTTTATCGAATCGCTTCCGCTAAGTTTTAATCGTGTTTATGTCATGGTTTGGAGATCGGAGCCCACAATTAGTGGTATCAGAGCTCTAGGTCAGTTGAGTCTACAGTGGCATAGGACTTAGGATGTCGAGTCTATCTTTAGTACTCCTTCCTTATCTAATAGAATCTTCTGCTCCTCAGGAGAAGAAGATACATAAGAATGGCTGAGCCACATGATGAGTACGTGGCGGAGAGTAGTGCTAGTGCACCTCGAGGCAGTGCAAGGGTTCCAGAAATAGAACAGCCTGCACCTGAGTCACCAAGAGAACCACCCCAGTTTGACCCAGCCGACATGGGTAACCTAGCTGTACAGACGATGTTCGGGCAGTTTATGACTGCCATGACACACATAACTTACAGGATGCCCATGCCTGCACCTAGGGCACCTGTCCATCCTGAAGCACAAGGTATCGGTAAGACGTTGGAACGACTTCGTCGTGTCGGAGCTACCGAGTACTTCGGGACTGCCGACCCCGCCGATGCTGACCTTTGGTTGACAGAGTTGGAGAAGGCTTTCAGGATTCTTATCATCCCGGAAGCTGAGAAGGTTAGACATGCTGTCTATCTTCTTAAAGGTAGTGCTGGTCACTGGTGGAACATGGAAGAACAGAAGAGACCTGGAGTAGAGTTCTCATGGGAAGAGTTTCGTCGAGAATTTATCAATAGATATTTTCCAAAGACCTTCCTAGATGAGAAGATCTCTCAATTTGAGAGACTAAGGCAGGGTATGATGAACATTAGCGAGTATGAAGCTAAGTTCATGGAGTTGCTGCGGTTCTGTCCGCACATGGCTGCCACAGAGGAGGAAAGAATCAGAAGATTTGAGAAGGGTTTGAATGATGATATGTCAACCCCCGTGTCTCCCTTAGAAAACCGAGAGAGATTCTCTACCTTCGTTGAGTCAGTCCGAAGGATAGAGAGATCTGTGGTTGAGAAGAGACAGACTCAGAAAAGATATCCACAGTTCCAGGGTTCTTCATCTAGGGATTCCAAGAAACCTAGATTCTCTGCACCTAACCCTCCACCACCCAGATCGAGTTTTCAAACTCAATGGACACCGAGCAGAGGTAGAGGACGGAGTCAACCGCTTCAAGGAACTCACAGTTTTGCATCAGTGTCAGTTACTGGACCACCCCGACCACAACAACAGGAGAGGAGTTGCTACAACTGTGGTAAGGTGGGACACTTGATGAAGGATTGTCATTCTAGGCCTGTCAGTGTGACACAGCCTCCGAGACAGAATCAACAGGGATCTCAGAGTAGACAACATCAAGGAGCAGCTCGAGGACGTGGACAAGCATCTCAAGCTGGATCATCAGCACCACCTCAACACCAGGCGACTGCAAGGTTCTATGCTATGAACCCACCTGAAGCAGTGGTCAATCCACGGGTAGTGGCAGGTCAGATGAAACTTTTATATCATGATATGTCTACATCCTGTGATGTATCTGTTCTGATTGATCCGGGTGCTACGCACTCTTTCATCACTCATAGAGTGATTCATAACTGCAATGTGACTGTTAGTCATAGGGCATATAGTTTGTTGTTGGAGACTCCGTTGAGTGGGTCTGCCGTTTTGCAGGAGGTATGTTCTCCCTGCATCCTCTTCTTTTCTGACCATCGCATTCAAGTGGATCTTATACCACTTGATATGCAGGGATTTGATATAATCCTCAGGATGGATACCTTGGAAAGGTATAGAGTTGTCTTGGATTGTGAGTCCAAGTTGGCTGTGTTTGCTGATGAAAGCAACACATGGATCTTTCAAGGTGAGAGAAAGATTCTGCCCACCTGGCTTGTGTCAGCTATGGTTGCTGATAAGTTGTTGAGACAAGGATGTTATGCATTCTTAGCCCATGTGGTAGATGTTACCAAGGAAAGTTCCAATCCTGCTGAAGTTCCTATAGTCAGGGAATTCAAAGATGTGTTTCCTGAAGAACTTCCTGGTATACCACCACCTCGGGAGATTGATTTTGAGATCAATTTAGTCCCAGATACGAAACCGATAGCCCAGACTCCGTATAGGATGGCGCCTGCCGAAATGGCAGAACTCAAGAAACAACTTCAAGAGTTACTTGATAAGGGTTTTATCCGACCGAGCACTTCACCATGGGGTGCTCCGGTCTTGTTTGTTAAAAAGAAAGATGGGTCAATGCGGTTGTGCATCGACTACAGACAACTCAATAAAGTAACAATAAAGAACAAGTACCCTCTGCCGAGGATTGATGATCTCTTTGACCAGTTGCGTGGTGCAACAGTCTTTTCAAAGATAGACTTGAGGTCTGGATATCATCAACTTCGTATTAAGGATAGTGACATACCCAAGTCTGCCTTTAGGACAAGGTATGGTCACTATGAGTTCACGGTTATGTCGTTTGGACTAACCAATGCACCAGCTGCATTTATGGAACTCATGAATAGAGTTTTCCGACCTTTCCTTGATCAGTGTGTTGTCATCTTCATAGATGACATTCTGATCTATAGTAAGGATGCTCAACAGCATGAGCAGCATCTTCACCAAGCTTTGACCTTGCTAAGGGAACACAAGCTGTATGCTAAGTTTAGCAAGTGTGAGTTCTGGTTGCCGGAGGTATCTTTTCTTGGACATGTGATATTTGCCTCGGGAATTCGTGTTGACCCTACAAAGGTAGAATCTGTTCTACAGTGGGAACAACCGAAGACACCGACAGAGATTTGAAGTTTCTTAGGGTTAGCTGGCTATTATCGAAGGTTCATTAAGAACTTTAGTTCTATAGCTTTACCTTTGACCAAGTTGACCCGGAAAGATGTTCCTTTTTCTTGGAGTGATAAGTGTCAACATTCTTTCCAATTATTGAAAGAGAGGTTGACAAGTGCACTTGTTCTTGTGCTACCTGAACAAGGAAAAGGATATGTAGTCTTCTGTGGTGCTTCCAAGAATGGACTAGGATGTGTGTTGATGCAGGATAAACAAGTGATTTCTTTTGCTTCTCGACAACTTAAGAAACACGAGGAGAATTACCCAACACACGATCTGGAGTTAGCTGCTGTGGTTCATGCCTTGAAGATCTGGAGACATTATCTCTATGGAGAAACATTCCAGATTTTTACAGACCACAAAAACCTTAAGTATATCTTCTCTCAGCATGAGCTCAACATGAGGCAACGTCGCTGGATGGAGTTAATCAAGGACTACGACTGTACAATTGACTATCATCCGGGCAAGGCCAATGTTGTTGCAGATGCCTTGAGTAGGAAATCAACAACATCAACCATGGATAGAGTGCAACTAAAATCTTTAGTATGCTCTAGGAGAGATATGCTTATCTCCTTAAGGCAAGACAATGTACAGTTGAAAGTGTCGTTGTTAGCCGGATTGTTGGCTGAGATGCATATTAAGCCTACCCTAAGGGAGCAGATTAAGGAAGCACAACAAGGTGATGATGCAGTTCAGCAGATCAGATCTGAGTATGGAAATGAGAAGAGAGATGGTTTCCATGACTCAGATGATCATGTAGCTTGTTATAATGGAAGGATGATAGTGCCGGATGTGGATGACTTGAGGAAGTTAGTCCTGGAAGAAGCTCATTCTTCCATGTATGCTATGCATCCAGGAAGCACCAAGATGTATCAGAATTTGAAAGATTTGTATTGGTGGCCTGGGATGAAGAAGGATGTTGCAGAGTTTGTTCTGAGGTGTCCTGTGTGTCAGCAAGTTAAAGCTGAATACCAGAAGCCTGCAGGGACAATGCAACCTTTACCCATACCACAATGGAAGTGGGACCATGTGACCATGGACTTTGTTGTTGGCCTACCTAGAACAAGCAAAGGACATGATTCCGTTTGGGTAATAGTTGATAGGTTGACAAAGACAACTCATTTCTTACCTGTCAAAACAACCTATTCTGCTGAAAAGTTATCACAGTTGTATGTCCAAGAGATAGTGCGTTTGCACGGAGTTCCTGTCACAATAGTTTCTGACAGAGGTCCTCAGTTTATGAGTCGTTTTTGGGAACAGTTGCACAGAGCCTTAGGCACCAAGCTAAGGTTTAGTATGACCTTTCATCCACAAACTGATGGACAGTCGGAAAGGACCATACAGACCTTAGAAGACCTGTTGAGGGCATGTGTTCTCCAGTTTACCGGAAGTTGGGATCTACACCTAAGCTTAATAGAGTTTGCCTATAACAATAGCTATCAGCATAGTATTGATATGGCACCTTATGAGGCCTTGTATGGTAGACGTTGTAGATCACCTTTGTGTTGGTTTGAGACTGGTGAACATCAGTTGTTAGGTCCTAATCTTGTGCAGCAGACCACAGAAAAGATTAAAGTAATACAACAAAAGATTAAGACTGCACAGGATAGGCAGAAATCTTATGCTGACAAACGTTGTAGACCCTTAGAATTCCAGGTTGGAGACAGAGTGTATCTCAAGGTCTCACCTTGGAAAGGAGTCCTTCGTTTCGGAAGGAAAGGGAAGTTAGCTCCTAGATTTATGGGACCTTATCCAATCATTTAACGGATTGGAAAGGTAGCATAAAGACTAGAGCTGCCTCCAGAGTTACAGAGGTTACACCCTGTGTTTCACATTTCTATGCTGAAGAAATGTCACCCCGACACCGATTCAGTTCTACAACCTATGGAGGTAGAATTGAATGATGATATATCCTATGAGGAGGGACCATTGTCAATCCTTGATAACAGAATTAAAAAGTTAAAGAAGAAAGATATAAGTCTTGTGAAAGTCCTCTGGAACCACCGTGGTGTTGAAGAAGCCACTTGGGAACTAGAGGATGAGATGAGAAGGAAGTATCTTGCCCTTTTCTCTTAATATGTCTTATCGATTTCGGGGACGAAATCCTTGTAAGGGGTGGATAATTTGTAACATCCCTGACCTGGGTTATAAGCTAACCCTAGGTGTTTTGCCTAAATATGTAATTAAGTCCTTGTGATTAACTTTGGGCATGTAATTAAGTTTCTCAGAAACATATATTTCAGTTTTTTGCTCCTTTTTATATAAAGTTGTAGCATTGTGTGGAAATACAGGGACCTATGTGCAATTTACCCAATTAGAAGGGTTAACTTGCAAATTGCACATGTTAAAATGATTCTCTGATATTGAGACATCATTATAATGATTATGTTGAAAGTTTGAGGGATTTCCCAAGCTTGGGCACCAAGGTGCAGCTGTTGAAGCAATCCCGGTGCCTGAAACCCTAATTTGGGGTAAAATGCAATTTACCCAGATTAAGGGATGCTATGTGTAAAATATATCATCTAATGTATCTTGTAAGACTCTTGACATCATTTAGAGAAGAAATGATGAGGGAGTCACCTCAATTGAATAATCAAGTTATGAAATATACCTTGTGATTGAATAATCAGGGTGTATGTATAATAGCTCTTTATATATGTACCTTAGTATTAGGTTAATCTTCCTTGCCCTTATTTTCTTGACCTTGAGAGAAGGTTTGTCCTTATAATTAAGAGGAAGGGACGAGCAAGTAAAGATGGAGGGACTTGGTTGATATTATGAAAAACTTATAAGCTTAAGTTGGAAACCCCACCCCAAGTATATATACACTTTACCTCTCAAGCAAAGGAACCTTTCCTTCGTGCATTTTACTGTTTCCCCTTGCTTGACTGACTAAAGACTGTCTTGGAGCTCAATAGGAACGACCAAGGGTGTAAGGTAGGTTTGAATTCCTTCTTTTGCCTAATTCCATGGTTAGAACTCGAATTCAAGGTCAATTTGGTGACTAGCTCACGAAACCCTATCTTTCTAGCCATCTTTTCTTGATTTTTCCCTGGAGTTTTCACCTTGGCCAACCTATGAGAGCTCAAGGACGCCATTAGAGCTTGGAGCTCGAAAGCTTGGAGCTCAAGAAGCAAGCTTTAGGTGGGTTTTATAACTTTAAACCCATGCTTTATTATATACATCTCATTTATGCATGAAGATGATAGTTTTTCGTTTTCCTACTTTCCTTTGCTACTTTGCAAGCAAATCCATGGGAAATCCATGCTGTTTTTGATCTAGGATATGAAGGCGTTATTTCCAAGAAAAATCCACCACTTTTCACTTTGTTAAACGGTCTCCCTAACTTGCTCTCTCGGTCTTAAGACCGCGAGGTGAGCAAACGGTCTCTAGACCGCGAGAGGGAAAACGGTCTTCAATACCGTTTAACCCCGTTGACCGAGCATGGAACGTATAAGAAACCTCTTCATAATTATGTGGACTAATCACCCTCAAATATTGAGAGGTTAACTCCAAAGGAATCGGGCGATATGGCCATTTTAATCAACAACTTTAATTGAATTTATCCCTGATTTTCAAACGGTCTGAAATAGCCTTTTTGGGCAAACGGTCTTAAGACCGTGTAAGGTCGTTGACCAGGCATTGACCGTATGAGATTACTGTTCAAAATGATGTTAATTAACAACCCACCAAATTTGATGGACTAATTCCAATTGAGCTAAGAGTTGAAGGGTGATTACTAGGGCAAACCCTAATTAAAATCAGTACTGAAATATCAATGATTAATTTAGGGTTTTTGGGGTTGATTGACCTAAACGGTCTCAAGACCATTTGGGGATCAACCAAACGGTCTCAAGACCGCGAGGGCAATCACCCAAGACCGTTTGAAGGTCTGGGGTCAAGAATAGTTGACCAATTGAAGGTACAATTATACCAAATTACATTGCAATTAAGTATTGATATAATCATCAACTCAATTGATCCAACCTTGATGAATTTTCACTAGAATCCAAAATTGGATGGGCAAACGGTCTTAAGACCATTTGGAACTCATCCAAACGGTCTCAAGACCGTGAGGACAATCACCCAAGACCGTTTGAAGGTCTAGGGTTAAGCTAATTTGATCAATTGAGGACCCAATTACAATAAGTTATCAAATTGATTTAAATACTGATTTTGTGACTCGATCATGGTTCAACCCCAATCAAATCACATTCGATTTTGATGAAATCTTGGGCAAACGGTCTCAAGACCGTGTGGAGTTCATCCACACGACCTCAAGACCGTTTGGGCCAAGTTTGGGCCCAATTGGAGCTCAATTGAAGGGTTCAACCTTGTGTTGATGCACATTGTTGAGTGTTGATGGTTGAACATTGATAGACCTTATTTGAATCAACTTCAACCCTAATTGGTCAACAATTGAGGGTCAATTGAATGAACAAATGGTTAAACATAACCCTAATTGACTTAATCTATAAGTGGTCATCATGGCTTTGACCTTTAGAGGGCTTCAACATTGGTTGACATAATTGGTTGTAACTTTGAACCTTGTTGATGGCTAAACGGTTTGAGACCATGAGAGGGCTCGCTGTCTCAAGACCGTGAGAGGGATCGCGGTCTCAAGACCGTGAGAGGGCTCACGGTCTCAAGATCGTGAGAGGGCTCGCGGTCTCAAGACCGAGAGACCTCAAACGGTCTCATGACCGAGAGCCATCAAACGGTCTCAAGACCGAGAGCCATCAAACGACCTCAACCCAACTTGCCCTCTCGGTCTTGAAACCATCATGATTCAATGATGCCTAATCTAAGCTCTAATGATAACCTAGGACATCAAGGGATCAGTTGACTAATGATTGGACCCATGAAGGTGGTTAATGGGGTGAATTACCAAATTACCCTTGAAGGGTCAATTGAGTAAATACCTTGATCAGATTAAACCCTAATTACATGAGAATGATGTTGTTAGCCATGATGACTCTATCCAACTTGATCTAGTCTGATGTTATCAGCAACCACTAGTATGAAGAGAGAGATAGTACTTTAGAGAGAGAAAGTACCCTAGAGAGAGAAAGTACCCTAGAGAGAGAAAGTAACCCTAATTGGGTGGAAACTTAAGTAAAGCATCTTCCATGCACATGAATGTGCATAAGTAGGGTATGATCTACTTGTGAGAGGTCATAGAAATCCTAATTATGATAAATGATGAACCTTTAACTAATCTGAGAGCATCAATGATGATGTTACTCATACATGATGATGATATGAGTTCAATTCACCTTAATGTGAATAGTAAACCCTAATCCAAGGGTGATGACATGTAATGTGAATAGTAAACCCTAATTCAAGGGTAATGGCATGTAAATGAGTATTAAACTCCAATTGATGAGAATCAGAGGATTTAACTCTTATGACAAGAGTGGGAAATGTATTCCTTATTTTTGTATTACCTTTGACAGTTAAATTAACCATGCAGGTTCTGATATGAAGGTGATCTTATCCAGGTATGGATGATGATGTTGTATTCATTGAAGGCATGTTGTTAGCCTTATGAATAAGAAAAGTAACTTGATGCCTTGTCAATGGCATCCTATGATGATAATAGGCTGTAAGAGCCATGAATACCATCAAAGTCATGTTTTAGAGATGACTTGTGATGAGTATAATAAGAAATTATGATTGATATGAGTTAGGCTTGTTACATTTAGTATTCTTCTTTTATAGCTATTATGCTACTGTTATTGTTTGAAGAATAATGTATGTTGTTAAAGAATACTAAATGTACCTAACTAATCAAGTATAATGTAGAGCCCTGATCATAGATCCATCATTGTCAGAGATCAAGTGATGGTGAAACAGGTTTTCCTCAGGGAACTCCTGGAGCACATACTTTTGAGTATGTGGGGTACATGGATGTGTAGAACCTTACATCCTAGTGTAGGAATGTGATGTAGATGTGTAATCCGTCAATCCTTCACTATTTTTTTCCATGACCGTATCAGTGGTAGGTAAACATGAAACCTCCTGATAACGAAGAAATCACAGATATCCGTATCAGTGGAGATAAACATGAAATCTCCTAATGACGAAGAGAGTACAGAACGCCACTGTGACTCTAGAATAGCGAAGGACCAGTTTACCCTGGTGAGCTATAGTAGTAGAGACACGAGATGTCCTACAAGTGATCCTCTTACTGACTGAGGAAGGTGAAGGTCATGAGAATCTGACTCTCTTAATGACCTATGTATGATACTGATGTGACTTCTCAGCGATCAGTTGGAGTATGAGTGGTATGCCTCATCTCCACAGGGCATAATGTTGTTTGTAAAACATAATCAACCACGTGGTATACTTGTTAGAGATAACTCCAAGTTAGTGGATTGATGTTACACTGTAATAGTGCTTATATTTCTTCATATCTCATAAATGTTGAGACCTTGTTATAGCTGCAACTGTTACTGATTACTTTGAAGGCTTTACTTCTTAAGATAATCTTTGATGTTATAATAAAGCTTCTGGCGGAGAGTTATAACTCTCGCTGGGACAATTATGTAAAATTGTCTCACCCAGTAGACTTCAACTTTTTAGGTGGACGTCGGAGACGAAGGAACCAGCCTACAGGTGACCAGTCTCAGCAACAGCAGCACCAGGAGCAGTAGTAGAATCTCAGGTGGAAATTTATCCTGCCATGTGGTGTAGTTAGAGTCAGTCCTATGTGCCCTCTGTACTCTCAGGTCTTGGAGTCTTTTGTAGAAGTTCTTGAGATTTTGTATCTTGATGTATATAATTACTCAAGAAGTAATTATCATGAGATGTAAACAGTTTATTTGTTGTTATGAAAGAAGCTTTTATGGATTCAAGCTCTTGTCTCGAAAAGTTTTAATTTCCCGTGATTTTTGTCTTCCGCTGTTTATCGAATCGCTTCCGCTAAGTTTTAATCGTGTTTATGTCATGGTTTGGAGATCGGAGCCCACAACAGTAGTACCAAAATTTGAACCAAGCACCAAAAATGCAACAAAATGCACTCATCCCCTCTTCTGAAGATTGAATAGTTGCTTTAGAGAAGATCATCCTTTCACAACAGTCCCACTAGAAGGCAATTGCTGCTCAGCTGGCCCAACTCCTAGCCAACCAAAGACCTCATGTCGACACCTTTGTTGGGAATCCTGAAAACAACCCGAAGCATGCTGAACAACTTAAGATAATCTCCACATGTTCTAAAAACCTTTACGCTCATCCCCCTCCTATAGAGAAGCCATTTCTTGTTCCCATAAGTTTTAAGGATGATGACACCATGGTATTTAGAAAGGAACCTTCAAAACACACTACCGATTAGAATGTCGATAAAGCCCCCATTCCTAAAACCCCACAAGTGGATGCTCACAAACTTGGCATACCTATTTTTTGGTATGTATCCCCATAGTGACAACCATATGATGATTGTGACGGAATATGACATAAAGGATTTGGTTAATAACAATAAAGGCAAGCTTCCAACTCATTTTATTTCACTCGATTATGAGATAATGAGGAAACATAAGGCATGTCTAAAGTTACTCAATGATGTATGTCTTTAAGTACATGGCTTGAAAAATGAGATCATATGGATGTTAAGAGTATGTACATTCATGTTATGTCCCTGGTTGGATGTTACTGTGGAAGGTAGATAGACAACAGTAACACCAAAGACTGGAGTGTGTGTTGTTTGATGACAAAATCTCACCAGTCATGATATGTGATATCAAACCAAGCACATATATACTCGTTAGGGAACAATGTATCAGACAGACCCATCTTGAGAGTGACAAATGGAAACCATCATTCATGGTCATAGTCATGTCTCATAACGAAGGTGGTGATTGTGGTTCTTAGACCTGATGTCACTACACTCATCACATGTCATTCGGTGTACTTTGACATCATCCACTTTGATCCTGAATAAGGATTACCATAAATGTGATGATCAAATGCACTGTGACACATGGGGCTGGTTATGAGTTATTTAGATTGGATTTCTCCCTCCTACTAGAGTTTGATATCTTGACCACTTGATAAGCAAGACTGAGAAAAGTATGCACTTACACATGTGAATCAAGATATGATAATGAGGTCACATATTTCTCAGACAGTCTGCTCTTGGTTCAAGGAACATAGATTAAACATTGAAAGGGTGAGGGTTCCATATCTGAGTTCGATCTGGATGTCAGAGACAAAGGAATTAGACAATCACTGTAACAACTTACACAAATTGTAGGTTGAAGTTGTTTTCCAACTTTCCATTCACGTAGGTAGCACTGATGTGCGACTAGGCACCACTCTTTGCTTATGATGTCATAAACTACTTATGAACATTCACTGCCAACATGATATGAGGCCTATAGGGTCACACACATAAGGATTCAATTGGAATAAGATTTTATCCATGACTGATGTTTAAGTTGATTACTCAGGGTTGGTGATACAACTATTTCACGTAGTGAACTGATTGACTTAGTCAAGCCAGCCAAAGCTTCTGGTGATTTTCCCAATTCATGAGAGTAGTTGATCCTTTCACTTGTTCATTTCATTTGGTACAAGAAAATAAATGTTGGACATTAATTGGAGATGAATTACAAATTCAATTGTGATTGGAAAACATTATGAAATGGTCAGATCACTAAGTGAACCAATCGGCTCACTGTGCCAAATGAATGGTTCACCCGTCACAGGTTGCAAAATTCATGGAAATTTTAGACCCTTCTACTCCCATTCAGATTGGGAACCCATACCCTAACCCATCCTATAAATAGAGGGGTACTGGGGGCTTCCCAACACACACAATTGAGAATCATTTGCTCAGAAAATTGTTGTCCTCTCTGGTTGTGGTAACTAATAGAGAGCATGAGCAAGTCCTACCCATTAAAGGGAGGGACAACTAGGGAGAGAACAACTAAGAATAATTGTAGGAGAGAAAATTGGTGATTAGTATGCCAACATAAGGGGACAATTCCTTCTTGTATGTTCTAGTAGAATGACATGAGTTCTAGGTGGTCCGTGTGGACTTCTCTAGAGGCGTGGATACTTTTCCTGCTAGGAGGACAACATCAACTTGCAGTATGTGGAGGAGTTGTTGTTGTCACCGTCAGAGTCTACTATCTGTGGTAGAGACCAAGAGCTGATGCAGACGAGTCCTAGTGAAACTAGGAGTGCATGACTTGTAAGGAGGTGAGATCATCCCTTACTAAAATTTAATGGAAAATACACGACATCCATCTATTTTTCAAAGAACTTGGATAATGAAGGATGCATGCATAATAACTCCATTTAAGTAAGCATGATTCAGATACAAAATTGTCAATAGTAGCAGTGGAAAGAAAAGACTAAGATATTACATTGCTTTGATCTCAATTCACTATATGAGTTTCATGAAACATAAACTAGAAAAGAAAACTACATGATCTAGCAGTAGCAACCTAGACATCTTAGCAACATCTCCTTGAATCTACTCCTGGGAAGGTCCTCCTTGGTCTTGTTCCACTCCTTGTCCTAGGCCTAGGTGGTTGGGATCACCCAGTAAGAGGAGAAAACAAGGTATGTGTCAAATAAGGACCAAGAACAAGAATAAGAACAACAACAATAATAAAGGGAATAGAATATCCATTACATGAGGAGGATCAAAAGTATGAGGCACATAACACATAGGATTCTTTCCATAATAAATAATAAGAAAATTAGCATGAATGATTAAGTTAGACTAAATTAACTAAGTAGGGTTGAGGCACCTACCAGATCCCAACCAATAGGTGAGGGGAGAGTAAACACATTCCCAGTCACCTACAAAATATTTATATAAGGGGGAAAGTAAACACATTCCCCAAGGCAAAATAACACATACCCAACTATGGGTGGTTGTACATAAGTACCACTACATTAGCTAATAATTCAAACATATCATCATGCTCAAAGAAATCATATGGAAAGTTTAAGCAACAAATAATAGTGATACGAAGGTGGGTTCAAGACCCTACCTAGTAATGAAGTAATTGTGCCAAAAAAGCAATAATAGGAAAAAGGTTTTAGTCCATGCCTCATTGGGAAATTAGGGTTTGGTTATAAAAAATGCCCAACTTAATGAATAAGATGTAGATACCTTGATTTAGAGTCCTAATTATCACTTCTCACCAACATAGAAGATTCCAAGATCACCTTTGCCTAATTTCAAGTTGTCATGTGTATTAGGGTTTGTGTTGCATATAAGTGTAAAGGAACCCTAATTTTAGACCTATTTGGAAAACCTCAGATTTTGGACACAAAACCTAAACTAATCGATTCCTTATGTTTTTATGATTACGAAAACATATTTATTTGCTTTATTTGGAGATGAATTAGTTGCAATTTTTAGTGTTTGTCATGTATTTTATTAGATTCCCAAAATCAACTCTTGAAAACATTGGAATTAGACTCTAGAAACATTTTCATTCAAAAGATCTCATTTTTCGTACCACAAAACATATTTTTACACAATTTTTGGACCAAAAGATAATTAGGTATGGTTTTTGCAAAACTGACCAATTACAAAATTCCAAAAATCCAAATAACATCAGAATATTGGGAGATAGGAAGAAAGAGAGGGAGAGGTTGGGCCCAGTTGACATGGGCCAATCAAGAGAATCCATGTCACTAGTCAACAAACAACTCATCCCCATCCAAGGCAAAGAAAAAATAGGGTCAAATGACCAAAACACCCTCACACGAGAAAACAAAGAAAAGAGGAAATGAGGAGGGTAGGGTCAGAAAATAACCAAGGAGATTGCTCTTCCATCATCCGCACCATGAACATTAGTAGCAAGCTGCTTTTATTCTTGCAATATTTGGGCAAATTTGCAAAGCTCGATGATTCGATAAAGCAAGAGCAGATAAAGAAAGGCCAAGGTACAACGGAATTACCGCACTCACCAGTTGCGATGTAGGTGCCATCGAGATCCAGAGAGCAACACTACAAATCATGAATCCAAACCACAATAATCGGTAATAATAAATGCAAGCAAGAAGGTAATAATTTTATTTCTTGGTATTATCTAACACATTATTTAATATTTTGGGCTTTAATTATGATTCCTCTCTCCTAAACACATTAGAACTTTAAAAATTATCCAAATTAGTTGAAAATTTACCCATAGGCAAATATTAATGTGTAGATTACGAATTTGAGATTTTTTTTCTCTTTTGGAGTCATTTAATGATTTATTTCATATTTTGGAGAAAACTCACCTTTTCTTTTCTAAATAAAATAGATGTAGTTATTATTACCCTAAAATTGTGAAATTGTGAAATCCAAGCCATATTAGATCCAAAGAAAGCAAATCTAAAGTTATTTTTATCCAATGAGTCTTCCTTTTATGAGTTTTATGTCCTTTACATATTATTATCACTATTTGAGATATTCAATTATTTAATGCCATATTAACATGTTTAAATCTTTATTATTCATTCCTTTTTCTCATCCTTGCTTCATAAGGCTAAGGGATGTTCTAGAATAAAATTATTTTATCAATATGTCACTTAAATGGTAATTTGCATCTTAGCCTTGATTGAAACATTAATTGAGGTATTTATGTATAAACCCATACATTGTCATGAATAGTGATCAAATATACTCCAGTCCACTAACAATTCCACAAATTCAACACTAAGGACAAAAAGGATAGGGAAACTTAGGAAAAGGGCCAAATTAAGAATATACCTAGATTTCGATTCATTACTTGACTATTGCAATGAGTTATAGTCGTTGGACTTGCTCTAGGACAAGGTATGAACTCATTAAACTATCCTTTCCATTGCATAGTTATTGACCAATCTCGCTCTTCTGAGGAATATGAATAGATATATTTTTGTTTCTATTGCTTACACTATGCCCATATTTCCCTACAGTGGTATCAGAGCCATGTTAATTTACTATATTTTGGGATAATCAATATGATAGAATTTTTATTTTTTCATCATTTATTTATTACATATGATGTGAATACTTAAACTGATTAATGTGTAAATCCAATCAAAGACCACGTAGAATCATAAGCATATATATATATATATATATATGCAATTTACATGCATCATCCTAAAAGCAAGTTTTGATGGTGGATATGTAGCATGGTTATGGCCAATAACCCTAATATCTTTGCATGACAGTTGTGTGTTTATTTCCAATTATATCTCGGTTTGCATACCGAGCCTCTCTATCTTCTTCTTCCCAATGTAAAAGTATTATTCTTTACTACCTTTGCTCCCCTCAAATGTAACTAGAGGTTTCTCATTACCATGTAATAAGTTTAATAGCAAAATAAGATAGTTTCATTTCTTTCAACGAAGAAGATGATGATCAACATCAGGCGAGCTGACCGTTTCACGTGATGAGCTGACCGACTGGAGCGCAGAGGAGGGTAGATTATAAGAGGAGTGAATCGACTGGCTGGTGGGTCCAAACGACCGTTTGGACATGAGGCTAACCGATCATTTCAGGAGATCAATCGACTGACCAAGAGATGAGATGACCAGTTCAAGGGTTAAACCGATCAACCCTGATTGGCAAGCATAGATTTACACCAACAACATATTTCTGCATGTGATGCAGACTATAGGTTCTGGTAATTCCTTGTAGATACAAGGAATTATAGTAGCATGGCCATAATCACCGCCTTTTGTTTTATATTTCATGTTTGCATTGTGAGATATAACATGTATATGATACACATTATATGTGGTGATCGGATAAAGCATATGTATTATATATACAAATGCCCTCAAATAAAAATATTAAGTCTTATATGCTTTCCATTAGTGACACACATGAAAATGTTGATCGACTAAGCATGGGCATCCCAAGGGTGGTGTGATGTCTATCGTGTGGAATTGTGATGGTAATAATGTGGGCCTGCATGCAGGGTGCATTACTCTCATGTCAGATTGTGGGTCAGGCTTAACTGCATGACCTTAATGCGATTAAGCACCAGAAGCATGCATATGATCATGGCAAGGAGTTGTGCATGTAATCAATCCAAGAATTGCATAAGATGCAATTAACAAACATTGTCTACCTTAATGATAGACTATGAATGCTGGCATTGGTCGGGTAATAGTTGAATTATTTTGGATCTTGGCTCACTAGAAGATTGCATGTTGTAGTCTTGTGAATTGATACATGAGGGCTATCAATTTGAAAAAAAATAGCAAGAGTGATAGTTAATTAAAGATCTAATTAATATCGTCAACTTTAATCAAATCAAATCAAAATGAGTTTTTTTTAAATGCAAATTTTTTATAGAATCAAATGGCAACACACAACAACAACTTTTCTCTGAGATCGGTCCTTGATAAGGACAAATTAAATGGGAATATCTTCCATGAATGGTTCAGAATGCTGAGATTTTTTTTCATACTGGAGTGCAAGCTCTATGTCCTTGAAACATCGGATCCAGATGAACCTCTTCCCACTGCACCTAAGGCTGACAGGGATGCTTACAAGAAGCATACTAAAGATTTCATTGATGTCAAGTGTATGATGATATGCTCCATGAACTATTTGTTGTAGAGGAAACATGACAACATGGATGTTTTTGAGATGGTCACACATCTTAAGAACATGTTCCAGGATCAGGAAAGACAAGAGAGATTTGATATCTCTAAGGCGTTGTTCAAATGCAACATGGCAGAAGGAGATCCAGTTGGTCCTCATGTGCTTAAGCTCATTGGGTGTGTGGAGAACCTTGCTAGACTAGGATTACCCTTAGGTCAAGAGTTGGCCACTGATGTAATTCTACAATCTCTGCCACAATCATTAGCCAGTTTGTCTTCAACTACAATATGAATGACTTTGACAAGTCATTGATATAGTTGTTAGGCATGTTGAGAACAACTGATCCACAAATGAAGAAAGACAATCCCAAGTCTATGACAATGATCAACAAGATAAAGGGAAGGTCTAAAGGCAAAATCAAAGCTAATAGAGTTCTAAAGCTAGACAGAAGCCCAAGCTTTCAGATCTCAAGGAAAAGGGAGGAATAAAGAAGACATGTGATTGTCACCATTGTCATCAGTCTGGACATTAGAAAAGGAATTGCCCTCTCTGTCTAGAGGAACTGAAGAAGAAGGAAGGGAAACATGCCTCTACTTTAGGTATAGACATTATAAGATAATTCTAAATTACTTCCTCATCATGGTAAGTGATACAAGATGTAGATCTGACACATGTTGATGTGCAAGATTTGAAAAGAAGTAAATCCTCTATTAGAGGGCAAGGGTGGACTATGCAAAGTAAGAGTTGTTGCAACTTTATTCTACATTTAGAATTTATCTTAGTCCATTGGTCATGTAGTAAGGTTAGTTGAACTACTATTTCATTATGCCAAAATAGAAACATGTCACTTTATGCTTCTTGTATGACAAGGAGGATAAATAAATAAAGAGTTATTAATGCTTCTGTTTCAAAGATGTGATATTTTATGGAAATGTCCCAAAGATCAATTGATCTTTATACAAAAGGATCTAAAGATCAATGTTAAAAACATAAATACAAAAAGGATTATAATTGATAACTCAAACAACCTATCATTATCATCTTGGGTACATGCATAAGAAATGCATATCTAGAATCCACATTGATGTTTATCTAGACTCTTTTGGTTATTGAACCAACAAGTGACATGCAAGTCTTATTTATGGGCAAGATGACAAAGCACCTCTCACTAAGTGTAGTGGAGAGAGTAAACATTCTATTAAGCCTTATACATATTTATGTATGAAGATCTTATAGAATAAATGCCAAAGATAGTTGTTTGTACTTCATTATATACGCAGATGATATCAGTTGATATGGAGTTTGTATTTGATGTTATACAAACATGAATCTCTTGAAGCATTTAGAGATATTATAAATGAAGTATAAATTTGATAAAAGTACTAAGAAACTTTGATATGATCAAATGTCAAAATACTTTACATCAATAGTTTGAAGACCTTCTGGAAAGGACTATGATAATGTATCAAAAATCAAATCAGACTAAACAAGATGATGTGTTAGAAAGAAGGAATTAAATCCTCATGATGTGATTACCATTTAATCTAATCCTATAATTTTGTCAATGATACATACTTTACACTAAGACAATGAACCGTCATAAGTGGTTTGAAAGACATCATATGTTACAACCCCAATTTTTGGGCTTGTATGGTTTGAAATGCAGTTTCTCCAATAAAGATGTATGATTATGAAAATTGTGTGATTTAAGTTCTTTGTGTGGATTTATTTACTAAATGTCATTTACTGGAATGTCTTCGTGGGCCTCGTTGAATAATAAGCCCAATATAGTTAAAAGAGAATAATGAGGAAAAGGGAATCTAATAATAAGAGAAATTGAGATAATGTTAAGAAAAATGTGGAATTCTCTAGAAGGCTAAGAGTTTGGTCATAATCAATGTTTTAAAAATCGGCCCAGGCGGCCGCTTAAGCGGCCGCTTAAGCATCATGCGGCACTGGACGATTAAATAAGGACATCAGCGGCTGTTGGGCGGATTTGAATTAAGCGCCCGCTTATCACCCGCCTAAGCCGCTTTTTTCCCGCCTTACGATTTTTTTTGCGGGCGCTTGGGCCCGATTTTTGGTAGAGCGGCCAAAGGCTGGCCCATTTGTGGCTGGCCCACTTACTGCTGGCCCACAAGGGTTAAAACTTAAAACAAACTGTTGCATGCACACGACGGTTCCAGTCTTTTTTCCGTGTTGCAAACAGAACCCGACGGTCGTCTTTTCCACTTCCGTTGCTTCTTGCGGCAACTGTATGCATCCAAGGAGACCATTGAGGAACATCCAAAGACCATAGCGGCACTTTAGCACCTGTTCTGGACGGAAATCTCCTGTTCTCATCCTCCGGTGGCTGCTGTTTGGGAGGGAGCCGGTGCCTGCTCCTGTCTAGTGGAAGATTGGACGTTGCCGAGAAGTTCAGGTTGCTTCTAGGAGGATCATGCGGCCTTGTTCTGCTACAGTAGAAGCCGTTAAATCTCAAGTAAGTCTTTTGTTCCTTTTTTTGTTGTTTGCTTGATTCCTCCACCCTTTCCTCCTGGCGGCAGTCCTGTTTTTTTCATTTTTTTACTGGTCAGTAGTCACGTTTTATTTCACGTTTCATTTGTACGCCTAGTAAAATAGTAATACATATACACTACTTTCTACGCCTATATTATACATTACGCCACTAATACATTTAATTTATAGTTTTATACAATACTATCTTACTGCTGTACGCATATTTCTATACATCTGCAATATACATGGACACATATTATATTTTATATGTATTCAATACAATAAATTCTTTACCTTATAATAATATAGTAGTACACTATACTAGTAATATACAATATATATCTTCTACTGTTCTCCTATTTATATGTTATACTTGTTACTTAATTATGTACTAGTTTATTATATACTTCATGGGTAACATGTTGATGTTTTATGTGTATATTGCTGCCCTGCCTTATACTTGCTGATTTTTATATTGATTATTTGGTGTAGATGGCTGACAATGTTATACCTCCGGCTGAAGAAATCCCGCAACATGGTGCTACTACTACCAACATGCGATCATCTGACCCGGGATGGAAGTATTGTGATGTTCCCGACCCTGCTAGAAAAGAGCGGTTGAGATGTGTATTCTGCAAACACACATCAACTGGTGGCATTTTTAGATTGAAGAAGCATCTTGCGTGTAGGAGGGGAGATGTTGATGCATGCATGAGGGTACCAACAGAAGTGAAGAGGGAGATTTGTGAGTATTTAGATAATATGACAGCAAAAAAGGCTAAGAGGATACAAGAGATGAATGATGCCAGGGAGCAGGTGAATATTAGGGAACGGTCTGATGATGAGGAGGTTGTTGTGCTTGGTGGTAGCGGCGCAAATGCAAAGAAACCTAGGGTGGTGGGTCAGATTGACACTTTTTTTAGAAGAAATCCAGAAGATGTTATCAAAGACAGAAGGGTATCAAAGCAAGAAAGCATCAATAAAAAGCTGAAGAAAGAGGAAAGAAAGAAAACTCTACAATTTATAGCACGATGGTTTTACCAAGCCAGTAAGTAGTTTTAATATTTATTCAAACCCACCCTTCAATTCTTCTTTATTGTATTATTTGTAAAGTCTACATTTGACCTTACATAATCATTCTAGGTATACCCATGAATACTGTGACACTGGAGAGTTTCAACGTATGTTAGAGGCAGTTGGGCAGTTCGGTCCAGGATTGCAAGGACCTTCAATCCACGAGTTGCGCGAGCCTCTATTGAGGAATGAAGTGGAAATGATTAAGCAGTCATTGGAGGTGCACAGGGAGGAATGGAGGATCAGTGGATGCTCTATTATGACTGATGCTTGGACTGATAGAAGGGGAAGAAGCATCATGAACCTCTGTGTCAACTGTAAAAGAGGCACAAGCTTTTTGAGGGCAATTGATGCATCTGCCGATATCCACAATGCTGAGTTTATTTTCAAGCTTGTGGACAGTTGCATTGAGGAAGTTGGGGCGGAGAATGTTGTACAGGTAGTTACTGAAATATGTACTTGAATAATGTTGCATTTTCTTTAACATAGCATTTCTAAAGTACTAAAATAATGTTACATGAACAATGCAGGTTGTCACTGACAATGCCACATCAAATCTGGTTGCTAGTAGGCTTCTAAAAGACAAGAGGCCGGGGATATTCTGGACTCCCTGCGCTGCACATTGTATTGATCTTATGTTGGAGGCGATTGGGCAATTACCTAGGGTGAAGAATATGATTCAGAAGAGTAGGAAGTTGGTGATCTTCATCTACAGTCACCATAGCACCCTAAGTCTGATGAGAAAGTTCACCAATGGTGACTTGGTGAGACCTGGAGTGACACGATTTGCCACTGCATATCTTAGCTAGCAGAGTTTGCTAGACAAAAGAAATGAACTTAGGAGCATGTTTTGCTTTGCTGAGTGGGAAGCATGCAAGTATGCAAGCACAGGAGAGGGGCAGCGATTTGCTAACATGGTAACAAATCCCACATTTTGGCACGGGATGGTGTCAGTGGTGAATATCTTTAAGCCATTGGTTAATGTATTACGGCTTGTTGATAGTGAGAAGAAACCTACCATGGGGTTTATATATGCCGCTATGCTTAATGCTGAAAAGGAGTTGACAGCCAGTTTGAGTAGTGATCCTTTATTCTTGAAGAAGGTCATGGACATTGTTAATGAGAAATGGGACAGAAGACTGCGTCGTCCCTTACATGTGGCAGGTAACTTAAGTTGTAATTTTCATTTTTTATTTTTATTTTTTTATCTGATACTAATGTATTATTTTAATCATTGTAGGATACTACTTGAACCCCTATTACTATTGGGTTGATCCAGAGATAAATAGCACACAGTTTGTCATGAGGGGTCTAATGGAATGCGTGGATATCTTTTTCCCTGAAATGGAGATCCAGGATAAGATTGTTCTTGAGAAGGAGATGCCCACGTATAGGAATGCTAAGGATGCATTTGGGAAACCAAATGCCATTAGATAAAGATCTAGTCCTGACTTGGACCCTGGTAAATTGTCAACCGCTTTCTTGCTTACATTACCCATGGTCACCACTTTGTAATAAATTAACTGAACACTTTATTGATTTCTTAAAATTAGTGGAATGGTGGACCAATCATGGATACGAAACTCCGCATTTGCAAAAGATGGTAATCAGAATTCTTAACATGACATGTACATCTTCTGGGTGTGAACGGAATTGGAGTACGTTCGAGATGGTAATTTACCTCCCTACTTGTAGTCTTGATCATTCAATATTTGTGCATAACACATTAAGTCATCAACTAAATCTTTTGTATTTATCCAGATTCACACCAAGAAGAGGAATTCGCTAGATGTGCAACGACTAAACGATCTGGTTTATGTGCAATTCAATTCAAAGTTGAAATATAAAAAGGAACATCGTGAATCAGAGAAGGATCCTTTAGAGTCAGATTATCTGGATAAGGCAAAGGACTGGATTATAGACCTTAATCTAGAGGAAGATGAGGTATACCCAGGTGCTGGATTGACATGGGGACAAGTGGCTGAAGCATCTGGAGTTGTAGAAAGAGTTTATACTAGAACCAGAAGACATGGGCAGCCCACCCCTCCCATCCAACCCACCCCTCCTGTCCAACCCACCCCTCCTGGTGCACAAAGTGATAGAGAAGATTTTGAGCCAGAGCAATTCACAAGCAGGAATATATTTGACGGATACTCCAGTGCAGAGGACATTGAGGGAGATTATTAGGGACTAGGAAATAGGGTTATGAATTATGATTTATGATCATCTTTCTACAGGAGTAGTAATGACATTGTAGAACTAGAAACTTTGTTTTTTTGGCTGCTTGGACATACTTGTTGATTATGTTGTTTTGGATGTTTTATCATCTATGTTTTGATTTTGTTGTTTGCATGTCCTATCTTTTAATTATTATCGTTACTAGTGTTTTGGATTTTCTATCTTTTCGACGTTCGTACATGCTTTTCTATTTCAGAAATAATCATGTGAAAAATTGTGAATAATGCATGAATACTGTACTAATTGTTTCTTGTTTCATGCATTTTCATGTGGGCACATTACTTCCCTTATCCAAATGGTTGTCTACTCGTATGATGCTGCTCATGCTCCATGTAAAGGTAACAACTAAATTCAGTATCTATATTTGTTCATTGCTGAAATTGTTTATTAACTCTTAATTGGTGTTAGATATATTAATTTTAAAGGAATAAACATGTTTATTTGCTGTTATCTATCTTTAATTTCTGAATCTATCAACTCTTAATATCTGTTACATATATTAACTTTAAAGCTTTAATAGGTTTAGTTATGTAAAACAGTCACAAACATTATATTATATATGTATTAATGTCTATAAAATGTGAAACATTATCTAAAAAATTGAGTATCCGCTTTTTAAAAAAGCGCCTGCTTAATCGCCCGCTTGGCGATTAATCGGCTACAAGGTCCCATCCGCACGCTTCCCGCTTCGCGCTTTCTAAAACATTGGTCATAATGGAGTGGATTTCCAATCCATATGATTTTTTGTGATACAAGGAATCCAAATAAAGAAGATAAAAGTGAAAGAGAGAGAAAATATGAATAAACTATGCTTAATGTGTAATAACTTGCATGTGAAGAGAATACCTTTATCCTTTCGAGTTTGGAATTCAAACTTGGGTTATGAGTAGATAATGCTAATACAAGACTTCCCCTAAATTTTGGATGAAAAAGGATAAACAAGGAGAGAGTTATGGTTTTTGAAATTTTTCCTAAGGTGAATGGATAATTGACTAATCGTAATAAATGTCACATTTACATTGGAATTAGATTTCTAGTTTATATGAACTCGGGTGACGTGGACCGTTGGATCTGAAATCCAATGACACTAGTTTAATCCCAGTCTCAGATGGAGACACGGACCTGAGCATAGTTCAAGGAGATTTCTTGTTTGATTTCTTCGCAAACGAGAGGATGAGAAGAGTTGGGATTGGTCCCAACATCTTCAGAAGATCCCAAAGATCCCATCTATGTTGGGATTCATGACCTTTCATGGTGTATACAAGATTCCCCCAAACCCAGAGGCACCCCGAAACCACACCCTATATAAAGGGGGTGTTGGGCAGTACCAAAAGGCTCACAAACGTTCGTTGCACAATCAAAAAGAGCAGACAAAATCAATGGAGCCATCAATTTGAGTTTCTACCTTAACCAGTGACCTCGTTTGGGAGAAACTGTGGCCGGAGATAGCATGGTGTTATCCCGATGGTGGAGAGCAATGAACAAAGAATTGACATAGTCATTGAGTTCAGAGGAACAAGGTGGATCTTTAGGCGGTCTTGGTTTGCGTGTAGGTGTATTAGAGCGTGGAGTCAACACACGAGTTGACCATTGACTCACTGAGAAGCAACGAGCCGAGGTTGAAGACAACTCAACATGAAACTACTGGATTGTCCTAACGTTTCTTCTTTACAGGTAAGGGTAAAGATGATTTTTTGTTATGTTTTTAGTTGAGCGAGCGTGCGTCCTCACTGGCGAGTCGAGCCGAGTTGGCGAGACTCGATTTCCCAGCCAAGCCGAGGTGGTAGGCTCTCATTGGCCCATAAAAGATTAATTAGCAAAATTTGTAAATAATTATAGGTAAATTGGATGAAGATAATTATATATGAAAGTTGATCAAAAAAATATGTAGATTACAATAAGTTTTGAAGCCTGAATCTGTTCATAGTTCAAAAAGTACCTAAAGTTGCTATCTTCAATGCTTTCATGAGTACGAAACCCTAATTTGATGATTAATGAAATTGGGAAAAGTAATATGGATGATTTATGTGAATATTAACCTGTTGGTAATAAAAAGGATGTTTTAAATATAAAAGGATGATCCATGTGCTTAATTGGTTAATTTAGGGTTTCATATGAATAAAGTGCAGTAATGGGCTTAGAAACTCTAATTTAGGTGTTAATGAATTTTAATGAGTTATATTTTGAGATCCTTTATATAAGATAAAATTAGGCTGACTAAGCTAAATTGGAAATAAAGAGGCTTTAATATGAATAGTTGAGTAATTAGGGTTGTAAACATAAAGTTGTCGTTTTAGGGTTTTGTTGACATAAAAAGGAAAAGTTGAGAAATAGATCCAATGAACCCTAAGGAAACCCAAATTTATATTAGAAATCCTAGGAAGTTTTCCCAAGTCAATAAAGTGAGTTCTTGATGAGTATGTAATAAATAGGTTGTACATGCTTTTCAAGATTCTGCTATGCTTGTGAGATTGGCTTGATTGATTGCTTGGATTTCCTGATTGGATTGGATTGTGCTTATTTCCTGTGAGATCTCTGAATCAGGTATGTGGTTAATTTATGATTACTTGCTTTAGTTTTATGATGATTCTCGAGGTTTCATCGATTGCTTAAAAATAACTGCTTAGATGACTTTATTTTCTGCAATCTATAAAGTGACTATGATTATCACAATGTAAATATATATATCACTTTCCCGAACCTACATACCATCTCTAGATGTAGTATTTGAGAAGACCAAGCCTCGAAGGGAAGGTCAGAGGTGGTCAAGCCCCAAAGGGAAGTCCACAGGGCACCCAGAGAGGTGACCCATAAGGTACCAAGCTCAAGATGGAGAAGGTAGCCTAAAGTCCCTTACAAGGACTAAACCCTAAGAGAGGGTATCCCAGAGGATGAGTAAAAGTGATTGGGAAGTTATATTGAAAACGTAATCTTGGTTTGTTAACAACTATTTGATGTAATTAGGTGGTCATGAAATATGTGCGAGATATTGGTTGACACCACATTCCAATATATTCTTTATACTGACTGAAGTTTTGTTTGTCGACATTTTAGGAATACTTGAAAAAGGACAAACAATAAAGTTACATTTGAAGAATAAATCTAATCTATTAAAGGAGGATTTAGTTAGATAGAACTCTATAGTGGGTAAAGTTTCATTTTCCTATTTTTGAAAGGTATGTGAAAAGTAATTTTTTTATCCTACTTTAAGCTTAGTCTCTGGTAGAATTTATTCATTATTTTTTTTTTATTTGCAAAACCATCGATCTTGTTTTGGGATAGCGGCTCTAGCTTCTTGGTCTTCCTTAATTGGGGGTTACTGGGAAGTTGGGTCATTACAATTGGTATCAGAGCATGGTTTTCCATTTAATCTCTAATAATTATTGAATTTTACAAACTCTTTAGTGCCCAAGGGAGTTATGAGAGAATTTTCCAATGATGAAGGTGTCTAGAAAAGGATCACACTGGGGGTTGGCAAGATTTTCCTCCACCCCGCAAGTCAGTCTACGAGGACTTTCAGATTCTGTGTGACTGCTTGGCCAAAATCAGAGGATTTAACTCAAAATAAGATGCCTTTAGGTCTTCTCTCATATGTATTTGTCCCTTCTCTACCCCGTTCATTGAATATCTTTAAGAGATTAGGGTTTCTATCTATCTCCACCACCCTCCTAAGTTTAGGGTAAGCATAATAAGGATTAAGGAATTCTCCACCAAATAATAAAAAGCATGTAAGAAAGATGTCATGGACATATGTTTTGATAATTAGAGACTCAGACTGAGTTTAGTTACATGCTTAGGCTGCATGGCATGTGTTGTCGTGCTCTCAGGAGAACGCTGAGGTTAGACCATCCTGTAGGATGAGGAGGAGAGAGATAGCCTTGGAGGAAGAAGCCTCTAGGAAGAGGAAGAGACCTAACACATCCTCTGAGGACGATGCTCAACCCAAAACCTTAAGCGATGGATAGAGAAAGAGAAGACATGATGAGTTGGATATCTTAGTTGACTATGCATGTATGTACGTGGGTTTGACAAGCATGTTTTACGTAGAGGCTTTGAGTATGCATGAGAAACATAGACTATGTGTTGTTGTTTGACCCCTGGTGCCTTGTGGTGGCTTGACCTTGGGTGGTCGTGTCTGTTGAGGGTGAGGGATCACTCTATGATTGAGAAGGTTAGAGGAGACCATATAGGGACCCTTATGGGCATATATGAGTATAAGATAGGCTTGCACCTACATAGAAGTGAGTGATAGGAAGGCGGGTAGTAGGTTTTAGACCTGAGCCTGAGGGGTTATGCCTGATAGTTTGTTAGATAGGCATGCAGAGCCTTGGATGATCTTGGCCAGACATAAGTTTTGATTGTACTTTTCACCCAGGTAGGGATAGACATGTATCCTTAAAAGCTTGACCCATCTTATGAGAGAGAAGCTCCAGTGGTAGGACCCAGTTATATGGTTAGCTCCAGAGAGAGGGCGAGACCCCGATGAAGAAGGTTGGAGACCTAGACTCCGAGATATAAGGAACCATACATAGGTTTGGTATGATGTGGCCTTATATGGATGACCCTAAATAGATGTGTGGAGTTTTTCCATGCATGGTCCAAGGAGGTTATCATGCCTTAGATACCTCTAGAGGAACCAAACCCTAGAGAAGAGAAAGAGGCTTCTTGAACTGATGTACAAATGATATAAGTGCATACCTTTTAGGTGTAGGAGGGAGAGTTCCATATACCCTAAAGAGGTATGGTATGATAACAAGTTGTGAGGCCTCACACCCAGTTGGTTGTCCCTTTGTAGAACTCTAAGGGTTGTTCATATAGAAGAGTGTTAGGAAGTATATACCCTATCTTGTATAGGTTTAGTTCATGGTTGGACAGCGGAGCATGCAGTTAGACAATTGATACATAGGAGGTCAACCTGGGGTTCCTGGACCAAAGAGGGTGAGTTGTTGTACCTGGTGTACATGATGCTCACGAGGCTGTATGAGTACATAGGAATTAAGCATGACACCCCCATGTTTTAGAGCAAAAGAAACCCCACTTGAACTAAGATATATGTTTGATGAACCACTCACACAGGTTGGTGACATATGCATGTATGAGATTGGCCCAACCTTAAGGAACGATGAACAAGTATGACATACCAAGGAACTTAGAATATTTTAATAAGTTGTCTTCTTGCTAGCCTTGAAAATAAGTAGCATGGTAGGGCTAAGCATATACATGATGATGTAAACCTTGGAGATAAGAATGTTTTGTGACCTTTGTTATTATCAAGAGATAGTTTTCTCCTGTTCTGGGAAGGGACCCTTCATGTTGGAGAGAGCACCAACTCTTGTTTAGGTTTGAGGTAAACCTTATGAGGACACTTATAAGAGCTTGATGAGCTAAGTGTAAGAGCACATGGTACGAACATGAATCTATGGACCCATGTGTGATCATCTCTAAGGGGCATGATAATATGTTTCCATGGAGGTAACTTCTATGGGGCTAGACTGAGATAGGTAGGTCTCCATGATTCTTATGAAGATATGTAAGAGTACCCAGAGAGATTATGGAGGTTTGGGTGAGGATTTAAGATTAAGATGTGCTATGATAGAGTCCTAAGTCAATACCAAGGTCAAGGAGGGATAAGACCGATGGGAGTAGGAGTTGTCTGTTCCTTGGGTGCATAAGACCATAGGGTTGGGAGGCAACAACTACCTTTGCCCGAGGACCATGGGTTAGGAGGTTGATAACCTTCATGAGTTCATGGGGCCTAAGGAGTAAAAGTGAGGGTCACTCCCTAGATGCATAAGGGTAAGATCCCCCCAAAAGTACTGGCACCTAAGGGACCTTGAGGAAATGACTAAGGATTGAACATAATAGTGATGATGAGACCCAAAAGTGTTTGGGAACAACCTTTCCATGGATGTAAACATAGTCTTGAGATGTTCATGGTGTGGATTCATGAGAAGTATGTTTCAACTTAGATGGGAAAGTGTAATGGTGATGTGTGATGCACCATATCTACTCTTAAAATGGGATGAACTATGTATTTAGACTGCAGCCAAATGCTTATTTCCTCTAATTATGGGCGTGAGAGATAGGGTAAGATGCATGCCATATACTAAGGATAAAGTGATATGAGTTGAAACATTTTTATGACGTTGAGAATAAAGGAAGTACCACACACTTTTGGAATTATATTGGATAGATGGTATGTAAGCATATATGAACTAAGTAATCATCATATGAGGACATTCTTATCAAGAGTAGTTTGGATTTTATGAGTTAAAGTTTGGGTTTGATAACCAAGATGATGGATGTAAGATCTCAAAGTTTTCATGACTCAGACAGACCTAAACTCGAGACAAGGATGATGAGTGGAGTATATGAAGGTTTATGTTTTCACCATCACCTAGCACATAAGGAAACTATGGGGTAACTGATACTCCTAGCTGAGACACAACTCAAGTATACACCTGACTTGTTTAGCCTGTAGAGAGGCTGGAAGAGACTGCTAGGTGAACCCTATGATCGTTAGAAGATGAGACCTGTATGGCTAAATGCAATCAGACCTGTAGGTTGGATTAGTGGTTGCCCGGTTAGCCTAGAATTTGAGGAGATAAAAGGTCTTTTAGGGAGAACCTCAGATGCACCTCTCAGGAAAAGAAGGTGGTGAAACCCACTACTAGAGTGTTTTAGGGTTTTTGAGGAATCACCCTTGAGGAATCATGTTATGTAAGAAGCTCATGATTTTAAGTACACCATACACCTTGGTATTACCAAGATGGTTGAGGTTTACAGTGATACCTTGAAGGTCTGGGATGAAGAAGGATATAGAATTGCATGTGGCCAATTGCCATACATGCTAGAGGGTGACAGTCGAACACTAGTAACCCAGTGGAGTTGCTATAGATAATGAGAAGTCCCAGAGAGGGAATGGGAGCATATCAGAATGGACATTGTGGTGGGTCTCCCCTGGAACAAGAGAGGTCATGATGCTATATGGGTTAGGTAGGTCACCTTACCAAGTTGACATAATCCCTTGCCTAAGAGAGAGAACTTCCAGTGTGTCAGATCTGGTTGAACCTTATACATATGAGAGAGGGATAGTCCAACTGCACAGTGCTCTGAGTTCAAATATTTTTGAGTATGGCTTTAAGTTCGCTTCCATGTTGTGGAAGTAGGTACATGAAGAATTCAATACTAGATTGAAGTTTAGTGCACCATACCACCCCCTGACTGATAGACAGTCAAGAGAGTATGATCCAGACATTTAGAGGGTTTGGGGAGAGCATATGTTCTTGTTCGGGGTGAAACATGGGAGCAATTCCTTCCCCTAGTAGAGTTTGCTTGTTGATAGACACCATAGCCAATATTGAGATGTATGAAGCTCTTTAAGGGAGGTCGTGTCAGTTACCGCTTCATTAGGATGATGGCGGTGAGAGGACCTTGTGAAGGTCAGAGGAACCACAGTATATGCAGATGAAGTCACTTTGATCGAGCAATGGTTGAGAAAGCCTATGATCAACAGGAGTCGCGTGCTGATGTGAAGCAGACTGGCATGCAGTTCACTACGGATGAACATTACAACTGGTAAAAGTTGACTTGACCCTAGAAACCTAACTCATCCTACCTGCAACCCAAACTGATTAAACTCGAAGAAAATATAAACATGAACCCAACCCAACCCAACCCAACTCGAAGTTGACTCAAAACCTAATATGATCCAGAATTGCCAGTCCCAAACCTGACCTGAGACCCGACCCGGTGATATCGCATGACCTGAATTGACTTGAAAAAATCACAACTGCTCGATATCAACCTGGCATGACATTGACCCAACTCGACATCAACCACCCATCACCAACCCAACCCAATGTCAACCAGATCCAACACCAACTCGACCCAATATCAACCTGACTTGATGTCAAACCTACCCTACACCGACTGACCCAATGTCACCCGACCCGAAATTAATCCAACCCAACACCGACCCGACCCAATGTCAACCTGACCTAGTACTAGTAAGTAGAAACTAGTGAGAAACTGAGAAGTCAAGTTTTAGTTTCACAATATATTTTGGTATGTATTTATTAGTATATTATTTAACAAGAAATTGTTTGCTTGATAATTTGATAGTAAGGAAAAGGAAGGGAACATATATGGGATAATGAATAGTAAAAAAGAAAATAGCAAGTAAAAGATATTTTCTTTATTTTTTAATTAATGCAACATATTAGTCATTACTCATTATCACAAGTCATAACGTGACATGAATGAGGTCCAACCCAAAACAACTTGATTATATAAATATACAACCCAAGAAACCCCACTTGATAACTATCCAATTCAAAATGACTCAATTCAAACTTAAGTTAGCCCCAAGAAATAGTATAAATTGAAATGACCTAAAATGATTTGATGTGAACCCAAACCAACCCAATAGATGAATCTGAAAACTTGTACCAAAATTGACCCGATCCGAACATGATTTGACCCAAAAATGCAAAATGAACTGAAGGGACCAAGCCGATACTAACTGAATTGACATGAAAGGATAAAATTACCTCACTTATCTTCGACCCATAATGACCCTGGCCAAACCCGAACTGACCCACCTTATTTCCAACTCTCCAACCTGAATAGACTAAGACCCAACCCAAAATAACTAGACCCAAACCAAACACACAACCCAAGAAGACCCAATCAGATTACTACCCCGAAAATGACTTGACCCGAAATTGAATTAGCCCGAGGAAAATGGTACAAATTGACCCGACATAATATTAAGATGAATCAAAATTATTTGACTTGAAATCAACCTGACCCGATAAAGTAACATGAAAAAATATATACCAAAACTGACCCGACCCGAACTCGAGTTGACCTAAAAATAAAAAATGACCCGAAGGGACCCAACCTGATACTAACGCGATCCAAACCTGACCCGACTTGAAAGAATAAAATAACCTGAATTATCTAAGGCCCATAATGACTTGACCTAAAATGACCCGACCCAAACTCGACGTGATCTGCCCGATTTCCAGCTCTAGTGAACATGTGTTATGAAAACCCGACTGCCCAAGCTATAGCTAAGAAAGCTGAGTCCCTAATACATGAGATGGATTGGTGGAGTTTCTTATGTTTAGCCTTACTCCTTAGGATAATATGATGTATGATGTGTTCCATGTGTCTAATCTAGAGAACTATGTGATGTACCTGAACCAAGTGTTGAGCATTGAACCTATTGAACTCCAAGGGAGGCTGACATATCTTGAGTCACATGTGAGGATTCTAGATGCCCAGGTGAAAGAACTCAGATGTAAGAATATAAGATGATAAAGGTTCTTTGGAAGCACCATGTAGAGGATGAAGCCACATGGGAGCTGATGATGGACATGGAAAAATCTTATCCTGAATTGTTTGTATGTTTGGTGGAATTTTGAGGGCCAAATTCCTATAAGAGGGGAAGGATGTTACAACCCCAATTTTTGGGCTTGTATGGTTTGAAAAGTAATTTCTCCAACAAAGATGTATGGTTATGAAAATTGTATGATTTAAGTTCTTTATGTGGATTTCTTTGCTAAATTTCCTTTACTTGAATGTCTTCATGGGCCTTGTTGAATAATATGCCCAATATACTTAAAAGAGAATAATGATGAAATGGGAATCTAATAATAAGAAAAATTGAGATAATGTTAAGAATAATGTGGAATTCTCTATAAGGCTAAGAGTTTTTCATAATGGAGTGGATTTCAAATCCATATGATTTCTTGTGATACAAGGGATCCAAATAAAGAAGATAAAAGTGAAAGAGAGAGGAAATATGAATAAACTATGCTTTAATGTGTAATAATTTGCATGTTAAGAAAACACCTTTATCCTTTCGAGTTTGGGACTCAAACTTGGAATATGAGTAGATAATGCTAATACAAGACTTCCCCTAGAATTTGGACAAAAAAGGATCAACGACGAGAGAGTTACATTTTTTGCAAGTTTTCCTAAACCGAATGGATAATTGACTAATCGTATTAAATGTCACATTTACATTGGAATTAGATTTCCAGTTTATATGAATTCGAGTGACGTGGACCATTGGAACCGAGATCCAATGACACTGGTTTGATATCGGTCTCAGTTGGAGACACATACCTGAGCATAGTCTAGGGAGATTGCCAGTTTGATTTCTTTGTGAATGAGAGGACAGGCAGAGTTGGGATTGGTCCCAACCTCTTCGGAAGATCCTAGGGATCCCATCCATACGGGGATTCATGACCTTTCGTGGTGTATCCAGGATTCCCCCAACCCAGAGGCACCCCGAGACCATGCCCTATATAAAGGGGGTGTTGGGCAGTACCAACATGCTAACAAATGATCGCCGCACAACCAGAAAGAGTAGACAAACTCATTCGAGCCATGAGTTCTAGTTTCTACCTTGACATGTGACCTCGTCTGGGAGCAGCTTTGGCCAGAGACAGTGTGTTGTCATCCCGACAGTTGAGAGCAGCGAACGAGGAATTGGCATGGCCGTCGAATTCTGAGGACCAAGGCGGATCTTTAGGAAGTCTTGGTTTGTGCGTAGGTGTAGTAGAGTGCGGAGTCAACACATGAGTTGACCATTGACTCATTGAGAAGCAACGAGCTGAGGTTGAAGACGAATTAGGGTGAAACTACTGGATTGCCCTAACATTTATTCTTTACAGGTAAGGGTAATGATGACTTTTCATTATGTTTTTAGTTGAGCGAGCATGTGTCCTCGCTAGAGAGTTAAGCTGAGTTGGCGAGACTTGATTGGTCGGCCCAACCGAGGTGGTAGGCTCTCATTGGCCCATAAAAGATTAATTAGAAAAAATGTAAGTAATTATAGGTTAATCAGATGAAGATGAATTATCTATGAAAGTTGATCAGAAACATACATATATTACAATAAAAATAGTTTTGAAGCCTGAATCTGTTCATAGTTTAAAAAGTACCTAAAGTTGCTATCTTTAATGCTTTCATGAGTAAGAAACCCTAATTTGATGATTAATGAAATTGGGAAAAGTAATATGGATGATTTATGTGAATATTAACCTGTTGTTAATAAAAAGGACATTTTAAATTGAAAAGGATGATCCATATGCTTAATTGGTTAATTTAGGGTTTCATATGAATAAAGTGAAGTAATGGGTTTAGAAACCCTAATTTAGGTGTTAATGACTTTTATTGAGTCATATTTCGAGATCCTTTGTATAAGATGAAATTAGGTTGATCCTAAGCCAAATTGGTAATAAAGAGGATTTACTATGAATAGTTGAGTAATTAGGGTTGAAAACATAGAGTTGTATTTTAGGGTTTTGTTGACATAAAAAGGGAATGTTGAGAAATAGATCTAATGAACCCTAAGGAAACCCTAATTCAGATTAGAAATCTTAGGAAGTATTCCCAAGTCAATAAAGTGAGTTCTTGATGAGTATGTAGTAAATAGGTTGTACATGCTTTTTAGGATTCTGTTGTGCTTGTGAGATGGGCTTGATTGATTGCTTGGATTTCCTGATTGGATTGGATTGTGCTTATTTCCTATGAGATCTCCAAATTAGGTATGTGGTTAATTTATGATTACTTGCTTTAGTTTCATGGTGATTCCCGAGGTTTCATCGATTGCATGAAAATAAATGCTTGGATGACTTTATTTTCTACAATTTATAAAGTGACTATGATTATCACAATGTAATTATATATATCACTTGGCTGAACCTAAATACCATCTTTGGATGTAAGATTTGAGAAGACCAAGCCATGGAGGGAAGGTCAAAGGTGGTCAATCCCCGGAGGGAAGACCACAGGGCACCTAGAGAGGTGACCCATAAGGTACCAAACTCAGGATGGAGAAGGTAGCCTAAAGTCCCTTGCAAGGACTAAACCCTAAGAGAGGGTATCCCAGAGGATGAGTAAAAGCAGTTGGGAAGTTATATTGAAAACGTAATCTTAGATTGTTAACAACTATTTGATGTAATTAGGTTTTATGAAATATGTGCAAGATATTGGCTGCCACCACATACTAGTATATTCTTTATACTGACCGACCTTTTGTTTGTCGGCATTTTAGGAATACTTGAAAAAGTACAAACAATAAAGTCACATTTGAAGAGATAATCTATTATAGGAGAAAAAGTTCTAGTTTTTATTGTGAAAAAGTACAAACAATAAAGTTCTAGTTTCCTTTTTTTGAAAGGTATGTGAAAAGTAATTTTTTTATTGTGCTTTAAGCTTAGTATTTGATAGAATTTATTAATTATTTTTTATTATTTGCAAAACCATTGATCCTATTTTGGGATAGTGGCTCTAGCTTCTTGGTCTTCCTTAATTGGGGGTTACCTAAAAGTGGGGTCATTACATCATATGATATATGATATGGGAATGTCCCGTTATGTCTTAGGATAGAAACTTTTATAAAGAAAGTAGTTTCTTAAAAGGTTTATCCACAAACCATAATTGTTGAAGACTACCTTTAATCCCAATCAAATAACAAAAGGGTTTTGTTGTTAGGATAACTGAGTTCCAAAATAATCAGTGGGAATAAAGGTAGAACTCGAAAGGTTTGAGGTCAACAAGAAGGTACAATGAGAACAAGTGAGAATCACAAGTTGTTGTGGAATCTCAAGTTCCTCATGAAGCACAGAACCTCATAGTTCTAGTAGAACACATCTGAGATTGAATGCTTATGAATCTAACAACTCAGATAGGTTGGTCATAAGATGATGAGCCAACAAATCAACTAGAAGCCGTTGAGAACCATAATCTGAGAAGTGTCTTAAGGCCATTATGGAATCCATGTACACTAATAAGGTATGACCTTGGTAGTACCACCTGAAGGGGTAAAACCCAAAGGGTGTAGTTGGGTATTCATTTGCAAAGACTGACATCGATAACCTAAAAGGAAAAATTGGTTGTGAAGATTTTTGTGTCAGTTCAAATTATTGAACATGAAGAAATTCATTCACCAATTGTCATGCTTGTTGTTGTTGTTTGTATATGAAGATTAAAACCAAATTCCTTAAAAGGAATATTTGAGAGGATGTGTACATGACACAACCTAAAGGTTTTATAACTTTGTTAATGCAAATAAAGTATATAAGCATACACAGTTCAATATAAAGATTGAAACAAGCATCTCAGAGATGTGATCGTTTGACTTGACAAGATAGAAAAAGAGTTTGAATTGATCCAAGATAAAAGATGAAATCTGTGATTACAAAAGATTTAATGGGAGCATATATGAATATTCACATGATGATGGGGAATAGCATATCAATACTATGAGTATTGAGACCTAGCATGGATAAAACCTTCATCAATGAAGGATTAGGTAATACATCCTACATGATAGGGATTAAGATCTATATACATAGTTCTTGAAAGTTTCATAACCTAAGTATGAGCACATATAATGGCAAGATGCTGAAAGAGTTCAGCATAAAGGATTCAGTGAGAATCCAAGATTAGTTTCTTGAGATTCCAATGTTTGAATTCTTGTGAAGAATGAAAAGACATGAGTGAGATGCCATGTGCACCAGAAATTGGATATATCATGTATGCTAATGTACTCATCCCATTAGTCTTGTATGTATCAAACATGACAAGATGATATTAGTTTCCAATAAGGGTCATTGTAATTCCATTAACAAATATCCATTCGTACTAGAGAAGCACTAAATGATTAGTTGCTAGATCATGGCAACATGGAAGAGTTGGGTGTAAAGGGTTACATAGATGCAAGCTTCTGAAATGGCAGAGAGTGATCACAATACAAATATGTTCAATTTTAAGAAAAGAGTTGTAAGTCAGAAGAGTTCCAAACTACAAGTCATTAATCTAATTATAAATAGAAGCCACGTATCCTAGTGTTATGAACACATGAGTGGATACTATATTGATCTAGAAGTACATATGATGAACTTAAAGATGTTCCAACCATTGATGACACAATAGAGATACTATGACAAACAATGGAGCTAATGGTTAAGCAAGGAATATCAGATATCACATTACAACAATTCCATCTCATATGAGAAATTGTACAACAAAGAGATTAGGAACATGTAATATACAAACCAAAAGCAAAGTGTTGCTAATATGCTAATTAGCACTTGCACAATGAAAACATGATGGACATGTTGAAATCACTAAGAATGGTATTCATGGGTGATTGGCTCTAAGTGCGAGTGGGAGTCTGTTGGTATGTATGCCCAGAGAGACAATCCTATGATAATTGTGATGGCATATGACATTAAGGATTTGTCTAATAACAATGAAGGAAAGCTTCCAATTCATTTTATTTCACTCAGTTATGAGATAATGAGGAAACATAATGAATGTCTAAAGAATGATAATTACTCAATGACGTATGTCTTCAAGTACGTGACTTGAATAATGAGATCACATAGATGTTAAGATTATGTACATTCATGTTATGTCTCTGGTTAGATGTTACTATAGAAGGCAGATAAACAACAATAACACCAAAGACTAGAGTGTGTGTTGGTTGATGATAGAATCTCAGAAGTCATGATATGTGATATCAAACCAAGCACATAGATACTTGTTATGGAGCAGCGTATCAGACAAACCCACCTTGAGAGTAACACATGGAAACCATCATTGGTGGTCATAGTCTCATCTCATAGTGAAGGTGGTGATTATAGTTCGTATACCTGAAGTCACTACACTCATCACATGTCGTTCAATGTACTTTGACATCATCCACCGTGATCCTAAATAAGATTACCATAAAGGTGATGATCAGATGCACTGTGACACATGGGGTTGTCTATGAGTGATGTAGATGGGATTTTCCCATCCTACTAGAGTTTGATGTCCTAGTCACTTGATAAGCAAGACTGAGAAAAGCATGCACATGCACATTGAATCAATATATGATATCGAGGTCACATATTTCTTAGAAAGTCTACTCTTGGTTCAAGGAACATAGATTGAACATTGAAAGGGTGATAGTTCCATGCCTTGAGTTTGATCTGGATATCAGAGACAAAGGAATTACACAATCACTATAACACCTTACATAAATTGTAGGTTGAAATCGTTCTCCAACTTTTCATTCACTTGGGTAGTACTAATCTATGACTAGGCACCACTCTTTGCTTGTGATGTCATAAACTAGTTATAGACATTCACTGCCGACACGATATGGTTTCTATAGGGTCACACACATAAGAATTCATTTGGAATAGGAGTTTATCCATGAATGATGTTGAAGTTGATTACTAGAGATGTTTTGGTATTCAATTAAACAACCAATTAACTGACTCAACTTAGAACCATCAAGTTCAAGTGTTGAACTAATTGGTTAGGGTGTCACATTGATTAGGAATTGAATTGGTTGAATTCTGCATGACTCAGGATACTAACTGATCGACTCATTGGGTGAACCAATCGGCTCAGGGTTGGTGTGATGACTAGTTCACCTAGTGAACCGATTGGCTCAGTCAAGCCAGTCGAATCTTTTGTTGATTTTCCTAATTCATGATAATAGTCAACCATTTTACTTATTCAATTTGGTTGGTACAAGAAATTAATGTTGGACATTAATTAGAGTCAAATTGCAAATTCAATTGCGATTGGGAAACACTATGAAATGATTGGGTCACTGAGTAAACCAACAAGATCATTGTGCCAACAGACCCTTTCACCAGTGAACTGACCGATTCATCTGTTTGAAATTGCAAAATTCATAGAAATTATGGACCCTTCACCCCTACACAAACTGGGAACTAGACCCTAACCCCTCCTATAAATAGAGGGGTACTAGGGGCTTCCCAACACACACAATTGAGAATTAGTTGCTATGAAAATTGTTGTCCTCTATGGTTTTGGTAACCAATAGAGAGCCTGAGCAAGCCCTACCTATTAAAGGGAGGGATGGTGAGGGAGAGAACAACTGAGAACAATTATGGGAGAGTAAGTTGGTGACTAGTATGCCAATAGAAGTGGATAACTCCTTCCTATCTATTCTAGAAGAATGACAAGAGTTCTAGGTGGTCTGTGTGGATTTTCCTAGAGGTGTGGATACTTTTCCCGCTAGGAGGACAACATCAACCTGTAGTCCATGGAGGAGTTGATGTTGTCTCCATCTGAGTCTACTGTCCATGGTGGAGATCAGGAGTTGCTACAGACTAGTCCTAATGCAACTAGGAGTTCATGATTACTACAACGAGTTATAGTCAATGGACTTGCTCCAGGAGCAGGTATGAACTCGTTAAACCATCCTTTCCATTGAATAATTATTGACACAATCTTGCTGTTATGGGGAATGTGGATATATACATTTTTGTTTCCACTGCCAACTGTGTGCCCATATTTCCCTACACTATTTACAAACCTCATCTACCATATTAGTCCCACCTTAAACATACTAGGTTAGAAGCCAGGTTCATGGAAATTAGAGCTGCCATGAAAAAATTGTATGTGGACATTCCCTTCTTAGATGCTACTGCCGACATGCCTCCATGGTCCAAATACATGAAAAATGTGTTGACTAGGAAGTATACCATTGGGGAATATGAAACTATTAATCTTTCTAGAACCACCTCTGATATCATCCTTAATAAGATACCTAAAAAACAGGAAGACCCAGGTTCCTTTGGGATTGGGTGTTATCTAGGTGATAATGCTTGTAGAAAGGGTCTTGTAGATTTAGCTACAAGTATTTCAATCATTCTTTATAGTCTTTGCAAAAGGTTAGGATTTGTTGACATGCTTCCCACCTCCATGACCATCCGGTTAGGAGATTCATCCATGACGAAACTCATGGGTATCATAGAATACATATCAGTGAGGAAAGTGAAGGACACCTACGTTCCATGCAACTTTGTTATCATAGACATCAAGGAAGACTTGAATTATCCCCTTATTTTTTGTCATACTTTTCTAGAAATTGCCCCAGCATTGATTGATGTTGAGGCGAGAACATCCTTCTACGTCTAGGTAGGCAAACCCTAGAGTTAAAACTTTAAAAGTATGAAAGGCCCAAGCTTCTAGGAGGAGGTTTATCTTCTAGATTATGTCGACACATTTTCCCAATTGAGATAAGAGTGGGAATTATTTGAGGACCCCCTCCATACCGCCCTTACAACCCTGATTAAATGTGACCTTGATAATGAGACATTAACCCGATGCAGAGCTCATCTAGATAGTTTTGAGGAAATTCCACAAGCTGAACTTGAGGATCTTAATATGATATCTCTCCTAGAAGAAAAACCCGAGCCTCCTAAAGCCCCAGAAATGAAACCCCTCCCAGAAGGACTTCAATATGCCTTTCATGATGTGGTAGAAACTTGCCCTGTCATAAAAAATTCAGACCTTACTTCTAAACAAGAAGACAAGATCATAGTTGAGTACAGATAAAGGAGAGATACCTTAGGATACAAAATGATTGAACTAATAGGGGTTAGTCAATCCATTTGCATGCATAAAATCCCCTATGGAAGAAGGATACAAGCCATATAGGTACCGTCAATGCAAACAAATTCCAAATATGAAGGAGGTTGTCCGACTAGAGTTTATCAAGCTTTTGACTATAGGAATCATTTACCCAATCTCTGACTTCCCATGGATCAACCCAGTTTGAGTGGTGCCCAAGAAATGGGGCACCACTATTGTGAGTAACAATCATGATGAGCTCATCCCTACCCATACTATTATAGGATGGAGGATGTGCATTGACTATAGGAAATTGAATAAGGGCACTAGGAAAGATCACTTCCCCATTCTCTTCCTGGATCAAGTACTAGAGCACCTTGCACATTAAGTGTATTTTTGTTACCTAGATGGTTATTTGAGTTTCAATCAGATCCCCATTCATCCCGAAGATCAGGAAAATACCACTTTCATTTGCCCCTTTGGAACCTATGCATTTAGATGAATTCCCTTCAGTCTTTGTAACAACCCCACCACTTTTCAGCGATGCATGTCCACTATTTTTTCTGGGCTAACCAAAACAACCATGGAGATTTTTATGGACAATTTCTCCATTTATGGATATTGTTTTGTTTCTTGCTTAAGATAATTATCCATAGTGCTTGAGAAATTTGAAGAGGCACACTTAGTTTGGGAGAAATGTCATTTCTTGGTAAGAGAAGGAATCGTCCTCGAACATAGATAGAAATAGAGGAATAGAAGTTTATAGAGATAAAATTGAAGTCATCACAAAGATCCCCCCTCCTACCTCCATCAAAGACATTCGTAACTTTCTTGGGCATGCTGGGTTTTACCAACAATTCATTCGTGATTTTTCAAAAATCACCAAGCCTCTCACACAACCTTCTTCAGAAGGATGTTCCCTTTGCCTTTGACTAGAATTGCATGAACAACTAACTTAGTTTGAAGGATGCTCTCATTTATACCCCCATCATATTGCACCATATTGATCGCTACCCTTCAAAATTATGTGCAACACCAATGGCTATGTTGTCGGTGCCATTCTTGGGCAGCAAGTCAACAAGAAACATCATGCCATATACTGTGTCCAAAACCTTAGATGATGCACAACATAATCACACCACAATTGGGAAGGAGATGTTAGCCATTGTCTATGCTTTCGACAAGTTATACTCTTAATTAGTTGGGTTCAAGGTGATTGTGTACACGGACCACGCTGCCATTCATTACTTAATGACCAAAAAGGATGCTACACCTCAACTCATTCGTTGAATATTTTTACTTTAGGAATTTGACTTAGAAATCCTCAATAAGAAAGGCTCTAAAATGTTGTTGTTGACCATCTTATCCGCCTTAGTTTATGTCATGATGAAGGGATTCCAATTGACAATTCTTTGCCAGATGACAAATTACTTAAAGTTGAATCCCAATATCCATGGTTTGCTGACTATATAAATTATCTTATGGCAGGTGTCCTACATCCTCATTACAAGGGACATGCCAAGGCAACAATTTTAAACGATGTTAAACACTTTTTGGGATGACCCCTATCTATTTAAGTTGTGTACAAATGGTCTTTATAGTAGATGTGTCACTCAGGAAGTGGGTCATCATATTATTGAACAATGTCATTCTGCCCCCATTGGGGGGGCACATGAGCTCTCAAAAGACTACAAGCAAGGTGCTTCAATCTGGGTTCTTTTGGCCCACTCTATTTAAGGATTCTTATGAGTTCATCTTAGATTGTGATCAATTCTAGAGGACTGGAATTATTTCTAATAGAGATCAAATGACAATGACTCCTAGCAAGAAATATAAATCTTCAATGTTTGGGGAGTGGATTATATGGTGCCCTTTTCTTCTTCTTATGGGTATACATATATCTTAGTGATTGTTGACTACATTTCACAATGGGTAGAAGTCATCCTCACCAAAATAAGTGACTCTAAATCTATCTTGATACCTTTCAAAGATACCATCTTCCCTATTTTGGCATGCCTTACACCATGATTTTCAACGAAGGATCACATTTCTTAAAAGAAACACTTTGAGTCCTTGCATAAGAAATATGGTGTTCACCGCAAGGTTGCCTCTCTCTACCATCCTCAACTAGTGTCCAAGTTGATGTCTCAAACCATCAAATCAATAGCATTTTGGAGAAAAAAATCAGTCACACTAGGAAAGGTTGGGCCTTGAAAATCAATGACGACTTGTGGGAGTATAGAACAACCTTCAAAACACCCTTAGGAACCACTCCTTTCCAGTTGATCTATGGGAAATCCTACCATCTCCCCATTGAATTGGAACACAAGGCTAGCTTGTCTCTCAAAACCCTTAATTTTGTCCTATCTGTAGTAGGTGAAAACCACTTTCTTCAATTGAAGGAGTTAGAGGAACTTAGGATGATCGCCTACAAGAATGCTAGTATTTACAAAGACAAAACCAAATTGTGACGTGATGCTCATATTAGGAGGAAAGATTTTCAAGAGGGAAACCATGTCCTAGTCTGCAATTCCATGTTGAAGCTTTTTCATGGGAAGCTCAATCCATATGGTATGGACCTTATCTTGTAAGTGTGCCTATCCACATGACACTTGTCTTCTTTGGGATAAATGAAAGGGTGACTTTGAAGTAAACAAGCATAGACTTGAGAGATGCGTAACCATTGGGGATTTCATGGAACAAGGAGCACAATGACTTCCTACTCCTGAAGACTTAGATTTAAGAGAACCTCTACCCCCACCCAATCCCGAACCAAAATCAAAATCTTGAACACTTGCATCGGGCCTTCGATGTAAAATTAGGCACTTGTTGGGAACTATTTGTTTCATCTTTTTTCCTTTCATTTTTTATATTTTGTAAATTCCATCTTACCATATCTCTTGTTATGGGTCTCCCTTAGTTCCTTATTTAAAATAAAGATGAAAAAACATGAGTTGATCAGTTAGTCCCGCAATTGGTCAACTGAGATTTGTGTCTATTTTGAATTTTGAATCACTTCATCTCCTCCCTTGACCTCCGAGTTGAGGGAATCACATTATGAGTCGATCAAATCACAATATGTGAACACTCTATAAAATTAGCCACTTGGGGGGTTGAGTCATCTCTCAAACAAGCCCCCTTGAGCATCTTCTTTCCATGAAGCAGTTGCAGTACCCTCCTCATTGGTGAATCTCCATATGCACTCTGCCAAGTCAAATGATCCACCACCTAGCATGTTGGTCACAACCATCACACATGTTACTCCATGCCAACTCCCCCGCTAGAACCAGCTATGCCTGACTCATCCACAAGTCAACCACCTCATGCCGCTGAACCTCTCCTCTTCTTCTTACTCCTCTCTAACAAACTACATGTGTCCTTCTTGCCATGTGAGTCGAGCGGTTCACCCATCCAGTTGGGCGATATGCACACCACATCATCAACTTTTTGTAGCCCTGGTTCAAGTGATTCACATCTCCATTTGGGTGATTGGTGATTCATTGCAACAACTTCTCAGCGGGCGAGTCAAGTAATTCACTCTGCCAATCGAGCGACTAATGTTTCATAGTTTTAATTTCTCCTCACCTAAGTCAAGCAAATCATAGGCTGATCCAAGTGACTCACTTCATTAGAGAATTAACATCACCACTAGGAGTCAGTTAATTCACATCACAAGTTGAGCAACCCGCAACCAACAACAACAAAACAATGTCACAAGAAGGTTCACATGGAGGCCTTTTCAATCATCTTTCCAAGGGTAAATTTATTGCCAAGAAACCTATCCCTTGCAACCCCCTCGTCATCACAACTCTTGGTTTAGAATTCACATTAGGGATCCTACAGGCGAATCCTCGCCTAACATCATCGAGGAAATGACACCCAACCTTGATGATTTGGATGACCTCCTTAACATTGTAGAGGATAGTCAAGCCTCTTGCCAGGATCCTGATTTGACTACACCACGTCAGTCGTGTATTTTCCCTTGCCCAGGAAACTATTCTTTGTTCGTCGATGAAGACCATCAAGAGAAGTTTGCCACAATGTTCTCCATCAATGTCTCACTTCCTTGATGTGCATACAATGACACTCTCACTGCCCCAGAATCTGGGATGTTGTAGACCAAATTCTGTGCAAAAATCACATCCTATAAATCCCATACTAGATCCTCTCTATGTTTGGTGACCTCACCTTGGAGTTCATGAACAAATTGTAATGACTTCAAAACTCACAAGGGGACTCCAAGTGTCTAATTTGGAGCTTTAGGAAAAATATAGAAGTCTTCACCAGACAAATCATCTCTACCATCCTCGATCACATGGATGATTCTTGGCTCTTGAGATGCATGGATATTTCCCACACTACTTACCTCATCCTGTATGATCTCGAAAAGTTCTGGGAAGATCTCACTAAGATGCCTCCCTCTCTGCCATCGGGTCCCAAAGATTCCAACATCCACAATCCATTCGTTCATGATCTTCACCAGATCCTCGCATGCACTGTCTACAACAAGTCAGGCACTCAGGGCACCATCACTCGGACAAACCTCTATACTTTGTGGTTCCTTCTACATAATGAGATGATCAACTGGGGGAATACCATCCCCAAGCACATCAACATTCAGGCGAGTCATAACATTATCTCAACCTTCAACATCTACCATATGGGGACCACCATTGCCATATTTTAAAGATTCACTCATATTCCTTTATAGGCAAGCCCACTTAAGGGGACTCAAAACCTGATCAACATTCCATACCTAGAGGCAAGCCATGTTATTCATTATAGTGCCAAAAATATATACTATCTTGTATTCAAGGTCCCCAATGTCCACCTTGAGCTTCCCCAACACGCCAAGTTTGTAGCAGGAAACGTACGTTATGAGCTGTCAAACCTACTGAAGCACATCTAATGGTTTCGTCTTTAGAACCCAATCCCAAAGGGAGAAATCCCCGAGCCCATTTCCCATAAAAGGAGTCTCTATATGGAGGCAAATGTCAATCAGTCTGAACCTCCTACTCCTCCTCAGCCTAGACGCCATACTAGGAGGCACAATTCTGATGGCACAAGTACTAACAAACCTTATGGGTTCTACGAGATCCAACAACGTCTGGACTAGATTGAGTGTGATCAGTAGTTCCATTGACATTAACCTAACCATATCTACCTTATGCAACATTCTTAACAGTCTTCACATGTCACTTGCGACCACTACACCCCCTCCAGAACATCCTACATAGAGTATGGGGCCCACCAAGCATATCCTGACCCCAACTGCCAATATTGGGGCCGTTATTACTATGAGTCTCCTTACCCCTTCACTCCTCCTCCACCTTGACCTCCACCACCATAATGATTCTCTTCCCTCCATCTCAAGATTGGGATTTTCTCAAGATGAGCAAAGTTCTAAGTCTGGGGTGGAGTTGGGTGGTACATACGAATTCCACCCCCTGATCTTCCTTTCCTAGCATATCTATCTGGTCATATTTTCTTGCATGCAGTTTCAATTTTCATTTCTTAAGTTCTAGTTTTATTTTGTTCCATAATGATGCAACATGCCCCTTATCTAGTCAGCTAGATAAATAGACATATTGTGTCGATGTGCCCTTTCCCTTTGAATGTAGTAAACTTCTTTTCAAATCATTTTACAAATTGCCATGATTAGAACTCACCATGCCACCTAGGATCTCAAATTAGCATTACTCCTTGGAAATGTTGGAAAGCCTTATTGAATCGATAGGAATCAAACACAAAATTTTATTTATTTAAAAAGTGTAAGATAACTTGTCATGTCTCTTGTGTAATGCAGTACCAGGAAGAATTGAACTAATATGATGATACTTTGAAAGCAAAAAAAGTTAAAAAAATGTGAGATTCATAGAACCAACCTTTTCTACACTTCTTCCACGATCTTCATTACCCTCCCTCCAAAAAATAAAAATAAAAACAACCTTATGCAAAACCCTAAGTTTGGGGTGGCATGATCTTCCCCCTCCCCGCTTCTTCCATACCCCTCATAAATCTAATAGGGGCATACCATCAAGAAAATATGCCAAAGTGCACACTAAAAAATGCAACCAATGTAATTACAATACATCCAAAATAAAGATATCAAGTTGAATAAAGGAGAGATCATCTTGTTCGATACCTCATTCCCTCTATTTTCTACCCAGGGAGAACAAAATGACCCCACAATCCACTCAAAACCCATGTTCCTATTAAAAAACTTACAAGAAAATGCGGTCATGTCAAAGTAAAAGGGAGATAAATCCTACTTCTTCTCAGAGTGTTGATATAGAAACTACTATGTAACATGTTTTAGAGAATGTGGTATTTTGTGGTTCATGATTCTAGCAGATCAGGTCGCTTGGCCAAGGAAGGAGGTAAGGAACAAAGTAATGCTATACAAGTGAGGAAAGACACATTGTTAATACAAATTGGAGTGATTTGTGATTTATTGTTGATCTAGGACAAGCAAACATTCAAGTATGGGGTATTTTTATGAATGTGTATAATCCCTTTTTCATTGCATTTTTGAGGTCTTTTTAGGATTTTAATTGCTTTCACCCAATTATAGGAAATAATTGCGATTCACTTGCTTTTACCCGTTAATTAGATTTATCACTTTTGCTCATATTTTGTAGGAATCATGTTGATTGAATTCCATGATACAAGAGCCTACAAAGAATAATAAGAATAGAGGACTTAAATTGAACATCATCAACCTCTAAAGATGTCAGTCGATCATATCATCCATTCATTTGATCGAATCGCATACCAGATTTACTCCAGCACAGAAAAGCCAATTGACTGCTTCACTCATACAATCGATCAACTCATGCCATTGTAGAAACGTGCACCCCTCTAACAAACCGGTCCATTCATTACACAGACTGGTCGACCCAATATCCAAATGGGGCTATTACGATGTCCCAATCATTCGATACAAGATCTTGGAGCACAAGACTTATTCACAATTGTGTCGACCCTAGAGACTTCATCTCTACAATCCCTTTCTAGGGTTTTGTAGAGCTACTTCTAGGTGAAGGTTGTCTCAAGGTGGTGGAGCTACTTCAAGGTGGTGAAGGCTGCTCCAAGGATTGCTCGTGGTTACTTCAAGGAGGCTGCTTCAAGGGGGTTGAGGCTACTTCAAGGTGAAGTCTACTTTAAGTGGAAACTGGTTGTAATTTATGTAACATCCTTGTGAGGTAATAAAATAAACCACTTTCAAAATTCCAATTGGAAACAATTGGTTAGTGGACTGACAATCTTTGAATTCAAAGGTTAGAATTACTCTAAACACAAGTGTCTTCCTTATTTCCTACTCCTTATTTGGTTGAGTGTTTAAATTATCTTTAATTTATCAAAAATCTCTATTCACCCCCCCCCCCCGCTATGCACATCCACACATCTCAATCGATCAACTAGGAGTCACAGGACAAACTTTTTCCACAAAAACAACTGACAACAATGAGAATATCCTAGGGTTTCCATCCCTCCTTCTCCCTATAAAAGGAAGGGGGACTCCATAAAGAAAGGGATCCAACTTTTATATCTAGTATTTTGTCTTTAGTTCTTATTTACAAACTTACATCTAGAACTCATGCATCTTGTACTCTTCTTTCTACAATAAAATTTCTAGTTCAAATGTTTTTCTTGGTCTTCTTGTGCACAAGACAAGGAATCAAGAAGGCTTGCCATTTTATTGTCATTGGACCAGGGTTCCCTCGATATTCTTTCCTCTTTTACTAGTCTATGGATACCCTCTTCCTTTACTCCTTCATTGTATTCCATGTATCGTGAGTAGTTCTTCATATCGGGCCGTGGGGAATATACCCATTGCTATAGTTGATTAGATCAATTTTAATTATGTGATATAACTTGTTAGATGTGAAAGATCTAGAGGGGGGTGAATAGAGATTTTTTATAATTTAAAGATAATTAAAACACTCCACCAAAGAAGGAGGAAACAAGGAAAACACTTGTGTTTAGAGTGGTTCCAACTTTTGAATTCCAAGGTTGTCAGTCCACTACCTAATTGTTTCCAATTGGGATTTTGAAAGTGATTTATTTTATTACCTCACAAGGATGTTACAGAAAATATAATCACCTTCCACTTGAAGTAGCCTTCACCTTGAAGTATCCTCAACCCCCTTGAAGTAGCCTTCTTGAAGTAACCATTAACAATCCTTGGAGTAGCCTTCACCACCTAGAAGTAGCTCCACCACCTTGATATAGCCTTCACCTAGAAGTAGATCCAACCTCCTTCAAAGCAACCTTCTTGAAGTAACCTCAAACACACCTTGGAGCATCCTTCACTTTGTTGAAGTATCACCAAACAACCTCCTTTCAACATCCTCCAACCCTAGGAGTAGTCAAGGAGAACAAAGTACAATATATAAGAAATAGATTGGAAGAAAGAAAATACTTATCCAATGAAGTACATCGCTTTAATCCTATGTAAAGTGTTTAGTTATCATATCCAATTAATATGGCCGTGGCTATATGTGGTGGCTAGGATATTGTAACTATAGGACACAACTCTAGAGCACAAGGAAGAAGATGGCAAGTGAATTCTAGCTTTGTTGCTCTCAATAGTGAATGTTCAAGTGTAGCTTAGATGCTTTAGGTGTCCTAAGGCCTCTCTCATTTATAGGAATGGTTTACAAGTATCTAGGGACGTTCTAGGGAGTGTCTAGAGTGTTCTTAGTGCTTATCTAGTCGTTAGGTGTGCACTAGTTGGCTAGTAGTTGCTAATTTGTTCATGCTTGAAAAGAACAATCTAGAACTCTGCTCAGTCGACAATTTGGTCGACCGAACTGTGTCTCAGTCAAATTTTTTTTTGACTGAGCTTGGGTTTAAGGAAAAATTATTTCAACATATATTTCCAACTCCCAACTACCAACCACTCAGTCTAACGGTCACAAGCTTTAAACTAAAGCTTACTCGATAGAGATTATTTTCAACTGAGGGCTATTTTAGAGCACAATTGTGTAAGTTGTTGAACAATTCTCACAAGTTCGACCGAGGTAGTTCTCAGTCGACAAATTTTTTGACCGAGTGTGTCTCGATCGACAAGTTCTTCAACTGAGGGTGTCCCTATTTTAGACTTTTGAATCACCTACTAAGTGTGTGTTGGTGACTCTAATTTGGGGGGGGGGAACCTATATAAGGGTTCTAAGTGGGTAGGGAAGAACCAACACTTGATTTACATGATGTCTACATACTTGTACATTATAATTTTTCTACAAGTGTTTACATTTGAGTACAATCATGAACATTATACAATTAAGCGCCTTTGATCTTCAATTTGCATTGATCTTCATCTTCCCACTTAGTAGGATTTCCTTATTCCTTTGAACCCTAAAATACTCAAATAACATGTTAGATCCACAAGTGTGAAATGTTTGTCATCATCAAATCAAAGGGTATATTAATGTCCAATTTAGCCAACAATCTCCCCCCTTTTGAAAATGACAAACATTTCTAAAATATAATCAAAATGATTTAAATGAGATGTGTTTCATACCTGTGATGAAGAACATATTCTTGTTTTCATAAAATGTGTGCTAATTATTCCTAAAGATATATGGAACGTATTATCCATCTCTTAAGGAATATAGCATCAATTGATGTTAAGCCAAGAGAACATGAAACTCGTTTATTTTGTTATATAATTTCTCCCCCTTTGTCATTTAAAAAAGATTGCCATATAATCATTTTACTCCCCTAAATGGAGTTCTACCCCTTATTTTATTACTCTCTTTTAATTGTTTACTTCAAAAAATATGTCAAATTTAGCCACAATTTAAAAACCAAGATTAATTTCTCAACCATTTGCAAGGGATGTTAATCCCTGAAATGGTATGAGATTCCTTTAGGCTCATGGTGGGATCAATGAATGTATTTTTATATTAATTTCTCAACCATTTACAAGGGATTTTAAGGCCTAAAATGATATGAGATTCCTATATGCTCATAGTTGAGTCAATAAATGTATCTCTAACCAAATATAAGGGATGTTAAGCCCAAATTAGTGTAGAGAATATAATTGAGAGCAATACCAAAAATATATAAATTTTATTCAAGAACTTTTGTGAGCTTCCCCTTAATTTCATACAAAAGTGAGCTTAAAAAAATACTAAGGTATTGTAAATCATAACCAACTTTTAAAATCAATTGATTAAGTAAGACTATGAGGCAATTTTTATAAGCAATCTTTTTTCTTGCACTATATTAAAATTTTCTATTATGCTAAGTATTTAATATAATGAGCAAATTTTAGATTTAAAATACCAATGTTGGGTGTAAGTGAATGATTTGATTTACAAATAAGCATTTTTTCCAGGATTATTTTCAGTCAGCCATGACTTCGACCGGGGCACCCCTTGGTCGAACTCCTTTTCAGCCAAGAAGCATTTTTGCAGATTTCCAATTAATACAACTTTATCTAGAATGAACCAAGATATAGCATTTTATTGACATAAATGAACAAGCAACTTCTTTTTGTATGCATATTTATGTTGTTTCAAGTCGGGAGTTTAAGCAACACAAATTTCTTCCTTTATGATTTTATAATTCAGAAGACAAAATTTACATCTTTTGGAGAGTTTGATGTCCTTATGATTTGCTAGAGGTAATAATAGATGAGTAGCCTCAAGTCTATTCATATTAAAGTCTATTTTCTCTCATTATGTCCTAGCTTTATCATGCCCATTTAGTTTCAATGAATATTTTGCCTTTCAGTCTAGGAACTGAATCTAATGCATTATTCTCCGTAAGCGATTAATAATCAAATCTTGTAGGAGATATGACTAAGTCTTGAGTTTGTAGACTTATAAATCCTATATGCTTTACTAAATGTGGAATATTCCAAGATAGGTCCTTTTTACGACATATTGATAAGATTCAATTGAGTTCTAGCAAAATTTTAGTTTTGAAAGGAGTTCTTACTTTTTCTTGCCACAAATATTAGATCTATCAATAGATAGTTTAGGTAATGATAATATTCTAAGAAACTTTATTGCATGAACAATCTTTCCATTCCAAAAACAATACATTATTTGCAAATAGTATTCATATAATTAATAGGTTTAACAATTATTTTTCCTTTTGATGTTTTCCTATGAATCTTAACCATTGTCATAGCACTTATGATTTAGTTCTTTGACAAGTAACACATTTAAAATTTGTACTGACATTAACTATGGCAATAGTTTTACCTTTGAAATTTTACCTTTCCTTCAAGTGTGTAAAAGGCCTCCTTGTCTCAATTTTTATAGACCATCCAAACTTGCAAAGTAGAAAATTTTTGGTACCCATAGAGTGGTGCTTTTGGTTATAAATGCTTTTCATTATTTTAAGTATATATGAATAAGAATGAAAAGTATTTTATAACCGTCAAGTATTGATTTCAAGTAAATGATTTTAATAACAAAAATTTCTGATAGAACTATTTTCAGTCGAACTTTTCTTCAATCGGAAGAATTCTCGGTCAAACTATATGTCGAACGGGAAGATTTTCCAGTAAAAACAATGTTGATAGAACTACATTTGGTTGAACTTTTCTTCCACTAGAAGAGATTTCGGTCGAGTATTTTTTCAATCGGGATAAAGTTCTATGCATTTTCAGTAAATTCAACATGTCTAATGTAAACATATAATCCCATTATTTTTGGATAACATAATTAAGCAATCAAAATATACAAATATATACAAGCTCAAGCTTAATTTAGTTGATATAAGACATAATAAATTTCAAAGTGAAGTTTAGGTCAAATCTCAACTATTATGTCCAACATTTTTTAAGTTGGGGGTTTTGGAACCCAAACGAAGTCAACATTATTTTTCTTATATGGGCAAGAGAATGAATAGTGTCCAAGACATAAACAGTGATGACAACAAATAGAATCAATTTCATTTCTCTTCTTAGTTAGATTGTCTTTAGGCACATACATGACCTTGGTTTTGGGTTTTTCTAGCTTTAGGCTTTTGGTAGGATTTCTCTTTAGGTACATAGCCTAATCCTCTCCTTCCAATTTGACCATATGAGTCCTTTAGGATTTTACCAAGAATGTCTGTGTTTTTCAAGCTACTAATATCATTTTGCAACTTAGCAATTTCATCCATTTTCTTTTTAATGGTTGACTTTGCTTGGTCTAGATTAGATAACAAACTATCTCTTTCTTTGACAATAGCATCATAATACGATGAGTACATAGAATAGGTTGAGTTTGAAGATCATTTATCTTAGCAAGCAATTCAATCTTTTCTTGGTAAAGAAAATTATTGTTGGTTTCTAGAGCAATCAACATATTATTGTAATCATTAAAAGATGATTTCAAAGTAGCTTTTTCAGACATAAGAATTTCCTTTTCAAAAGCAAGATCATTCAATTGAGCATACAAATCTTCATTGGTTTTTGTAAGACTTTTTAATTTCTTATTACAATCAACATATTTATCATGTAATTCTTCAGTACTAGTGACTAAATCTTCTTTAGATAAATCAAGAAGACTTACCTCATTTTCTTCTTCATTTGTTGCTATAATGAAACAACTTACCTTGTCTTCTTTAGTCATGAGACATTCTACTTCTTCTTCACTCTTGCTATCGTCGCTTGAGTCATCTCAAGCTGCTTTGTAGGCTTTTTCTTTCTTCTTGAGAGAAGATTTCTTTCCCCTCTTGACTTTGAGACACTCATTTTTTAAATGTCTCTTCTTACCGCATTCAAAGCACCTAAGGGAAGAATAGGAAGAAACACAAGAATTTTTGTTAGTTTTAAATCTTCTATATTGCTTACCATTTACAATGAGTGCCTCCTCTCCACTACCTTCTTCAGTTGTTTTATTGCTTTCTTTAGTTGCTTCCTTAAAGGAAATATCCTTCCTTTTCTCCTTCTTGTGTTAGGCTACCAATCTTTATTCTTCTTCAAGGGTGACCTCCTGAGTCTCTAGACTGCCAATGAGCTACTCCATCCTCATTGTGGTGAGATCATTAGCTTCTTTAATGGTTGTCACCTTTGGCTTGAATTTTGGAGGCAAAGATCTGAGAATTTTGGAGACTTGATCTTCTTCACTTATATACTTACCAATTGAAATTAACCTCGAGCACACCTTGGATCAGCCTTCACTTTGTTGAAGTAGAACCAAGCAACATCCTTTCTATAGCCTCCAACCCTAGGAGTAGTCAAGGAGAACAAAGTACAATATAGAAGAAATAGATTGGAAGAAAGAAAATACTTATACAATGAAGTATAATGCTTTAATCCTATATCAAGCATTTAGATCTCCTATCCACTTAAGATGGACATGGCTATATTTGGTGGCTAGGAGATTGTAACTATATGACACAACTCTAGAGCACAAGGAAGAAGATGACAAGTGAGTTCTAGCTTTGTTTCTCTCAATAGTGAATGCTCAAGTGTAGCTTAGATGATTTAGGTGTCCTAAGGCCTCTCCTATCTATGGGAATGGTTTGCAAGTGTCTAGGGACGTTCTAGGGAGTGTCTAGAGTGTTCTTAGTGCTTAACTAGCCGTTAGGTGTACATTAGTTGGCTAGCAATTGCTAATTTGTTCATGCTTGAAAAGAACAATCCACAACCCTGCTCGGTCAACAATTTGGTCGATCGAACTGTGTCTCGGTTGAGAATTTCTTTTACCGAGCATGGGTTTAAGGAAAAAGTATTGTAACATCTATTTCCAACTCCCAACTAACAACCACTCAGTCTAACAATCATAAGCTTTAGACTGAAGCTTACTCGGTCGAGATTATTTTTGACTGAGGACTATTTTAGAGAACAATTGTGTAAGTTGTTTAACAGTGCTCATAAGTTTGAATGAGGTAGTTCTCCATCAACAAAAACTTCGACCGAGCGTGTCTCGATCAACAAGTTCTTTGACCGAGGGTGTCCCTATTTTAGACTTTTGAATCGCCTACTAAGTGTGTGTTTCAATGTGTGTTGGTGACTCTAACTTTGGGGGGAAACCTATCAAAGGGCTATAAATGGGTAGGGAAGATCTAACACTTAATTTACATGATGTCCACGTACTGGTACATTATAATTTTTGTACAAGTGTTTACATTTGAGTACAATCATGAACATTTATACAATTGAGTGCATTTGATCTTCAATTTGCATTGATCTTCATCTTCCCACTAAGTAGGATTTCCTTATTCCTTTGAACCCTGAAATACTCAAGTAACATGTTAGTTCCACAAGTGTAAATGTTTGTCATAATCAAAACAAGGGGTATATTAATGTCCAATTTAGCCAACAATATGGTGTTTGTTTGATTTATCACACGGCTTAAATGACTTGATCTCTTCTTGTTGTTGAATGTTAGTCTAGGGTGAAGAGATCTCAGACCCCAAGGCTTGGAACAACGAAAAAAATGCATAGAGCCCTGGATGAGATCTCATAAGGAGTTCTGTTGAGATGATTGAGCAAGGATCCACAAACAACAGGATCAATGGGTTTACAAGAAGTTCGAATTTTGTAAATGCATTTGAGAATGTTTTTGAATGCCCTAATCTAACTAGTTTTCTATTTACATATCCTATCAATCTAATTTATGCGTAAGCTATGGGTGCAAAACCCATAACCCATTATTCTTTATTGTAGAATCAAATTAAGCTTCCCAATCACTCTTTCTTTTGCAATTTAATTCTTATTATAGTTAATCATTTCCATACTTGATTCTTGGTGTAACTCTTTATTATCTTGTTCTTAGTGTAACTCTTTATTATCTTGTTCTTAGTGTAAAATTTCTTCATTTGTTCTAGCATAATCAACCCTCAATCAACAAAAAATTTATTTCACTTTCAAAGTAATTGTTCAAAGGAATCCGGTTTCAAACTCAATCTTAAAAATGTTGTTCTGTAGGATCGACCCTTTCTATACTAATAGACTAACCAGCTTGTTTAAGTGGTTGTTTTGCCCTTGAAAAAGGTTAAAATCTAAGAATCAACCACCTAGTGAATTGTTGTGTAAATGACACACATCATATTTCAACACCACAACCCCTCCCTGAGTTGAAACCCCTCCCTAAAGGGCTTAATACATTTGTAGACAAACAAAGAGGAATCCTATTATTATCAATTCAGAACTACCATTTGATTAGCAGAATGACTTCTCACCTAGATCAAGCTAAGAAGAAAGACTCTCAATTACTACATTGATGATATAAAAGGACTCAGTCCCACTCTATGCATGCACCACATTGACCTTGAAGAAAATGCAAGGCCTCATGTCTAAGAATAAAGGAAACTATACAACAAGATGAGAAAAGTTGTGCATAAGGAAGTCACTAAGATGTATGATGTTGGGATTATGTATGCTACTAGTGATAATAATTGGGTTAGCCCAATTCACATTATGCACAAAAAGGGAGGAATGACAGTTTTTAAAGGAAGTGAAAATACAGAATTGGCAAGTTGTACCATTAATAGATGGAAAATGTGCATCGATTACATGATGCTAAATGACACCATGAAGAAAGATCATTTCCCCTTACCTTTCATGGATAAAGGTCTTGAATTCCTAGCCCACCACTCTCATTTTTGTTACTTAGATGGATACTCTGGTTTTAACCAAGTCCCCATTCACCCAGATGATCAGGAGAAAATGACATTCACATGTCTTTATGGAACTTATGCTTTTTGCACAATTTCGGCCTCTATAATGCCCCAACCACCTTGTGGAGGTGTGCAACTATCTCATCTGATTTCACCAAAGAAATTATGGAAGTCTTCATGGTTGACTTCTCAGTGTATAGATCCTCCTTTGAAGATTGCTTAAAGAACGTGTCTCTAGTTATGCAAAGATGCGAACACAAATAATTAGTTTTAAACTGGGAGAAGTGCCATTTAATGGTATGCAAAGGAATAGAGCTTGGATACAAGGATCCTAAAGCAAGAATAGTTGACAAAAGCAAGATTGAAGCAATTTCCAAGTTATCAACTCCTTCCTTAGTCACATATGTAAGGATCTTCCTTGGCCATGCATGTGATTATAGAAGATTTCTTAAGGATATCTCCAAAATCTCAAAATCATAGTTAAGACTTTTGGTAAAAGATACTTTTATATTTGATGAAGATTGTCTGAAATATTTTCACACTTTCAAGAACACTCTTACTTCAACACCCATCATGGAAGCTCCCATTTAAGATCGTTCTTTTGAGCTCATGTTTATGCCATTGATTTTCCAGTTGGGATAGTTCTTGGGAAAAAGAAAGATAAAAAACATCATGTAGTTTAATACACTAGTAAAATGTTGGATGAAGCATAGGTAAATTACACAACTACTGAAAAAATGCTTGCGATCAAGATATGGTTTTGACAAGTTTCAGTCACGCCTTCTTGGAGGAAAGTGCATTGTCTAAACCGACCACAGTGCCATAAAATATTTGATGCAGAAAAGATACCAGACTGCATCTCTTATAATGGACTTTTTGCTTAAAGAATTCGACAATGAAATTGTGGATAAGGAGGAGGCCAAAAATGTTGTAGCATACCACCTTTCTAGGTTTTATGTCGAGGATAATGGATCTATACCAATAAACCACTCATATATTGATGAGTTCTTGATGGTTGTAAGAACAATTGACCTAGTCACTACTTGTTGTGTGGATTTTTGCAATTACTTGGCATGTCAGTATCTAGTGCATGATATGATTATAACTAGAAGAAGTTTTTTGTTTACCTACAAAATTATTAATGGGATGATCCACTCCTTTATAGGAGACACACTGACGATATATATAGAAGATGTATTCAAGAAGACAAGACCCAATCTATTATTGCAAAGTGCCATTCATATCCATATGAAGGACATCTGGGAGTTGAAAAGACATCTATGAAACTGCTACATTATGTGTTCTGTTGGCCATGTATTTTTAGGGACTCATAAGCTTATGTTAAGGCATGTGATGCATTCCAAAGAATAGGAAATATTAGTAAGAAAAATGAAATGCTTCTTGCTGAATGGATCGAGGTTGAAATATTTTATGTCGAGGGGATAGACTTTGTGGGACCTTTTCCCTTATCTTTTGGGAACTAGTACATTTTAGTTGTTATCAATCATATGAAAATGGGTGGAATCTCTGGCGTTACCAACATGTGATACAAAGACTGTCATGCTCCTCTTTAAAAATAATTTTTTTTCCTGGTTTGGAGTTCCCCAAATCATGATCATTGATTACCATTCTCATTTGATCGATACTATATTTCCACCCCATACCATCCTCAAATAGATGGCCAAGTAGAAGTTTTGAACAAATCAAGAAAAATCTTGATAGGACTATTGGGAGATCTAAGAAAGACTGGCCTTCAAAACTCAATGATTCTATCTGGGCAAACTGAACTGCATTTATGACCCTCATAAGAACAACTCTATATTGGTCGATCTATGGAAAATTATGCCACATTCCCTTAGAGTTAGAACATAAGGCATATTGGCCATTAAGAATCTTAATATGAACCCTAGCTTAGCAAAGGAGAAGAGATTCCTACAACTAAAAAAGCTAGAATCTCTATGCCTACATGCTTATGAGAACACTATGAATTACAAAGAAAGAACTAAAACATGGCATGATTCTCACATCAAGCAAAAAAATATCTCTAAAGGAGGCAAAATCTTGCTTTCAAATCATCTATTTGACTCTTCCCTGAAAAACTAGAATCCCATTGGTCTGGCCGATTCACTGTCATCACAATCTATCCTTCCAACATGATGGATATCCTTAGTAAAATTCTAGGACTTCCTCTATCAACAGACATATATTGAAGAGATATTACAAAAATGAAGCATTCAAAAGAAAGGTTGGCATGAACCTATTTGAGCTGCCTAACCGCTTGAACCGTGGGTGTAAAACACATATGCATGTGTTGTGTAATGTAGGCCTATGAGGCCTGAGTGTCGAACTCAAGAAAACATTCACCAAAGACTATTACTGTTATCTCCTCAATTTTGGTAAAATTGAATGATATAAATATAAAACATGTTTTGATAAATAATTTTCTCTAATGGTAATATTGGTGGAATAATAATGTTAATAATCTTAAGTGGCACGAGTGAACCCATGGCCCAAGAGACATTTCTTTACAAACAGACCTTGTGGCACAAGTTAAAGGATTAAAAGAAATTTCGTGTTATTTGGTTTGCTATAATCCAATAATGTTTTTGGCAAAAGAAAGAGGGGGAAAAGTCCAATAATCAAGAGATTTCTAAAAGTAATTGAACAATTGGTACTTTAAATATGGAATTATGTGGAATACTCTAAAAAAGAGAGTTTTCATGCATAAATAAAGGATACTGGATTTATAGTTTAGTAAACAACTAAAATATTGAATAGTATGAAAGTTTCCAAAAGAAAATAACATATGTGGAGTTTTAGATAATTAGAAGAGTAAATATCTAGTCATAAGTGGAAACCTAATGTTTGAGGCATCAAATAAGAATATCTTGGACTGAATTTTGGTATACTTATTGATAATAATAAAAAGAAGATAATTTTAGAAATTGAGAGGAAGATGACCCTCCATGTGGAATGGGTGATTAATTTAAGGAATCACTAAATGAGTAATTTTTGACAATCAAAGATGTTACAATTAATCCCAAAAATTAGATATGTGTGGGAAAAGGCATTAATGACTTACCCTTCAAATTTGGGATCAAAAGGGTGTCCTAGTGGCCTAAATAAGTAGAGAGGGTTGTATGTGCAATTAATACTTTTGTTTCCATGTTGGAAATCTATTTAATAGGCAGAGTTTATCTTTGGTTGAGCATGCCCACAATGTATCACGCATGATCAGAGATCATTGAATCATGGATCAACAATGCTCCCTCTATCTCCTCCTCTAGCCAAAAGGGGAAACTCTGCTACAATAATATGTCCTCCCCTTGATATCCCTCTTTGTTTTAGAATTGAAACCGAAACCTTCCCCTTTGGTTTTGGGGAATAAATATGAATCGAATAACTCCTACTTTTTTCTGGTTGTGTAGGGGAATGGGATTTTCCCAAATCCCAATGTTAAGGGAAACACCATTAATGGTGGTGTAAGCCTCTTCCACAACCACTACTTATATAAGGCCATAATCTCATCTTTGGTTTTGGGCACTACCCCTTTTGCAAGTTTTGTTCCCCATAATCACCCTTTGATCACCCATTTCTCCTTTGCCAAACCATTTTTCTATCATGGAACCTCTGCAAAGGTAGTCCCAAGTCATATGCTCAAAGCCTCCTCAGCGTTGATCGAAGGCGGTTGTGCATCTGAGGGGTTCCACTAAATTGAGAGGGGGGGGGGCGGTGTATGAGGACTATTGTGGCGTCGACCTCCCCAGATCACTTGGCTCGGGCGACGCAGCAAGGTGCTCTATTTCCTCTACTGAAACAGAGCCCGCCCGTGGGCATCTATGGGGGAAGAAAAAGGGGGCCAGCGAGTTCAGGTAACTCCATAAATGGATCACAACACTGATCCATGAGGCTAGGTTTAAATGGTAATAAAAAAATTTCCTTGGTGAAGTGGCACCTTATATTGCTCCTTTTCTGCTTAATCTTGAAAAAGATCATATAAATTGCTAGAATGATCAAATAAAGACATATTATATATGCAATTTGATTATAAAAATGATAGGAACACAAATAAAATATAATTAAGACTTAATACTGCTTCCTTTTCTAAAAGTGCATAAAGATACAATCATCAATGCATAAAAAGCCTAGTTTCATGCTTTTAATGGTTATTACTTGTTTAAATGATATCAATGGATAAAGCTTAACCTTTTTCAATAAAAAGAGAATCTTGGACATATTTTGGGTTAAAAGTTCATATGTTGCTAAAATTAGGGTTTCTAAAATGGATAATCAATAACATTTGTTAAGGTGGTGAGTAATGTACATAAACCCTAGATTTGTATACTAATCATGTGAAACATGTTTCTTGAGAATAATCTGACAATTTTCAACATAATGGTAATTAAAATGTTCATGATCATAATGGTAATAACTGGGGTTTCTAATATGAATGACCATGCAAATGAGAAATTAGGGCTTTGAAGTTAAACATGATAACTTTAATGAACTTGGACTTATCCAAGTGATCATAATGAAAGGATATGTTGGATATAGTAATTAGGGTCTCCCCTAATGGTTAACATGCGATAGAAATAGGGTTATACCTTTATTACTCATCCAAACCCTACAAACCTAGATTATGACCGAGTAGGGTTTAATATGATTAGTGTGATGGTAACACTTTAGGATTTACATACATGTAGAGTAAAGTTATTTGCTTGATTTGCTTTCTTGGTTGGATAATATGCTTAAAGTATTACTACAAGATTTGCATGGTTCTACAAAAAGGTACGTGGTTACGCCTATGACTACCCACATTAGTTTGCCGACATTTTTTGAGTGTTTCTTGAGGATTGAACAACTAAACTATTAGATGTTTATTTAGTTCTGTTCAATCATAATGCCACTACGATTATCACATAAAGAAAGATTATGTGAATAAATGAGAGTTCTTATTTGCAATTATTTGATGAAATATACTTTGTTAATTTATTGGCATACTTTTACATGCACCCCACATACACAATATAACTTGTTATACTGATCCCTAATTTTGTTTCACAACATTTTAGGTACATGATAGATAGGGTGATATCAAGATGTGATGGATAGATGAAATTACTTGAAGACATTAAAGTTAACTTACTAGGTGGATTAGATAGATACTTCTTCTCTTATAGTTCTCATATGTACAAATCGGATGATGGAAAATTATGTAAGTTCTAGAGGAACAACTTATAAATGATGTTTTGAATTAATTGAAATTATTTGCTATTAATTATCATTTGTTTAAAATTTGGATCCTTGAAAAAAAAAGGTAATGGATCTCATATTTTTGGCCTTCCTTAATTGGGGGTTGCTGAAAAGTGAGGTCATTACAACTACTTTCGGAGACCAAATCAGCTACACCTAGCAAAGAGTTTATTGATTGTTTAATTAACTATGATAAAGATTTAAATCTAAATTAAGATGGTTGCGATCCAGAATGGATGGATTCCCCAAGACTTGTCATTCAATCACGTCATACATTGCATTGACATTCTCTGCTATTAACAACCATTCACCCTTACTCTAGACTAAAGACCCGTAATAAGTATTACCCACTCCAACAACATAATACACTACCTAAACTAAAACAAACCCCACTCCTATAGCACTTTAGGAATTAGTTAGGAGCATTTGCAAATTTTGTAAGTCTTTCTTTCATAATTGTAAGCCTTCTCCCAAAGCGCGATATAAGCTATGTTGATCTAACATTTTCCAGATTCCCATCCCTCTCCCAAAGAAATTAATGGTTTATTACTTTGATTGTGGTGATAAAGAATAAATAAATCAATGAAGAGATCATAGAATCACATCCATGACAAAAGAAATAAATTACAAACTCATAGATTCAAATACAATGCAACATCGTGCTACTCTCAAGTTCTAAGGAATATCAGGTGTAGGTCTGCATGAATGTCATCATCATAGAGCAATGGGAGGAAGAAGAAAACAAGATAAACATCAAAAAATAATATAAAAAACCATAGAGAAGATTCATCTCGGCAATCCCCTCTGATGAACCCTCCGATCTCCAACTTTTCAGCTAATCTATTCTCTAAAACTTCCTAGAACGTTCGACCAACATCTATCTCCTTGTATCCTCCTCCCTCAACTCTTTGCTCTGTAAATGAAATGATATTTCATTTATTGTCATACTCCTTAGGTCATAAAGGAGACTTTTTCCGTCATTAAGATGCGACCGTTAGATTTGACATAATTCAAATATGTTTTGATCACGTAATGTTGGTACCACCATAGGTGTCAGTGGCACCAAATTGTCAATCAATATGTGTCTGCTCAAACTGTGTAGGTACTACCGATAGGGTATCAGTAGCACTGAGTTACTTCTTGTAGAGGTCTAGAGTCGGTACCACCGATAGCGAGTCGGTGGCATCGAGGTAATAAATCTTGAATTCTGATGCTCCCTAGATCATGAGTCAGTAGCAATGACTAATGGCTTTGGAAAAATCAACACTTCTACTGATAGCATTGAGTTTCCCTCATCCCCTATTATAGGTTTGTGATTTTTTAGTACCACCTACGCATGGGTCGACAACACTGAGCTATGCATTCAGTGCTCAAATCACCTAAAAAGGGAAAAAACGATATAAGTCCAAAATATAGATGATAAATTAGCATGACTCAACAAGAATATTGAGTACCTAATGCGACAATGATTCACAACATAATATACAAAAGAATGCATATACAGGTCTCAAAAAATCTACAATTTAATGCCCAGAAAATAGCACATGAAAAGCAACTGAAAAAAGCAATGCATTAATGTTTCTCGTCCTTGAGCAACTCTACTTCTGATCTATTTGTAAGAGTAACCAAAAAGACAAATTTCATGAATTAGTTTTCTCAATTAGACACACCTAACAGTCTCATACCAACCCTTACCAACCAATAAACATGTAACTACTCTAAAGCGATCAAAAATATTCAATAAAGATGCCCACTATAAGGTCAATGAAACACTATCAATATGGAACAATTAACATCATAGTCAACATGGCACACACTTGATGTGCCATGTGATACCCCTATCTACATTGCTCTAATCTATTTTCACAACTATGTTGGAAGTAGTTCCTTATATACACATGGATGAGAGGAACAATCATATGAGTGGCCTACTATGCATATCAATGAGTGGAAAAGATGGGTGCCTATGAAACATGAATCTAAAGTGTAATCCAAGTTATTTATCTTTAATAAAATATAATGCACCTACAAAATGGATGAAATGAAAATGTATGTCCTCTAATTTTTACTATTATGGTGGGATGATGAATGCAATGAATGACTCATCCTAATGATGAGTATGGGTAGAAGAATGCATACATGTAAGCTATTTTCACTTTCTCCTTAGGAAAATTCTAATTGAAATCATGATACCCTTTTCCTCCTCCCTTCATTTATTTTTTAGTGAAAATTTTCTTATCAAAAATCTTTCGCCGTCTTATTTTTTTTAGCATGATTGATGATTCATGCTTGGGCTTCCTTACAAATATATCATTTTTTTCATTTTAGAAATGTGCATGTAGCTCCTTATCACTCCTTTTTGTGGAGAAATCTAAATAGATACATGTTACACATTATGCAAAATGATACAAAGGAAAATGCAATATATATGTAGGTTTTTATGCAACTAAAAGTTTTTAGCTAAGAAAAATGACATGCACATTTTCACTTTTTTATTTTCTAACGCATCTGGAAAGAAACTAACTAACACACTACCTACTATTCTATGCAATGATCAAGAGGAATATAATTTGGAATTACTTGATCATCTTGCGGAGGTGAATGAAACTGAATGGAGGGTGGATGGAATCACATGAATAAGAGACATACAATTTCTTAATTATGTTATATACCTCTCCTATCAACCAACGTACAAGGTGACCTTAGAGTTTGTTTCTAAAATTCTCACTTAAGATTCATTACTTGTTTGGTTAGTTTAGTCTCAAACCTTCCCACCATACATAAGCCTTAGGTATATTAATATTTTCATTTATATTAAATGTCCTCAAATTGACTGACCCCAACACTTCCTTGAGTTGTGTTGTCTTAGATTTCACAAGTAATCTTAAAAGATAAAGTATTAAAGAAAAACTTTGAATGCATTGCATGAGCATGAATCACATTCTTTTTACTTGTATGATGCAATCATGAGAATTTAAGATCTACAATTACACTAGATAGATTGTGGATCCTACCACTAGAAGAAAATTAAGAGAAAATAAAAAATGTGCAAGAAACTAACCAAAATAGAAGGTAATGCAAAAAATCCATTTCCATCACCCTCTGATCTTGAAATTGACTATGTCCTCATAATAAAAAATCAAATTCATAGGTGGAATGAGGATACCTGATACTCAAAATGGTGGTGATGGATGGAATGTTGCCAATGAAATTTGTAAATTAGGTGGATATACTGTTTTGGTGAATCACAGAGGGTTTTTTGGCATGTCTGGGGGTTAAGGTTAGATAGCAAAGTTCCTTAATTCCAATAATGGTCATATAGCGGGTGATGATGGTACTCAATGTGCTGCGTGCAAATGTGGATGTTCTCTTGGTTGACCAAGAGAAAACTCTTGTTGTTGTAGATGGCTTGTTGTTGTTGAAGCAACAACTCCTAAACACCCTGAATCTTAGCCAGAGTGACTGACTACTATTGCTGCCCTTGTTGAATAAACGACAACATCCCTTGCATGCCCACCGTGGAGAATGAAACTCCTAGCAGTGGAGGTGCTTGAGCTGTGGAATTCAAGACTGCATATCGATAGGGGATGTGGTGTAAGTACTGGTGTGGTGTGTAAGGCATGAATGCCTCCTCTTCTTCCTCTTCTTCTTCTTCTTCATCCTCAAACTGTGAGTCAATGTCCTCTCCATATGGTACGACTTCCACGTCCTCTGTTGGCCACCTAAGATGATGAAAGATGGGTTCGGGGGGAACTCTATTCTTCAGTTGGTCTCTATGGCACAACATGCTTACACCTTGCCTTAGTACTTGGAGACGAGTTTGGCCTTCTTGAAATGCTTGAAATCTAGAATAGATGACATATTGGGGGCATTGGCCATGGAGAGGTCTAGATGGAGATGCATGGCTAGTGGTGTGAGTAGGCCCACAAAGTGGGGGGGGGGG